>CM069455.1:50486571-50701130 GCA_035610835.1 Ophiura sarsii
CTACCGCATTCACAAACATGACCCTCGGCCATTGCCTGGAAAGCCTAACAATTACCAATATATCAATCACTATGCATTATCAATAAACAATCGTTTAATTAACTTTTACAACATTGATACTGGAATGAGTTACGATAAAATGACTCGCGGCATGGCCTACGGACAAACTTTGGCTTACGCACCTCCGCAACCGGCATGGCCTGGAGGCGAATTATAATTAATATTCAACGAAAAATGACTCGCGGCATGGCCTACGGACAAACTTTGGCTTACGCACCTCCGCAACCGGCATGGCCTGGAGGCGAATTATAATGGGAATCAGTATACTTTTGTCATTATTGTAATTTTATACTCAACGCGCGACTGAATAACATACCGCAAACATCTCCTGTCATGAGCACAAACGGTGACCTATACTAGGAGAAAGAGCATCAAAATTCAAATATAAATTAATCGATTCCATACACAGGACACAACTTTTGAATGTATATTTTAAATAACATTAACTAAACACACAACTCTGAATTTATGTTAGAATTTGCTTGACATGTCATACTTTGAGAGTAAAACCCATGCCAAACGAGGTTTTTCATGATAATGGGAAACTTGCCAAACCCCCCCCCCCCCCCCCCCCCCCCCCCACCAACCTTCCTCCTAACCATACGCGTTTAGTGAAGGATAACCGTGTTCGAGGTGCTCATTGAAAAAACACAGGCCATTTTTCCAATTGGCTGCCAAAATCATTTTGCCCTTCTCGGACAAGTGAGTCGCATCATACAGATAAAGGGAGCGGTCGGATGGCCTAATAATGCGCGAATGAATGATGATCGAAGTAAACGTTGGGCAAACAAAAACAAGCGCGGTGCACGCCCCTATTGACGATATTTGTGGTACGCGTGCCAGCATTTATGGATAACCCATTCACATAAAAAACTCTAAATAAAATGTCTGACCAGATAACCCGAGTCTCTGGTAGAAGTTCTCTGACCATGCGTAAAACAGCCACGATCTGCAAGATTAGCTGTGATGTATTGTAATTGGGCTTAAAAATGTTATTGGTACCAAAGTGAAAAATAATTGTGTCGGAAAGCGACGTTTTTACAAGGCAAAATTCAACAGACGTCGGAGGTCCTCAACCTTTGCTCCCCAAGTCCTCGTCTGCGAACCACCTTTGATCTGGATTAATTGAAACACCATTGAAATCTTTGAGAAAAATCAACCACATCTTCAAATCTGCCTTTACACCAACTGTCAACCTAATCATTTCTACACACCACAAGTTAAGTCAATTAAGCGCCGAAGAAATGCCCGACCAGGTGAAACAGCTTTGCAAATAAATGATAAAGAACCTATCAAAGATTGTAATTCACGCAACGACAGTTTGTCAGAATTTAACGCTTCGACAACCTAGGCAGTGATGTTTATTAATTTATCCTTTGGAACTGCGACTACTTGATTCACTGAATCAATCTCCAACCCAAGATAAACAATATTTGTAGATGGACCTACTGTCTTCTCCGAAGCCAAGGGCATGCCAAAATCGCGACAAATCTGTACGAAAAACAGCTCATCAAATTGTCAAAAGAATGTGGAAATGCCTAGGGACCATGCAAAAATGAAATCACTGTGTACTCCCTGACTGAACTGGCATACCACCACTAATATTAGAATTATCAGTGAAGTTACGCTGATGGGGAGTTGAAGAGCATCGTCCACAATTCACCATCAATAATTGACCAAGACCTATGCGGCGTGCGTTGTTGATGCAAGCGGAAATTTAAGTCATAAGACTTCCAACCGAATCCATGAAATCTAGAGGCAGCTGTACGAATTAGGCTTGCATACTTCAATAATTCTTGAATACGCTGAGGATGTGCTTTAAGAAAAACAGATGAAAAAACCAAAAAGGCATCCGTCCAAGATTGGATGTTGTTGATTACCCGTTTTTGCCTGTTATCCGCCCACACGATATTCCCCCCCCCCCCCCCCCCGCATTTACAGACAGAGACATTTCATTATTACTATCCCTACCGAAACTACCTGATCGATCAGTAAGAAGGGTACCGAATTCAATGAATTCACTGTTAATAATTTTGCTAATCAATGATTGCGACAAATTATCGCCAAGGGGACTGCAAATTGAAGTGAGAGGTGAATAAAATGAATGTGGAGAGTTAGCAACAAATAATGTTGTATCCAATGACGATATATTCTCACCCACAGCTACACTATGAAGTAATCCAGCGGATGTCGTAGCACTGGAAGCCACACCAACACCAGACCCACTCGGTACACCTGCCGAATTTTGCTGCACAAAGTTAGCACCGTGCTGTTGATGCCGAAATGGACCGGGCTGTTCATGCACAGAATCGACGGGACGATTTACGGCACTTCCGGGTTGATTGTTATTGTTTTGTATCGAACCAAAGCCGGGCTGTTGATGAACAGATTCGACGGGGCGATCTACTGTTACGAGAAGATTGTTATTATTGTTCTGTATTGAACCCACTTGGCCGGGCTGTTGACGAACAGTTTCAACGAGGCGATTTACGGCACCTGCGGCCGGAAGATTGTTAGTATTGTTCTGTATCGAACCCACTTGACGTTCCACTGGAACCGGATCTAATCCTGCGGCAGCCCGCATCAAAGCATAGCCAGATAACTCCTGGGATCGAACATCTACCTGGGCACTCAAACCTGCTACATTTACAGATTCACTTGCAACAACTCTTTGTCCTTGTTGTAGTACGCCATTGGCGACCGATAAAGGCCGTGAATTATCAGCTTGTTGTTGTTCACTGGTCGTGTTACCGTGGTTACTTGCTGCTGTTACCGGTTGTGTAACCCTCCCTACCAGATTCCTCATAGCGCTAGTCTGAGCGCGAGCCTGACGAGGTTCTCTCGAAGCAACAGTTAGACGGGCGGTAGAAGCAGATCGTTTTGTGCCCCTTTTTCTACCCATATGACGCCAATTGAAGGAAGCTGGTCTGCAAGGCAGTAACCTATACAGAAGACTTTCAAGTGAGGTTCAATTGAATTCTAGGAGAGATAAAAATAAGCATATCCAACAGCAATGCCAAGAACTTGAGGATCACAGTTTTCACAAAAACAGCAGAGAGCTCTTTAGATGCATAAAAAACATCACCTCAAAAACGACAACTAGATTGGCTATCATCAAGGACGAGCAAGGAAAGGTCTTATCTGAGAGTGAAGAAATCAAGGATCGTTGGAAAAGCTACTGTGAAAATCTGTATGCGTCCCAAGAAGAGACAAATGGCTCACAGGAGTCTCCCCCGCCTCCACTAGGTGAAGATGAGCCTGATATTCTTCTATCAGAGGTCCAGGAAGCCATCAAGAAGTTAAAAAGTCAAAAGGCACCTGGTCTAGACGATATTCCAAGTGAGCTCCTGAAGCAAGCTGATGATTCTGTAGCAGTTATTATGCAAAAGCTGTGCAATACTGTGTGGAAGTCAAGAGTATGGCCAGAGGATTGGAAGAGATCAGTTTTCCTTACACTTCCAAAGAAAGGGGATGCTAGCGAATGTAAAAATCATCGTACCATCGCTCTGATATCACATGCAAGCAAAATCCTGCTGCACATCATCAACGAACGTCTTAGACCTCATCTTGAACGTGAACTTCCTGCTGAGCAAGCCGGTTTCCGGAAAGGCCGCGGCACAAGAGATCAGATAGCCAATGTACGTCACATAATGGAAAAATGTTTTGAATACCAGAGGGAGGTCTTCATGTGCTTCATAGACTACGCTAAGGCCTTTGATTGTGTGAGGTATTCGGCATTGTGGACAGCACTGCAAGAAATGGGAATCCCTTACCACCTCGTCCACCTAATTCGCAATCTGTATGATGGTCAAGCTGCCTGTGTTCGCACTGAGAAAGGAAATAGTGACTGGTTTGCTCTAGGTCAGGGAGTACGTCAAGGGTGCATACTTTCACCAGCACTCTTCAACCTTTATGCAGAGTCTATAATGAGACGTGCATTGGATGATTGGCCAGGGGGGCTGTCAGTAGGTGGATACCAAATACACAATCTACGTTATGCCGATGACACCACCCTGTTTGCAACAAATATGGAAGAGATGGCGGAACTCCTGAAGAAAGTCAAGGTGGAGAGTGAGCAGCTTGGCCTACGTCTAAATGTCAGCAAGACCAAGATCATGTCCATAGGCACAGATGGTGTTGGAGAGCCTCTCATAATTGATGGTAATGAGGTGGAAGTGGTCTCAAAATTCAACTTTCTTGGATCCCTAATCACCAAAGAGGGTGGTTGCAGCCAAGAGATTAGACACCGTTTAGCAATGGCTAGATCAGCAATGATCAACCTAAGTAAGATCTGGGCTGACAGAGGAATAACCAGAGCAACAAAAACCAGACTTGTCCAAGCCCTTGTATTTCCAATTGCCATGTATGCGTGTGAGACGTGGACCCTAACCAAAGCTGACAAAAACAGAATAGCTGCTTTCGAGATGTGGTGTTGGAGGCGTATGCTTCGTATCGTATGGACAATGAGAAGGACCAATTCCAGTATTATTGAAGAGATAGGGGTGACTAAACGACTTCTTCATGCTATCAACACCCAAATGCTGAGCTACTTCGGCCATATCTCACGTCGCAAGGGTAATAACCTGGAGAAGATGATCATGCAAGGCATGATTGAAGGGAAGCGCAAGAGAGGCAGACCTCGTTCCCGGTGGATTGACCAAATAAAGTTGATTACTGGACACCCGCTCCGCGATTGTTACTCCTTTGCTGAAAATCGTTATTTGTGGCGTAGTATCTGTAAGGTCACGAGCTGTCAGTCATGACAGGACCGAACCAACCAACCAGTTTAACTTTACAAATCTGTGATTACAAGAATACCTACAGTATTGTAATATTTCAGTTTCAGCTGAACAGTAGGCTACTGTTACACTCAAGCACAAATGTTTTTTCAGATGATGATATGCAGATCGAATAAACAACCCAAATCCACGGCAAAATAATAATAATAATAATAACAGGTCCTCCAAATGAATATTAGATGCAGAAGAACAGCAAATAACAGTGATTTTGCGCCCTACAAACATAGGCATAAACTTGATTTGAAGAACCACAGCAAATACGGCGCCGAAAATGTATGAAGAAAACAAAAGACGAATGGCGCGAAAATTTAAATTTAAATTAATCAGTCTTCACTGGAAGAAACGATGACCTTCCACGATGGAAGATTGGAGACATATGATGAAAAAAGGGGACCAAATAAACACCGCGAAAAATAAAATGAACATATCACTCCGCCAATGACACAACGTGATGGCGCGACAGAAAAAGGGAACAGCCAAATAAATGGAATAGCCAGAGAGAAATGGGCGCGACGTGAGCGAGACAGGAGCATAAAACTGGCAACTGTAGGTGGTAAACTCGATTTGGTTTAGACTGGGCTAAACCAATCGTTATTCTAAAATGTCACAAAATGTTTCAAAAATGTCAAAATTATTGAATTTCATCACAATATTTAGAATCACAATGGGAAATGCATTAGATTAAGACCAAACATACCTAGTATTGGTTCAGTAAATCTTTAGATAGGACCTTGAAAGTTGGGAAAGATTTCTGAAAAATGTGTTTTATATAATGGTAAAACTTATAATAGCTGCGTGGAAAGTGTTAAAATATTTGTAGGATTTTCATTGTTGATAGAACTAAGGCCCACATAATTAAATACTTCGTCTCAGCGGCCCGTGCACATTGCTTTTAAATGGGATTTTGCGTGTAGCGCTACGCAGGCAGCCATTTTTTTTTCTCCGATTTTTTCCTCTTTATTTTTTGTGTGAAAAAATCTAGTAAGTTTCGGTGATACTCGGCAACCTTGTGACTGATTCAAGACACATTCAACTAACTTTGTGAAGTTAAGGTAGCACACCTATAAATAGTTCCAGGCGAAAACTTGCAACTCTTATTGCGCAATACTTCTTTTTACAAATAGGTAAAATAGTGATTTCTCGGGAACTACAGTGATTTAGCAGACGAGGTTGGTATCAAATTAAAGCTAACAATATGAATTTTAATGATAGATCATTCACAAATAATATTAACTATTTGTTGTTAATAAATAGTAGTCCTACTTTCACGGTGCACGGCCGTAAGTCTTGCGAAAAATCAACATGAAAAATGACCGTAGAGGGCTTAGATGCTCGATTGCTTAAAATCTAACCGTTATCGATACATATTTTACAATTTTAATCATAAGCTTGCTAAAATAGCTAGAGTTTAATACCAAATTGAATGACTTTCTATGTGTAAATTTAAAAATAACCTTGCCAGAACATGGTTAGGGGGCTGGCATTTTCTTCGGAAGGGGGGGGGGGGGGGGTGGGGGGGGTCCCAAAAATGTGGATAGACCCAGACAATTTTTTCATGACCCCCCCCCCTATCCAAGAGCTGCATATTTTTATGACCCCCCCTACCTTTTTTTTTTCTTCACGCAAGCATGCTTTGATAAATTTGTGACCCCCCCCCCCCCTCATTTTCAATGAAATAATTTTATGACCCCCCCTGTTTTCATGTCAAAAAAACTATGACCCCCCCCCCCCCCCCAGTATATTTGGGACCCACCCCCTTCTGAAGAAAATGCCAGCCCCCTTAAATCTTCTAAAAATCTAAAAGTATGGTGGTCTGCGTGTATCATGCGTCATAGTTTGGGGGCATAAATAGAAATTTATACATAGAAATTCTTTCAATTTGGTATTAAACTCTATACTAGCTATTTTAGCAAGCTTTCGATTAAAATTGTAAATTATATATCGATAACAGTTAGATTTTACAGTCGGGAATCTAAGCGCATCGGCCGTAATTCAAAAACTTGTCTTTTGCTAATGTCTGGTTTCTAGCATAGTCGTAGGCCTAACATTTTCCCGTTAAAATCGATCTATCGTTATAATCATATTATAAGCATTGTCTTGGGCTTAATTTGATACCAAAATCAATTCCTAAATCACAATGGTCATTGAGATATCATCTTTTGAAGCGTCGCGCATCGATCAAAATAAGGTGCAAAATGGTCGTCTAATTTCGACTTCCTATTATTTAGAGGTGTGCTACCTTAAGAGATGTGCATTGATCATATCTGATTACTTTTATTAAAAAGACAAAAGCATAACTATTGACTATATTTTGATTTTTATAAAAAATAAAAAAATAAAAAATTGCATAGCACATATATTTTTAGGCGCTGAGACAAAGTATTTAATTTGTTTGGCCTAAGTTTACAACTTCGATGAACTTGTGTGAACATAGCCATTGAGGAGTGAGTACTTTCCTGTGCCGGTCTAGACTAGTTGTACGCTTAAGTATTTTTATCTTTGGTGAGACGAGGAAATATATATATTCACGGTAATTTTTTGATGAATACCGACATTACACCCATGGGCGAAAAATAAACGGATGCTCTGTAGTACTGTAAACGTGGAAATGTTCGCGCAACATTAATTTTCATGCTTTTCACACGCCAAGCAGCTATCGCGAAAATAGAAACACGCAAACATATTTATTTTGTGTGTAAGTCTATGTAATGAACTTTCAAATCACGAATTTAAAAACAAGTGAAATGGCTGATAATCGACAAAGCACGAAAAATGTAATCGTGCGAAAATCACCACATTTAGCAGTACTTTCCTTTCATTATTTTACCCCATTGTCAATGAGAAAGGTCAATGAACCCTCACTTTTACATTGAAATTTCATGGTTTATAATTCAAATGTCTTTTTACCATTTTTCTTCTCCGTATAATTTCCTCTCCGGCTCTTTATGTTTAGATCTTGCCATAAGCTCCAGGGGGAGAGTGACAATCTCCATGGTAACGGCTATACAAAGTCTGGCAAGAGGGTGAATGTACAGGATGTTTCTTGGTTCACGCAGCTCATGTGATCAATACATATCACGACTATGGAAAACATGCTAATTGCTTCAAAAGTCAACCGTTTTGCATTACATATTGGCACTTTTTCAGTATTTTTTATAGATATGCCAGTTTAAAGGAAATTGCCTGATTTCTGCATTGTCAAAATTGACCCAGTTTTATTTATTTTCAGTTACTCATTTGATGTTGAAACCTAAATTGATTTTCTGGAGTAATTCACCATTTTAAAGTTGGCATCTCTGCAAACCGTAACAGACGTACAAACAAATTAAATATAAGTTTAAAAAGTTTAACGGGTTCGCCGTCGGACAAGTTTTAATCTGTCAAGCTTTCGTCAGGATTAGCTCTGACTTCTTCAGGACCAAATTATTATAATATTAAACAAAACATAGAGATTGCCACTTCTCTTGTTATCATCATTTGGGCTGCCCCTTGCCCGATGATTTGGGAGTAGGTGCCCTTTCCTACTTGTGAAAGAATTTGTGGCTCTGAAGAGAGCCGTTCAGATGGATTGCCGCTTCCGCTGAACAGAGATGGTGGCTCTGAAAAGAGCTCTACACATAGATTGCCACTGGCCTACTATATAAAAATTTGGTTCTAAAAAGGACTGCCCCTTGACCAATGGAAATAACGTAGAGACTGCCCCGTGTCTACTACAGACTACAATAAGTCTAATGCACAGTAGTGCGCGGTCACTGATCTATAGAGATCGTTTGACGAATTAAACAAATTAAACCTACAAAAAATAAAAAATTATCTAAAGGTTCACACATTAATCCGCACGCAAAGCAGACATTTTTTGTGTGAGAATGCAACCACCTTAACAGTAGTTCTTATTCCAATATGCAACATTAACATTCATACACTCTTAGTGGTGTCGAACCAATCAGAAAGCAAGAAACTAAAATACGCTTGTGCGCTGTTCAATGCTCGCACCACACACTTTGTTTTGATTTGTTGTTCAAGCATCGCGGGTTCACTGATTTTCACTGCGGGTGTTTTAGCAAACTTGTTTAAATGTTTTGATTCGTTATTACATAGATCAAAATTATGCTCAAATTGTGAATTCTGATTTGTATAGTTTTGTGTATGAATTAGGTCAATACGTACATGCATATGTTTTTTCCTCGAAAAATTAGAAAAATCAATGCACTTGCGCAAATGTTGATATGTTGGTAATAGCAAATGATAGCAATTTCTGGGTGGTGCCATTATTCACACATCAATTCAGTGCGCATGCATTGATTTGTCTAATTTCTCTCGAAATATAATATACACATTTATTAACGTACATAACTATTAGATACAAACTAATAAGTATGTCAAACAAGAGCTATTTCTATAACGTTGCTTAGACAGAAGCTTCATTCACACTGCTGTTCCCTTATGGAACAGTCTTCCAGATGATATTAGTGGTAACATTTCAGCAGCTGGAATCCAGGCATTCAAGTGCCGTGTGCACGGTCATCTTCTCTCAAACTCTTAGCTTGTCATAGCCTTCACACTCTTTCATGACGCCCTTCATTCAAGTCCTTTCAACATCCGACTGATACATATAATAGCATGGTGGTCATGGGTTAAGTGTAGGTTAGTGCTTGGTTGGGGAGATGGTGGTCCTGTAAAGCATGTAGCCAGCTGGGCTGGTGATACGGTCACGCCCCAACAGGTGACAACAGGCAGCTCCTGGTAGATCTAGTTCCCTAGTTTGTTGTGTAGGTTCTCTTGATGCCCATCAGACCTCCAGATATTATTATTTTTCTATAATTTATATTTTGATGTTGTTCTCTATCTTATTATTATGTCACTTTCATTGGCATTTTTAACCTCTGCCCATTTGTGTGTCTTGTTTTATGCATATTTTCTGAGTTGCAGTGAACCAATTGATTGGCCTTTCAGAGCTCTCTTTCGAGAGTTACCAGTTTGATTTTTAATCACTCTGGTCATTAACTTTGTTAATTTCTGTTGGGCTATTGTTCACATTTGCGCTTTATATACAAAAAAACAACAAAATAACACAAAATAAGCAATTTTGAAAACAAATGGAAGGTTTTATTTATTGATGCAGCCCTACATGTCTTCCTAAATGGTTGCATACTCTCATGTTCCCCGGACTCGATTCCAACACTGTTGTGTGCATAAGGTTGTAAATATCTCTCTCTCACATGTCCGTCTTGTCTTGTCTACTGTCTTGTCTGTATTTGTTTTATTTTATTGTCTTAATATAGTTTTGTATTTACATGTCTGCTTTAACCCTTTGAACACTGACACCCCTGAGTAAACGGTAGCCCCACCCTGACACCCCTGCCGAAATACCCCCCCCCCTAGAGCATAATGTTACTGTCTGTATCGTTCCCATAACAGTTACTAGCACTTTTTTAGTTACAATATTCATGCTTACCGTGTCTTGTTTATCCTTATTACTATAGTCAGAATCATATACATGTATATCCTCCGTATCAGAGTCCACGACCCTTGCTAAAACATCTGCTGCCGGCGGCTCCATTGAAAAATCCGACCAAAATTGATGAAGTTAACACCACATTTATAAGCACAGATCGTCTTCAAACGCATTGTTAGAAAAAGCTATGTGCAGCCCGTAGCCCACAGACTATTCTCCGGGTCAAAGGGCATGTGTACATTCGATTGGGGAATTCCCCAAAGCTTGTAAACAGTGCGCGCATGTTATCTGGCTGCCAGTGTATATACGATACTCGTATTAGCCTGAAATCCGGCCGCCAGTGTTCAAAGGGTTAAAGTGTATTTTGGTATGTAATGATTTGTACGTTGCAAAAATCCTAACTAATTCAAAAGGTGTCTTTTTCAGCTTAATTCCCACTCCCCCATTCGAAGGTGGATGACCAGTTTAAGAAATGTCTCTTTATATATCTAGCTAATTTGTCAAATGTCTCTCTTTGTTTGTTCTGCAGGCATACTTCCCCTGAGCATAATATGAGCGCAGGGACCGAAGAAACAGGAGCTAGTGCAAGTAAGTTACAGGGTTTCTTTCTAATCCGAGGGGGGAGGGGGGGAGTACTCGGATTTGGTTTGTTCGGGGGTGTGCGGCTGGAGATTCAAAACCCCTACCCATTTGTAAGGGTAAATTTGGAAAATATGGTACCCTTCTATGGGTTTGGTTCATTATAGACCCAATTTTCGCAAATGATCGGGAAAATATACCTAATTTTCGCAAAAAATAGACCACATTTTAACGAAAATAGACCCATTAGTAAAAACTGACCCCATTATTAGGGATTTTCCAGCACAAATTCATACCCCATGTTTAGGGATTTTTTGCAAAAAAGCTACCCATTAGAGCGGCACATCCCGGTATACCGTATTTTATACCCGGGTTTCTAATCAAATGTATACCGTTGCGTAGTGCAGTTGTTGGTCAAGTGTATTTTGAGATGTTGATGGAATTAGGCACAGAAAAACAAAGAAATTAAGATCTTAACTAGGGTCTTCAATTTAGGGAGCACAGGCATGTGATTAGAGAGGCATAACTGACCAGTTTTTGTTAATATACATAGAGTGTATAATTTCATTGGGGGGGGGGGGGGAGGAGTCTTCTGGCAGGGGGAGTAAAATGCCCCCTCTAGTTATGCCTCTGGATCTCACTAAATAATACATATAAACTTGAACAAACTGGGGTGAATTAAACTAACAAAGACCTTAAAAATACAGTCTCGAAACCTGGTCCCTCTAGCTATTGCGAAGAAGGATTACCATCTCAACATTTTCATTAACCCTAACTCCCCGGGCGTGTTTTTGTGAATTAAACTATATCAGGGGAGAAAAACTGGTCAAATTTGAGGCGAAAATCAGTCTCCGCACGCGATACGGATCGAACCCGGGCTGCGTGCGTGCAAGTCTGATGCTCTACCGACTGAGCTACACGCGGGATGTTCAAAAAACTTGATTCACAAGTTGAACCACGCGCTGAGCATGGCACAAGATTGATGGGGCCGCCGCGTTGTACAAGATTGTAGCATTGTAGGGTTTTGTAAGGTCCAGGAAGGTCAAGGTTAAGAGACAACTGCATCCATTTGATGTGGCTATACACAAGTGGTTGTTAAACCTTTGAACCCTGAGTTATTGGTGGGGGTCGGTAGCCCCACCCCAAGTTATTTCCGCAAATAATGGATAATTCTATGTTTAGTAATTTTCCTATCTTACACCCTCTGATTGATCGTTATATTGTGACATACTGCCCTCTATCATCGTAATAACATGATATTTGTAATAAAACATCCGTTTTTGTCAGCTTTATTCTGTTTTTTTATCGCCAAAATTGCTATTCATAATCATACTACAATGCATTACTGTCTACCTGAGAATTAGCTGCACCAGCATATTCATCCCATTTTGTGCTATACAAGGCATCTAACATCGGGTAAACATCACATGATTTGAAAGTCATATGACCACTCAAAATCATATGATCTATGTGTCACCCGTTTAGAGGCCACAGAAGCGGCCTTTCGGGTTATAGCGTTTTCTTCGTGCGGCCGCTAAATCGGCCTTTTGGTTAAAGGGTTAACACTTTCCACGCGGCTATTATTTCTACCATACACAGAACAGATTTTTCAGAAACCTTTCACAATTTTCAAACCCCAATCTCAAGGATTACTGAACCAATACTAGGCATGTTTGTATTAATCTCAATGCATTTCTCATGGCGATTCCAAATATGGTAATGATATTCAATAATTTTGACATTTTTTAAACATTTTTGTAAAATGTTGTAATGTCGTCTGCAGCCGCCTGCCGCGTGGAAAGTGTTAAAGACCAGTCAGTGATTTTGAAACAATTTTTGTTGCCCTTGTACTATAAAAGCAAAAATGTTTGTTGTGGTTTTATTTTCACACTTTTTGCTCACTAAAGATGCGCCGTGAAAATTAAAGCATACAAAAATACAGTATTACTTCCAACATTGTCCTTGTACCGCGCAAGACGGGAGGCATTGTCATGCAGTGGTTTTAGTTTTTGCGCTATTCGTGCACTAAAGATGCACCGCAAAAATATATAGCACTCAAAAATATTACTTTCGACATTGTCCTTGTACCAGCGCAAGATGGGAGACATCATTGTCATGTGACAAAAAACAACAGCTCACCCAGGGTGCTCAATGGTCATTAGTAGGGTATCACGTAATTAGGGTAGTTTTTCAAGGCGTGGAATGTTGCTTACTTACTTACTTACTACTACTTATGTCGATCTCTATCGGTCTTCGTGATGGCTCGCCATATTACTCTGTCCCTCATGAATGCTTTCATCTCCTCATCATTCAGTCCTGTGTCTTTCGCCAAGATGTCTACGTATGTTGCTTATGTATAACGTAAATAGGGCATCAAAACATGCAAAATTAAGAAAAAAGGTATACTTTTTGCGCAGCCATACGTATCTAGGGTACGTCCAGAATAAATAGCCTTGATACACGGCTAGGACATATGTCTCAATTTCTATCCATTGCATAGGGGATCTAGATCGGGGGGGGGGGGGGGGGGGCACTGACATTAGAAAAGGTATAGGTATGTGCCGCGCTGAAGACCCCCTTTTCACCCTCTGCTGCTAGCTCTTTTGAGCCTGCATTAGTTCTTATGACCCCACTTTTATTGAAAATTCAAAAATTGCGACATTTTGCGTTCCAAAGCCCAAATTCTTCGAAAATTTTGCGTTCTAAAACCAAACCAAATCGAAATCAAATTAAACTAGAGCGGTTCTCGGGTTTCGCGGTTTGTGGGTTTCGCGGTTTGTGGGTTTCGCGGTTTGTGGGTTTCGCGGTTTGTGGGTTTCGCGGTTTGTGGGTTTCGCGGTTTGTGGGTTTCGCGGTTTGTGGGTTTCGCGGTTTGTGGGTTTCGCGGTGTTTGGATTTGGTGGTTGTCATTCGGACGGTTTATTGATTGAGTGAACAATATTCGGGAGATCAGTTTGTTGCAGTTTCTTAACATTATTATGTTAGGGTCTTACCAGAACCATGGAGGACGGGCGTTGATTGACAACATGGAATGAACACAAATATGAGGTACTCACCCATAATTCAATTCGTCAAAATGTTACTTAAGTACATATTCTACCGTTTTCATTTGTTTCATGTATGATTCATCAATGGCGGAGGAGAATTTTGACATTAACATTTTAGGTTACAAATGTGTAAATATTTCGATTGAATAAAAAAAAGGCTATTGAATTAAATTTGAAGAATTTGGAAACCGGGAAATCCGTAATCTTCCTATGGAAATTGAAGGTTCGCTTTGTAAATGTGGACATCAAAATGAATTTAAGGATTGCAAAGGACATGAGACTTGATCATGTATACTTTGATGATTGGGCATTTTGGCAATAATCCATGAAATCATACTTGCGTGAAGGCATGAAGTTGAAAGGTAGGTATAAACACGATTTCCTGATATATTCTATTTCGAAACGGCAGACCTCTTATTACAGTTTAAAATAGGGGTATTTATTACATGTTTTGTTCAAATTAATATAGTGTGAATTTTAACAGAGACCTCACCATAGTAAAAAAAATCAGGCAATGATGATTTGTTTAAATATTTTAACCAAGATATTTGTGTCCACACTATTTTCGGTAGTTTATACTGTGATCTAATTTTTTTTTTAAAAATGCGTGTGACCAGGTACAACCACTCGGACGCAACATAACTATACATTATTAAGTAAGGGGCAAAGGTTCAGAAAATGAGACAATAATAAAATGGTTGGTGTTGTAGTAGGCTTAGATTGAATTCTAAAGTTCTATTCTGAAGTAAAGTATAGATTATATTTAGGATTCAGAATGATGCTACAAGATATACACTACTTAACAATTACTCAAAAAATGGTATCTATTCGTTATGGACCGTTCATTATTTATGGTGGGGGGGGGGGGGGGGGGGGGGGGTGGTACAAATTCAAGACTCGTATGTCAAAATTACCTAACCCCCCCCCCCCCCCCCTACAGCTGAAACTGAAAATTACATTACCCCCCCCCCCCCCCCCCTACTAACCAATAGATTTTTACACAACCCCCCTTCAAAATCAACTTGTCACATACTTAGCGGATGTATTTTTCTTTTGCCCATGGATTCGTTGGTTGTGACCTCTGAACGGCCAATAATTTAATGACTAACTACATAGCGAGCGTGGCGAGGCGGAACATTTGTCATATATTTATACATTTTTGGTGTTTTGTGAGTCTTTATAAGCCGAAAAAAGTTAGAACATCCAGACAAAAACGTATGAAATATTCTTGTGAGCTTTGGTGCAGAACTGTGAGTAAGACGAGGTGAAAAGCATGCAAGAAATTACCGTTTTTAATCAAATTGGATTTTGGGACATAGGCCTAGGCTATTAACATGTTTTTATACACCTCATGGCTCTAATGTTTTCAACCATTGATGATTATATATATAGGTGTTTTTCCAACAGATCGTCCAAGCAGGGCGTGCACAAAAAATTGCTGTACGAAAGTAGTCTCATCATAAGTAGCCAACATGTTTTGAAGTTGAAAGGTCATAAGAAAATGTGCGTGAAGCGCACAAAAAAATTGCATTTACACTCCAAAATAGCCTCTAAAATCACCCCAATCACCACCATCTTTATAGTTAAATAAAGTTACACAACCCCCCCTGTTAAAGAATAAAAGTTACATAACCCCCCCCCCCATTTCAACATATGAAAGTTACATGACCCCCCTATATTTACCCCCCTCCACCATAAATAATGAACGGTCCCTTATTGATATTTTTGATATTTGTAATTATTTTATAAAGTTTATAACGTAATATATATACTTTTATAGTATAGTTGTTTGTGATATTTATTTATGCTTGAAAATAAGTAATGACAATTTATCTTTATTCCGAAGAGAAATGTTTATTATTTTGCATGATAAGACACAATTACAATCCAATTCGTTGGATTACATACAATCATAATTTTATATAGATATTTTATTAAGTATTATTTCTATCAGGCTTTTTAACGGTACGATAAACTGTGTATTGAATATTGATGCCTTGGTTCAACCAAAGTACCCGGATGCGTCCAATATTCTTCAATGCGCGCATCGTGCGCTTTGTTTTGGTTTGTTGTTCAGGCACAGCGGGTTCGCCGATTTTTACTGCGGGTAGTGGTAGCAAACTTGTTAACATGTTTGATGATGTTTTTATTCGTTATAAGGGAGATCAATATTATGCTCAAATTGTGAAATTTTGATTTGTATTATTGTCGTGTATGAATCTGGTCAATACATGCGTATGTTTTTGTTTCTCGAAAAAATAGAAAATCAATGCACTTGCGCAAATGTTGATATACTCACAATAGCACCCCCTGCAGGGTCGTACCATTATTCACACATCAACATCAGCGCGCGTGCATTGATTTGTCTAATTTCTCTCAAAACAACACTTACGCATTTATATTGACCTATACCTATTAAATTATTTTCAATTAATAGCCTTCATTGAATAAACTTCATTGAATTTGGATAAATGGAAATGTATTGTAATAAAAATACAGCACGATATTATACATAGCACACATATTCCATCATTTGTATGAATGTATTTATCTATCTATTAATTTATATAAATATAAATAAATAACTTAATTAATTATGCAAAACACTTAATTTATTAACATTATTTGAAAATCAAGTAAATGAATAGAAAATACAATTAAATCAACTTAATTATTTAGATGAATCACTATACCAATCTATAATTAATTTATTTATTCTCGAATTAATTAATTAACTTATTAATAAGAATGTTAATTAATTATTAACTTATTGATGTTGTCTATTACTTATTCCAACAGTTCATTCATTAATATTATTTAATACTAAAAGCAAAAATAAATATATAAATGTTAGTCATTATTCAAGTAATCTATCAATCGCATTTCAATAAAATAAAACAAATTTAATCATTGATTGATTATTATATTTCTTGTTCATTGTTTTTGATTACATTTACAAATATAGATAAATCGATGGGTTGTTTTCATTATTTATGAATTTCTGATTATTTATTCTTTAACTAATTCTATTCATTGAATGCATTTATCGATACATTAAATAACTATAATTCAATTGAAGATTTATTGTCATGAAGCTTTGGACAGTTTCAAAATAGTAAGCGTGTGCTGCTTGAACCTAGTGGTGATTGAACAAGAACATACGAGGGTTTGTCAAAATGTAATGAAAGTGATCTTGTTGCGAGTTGCAAGGGGCATTGCCATTGATTGAAATTATTTTCAATTAGCCCACTATTAAAACATGATTTTTAGCTGAATTTGTAGCTATTTTTTGCGACATTACCATGTGACATGTGAACGGTAGACCCCTTTACTTGCGTAAATATCTGTACTCTCTTCATTCCCTTTTATTCCCCTTTTTCTCTTTCTCCTTTCTCTATTTTCTCCTTTCTCTCTCCTTTTCAAATATTTGGTTACAAAAATTACCAGAGGCACTGGCCCCTGCAATTTGTCAAAATTTGAACATGGAAAAAAATTTGCGCGCTTCTTTCTTCATGCGACTAACAAAACTTGCCCCAACCAAACCCCACTCCGACCCCACCCCATAGACTGTTATGATACTGGTGCCGCCATAGCCTACAACTCACCGCCTAGACCGTAAATGAATGTGAAACATCTATTGACACCATTCACCGTAAAGAAATTAGATTAAATTTCCCATAGATATGGCCAGATTTCATTGTTTTTAAGATTTTTATTTATTTTACGGTCATTTCCAGTTCAAACATGTCAAAGGAAAATAAGAAAAAAGCCCCCGACCGACCGTACAATAGGGTTTCTTTTTTGCATAGACATGGTTTTTTTTGCCGCCTGCTGAATGAATAAAAAGCTAACTTAAATTAATAGTGATATTTGAACAGAATATACCCGTATTCGAAACTAAAATTATTAGGAACCGTTTATTATTTCCACCGGGTCGGGACGGGAGTAATTGATGAGTGGGATCACGCAGTTTTTAATTGACAACAAATAAGGGGGTCATACGTTTTTCTAATCAAGAGGGGTGCGCGTCAGTGTTTTTATCCGGATTCGACGGGAAAATTCCAACAGCTTCCGCCCCCGTCCCAATAAAAAAAATGATATTCATACAACAGTTAATTCAAATTGCTTATGATTCATTTAGCAATGGGAATCATATGCCATATAAGTACCGCGAGTGTGCCTAATAAATTAAGTTTATGATATTTAAGAAATTAGTCTTAGAGTCAATCATGGCAAATTTAAGTGTGAATTGCAAATTTTCAGTATTGAGTTACTATAGTCATGTCGGTTATTTCTCGACAACAACTAGATAAAATTGGCTTGAAGTTGGTCTAAAGTATAATTATGTCGGTTATTTCTCGACAACTAGCTAAAATTGGCTTGAAGTTGGTCTAAAGTATAATTGGTTAAAAGCCAATCAGGCAATCATTGTGTTTCTTGCACCCGCCCTGTTTATAGGCCTATACTGGTCATGCCACGCCACTGCGTAGACCCTACTCATTCTAAAGGGAGCACATCAAAACTCGACCGCCCGGCAACCACCGGTTGTTCCGTGCAGAAGTTCCGTGAGGTTGCAGCCGGTTTCTATTGTTCTAAACAATGATATGCGGTCAAACCGGGCGGAACCGCCGGTTGTCGCGCGGTCGAGTTTTGATTTGCTCCCTAATCAAATATTAAAAACAACCCAGTTATTTAACACTTTCCTCGCGGCAGGCGTTTGCAGACGACAGTTCCGAAATTTCCCAAAATGTTTTGAAAAATGTTAAAATTATTGAATGTCATTACAATATTAAAATAAGTGCAAACTTGTCTAGTTTGGGTTCAATAGTTCATGAGATAAGATGGGAAAGGTTTCTGAAAATCTGTTTTGTATAATGGTAAAACTAAAAGTAATAGCCGCGTGTGAAAAGTGTTTTAAAAGATCTATTTTTCGAGAAAATCAGTCTTAAAGGTAGATGTTCCGATTGCTGGCCCGATTTTCAACTTGATGTTTTCTATTTTACATGAAAGGTCATCTTTAAAATGGTCGCATTTCAAAGTTTGAGTTGCATAACTCCAACGGTTCTATTTTTTGAGAAGCACATGGTCACAAAATATTTGCCCATTGAGTAGTACACAAACTGTTTGGTGGTTAACCACCTTTGACAGTAATTCACCACATTTTACCCTATGATTTCTAAATGGAACATTTCTGGCTCCTAAGATTTTACAGACATAATGAGAAAAATATGGGGATTCTTCTGATATTTGATGTGAAAGCCCCAAAAACGTGATCGGAACATACACCTTTATAAAAAATATTCTCTCAGCCCAGTTCCTAAGCACCCCTCCTTCATTTGAGACCCTGGACGACACACCCTACCACTAACAAAGTTGAGTGCCACCGCCCCCCCCCCCCCCCCTTGTCCGCCCGGGACTTTACTTGTACCAAACATAAAACTGAAAGCGCAGTAACACAAACCTGTACGTGCGGGGTGTGATGTCTTGTATACATCCGAGGTACGTGTAAAAATACTATTGTTGATAGAGGTGTCTTGTATGAATTGTGTAGCCTTTTGAGAGGGGGTTATTATATTCTATTATAGTCTATTAATTTAGTATAGTATAGTATAGTATAGTATAGTATAGTATAGTATAGTATAGTATAGTATAGTATAGTATAGTATAGTATAGTATAGTATAGTATAGTATAGTATAGTATAGTATAGTATAGTATATTCCATTCCATGATTCCATCAATTGTAAATTCATGATTTTTAAAACTTGGAAATAGATACCAACGGGCGAATCCATCTCATCATGCTCATCCGAGTCCAGCCCTGTCTGCATTGGAAATTGACGGCTACAGTGCTACTTGATGGCGAGAAAATTGTTTAGGCTACTTGATGTTGAAGTGGAAGTTTATTGATCCAATTGATCTCTAGAAAATGTTTGTTTGTGTCAGGGTGTTACGGAGTTTTTATGAGCGCAGATAATTGGTGCCTATTGTCAAGTTTGTATCCAAAGGCCAAAAACATCGTTACGTTACCCTTCCAAATCTTAAACATTTCCGATTGAGTTGGTCGATTTGTTTTCAAACTCATCCATTTTAAACTTGAATAGAGGTCAATATGCAAGCTGTCAAAGAATGACTAAGGGGTGCGTGGGGCGTACACCTGTGTTTGTTGTTGTTTTTTTTTAAGTCAATGGTAAATACTTTTGTCCAAGTAACTGTCAGCAAAAACTATTACCCCTGGATCGGATACAAACATGTAAAAATGTACTAAATGTAAATCTGATGTAAATGTTTGAAGCATAGGCCTATTCATTAATTTAGAATAACAACTCAGTGAATAAAATAAAAGGGTGTAGGGCAGGGTTATGTTTTAAGGGGAAATATTAGCGGTTTTATGTTGAACAAAATTATTGAAAATAGTCCCGATATTTTTGTTAATTTTGTACTTGTGCTAGGCCTATAAAAAAAAATCCCGACCCAAGATTTTGCAAACAAATGTTCAGTCTTTTTGAAAGGGTAACACAGTGTTTGTTTTGACAAGGCCTTATATGTTATGGGAAGTTGTTTGAATGAACGGCTTGATTGTCTAGTTTATGCAAATTAGCTACAGACCTAACAATAGCGTTGGTTTTGACCAATGACGGTGGACGTTGACCGTGAAAGATTTAAAAGAGATGGGCAATTACTTATCTATACTTACATTATCCTTGTGTATAACGACCGTCTCTGCACGCATCGATTAGCTCATCACTATCGCCATCTATGTCGAAGTCATGTATGATACGTGATCACTATTGTTATGTAAATGTCCACGCTCTTTCCACGTAATGGGCCCAGCGTGATTCAGTGAAAAAGGCATCCAATTGTTACGTAAACATCAAACAATTGATTATCTATACAGCAAAGATTCGCCCTCATACATCAAGTATGGTGACGTATAGCAAGTATTACAATGGTATAACTAAAACCGCGACAAGTCGGGGGACTATGTTTGTTATGTAAACATCAAACAAAAATAGCAACGCTCATGTATCCCGGGAAGGGGGGGGGGGGGTACTCAGATTTGGTTTGGTCGGGGGTGTGCCGCTGGAGAATCAAATCCCCTATACCCATTTCTAAGGGTGATTTTGGATAGACCCATGTCTAAGGATTTTTCAGTTGAAAAGCCTACCCATGGCTAAGGATGTCTCATGAAAAAACGACCCACTGGAGCGGCACGTCCCCGTATGCCTTACATACGTGAGTACCACCCCCGAGCATGCATCGTTGTATTTTACTAAGAAAAATATGCTTCTCAAGGCAAAAAAATATTTTTACTCCTATAAGGCAGATTAACCCCAACTTTGAACTCGTCCAAGTTATTTGCGATTTGTACATGCTCACAAAATCCGGAATCCATTGATGGATTAATAAAGACGAAATCGCAAACACAATTTTTTTCTGAGGCAATCTCTAGGGGTGGTACATAGCCTAGCGGTGAACAAAATTCAACAAACTCAATTGCGCGTAGTGGCGTTTGGGATTGGGGGATTCATATAGTTTTAGTTTCATGCTCTATTACGCTTGAACTCTTTCCGCCCACACACATGAGTAGTAAACTACAACAAAACAAAATTACGCCCCTTGATTGGAAAAACGGTGATCCACGCTTGCGATCAGCGACGGAGCGGATGGAGTATATAAAACATTATGGTGATATACGGGGGTACAATAACTAGAATCGCCGCCATTTTCTCTGATGTGACGATGTCGGAATAGAAAATAAATATCCCTATCGCGGGAACATTATCCCTCATAATTCTCCAAATAACCAGTCACTCGAACTCAGCGGAGATAAATACTGTACCAATATCGTGTCCACAAATCTTACTAATTCAAGCTGTATTTTTCGAGATATTTCGCACACAAACTTCGATTTGAAAATCTTAGGATGCCGGTACCCGTCCTCCAACTATAGGCCAGTTCTCAAGACCTACTTTTTTTTGAAAAATCAGTTCCTAAAGGCCCTGTCACACCATAACGTATCGCCTCAACGTATGCCAACGTATGCGAAATATCGAAAAATACGTTGGTGTACGTTGGCGTACGCTGATATAAGTTAGGGGTACGTTGGGGATACGGCGTTTACGTTAAGAGCACGCTGTGATACGCTGTGACAATTTGGACCACGAACAAATATTGAGCATGCTCAAAATTTCTCGACGTACTCAACGTGTGCTTAATACGTTCTGTATAGGTTCCCGGTAAGTTTGTGGTACGTTAAATATACGTTGACATACGCTGACTTACGTTAGTGGTACGTTACTCGTACGTTACTCGTAAGTTGGTATACGTTGATGAACGTAGGCTGGGGGAAACGTACAGCCAACGTAGTGATAACGAGTTAATAACGTATATGTGCCGTATGTCTAACGTATGCCTGACGTATTTCCAACGAGTTTCGACGTATTCTCACGTATTCACCTTATGCCGGGCGATCGTGTAAGGCCCTGTCACGTATCCATAGCGTATTGAACGTATACATAGCGTATGACTAACGTATTGATAGCGTATCACTAACTTATAACATACTTATGACAGCGAAACACAGCGTATGCGAGCGTATGCGAGCGTATGACTAACGTATGTTTAACGTATACTTAACGTATTCGTAGCGTATGTCTGCCGTGTTCGACGTATCGTCAGCGTATCCTCGACGTACAACGAACACGTGGCTTATTATGCCGCTGTAGCACGTATACATACCGCGCCGATCTCACATTAAATCATTCCCGCCGATGTCATCAAGCAGTTAACATGCCTCCCAAGAAGAAGCAAGCAACCAGGGGCCGAGGCCGAGGAGGAGGAAAAAGCAAGAAGGCCAAGACAGACCATGAAGAAGTGAGGATGAGATACTCAAGGGACCCATTTATATACTCAAACCCTCCATAAGTTCCCAAAACGCCGAATGCGCGCTAGCTGTACGGTAGCCCTGTCACACCATGGCGTATCGCCTGAACGTATAACAACGTATGCGAAATATCGAAAAATACGTTGGCGTACGTTGGCGTACGTTGGCGTACGTTGGTGTACGCTGATACAAGTTAGGGGTAAGTTTGGGATACGTCGTATACGTTAAGAGCACGCTGTGATACGTTGTGAAAATTTGGAACACGTCGAGCCCGCGAAAAAATTATTGAGCATGTTCAAAATTTCTCGACGTACTCAACGTGTGCTTTACTTACGTTCTGCATAAGTTCCCGATAGGTTCGTGGTACGTTAGACATACGTTTACAAACGCTGACATACGTTAGACATACGCTGACATACGTTAGAGGTACGTTAATCGTCTTAAGTTGTAGGTTGGACATATAGATTTACCCGTCTAGATATTTTAATAGTTATCATCTAGGCTGCGTTTACTTGAACTGGCAACACTTGTCCCGCCGTGTACGAAACTCAATTTCTGCAACGGCATAAGTCACGTGTTCGTTGTACGCCGAGGATACGCTGAGGATACGTCGAGCACGGCAGACATACGCTACGAATACGTTGGTCATACGCTCGCCGATCGCATACGCTGTGATACGCTGTCATAAGTTTGTTATAAGTTAGTGATACGCTATCAATACGTTAGTCATACGCTATGTATGCGTTTAATACGCTATGGATACGTCCATTCCATCACCGATGTTGACGCAATTCGTTGGGAAGTTGGACGTTCTTGGACGTTCTCGGACTCTGACAATTTTCGAGCTATTTTTTGAATACGTCGGCATACGTTCAGGCCACATTCAGGCCATACGCTATGGTGTGACAGGGCCTTAAGACCCTATTTTTCGTCATAAAATCCATTCAGTTCAGTTCTGTAGCCCCCCTTTTTGAGACCCTGGGCGGCACACCCCTACCCAAAAGAAAGTTGAGTGCCCCCCCCGGATCTAGATCAGCTCATAGCATCTTTGTTTCTTAATACTTACTATAGGGAAGGGAAAAGGATTTGAAATGCATCATGCTTGGTAAAGGTATACAAATTACTGGTAGGGTATCACACTATTTTGACTACTTGTTTAGGGTATCAAAATATTATCTGTACTTGTTTAACATGTTTAGGGTATTGGAAATTCTGATATTCCTTGCTTACGGTATGTAAAATACTCTCCATACTTATTTAGGGTGCTTTTTGAAAGTCCTTGCACTGCAAAAAGTGCAGAACACATGACGCGTTCAGAACATGTTCACGGTGTGTTCTCCAGGTGTTCCAGAACATGTTCAAAATGTAACAGATTTAGAACATGTTCTGAACGTGTTCTGGATATGTTCTGAACGTGTTCAGAACACATCAGAACATGTTCAGAACATGATCAGAACATGTTCTATATCTGTTATATTTGAACACGTTCTGCAGTTTTTGCAGTGTGGACTTGGCCCGATACCCCTCTTGTAATGACCACTGAACACCCCGGGCCAGGCTTTGATGTCTACATGTGTGAAAATATCTTATCGTGAAAATATTGGTTTTACAGTAAGCTACACAGATGCAATGTGAATCTAACTATCAGTATGACTCTGTATCTGACAAGACACATTTGTTAAAGTAAAAACATGTTTAGCGGCCTGACTTTTTCAAAAAAAAGGAAGGAGGAGGCCCTTTTCTTCCCTTTTTAAAACCTTTTTGGTGGAGAATCGCCCCTATTAGCGATAAACTTTGCGAACCTCAATGCGGCGGTCAGGCCTCTTTAAATTGTATTTTATCATAGTTCTGAGGGCTTGTTTACCACAAAACTTGCTTAAAATGCTTATAAGAAAGAAGCAAAGCTGTTACAAACATCTCAAACTCTGAAACACCTGATCAAAAACAGTTATGAATATGAAATAAAGAAAAGAAAAAGGAAAATTTAAGTAAACCAAAAAAAGGAAGCGGGAGGGGACGCTAAACGTGTTAATTTTATTTATCTGGCCTTGTATCCATCAGCTAGCCTGACTAAAAACATCTTACAGTAACTCATCCAATTTGGTACGAGTATCAATCCATGGAGACTAACGAAACATGTGCCTGCCTAGGCTATCTACAACGTGATGAAAGTGTTATGTCAAATCACAGCACAATATATAGCTCTGAAAACAGACAGATTGATGGAAAATCCACCAATCTGCAGATTTTCTGATTTCGAGCTTTGGTGGAAGTACAATTACCTAAATTGAGCTTCTGCGGGAAAGAGGAAAGGAAGGGTGGTGTTAGTGGGGAGCGGGGGGAGTACACTTGAATGTTTAAACATTTTTAAATTAGGGCCTAATTAAAGGTATATTATGTGATCTTTTCCAGGGGACGCCCTCAATCCTTGGAAGCAGGTTTTCTTGCAGATTTACTTTTCTGATCATAAATCATAAATATATTTTAAGTTACAGAGCGATACGATTCCTAATTACCTCAAAATCATGGTTTTAGAGTGAATTTAGAGTAAAATTGGAAAATAGATTGTACCGTAGCGGTACAATCTAGTTTTTCAACCTCTTAAAACCATGATTTTGAAGTAATTAGGAATCGTATCGATCTGTAACTTAGAAGATCTTTATGATCAAAAATGCAAATCAGCAAGAAGGGCGCTGGATGGAGGGCGCTACTTGGAAAATATCACATAATATGCCTTTAATTATGCAAATGAAAATTAGCCAAAAGCCAACATACGTTTTTAGCTCTTCAAGTGTACTACCCATGTACCAAGTTTCATCATCATAGCTCATCTCATCTATCCACAAACTTTACTTGTATATTTTATGCATACATCATTAGACATAATTAGAAAATTACCTGGCAACTGGAATTCAAAAAAGAAATAAAATGAAAGATATAGTTTTTGTCAAAGATGTTGGTTTTATGCCCCTTTGACTTAGCATATCTCGGCAACAGAATGTCAGATTGAAATAAAAAGGGTAAAACATATTTGATTTTAAAGGAACTTTTGACTCGGCCAATAGAGCCACCTTAATTGACCGTTTCTATTGGTAAAAAAAGGTCGGCTGGTACCAATAATTAGAGTTAAGTTGCCCAGTCACTGCAAAAACTACAGAAAACATCGAGGCGTAGAGAACACGTCAAGAACGCGTCTGGACGTACGTGTTAAAAAAATGTTACAGATTTAGAACATGTTCTGGCCGTTACAGATGTGTTCTTGATGTGATCTAGAAATGGCCCTTGAACACATGCAGAACACATGGTGATCCATCAAAAAATCTAGAACACCTACAGAATACATTAGAACACATCTGAACATATAAACATGTTCTATATCTGTTACATTTGGACGCTTCCGACACATTCTGAACGTGTGTAGAACACGTCGGAATGTGTTCTGTGAAGCGTTCTGAAGCATCTGATGTGTTCTGTAGTTTTTGCACTCTCATTGTGATGATGACATTGATCAGCCAAATCTCAAAATAGTTTGATGCAGCCAGCAGGGAGGTCACGCTGCGTGTCAGATTTTGTTATACGCAAGAAAACAATGGAGTATCAGTGACTGCAATATATGCTAGAAATAGCTTCGGAAAATGGTATATTTTGGCATCTCAAAAACTGAGAAACGAGTTAAAAATCATGTAGAATTTTAGAGGAGGGTTATTAGCATCTGCAGAACGGTAAAATGTATAGTATTAAACACGTTTTGTGACCAAATTTCTGTCGTAAAATGTTGGAAAATTCACGTTTTGAAAATCTGTGGTCTTCGAAATTACAGGAATCCTAACTCATTCTAAACCTCACCAAATCATGAAATGAACCCTCGTCTACAAAAAAGTCCATGTACGTATTGCTCTATCTGCTTGGAGATACTGCAAAGACCACGCAAACATCATAGCTTCATACAACGGAATGAAATCCGCCATAGAGATTACATAGCGAAAATCATAGTCAGTCCTCTGTGTAGGGAGTGTTGACAAAAGCAAGGTCGTTTGGCTATTGTGTTTGTGCATGTTTGTGACGACTGACCCGTTTAACAATCTTCATAGCTTTCATATAGGGCTTGGGTGACCTAACTATTGACTGGATGTGACTTTATATATAGCGTCCTATCTTGTAAGCCAATCTTGTATGTCATCAGCCTTAACACTTTCCATGTGGCAGGCGTCTGCAGACGACATTCCAAAATGTCACAAAATTATTCAAGAATGAGATAGACTTTGACAATTGGGAAAGGTTTCTGAATAATCTGTTTTGTATACGGTAAAACGAATAGCTTCGTGGAAAGTGTTCAGTAACATTTCTTGAGACAATGTTCGTTTTGGCAAGAGGAATAGTCAGTTCTGTTCTACAGGTCCACTTGTTCCGGCTTTAATGTATCTGTCTTATTGTCATACAAATCTGAATAAATGAATGTGAAAGAGAAATTTGATTGAAAATTAAAATATAATGTGATAACATTAAGAAAGCTGAACAACCCTAACCTTCCTTCCGCAATGCTACAAATTACTACACTGCTAGGTTCTGGTAGAGCACAACTCCCTGGCAAATCAGATTTTCCAGCTGATTCTGTTTGCGCAATCAGTTAAATGCCGGAGGACTTCCATGCACAACCGGGCTCTGGCGCAGCCGATTCCCCCCCCCCCTCCCCCCCCCCCCCCCCCCCCTCCACCCACCCAAAAAAGAAAAAGAAATTGACCCGTTTTTCGCCCCTGGGAGTTAAGGTTAAAGAGCAATGGAACTGGAAAAGAAGACGACAAATTTGCAGGAATACATACAACACCTTAGTTGATTCTTGAATAAGATAATCTGAATAGACAATCATATGGCTTTGTCCAAAAGGTTTCAAATCCCAGGGAACAGAATGTCTTACATTTGACATCTTTATCCTGAGAATTGAATCGATCCTATCTCTCCATCTGTACTTCCCAATCCTATGTCATCAGTGTATACAGAACATGGTATTGTCGTCCGTATACATTATCACTATCTTGATGATGGCCTAGATAATCCCAGCGCCAGCGATATACGCTTAAGATTGAATGCGCCAACATTTTTTCGCAGTATGTGTTTGTTATGCGTAGAGCGTTTCTTGTTGATCAGGAGAGGCACTGTAAAACAACTTAATTTCGTCAACTTTTTGCGGCAATTCAATTTCACTAATTTATATCATCTTCCTATATATAACCATTATAAATAATATCGTTGGCGGCAATTTAATTGAATTTTTCATTTAATTAATTGTTTACCCACTGCCAATGTTAAAGATTTCCTTTAATTCAATGCTTTCTATCTGTGATTTGCTGTGGAATATATCTATGCATTTTGATGTACGCATAAGGCCCTTTCCAATTGATTTTGAGTTTCCTGTGGCCACCCGTGTGAGAATTACAATTAAAAAAAAAAATTCCCCTTTAAAATTAGGATTTTCCCCTTTAAAATTACTTTCAATCAACTTTATTTGCTACTTTACGACTTTAATCATATCTGCTATGATTATTACTTGGGTATCAAATTAATCATACTTGAAAAACAATTGAAAGAGTCCTCGATATAAGGGTAGTGAAATTGGTTGCTCCACAAAATAATTTGTTTCAAAATAAATTTAAAATAATATAAAAAAAAAATTGATTTTTTTTGGTTTAAACCTGCAACAGGAAACTCAAAATCAATTGTGAAGAACCTAAGGAAAGCTTCATGGTTGGGTTCCTGTAAATTCCAAAGAACTTCAAACATGTATTGTTTTTAAGAGAAAACGCACATTGAGTTGATGTTATCACAGAAAAGAGTGATTTACCATTGGAAAATAATGTTTAGGTCAAACATGTTTTGCCAACCTGATTTTCACATACTAATATTATTAATTCTGGACAAATCTAAATCCAGGACAAATGTTTTTGAATGTAAAACATTATTTGCATGCATACTAAGAGTATACATACTCAAATCCATTTGTATATTTTATAGACTATTGTGTTTTACTATTTTTTTAGTTCTTAGATCAAAATTTGTTCCTAATGTCCATTTTATGTTATGAAAGAAATCTCAAACATGCCATAAATTGTTTGGAGTGTTATGAAATGGACAGAAATTGTGAGTTTGCAAAAAAATATTAATTTTGATTTAATTGCATGGATGCGTCGTTTGGGGTATTGTCACTGTAGGAACTATATGGTCCAATAAATTGACCAATGTAAATAGAAAGTGAACAACATATTTTTACCCAATTTTGAAAAACAAATATTTGTTTGTGTGACACGGCTGTTTGACTGTCCGATTTATGATTAAAGTTATGGAATAAAAAAAGATTACATAGTGGCACAGTTATGGTTTGACCTGATTTAGGTAGCGCTAATGAATACGATTATACAGTGAAAATTTCACGAAAATTGTAGGAGCCATTTTTAAATTATCGGCATTTTCTACTTAACACATTTTACATGTAACTCTATGGGAAATGTGGCCGATGAGGGCGCTATTACAGTAAATAATAATATTCAAAGCTCTATTTCTCAGAAATGGCACCAACAAATGTTCTGAAATTTCTACAAAAGATGGCCAGTATATTCAGGTACTTGAATAAGTTAAAACCAGAACCGGGCCAGCAAGTTACGGTGTTCTCAGAATAAAACGGACACATTATGTGGGATCAAACAGCCATGGTGAAAGACAAAAGTATTAGCAGTTTGAATAGTATTGCTCCGTGTTTCAATTTCAAATGGGATTCGATATTTCAATATCTCATTAAAGGACATCTGATTTGATGTTTGGGTGTGTTTACAAGTCTAATAAACCCACTGTTTTTTATTTGTGTATAGGGTGTGTGTATTGTCACATAGCGTCCGTCTTATCAAAGTATAAAACTCCAACCATAAAGGAATTCAGCCTTTTTATGGCAAAAGAATGTATCTTATATATAAACTGCTCACAAAAAGTATCGTAACACTTAGAAATGATCCAATATATAACGGCTCGAAAAGGTATGCATTAATCGAAGCTAATAACCAAGTGCATAATTTTGTTCTGCGTATTTTGACACGTCAATCGTTGAGATACGATGTTGCGGAGCGGAGTTATTGTCATTTCAATGATCGTGGGTCCAGTTTCCAAGGTGACACTCATCCCTATTGAAAATCACGAATCTGAACATTCTAAACAGTAATGCAAACCTCTTTGTATAGGGTGATTGTCACTTTGGAAACTGGACCCACGACCATTGAAATGACAATAACTCCGCTCTGCAACATCGTATCTCATCGATCGAGGTGTCAAAATACGCAGAACAAAATTATGCACTTGGTTATTAGCTTCGATTTATGCATACCCTTTCGAGCCGTTATATATTGGATCATTTCTAAGTGTTACGATACTTTTTGTGAGCAGTTTAGTTTCCTAACAGTATACTTCCTTTTAACATAATCAGATCAAAGTTAGCTTTTTTTCTCCATAAATCATGTAGTGGTAAAAGGCAGTTTATTACTTGTATTGTCTTTACAAGTTGCAACCTTTTCCTAAATGAGGATTATTGAACCAAGTTAACACAATCCATGTTAAAAGGAAGCATATCATTAGGAAAGTACATATAAGATACATCCTTTTGCCATAAAAGGGCCGAGTTGCCCTCTTCTCCGTTGTGGTATCAGAGTGTATGTTCTAGCAATTGTAACTTAATCCATTGGTGGAAGTTTTTGTGCCATCAAACACCATATACTCTCTTGGTGGTTCGTAATCCTAATGCTTTTTGGCCTTTTGCTGGCATATAACTGGTAGTTCACACCTTGTTGCTAATTATGACATGTTTTGGATAAGTGTACTTCCAAATATGTTTTGCTATAGTCTATCCATCTCTAGACAGTGACGTATCTGCGTATTCTACTACTTGCAGTACATAAACGTGCACGGCTACTCAAGGCGCTGGTGGGGTGCTGGCGTATACACACGAGCGTTGAAAGATGGAAGATACCTGTGTGTGCGTAAAAAGCTGCTTCTGTAAAGTTACGTCACTGTCCAGTTGAAGATAAATAGAGAATAGTATGTTTTCCTCTTTCTCGGTGTTGGGGGGGGGGGGGGGGGGGGGGGGAAGTTAATCAGCTTGACCTTAAGTATTGCAAATAGCCACTACTTACATTGCTTAAATAATCACCAAACATTTAATATTTCATATACTCATCTATGCCTCAATTTGCTCATTTTAAAGGTGCTGACGAAACCGTAGAGAAATCGCCAAAAACGAAGACAGGTCGGAGTAAAAGCCTGACCAAAGGAGTGCTCAAACTCTTCAAATCAGGGAAATCATCGGACAAGACTGCTGCAACTATGGCTGCACCACAAAAACAACCTCCAGCAGATGGTAAGTCGGTGGTAGCCCCTGAGGGGGGGGGGGGGGGGGGGGGGACACTCAGATACTTTTTGGTAGGGATAATGCTACCAGGAAAATGAAAATTGACCCCAAAATTTACTAATTTTCGGGGGGAAATGATGGACCCATATGTAGATGGTGGCACATCCCCGTGACCTTATATCCACTAAGGTAGGACTCATACAGGGTGTCTCAAAAAAAACCGTGCACGTGTTTACCCAACTTATTGACCATGAACTTCTAATATTTGGTGTAACAACTGTATACATATTGATAGACCAAACACTTAGCTTTCATATGCTGTTTATTTCATCTAATTTGGTTTTAAAAATCCTAAGATATGATCAATTAACTAAAGCTACCTAAAATCGAAGTTGTGCCACTTTTACGGAAAGAATGCTTAAGATAAGCATTAAAACCCTCGTCTTCTTAAGGGAGGGTGACCGCCGATTGCGCTAGAACGCAAAAAACAGTGACCTAGGGCGTCTAGGTGATCGCTTTTACATTCTCTGCGCTCACTTTGACGAAAACAAATTGAGGCTGCCACCTTACCCGCGGGTAGGGTAAGCCGTCAAAGTCCGATAGTAGGGGGGTGGTTGCCACCTTACAAAAAAAAAAAAAAATCGCCATTTTGAAAAATATTTTTATTGAATGTTCCTGAAATATTTTAGCATGGGCCTATGTTAGAAACACCATTTCCATCACTTATAAGCAAAAAACTGGGTGAAATTCCGATATTTAGAACTTTTTTGGCGAAGATTTCTATGATATTTCACTGTCCATCGAATACGGCGGGATTTTGAGGTCGGCCATGTTTGGTGACGTCATTGTGACGTCATGCGTGGGATATTTGTACTTGTTTTAGTATGTATGGATAGAGGGAACCTCTAGCTATAACATGGTACCCAAATAAGCATACACTACATTTTGGATTGGATTTTGTTAGAGGGTGGTAACCCCGGTGGTAACAACCCCCATCTCCGGAGTAACCCTTTCTATTCATTGCAAACTGTAAAGTGGCACAAAATCGACTTTAGGTAGCTTTAGTTAATTGGTCATATTTCAAGATTGACACAACCAAATCAGATGAAATAAACGGAATATGAAAGCTAACCGTTATGGCTATCAATATGTATACAATTGTTACACCAAATTCTATAAGTTCACGGTCAATAAGCTGGGTAAACACGTGCACGGTTTTTTTTTGAGACACCCTGTATACTGTAAAAGTCAATATTTTCGCGATAAGATATTTTCACGAAAATGGTAATAACAGGCATTTCGCGATTTTTTATTTTCGCGAATTTCAACATTTGTGAACATAAGTCAATGGAAGTCAATAATTTTCGCGAGTTTATATTTTCGCGGATGAGGATTGATTCGCGAAATTCGCGAAAATAAAAACCTCGCGAAAATTTCTACTTTTACAGTATGTGATGCAGCACATCAATTCAAAAGGGGGACTGTGCAGCTGTGTATTTTTCAAGATATAGATGAAAACAGACAGAAAGAAATTAGAATTTAAGAGTCATTTCCACTCGTAAAATTTGAATGCCTTGATCAATTTGGATAAATGGTGTGTCATTTTAAAGGTTAGAAAATGTACTGAGAGCACACATTATAAACTCAAAATTGATGTCACCTGCATGCAAAGCCCCCTCCCCTTTTTGATGTGCTTCATCACATCAAGTCTAGTGCTGTACATTATAAAAACACAGTGAAACGTTGTCCTTAACCCCCTGAGAACTGCCGGCCGATTGGTTAAAAAGATGGATACATCATTTATTGCACCAATGAGAGACATTGTTAGAATAATTGTATCCGTGATAAAGATGGGAGTGAAATATTTTACAAGCTGCATTTTAATTGGCTATTCAAATGAGTATATATTGCAATAAACCAATCAGAACCACTGTAAGATACAGGTAGACCCCCAGGGGGTTAAACCATGGCAAGAATGAGATATTTGTTGAGCGAAATACATATTTATGGATATATTGAAATTGCCAGAACATGAAAATGTAGCCACAACATGCAAGTAACCACGCATATCATAGCCATATGTTTCCAATTTCATACTCATGCCTAGTGATGAACCAATCACAGTTACTCATATCCTTATCCATTATCAGTCTATACCCAGGGGGTAGGGGAAGTGGGGGGAACCTTGGTACAAATAGATTTAGGGTGACATGCTGTATAATAATACAAAATACTTATAGAGCGCCTTACAACAATTTCTCAAAGCACTCTATTTGTATACAATCCAAAAGATGGACTGTATCTTTTTGCCCTTGGTGGTAAGTTTTTATTTTGTTTTAATGATGTACATTAATTAGCGAATAAAGGTATTGTTTTTAAATCGTACCCGTGTAATATTGTCTGATATAACAGGATTGTCTAAAATCAATACCTTTACTCTCATTCTTAAATAGTCATACTCCATATCTTTCGATCCTGTAGAACTTGGTCACTTTTTGATATTTTGTCGCTGTTCTGTCAAAACCTTGTATGTTTTTCCGGTCCCTCAGCATGTATAAAGTATAACTGCCCAACGGTTATGCATAGTAAGTGTTGATTTATACATGTTCAGGGGCAAGACCACTTAACAAGGTTTTTATAGATGTGTTTTGGCCTTTGAACATGTGTAGAGTAGACTACCTAAAGGTTATGCTTAGGAAGTATTACTGTATACATGCTGAAGGGCAGGATGGAGGTACGAGGTTCTGACAGAACAGCGTCGATTTGACATACTTCCACTGTATACTTTTGTACTAAGATAGAGAGATGTTATCACACAGTCAAGAGATTGCGATAAAATCATAATGCGATTCATTACATAGGGTTATTATACACTGGATGATGCACACTGAATGTGATAGCCAAGCATAAACCAGTAGGCTATTGCATTGATTCTCCTTACTCCCTATGAAAGAGAAGTTACATTAACACTTTCCATGCAGCAGGTGTCTGTCTGCAGACGACATTCTAAAATGTCACAAAATATTTCAGAAAATTTACAATTATTGAATTCCATTATCATATTTGGAATCAGCATGAGAAGTGCATTGAAATAAGTACAAACATGCCTCGTATTAATTCAGTAATTCATGAGATAAGACTTGGGGAAGGTTCTGACAAATCTGTTTTGTATAATATGGAAAACTAGTAGACGTGTGGAAAGTGTTAAGAATTTCAAGTGAAAATCTATGCAAGCTACAGCACTATAGCAAGGTTTCTGTTGATAGTAATTATTAACCCATAGGTGTGGTTTTGGGAATAAAACCAGGGGAATGATCAGCATTGAGAATCAAACCCAGGTTGCCTGCATACAATTCCCACTCCCATATAAGTAAGCCACAGATTCAGCTTTTTCATCCCATGTGAATTATAGTCTGCTAGATTGCGCCACAAAAATAACTAGGGAAGCATGCGCTACCAGCAACTATAGTTTGATCAGTTCCAAATTGGCGAAAGCCTCCTTACAGCAACAGCGAATTAATACAGAAGGATCATCATATATGCATGATACATGCGTACAGTCAAAACCGTGTGCGTGTGGCCATAATCTTGCGCGTGTACTTGATTACGCTTAGCTTGATTACGCTTGGATTACTTTTGTGCGCGTAGAGATAAAAAATGAAAATCTCTCGCCAATTTGGAACTGATCAAATTATAGTAGAGTAGTATTTCTTAGTACTCGGGTTGGTTAGGGTTATTAAATCCCATGCCTTTTTTCCAGGGGGCTATGTAAAATGAAAGTAACAGCGTAATTGTGATATGATGACTTATCCTAAGGCATACTCCCACAACTGCCAAGATTAGCCCTATGACTCCAATCAGTGTGCACAATCTTCAGTTACCTATCCTAGTTAAAATTGATATTATAGGCAGTGTTACCAAAATCAATATTTTGTAGCCCAACAAACACCTATTGCATAAATTTAAGAATCTTCCTACAAATGTAAGTGACTTATTATAGAGAGATTCTTGAACTCTTTAGTGACTTAACGCTTTGCACGCGGCAGGCAGCTGCAGACGACATTCCAAAATTTCACAAAATGTTTCAAAAATGTCAAAATTATTGAATTTCATTACCATATTTGGAATCACCTTGAGAAATGCATTGACATAAGTACAAACATGCCTAGTATAGGGTCAGTAATCCTTGAGATAGACTTTGAAAAGTGTGAAAGATTTCTGAAAAATCTGTTTTGTGTATGGTAAAAATAATAGCCGCGTGGAAAGTGTTAAGAAGAGAGATTCTTTAACTGTTCTTAAGCCTTGTTCAGACGAGTATTAACACTGTCCACACGGCTATATTAGTTTCACAATATTTAAAATAGATTTTTCAGAAACCTTTCCCAACTTTTAAAGTCTAATCTCAAGAACTACTGAATCAATACTAGGCATGTTTGAACTTATTGTAATGCATTTCTCATGGCGTTTCCAAATATGCTGATGAAATTTAATAATTTCGATCTTTTTGAAACATTTTGTGAAATTAAATTGAGCTTCATAGAGTAGGGCACAGGTCTAAAGTTTGACATGGGTGCTATTTCATGAAGATGGAATTTAATTTCATAACAATCCATAAGGGAGTGTTCATAGATACTTTGGTGGGGGGTTGGTAGGAAAAATGGAGGGGGGACCAGAAAAAACAGTCTCTCAAAAGGGACCACAACAAAAACAAAGGTACTTAAAGGGGGGGGGGGGGGTGGTAAGGGGGGATGTTCACGCATATCTACTATTGCTCGATTACTTGGACATATTGGGGGGGGGGGGGGATCAAGAAAAAAATTAACAGTTGGGGGGGGGGGGGGGGTCAAGAAGAAAAAATATATCTGAGGCTAAACAAAATTCCAGCCCACCAAAGTATTTATGAACACTCCCTAAGAAATAAGAGTTGAAAACTCTAAGCAATTTTGCCATGTATTTATGCTACAAGAGTCCATATTATCTCAAATTGGAGTAAAATTACCATAAAAAGTAGCCAAGAATATCTATGCTAATCGTGGGTCCCAAATTAGATTAATTTGTTAAAATGATTATTTGATGGATACCGTTCATTTTAGCCCAGTAAAGCTTGTAGATAATGAAGACAACATGGCTTGTTTATTATGCACTTGTCATTTGCTGTCCCCGCTCCTGGGGACCCTGGCCTTGCCGAAAAATAGCAGGGACTTTAGCGGAGGAATACTCAAAATGGGTGCCCCGGTACCCGGGACAATAGCCGGGGTTTTAGCGGGGATGTACAATTAGGCAGCCAGGCCCCCCGGGCTGTCGTACTGAGATGTACCCGGGACTGATACCCCACTGTTACCCAATGTTGTATGAGCCAGGGCTGTGACATTTTGCCCGGCTGTCAGGGGCCGGGACTGTACCCAGGGTTGTACCAGGGATGTTCCAATATTTAGTGCCCCGTACCCCCGGGACAATACCTGGAGAAGCGGGGGATATACCTTTTCGTCAAAGTAATTTCCCCCGCTAAGTCCCGCAAGGCCAGGATCCCCAGGAGCGGGGACAGCAAATGACAAGCGCATTAGCTGTGCTTGTATTCACTGTAAATTGGGCAATTTCATTGGCAACACTAAACCAATCCTAGACCTACTACAATTACGTCCCTTGATGGCAGATATTACTAACATTTTTCGCAAGAAAGATAAACTCGTGGTGAAAATCAGTCCATTTGTTTTTCTAATCTTCTCCATGAAAACCTATCCTTCTCTGTCTATGTTTGATTTTGGGAAAGTACATGATCAGTAACCGCTTTATGCAGGGTATATCCTTTCGCTTTTCAATTGTCTTTTTATGTCAGAAGTTAGAATTTGCGGAGTATATATTGCGTGCAAATGACGGATTTCTTTTAGGGTATCCTTTCACTTTTCAATTGACTTTTTATGTGAAAAGTGAGAATTCCGAGAGTATATATTGCATGCAAATGACAGAATTCTTTTACAAATTTCTCATGGTTAAAATCAAATTGTCTATCCATTTCTGATTAAGTGATGCCGATAATTCCTGCTATATTGGTGGCGGATGGATCTTTCGGGTAGGGCCAGTCAGGCATTTTTTGTTTGTTTAATTTTTATCAAAAAAGATAATTTCAAAATCTTTTCATATGGAAAGGTTTCTGGCTGTTTGTCCATTATAATACATGTTTACTATTAATACAAGCTCACCGACTGTATGCACACTCACGGCACAGGTCAATGCACAGTTACTACTAACATGAATAATGCATGACTCTATCACGGCCCGCTGCACTGTGATAGCCAGCATAGGTAAATGTGGATTGTACCACTTATGTGTATGGGGAGCAGTATGGTGATCAATAATTGACACGCACATCAGACCATACAACAAAAACCTTGGTTATTCTTTTCATCTTGCCCATCTAGGTTTTGAGTTTTATTTATTCATTTTTTATCCACTTAACTTCAACTTTACAAATAACATACTTTACCAAACAATGATACAATAACAATATCCCCTATACACAAAAATGGTGCGGTCCAAATGAAAAATGTATCATATTTTGTCCCCGATTTTGTCCAATATTTCCAATAATACAGCAGTATTGAACTTTAAACCAGAAGTGGTACACGCTGGCAATACTAAGCCAACGTTCTCTTATAAAATATTGTAAAATCACTGACAAAAAACGGTGTTAAACGACGAAAACCGGAGCTTGATGCACGAACGAAATTTATGTTGAGCAACCCGATCTTAGTTACCCGTGTCAACATCCGCCTCTACACAATCGATCCCGCGACTCGGGTCACGCTCATTTTGATTGGATAGATAAAATAACGATAGTCTTGTTTTGCTCTGTCCGATTTTTCTAGCCAACCAATCATAGTAAGTTTTACAAATAATCTTAATGAAGGCATCTGGCAGGGATGGACACTTCCTACACGGTCAAAGGTTAAATATTTTATGAATGGGAGAGCCGTGAAGTCGGGCCTCTGCGTGTGTGTACATGCGTATGCAATGCAATTCAATGGGGTCTATGCTTAGGTTGAACACAGAATTTGGGGGTAACGGGATGAAATGTTGAGCTTCTGCACGGACGGTCCGACGAGATGTTACAATCGATTTCTTTGAAATTAAATTATGATAATAAGAAACATATACAGATCACCATGTATAGTCCGGCTTAAATTCAAGTTATTTCGTTTTCATACAACAACCATTTTTGGGCAGAAACACGAAAATCTCCCTATACCCAATATACGGTGACATGCGTGCACGGAGCAAATGAGACCACTTTGCCATATGTTTGTTTTGTTTTTTAAGTCAAAATATTTTTCAGATATAAGTCAAAATGTTGTGAATCTTACAAGAAAGTGAAAATGTGGCCAATTTACTGGCACTCAATGTTTCATCAATTTTAAACAACTCTTTGGATGAATAATTTGTTATGTATTTCTTGTGTTATACATTATTTTGACTTGTTGCAATACAATATTCCATGTCAGTCTAGACAACCATAGTGAGTGTTTTGTTTGGATAGTTTTTTCCCCATCATATTAGTTCAAAATGTCCACCCGTAATATAACCAAATTCTTTATTCACTATGGCAAAGAAATGTTAAGGATACACTGTTAGATGTTGGAGCGGAAGTTGGGGTTGGAGTTTTGTTGTTGTTTTTGTTTATTTAATTTTAATTGTTGGGAGGGGTAGTTTTCCTTTTCCAAATACATACATACATACATACATACAATAGGCTTTTATATAGCGCCATTTCAAATATCATTGGCTATGTCCTATTGTATATCCCTTTGGATCTATTTCTTATATCTGCTCCTCTCATAACCCTAACCAGGTTTTTAACCGGGATCACAATTTTTGAAGAGAAAACACCAACTAAATCGCCGGGAATCGATCCAGGGACCCTCCGCAGGTTGTCCCACCCACTACCCTCAACTACACGTTCGCGCAGTATACCATGCTCACTATGCTCGGTTGATTACATCATCGAAAACCGGCCACACATGCACTTGGAGATGGGCTTAGAAGTATAGTATTTTGTAGCACTCGGGGGTAGGGTTAAGAAAACATTTAGAAATATCCTAATGGTGGGGGGGGGGGGGGGGGGGGGGGGGGGGGGGAGGGGGGGGGGAGGGGTAGTTTTACTTTTCCAAATAGCATTGTCCTATTTATATCCCTTGGGGTCTATTTCTTATCTCTGCTCCTCTCATAACCCTAACCAGGTTTTGAACCTGGATCACAATTTTTGAAGAGAAAACACCAACTAAAGCCCTCAGCTACACGTTCGCGCAGTATACCATGCTCACTATGTTCGGTTGATTACATCATCGAAAACCGGCCACACATGCACTTGGAGATGGGCTTAGAAGTATAGTATTTTGTAGCACTCGGGGGGGGGGGGGGGGGGGGGGGGGGGGGGTAGGGGTAGGGTTAAGAAAACATTTAGAAATATTCTACCAACCCATTGAATATTGATTTAAAAGTCGCTTGCAGCTACAAATCCATGGTTTGGCCATTTCAGCACTGAAAGCAAAGTTTCACAGAGTTTATTCCCACAATGCAAATGTTGCATGACAATGATTACAGACGAAAGGTTAATCCATTGACTTTCTAAGGCTCATTGCATTATGGGATTGAATTTCAATACAACCAAGGCATATAACCAAGCTTCCAGCGTTGAAAATATTGGGCCAAATTTCTGGCAACACTTTTTGTGTTACTGTAAAACCAGAAATGTTCGCATGCATTTAAAATTGGCTAATTTTGAATATTTCTAATCTAGCTTGTAGCAGTGCATCAGTGACATAGCTAGGGTATTCATATTGGGGGGAGGGGACGAGTAATGCAATGAACCGACAAGATTTTTGTCCCGACTTTACACCTATTTTTGGTACGATCGAGGTACATTTTGGCTCTAAACAAGCTTGTAGCAATGAATGTTGCATTTTGGGGACACACGCACGCATAGTGTGCGAATTTTTTTCATCTGTGTACTTTTGACCATCATAATTCCATGATACCTGTGGTCAAATGAACCGACAGTGCCAATCTCAACCGACACGACATCAATATTGGGGGCGATCTCCCCCTCGCCACCCCTCTGGCGACGCCACTGCAGTGCATTGCAAAATAATTCCTAAGTTTACATACACACAACATTTTCATGCTGTGAATTAGGCTAGTATTGCTGATTCGTGAAATTTTAAACTCTCGAACATTTCTGGTTTTACAGTGTATTTCTACGTGTCCATGGGGATGTGTCAAGTGCACTGACGGTAGTCATTGGGTAAATTTGAAAGTCTCACGACATCCAAGAACCAAATACATTCAATCCAGCAAATATTACATACTTTACAGTTTTCAAAAGTGTTTACTGAGCAATTGAAGTTAACGTATAGAACATGTTTAAATTGGAAGTCTAGCCATGCCCAAAAACGGAAATACATTAAATTCTACGGCAAATGTTATGCAGGATATTTTCGAAAGCTTGCCAGATTCTTGACTGAGCTGTTGAAATCCCTGTATAATGTATTTTATTGAACAAACCAACAAGAAAAACCTTCTTTGAAAAAAGATGGTCTGTTGAAATGGCATTGAATATTAAATTAATAGTTTATAACATATATGTGCGACTCTTAGAGTGATTACAACTTCTTGTTGGCTGAACTTTGAGCTTCTGCTGGTAAAAGAAGAAGAAAAAAAAGAGAAAAAAATCCGCCCACCCGAGGGTGGGCATCTGAGACAAACCTTCTTTGTTTGACCTAATGTAATTATTAGGACCCTATACTTATAAACACATTTTTATTTCAAACTGATTATGCCTGCAGGTAAATGGAGGGCTGGTGATAGCAATCTGTCCAATGAAGACTTACTCAAGATCCTGCAAGAGTTCAAGGAGAGCGGTGGAACACAAGACGACGTCTTCAAAAAGGTGAGTTAGGGTGGGGATGAAAATGAGGGATGGGTGTCTGGGGCTATCCTTGGTTTAAGACTGCACAAAATGAGCCTAACATGTAGTCTAATATCAAAGGATTAATTGAGTTGCGACCAAGGGAAAAAAAACCTATTCTTCAAATTTGAAGAAAAAAATGAAAACAAATCTTGGCATGGTTGACTTTGTTTACTTTTACGCAAAATTTTCAAAAAGTGTTGACATTTAAAAAAAAAGGTGTTTGAACATGAAAATAAAACCTTGTCATTCTTCCGAAGAGGTCTGTCCGCCTGTAGTGGCAATTATTTCAGACAAATTATGTCAACATGGAACCAACGCAAGTTGAAAGGGGGTCTAAAGGGATACTCAAGGGGTAGACAGATGGGTGGTCAAGGGAAACCAACAATCCCTTCAAATAAGGCCAACATTTTTTGTTTGTTAATTGTACTCTTCCGACCAACCCTAATTTGAAAACTGACAAAAAATTGGTTTTTTTGGGTTTTACTGTACAAATGAATACCGACTCTAATTTTGGAGATTTTTTTTTCTTCCAGAATTTTACCTTCCAGGAATACACTAACATATTTGAAAACTGTTTTTTACTCTTCTAAATTATTCCAATTCACATCTTATTTAGCAACTATTTTAAAGTTGATTATACATCTTTCGAATGTGAATTACAATCAAACAATTTACTTTCCTTCGCCTAAGATGGATTAGCTATAGTACACACCACATGTTTCCAATGAGAGATTAAAAAAAATGACAAACATACTTTGTTGAGCCAATAATTTGAATCCGTTTATCAACTACTTTTTTATAAACCCAATTATTTTTTCAATACAGGGTTGCAAGACTACCAATGTAAGTGATAAGTGATGAGAGTAACTTTAGAATACCCTACCAATATCCCAATCCATTGTAGAATGATTAATCCAATTGTCGTCGACAAAGAGGTTTAGCACTGGCCCTACCTGTGAGCAAAATAATGAGCGTGTAGGCGGTAACATTCTTGGTGCCATAGATACGATCGGACCAATCGGATCGGTGCGTTGGCATACGTTCAGGCCACGTTCAGGCCATATGCTATGGTGTCTGCTCAAAGTCATGTGGCTCTATTCCACCAATGGGAACCGCTCTTCCGTGTTTACAGAAAAGAAGTGCTGAACTTCTTTGCTGTTGACTAGAATGGGGTTGAATATGAGTATCTCATTACAAATAATTAAGGCTGGAAAGATGCCTTATTTTTCTGGGAAGCAAACCTTTTTTTTCCTCCAAATTGAAGGCCAGAGTTCCCTACATATTTCTTTACTTCAAATGTTCTCCTAATTTCATGGGGATGAGACTCCTCAATTATTAATCCAAACCTTTGAATAATTGTTACATTTCAGATCAAAGTTTCATTTGAAAAAGAAGAAAAAAAACCTCACAAAAATTAAGATTAAATTTGAAAAGAAGAAAAAAGAAAGAGAAAAAACTATAAATGATTTGGACCAAGATAATTTATTCCAAATCAGGAATTATTTTGACCATTGATTTTCTGATACGGCCGCAAAAGGTGTCACAAGCAAAAGATAAGAAACTCTCAATCAACTTGCATTGGCTTTAAAGAAAATAACACAAATGGTATGGTATTTTATAAGACTCCATCAAAGTAATGTTTGCTGACCCCACCATGGCAGTAATAATTTTGAATTTGTTTACAGCTAATGTGACTAAAATAATTCATAATATTAATGTTGTCTAAATACTGTGATGATAGTAATTGTGTGACTAATTTCAATAACAAAGTCGTGTGCATGGATTGAAATTCAGATTTGGTTTGGTCGGGGGGTGTGCCGCTGGAGATTCAAAACCCCTACCCATTTCTAAGGGTGATTTTGGAAAAATCGGTACCCATTTTTAGGGGTTTTGCTTCATTTTAGACCAAATTTTCGCAAATTATCGGGAAAAAAGACCAAATTTTCGCGAAAATAGACCCATGTCTAAGGATTTTTCAGTTGAAAAGCCTACCCATGGCTAAGGATGTCTCATGAAAAAACAACCCACTGGAGCGGCACGTCCCCGTATGCCTTACATACGTGAGTACCCCCCCCCCCCCTGGGATGTTCCTCCAAATGAGCTAAAATGTTACCCAAACTATTTTGTTGTATTTCTTTTAATATACACTTTTTTCTTGCATTACCAACCCTTACAGCCCTGAACCCCATGAAATCCGATTTGAAAACTATGCTGGCAGCATGTGTCGCCTCAGTCTATCTGGCCGGGCGCAGACGGCGGGTGATAAATACGCTTGGAATTGTTAATTACGGGCACGTGACCCCCTGGCCGAGTGGACTAAGACACGGTCATCCATGCTGGAGGACCCGGGATCGAATCCCGTGGTCGGGAAGTCCGGTTTTCCCCCTCCAAATTTCACCCATTTCTACCCCGGATACTTTTTTTCAACATTTCCATCCCAAAAGGGTTAGGGTGGGTTATTATACACTTTTTTTCTAGCATTACCTTATCAAGCCACTCACAGATCCTGCAATTTTGACTCCCCTTCCTCCCCAAGTAAGGCCAAGAAATAAAATTGTTATGTTGCCCTCAGCGACCGACCCAAAGATTTCAAAATCAGGGTCACAATATTATTTATATTTTAAGATTTAAATTTTCCCCAATTTGTCAAAATATTACTATTTTTGCTTGAAATGAATAAGTTTGCTTGAATAGATTGCTTGAATAGAATTTTTTTGACTTTACACCTATTTTTGGCACGAGTGAGATACATTTTGGCTCTAAACCAGCTTGTTCCAACGAATATTGCATTTTGGGGTAACCTATGCGCGTGTAGCGCGCGAACATTTTTAATCTGTGTACTTTTGACCATCATAATTCCATGATTCCTCTGGTCAAATGAACCGACAGTGCCAATCTCAACCGACACGACGTCAATATTGGGGGGAACGATCGCCCCCCTCGCCCCTCTGGCTACGCCACTGTCTGTCAGTAATATTTGTCAGCCAAAAAAAGAAAAAAGGAAACCGTTTTATTTCATGGGGACTCTACCTGACAAATATGGCTCAGTATGTAAAGGGTTAAAATATTTGTGTATTAGGCCCTTCACAATTTATTTTGAGTTTCCTGTTGGAGTTATAAAAAAAAAGACGAGGTGGCTTTTAATGATTAGTTATTTTAAGTTAAAACTATCTTTATTATTTTTATTTCGAAACTAATTATTTTGTGGTCGCAACCCCTGTCGCAACCACTTTTCAACCCCTTATATCGAGGACTCTGCATTCAATTATTTTCTAAGTATGATTAATTTTATACCCACTTAGTAATGCAATCATGTTCTATGTTTGAACATCATCTTATCTGATATGATGACAGTCGGAAAGTAGCAAATGAAGTTTATTGAAAGTCATTTTAAAGGCGAAAATCCTAAATAAATTAAAAATAATTAAATATTTTGTAATTCTCAATTCTCAATTTTGGATGCGGGCGGCAACAGGAAACTCAAAATCAATTGTGAAGAGCCTTATATACAATCAATGTATGGTTGGAAAGTCCATACACTTTTAAGCTGAAAGTTGATAGTCTGAGATTTACATGACATGTCATCTGTAGCAGGATCAATTTCATATTCTGTTAATATCTACTTTACTTTACATTTTTTGACTCTCAATAGAGGGATATTGTTGCATCATGTGACCTCATTTTGAGCAGTGTTGCCATACCTTGAGCACACATGTGGCTTCAACAATCGAGGACCCTAGATCTAAAAGGGGGTTAAGTCACATTGAGAAAAATGGCAAAAACTGGGTTTCATTGTGTCCATGTGTGGACTTGACCCACTCGGGTTGTACCTCACATGGACTCTTACATAGCTTTACCACATGACTTAACTGTAACATTTGAACAGAGGGTGCAGAGATCCTCCTTGTAGCAGAAACTGATACTAACTACAATTTCACAAGATTGTGACTTAACCCCCTTTTAGATCTAGGGTCTCAGCACACATACCTAACCTAGATAATTATACATTGTATTTTTAAGGCACCATTGTCCCCCCCCCCCCCCCCCCCCCCCCCATTCCAAATCACAGCGCGCCAAATGAAAATATGGGGCACGGCACTAAATCCTCCCGCATTTGGTGTATTGTTCCGAAAAATAGTATTTAGTGAAAAGTTTGATCGTCCCAAGAGAAACAAATGGTCTTGCGAAGGGAAAATCATGATGTGCATTTGGCGCAAATGTTTAGTTGAAATTGATTTAAATCTACACCCATACACACTTTTCAGTGTGTTTAGACATGTGCTTAAATTAAACAAATGTTTGAGCACTGCGCTTAGTTAAACCATTCTCAAACATTTGGGAGTAATTCTGTTATACCCTTCACAGGGGTATTCATAGTGCGTTTTTTTTTAAAGAACGACGCATACTAACCGATGTTGGTGCGAAGGGTATAACAGAATTATGCCTAAATGTGCGTTTAGCTTAACACTTTCCATGCGGCTATTGGTTTTTCCATTATACAAAACAGATTTGTCAGAAACCTATCCCAACTTTTAAGGTCTATCTCAAGGATTACTGAACCAATACTAAGCATGTTTGTACTTATTTCGATGCATTTCTCATGGCGATTCCAAATGTCATAATGAAATTCAATAATTGTGACATTTTTTAAACATTTTGCGAAATTTTGGAATGTCGTCTGCAGATGTGTGGAAAGTGTAGAAACCTCGTTACACACAGGGGCCTTTCATAGATCATTTCAAATCCAAAAATACTCGATCAGTTCCAAATGTTTCCGATAAGCCGAGTTTGTTTCGGCATCAGTAGATGACTACAAGTCATCCATAGAAAAACAAACGTGTTTACAACCCGGTGTCTGTAATAACCTGTGTGTAGATGCGCTGGTGTTTGTGAAAGCTTGTCTTGCTCACAAAGTTGTATCTGGCGGTTTTTCAGTAACAAAAACGGTGAGATAAACGAGATTCGGGGTAATACTTTCACATTTACCGTCTTCTCGATAATTGTTGTCGTTATTGCCGGATCAACGCCATTGTTTTGATAAAAACAAAATGTTAGTCTCGCTACTAACTTTACTTCTCATCAGTGTACGCTCGTACGTAAACATAATAAACCACTAAGCAGTCAACCAAAGCTATGAAAGCGATCAACCGTTGCGAAGAACGTACTACGCACCTACTCCACGTGACCCGTTTTTCCGAATATTTGCGGTCTCGATTTGAAATGGTCTATTGTAGCCCAATTGGGCTACCTTCCCTAAGTTTAGCAACGACTGTCACCATTTCCATTGAAGGAGGACATTTCTTTATGCGATTGTTTTCATTGTCTCATCTGTTGCCTCTCAATGTGAAAAGCTATGTGTTATGATTCCTACACTGGATATGTAGGTCAAGATGTCACACGGAATAAGACAGATGTCGGGAATATTGATTTTGAGTTATGGGTAAAAAGGAGTGACACATTCCTTTGATTTACAATGTTTTCTCAGTTGGTAAATTGTTTGTAACTTTAAAACTAGATTTAAAATTTGAGTGGGGTTTGGACCGTACTGTAGCATTTTCCACCCGCTTTTAAATGATAGACAAATATCAAAATTGAAAACTGCCGACATGTGACTCATTTCGCTTGATCACATCATATTATATGCTGGCAGACCAGGGGGTGGGGGCACTTAGGTATGAAATGGATAGGGGGTGTAAGGTCATCTGTTGCCTCTCAATGTAATTTAAGCTTCGAGTTCTGATTCACTGGATTTGTAGGTCAAGATGTACACATAACACAAAGAGTTCCAGACCAGGTGCTTTGATGTTGGCTAATCCAAAAGGAATAATCGGCAGTCAATAGTTAGGTCACCCAAGCCCTATATGAAAGCTATGAAGATTGTTAAACGGGTCAGTCGTCACAAACATGCACAAACACAATAGTCAAACGACCTTGCTATTGTCATGCTATTGTCAACACTCCCTACACAGAGGTCTGCAGTGCAAATCTGTACGATTTTCGCCATGTAATGTCAATGACAGATTTCATTCCGTGGTATGAAGCTATGAGGTTTCCGTGGTCTTCGCTATCTCCAAGCAGATAGAGCAATACGTACACGGACTTTTTTGTAGACGAGGGTTCATTTCATGATTTGGTGAGGTTTAGAATGAGTTAGGATTCCTGTAATTTTGAAGACCACGGATTTTCAAAACGTGAATTTTCCGGCATTGTACGACATAAATTTGGTCACCAAACGTGTTTAAAACTATACATTTTACTGTTCTGCAGATGTTATTGACCCTCCTCTAAAATTCTACATAATTTTTAACACGTTTCTTAGTTTTTGAGATGCCCAATAGACCATTTCCCGAAGCTATTTCTAGCAAATATTGCAGTCACTATGACTCCATTGTTTTCTTGCGTATAACAAAATATGACATGCAGCGTGACCTCCCTACTGGCTGTCGGGACCAAGAATCTGAGATAAACATTACATTAGCTAATTCGTTCTCCGTAGTTTGATACCTCATTCATACAAATTGAATGAATACTTTTAAAGTTATGATGATTTCAATGATGATTTCAATAACCACACCTAACAACAACAAAGTTTCACTAGAATTGGTTTTCTATGGGATATTGATTTGTATTGTCCACTGTGTGCTATCTGAACCAGTCAGGCATCTGGATGAATGGGTAACCAGGAGTCTTTACACACACATTTTCACTGCGTAATCACACACTAAGCAATGATATCCACTAGAATCTTAATTTTAGTGCAACATTGTTTTCATTATTTGTGGTCATGGAGGGGGGGGGGGGGGGGCAATCAAGTATGAAAGAAATTGTGATACAAGGCTGATTATATCAAAAATATATCTTGGGACGGTGCGAATCTGAACAGGGGGCCCTATTGGGTTGCCGAGAAGAGAATGTATATCTTGCTGATGTGACAGGAAGAAAACATTAGAGGTATATATTAGAGAAGTGATGAGCAATTGTGAAAAGAGGGTCTTAAAAACCTCACATTGCTATATCAACTTTGAAGGAGAGTGTTCCCCCTTCCCCCAGGCTCGCAACAGTTACTGCAAACTCTCTGAATATATATATATATAGTCTTTCATTATCAAAAGAAGTTGTATTTGTCTTCCACTTTCGTTATTAGTTTTCGTAACCATCAGGTGATATACATGCACTTTCATGATTATATTTAGCTTGTATTTATGTTTTGAGTCTTCAACAAATTTAGAATGACAGAAATTGATACAAGGCCATGTGTACAGTATAAGTTACTCTTGGTGGGATAAAAAACAAAGGCTTGACAAATTGGATAAATTGTATACAAAGGTTGACTTTTGAAAGTCCTAAACAACTGATTAAAGGTGTATGTTCCAATCACTTTTTTGGGGCTATGATTTTTTTTCCACATCAAGTTATTTTGATATCAGGAAAATCCCCATGTTTTTCTCATTATGTCAGTCAAATCTTAGGGGCCAGAAATGCTCCATTTAGAAATTATAGGCTAAAATGTGATGAATTACTGCCAAATGTGGTTAACCACCAGCCAGTTTTTGTACTACTCAATGGGCAAATTTTGTGTGACCTTGTGCTTCTAAAACAAGAACCATTGGAGTTATGCAACTCAAACTTTGGAATGTGACACATTTAAGGATGACCTTCCATGTAAAATAGAAAACATCAAGTTGAAAATCAGGCCATCAATCAGAACATCTACCTTTAATCTGTGTGTGGAATGTGTGTGTAACTCTAATCCAGTGTTTATTTTACATGCATGACCTAACATGTTCTTGGGGGGGGGGGGCACTCAACTTTTTTTGTTGGTAGAGGTGTGCTGCCCAGGGTCTCAAAAGGGGCCTTCGGAACTGAATTGAGAGATTTTATGACGAACTATTTTCTTATCTTCTTATTTATCTTATGAACTATTTTCTTTAAAAAGTAGGTCTTAAGAACCGGTTTGTTTTTCAAATTTGAGTAGTAAGAAAGCAAATTTTAGAAAAAAGTGGGTTTAATAGCACAAATCTTTCTACATATTTTCCAAGCGTAAAATGTAGGGTTATTCATGTCAAAAATTCAAGCTGTTTTGTGTTTGGATATTTTAGCATATGATGCTGTTATTCTAAAATCTAACTACTGTATATAAGCTGGGTAAAATGTCTGTTGTATTATCCATTTAACACACATAACTATTGGAATCCCTTTTGTTGAACATGTTGTCCATAAAATTGTCTCCAATTTAAATCTATGTTTAGCATCAGAATATATAACCTGCTCTGCCTGGTGAATGCATACAAGAGGGAGATGTTAGACCGCCCTCTATCTTTTACATCTTGTGTTGTCACAGTTTGAAGGGCGTGTTTATGGAAATAGTGAGTGAGTGAATGATTAATGAAACAGTGCCCTCTACAGTGAATAACTGTCTGTATTGACAGAGGGGGCTATTGCTATTCATCAGTATGTAGTTGAATATTTGGAGGTGTGTTTATAAAATAGTTAGTGAGTGATTAATGAAACAGTGCCCTCTAGCCTGAATAAGTGTCTGTGTTGACAGAGGGGGCTATTGCTATTCATAAGTAGTATTTTGCTGATTGTTTTATATAGAAAGAATCAAACTGAGAATTCAGTCCTGTGGATTGGTTCTAACGCCTGCAATGGTTTTAGGAATAAATCTAGTAAGGGGAAAGTGGGGAAAATAAAGAGAAAACACAACCCTGCATACTTTGTAGTGCCTACATGTACAAATGTTAGGGTTATGCATCTATTGATTGAAGTTGAATGTATTTTCATTATTTTTGATTTTGTGTGTATTTTGTTCACCAATACAATTTAATAACTGCACCCTATCCCAGATAACAGTCCATTTTCATTTTCCCTAGCAAGCAATGAAATAAAATGATATTATTGTCTTTAGTAAATCAAAATAGTCAATGTAACTAATATACCTATTGCTTAATAACCTAAGTGGAGTGTGTGTGGTCTAGTGGATAAGACGCCGGTCTCACGATGCAAAGATTGTGAGTTCGAGCCCCGCTACGGCGAACATGGTTGTATCCTTGGGCAAGGTACTTAGTCTCAATTGTCTCATGGTTCAGAAATCACGTATAAATGGTGGTCTCGTGCATCGGAAGTGCAATAATCCGAGCATGTTAAAAGGTCACAGACTCCTTCGTAAAGAGTAGGGGATCATCCCGGTCTGTGTCTGTATACTCACTCCTAGGTTCCTGTTACAGGGAACAGTTGGTGCAGTACAGTTTATCTGCGCATACCGACTTAACCGAAACCGAAACAGAAGTGTAAATGAGCCTAATAGTTCAAAATTAAATCACATAGTGATAAGAAATTTACACTGTTTAATGTTACGAAACAATCATCGTCTATTTATTTTCAATTCGCTAATTTACAGGTACAAATCCTGGAGGAAGAGGTGGCAACCACCAAGCAGGAGCAAGTAGACAGACTACAAAAACATGTAAGCATATCTCAAACCCAAATGGACCTACGGCACATAATCTCCTGGCCACAATTCAACATACATGGGCGCACTTCGATCAGGCTGCGCACGCATGCTTGAACTCACAAAATACTGCCAACCAACAACACCAAAGCACCTGATTGGTCAAATTTAAACTGAAGCCTTTTTAACGATCGTCACGCTGCGCCGTATCCACCAACGCAGTGCTCCCGCTGCGCCGTAACCACCGACGCAGTGGGGCGTGATGGTGCGTGGAAAAGCTCATGAGTTTTTCAGTTCTCACGTACTTTACGTGAGCTCAACCTCATGTGACGTGGGCTCATTGGTGGTACCAAAAAGATTCATCCAAATGTTTGTGTAGACCATTTGGTCAAAAAACACAATCAGATTTTACGCTATAGGACGGACCTTAACAAAGTGTTTTACATTCTTTTGTTGAAGTCTTTATGTGTGATGCGATCAAGCAAAATGAGCCTGAAGTCGAAAATATCAGAATTTTAATGTTCTACTTTATTGTATTGACAATTTGCAATCAAATATTTTGCAGAAAACCTCATTAAGAATAGATGATTAATTCTAAAGTTAAGAAAAAATAAAAGGTTTTCAAAACATTAGAAAACAAAAGAAATTCTATCCTTTCTTTGGTTATATCTCAAAATCAATATCTGCGACTTCTGACTTGTTTTGCTTGACCAATTTTAACAAGACACCATTCATCAAAGACAATTTGTCCAAATCGACCTGTTCTTTGATTCGTTTCTGGTCGATCTATTCAAGAGTACATGAAACAGTCACCCATGACCAGCTTTCAATTGACACCACATTTACTGTTTTTTGTTTTATTCATAGCATAAATCAAGGCAAGAAGAATCCTCACCAGGTATAGTACATATTTTATTTGACCTCTTCACATGAGTATACTTTATAAACCTCATAAATTACAAATATTTTGTATGAATAATGTTATGGTTTGTGATGTGCACAATGTTGTCAGAGTAGAATATTCAGATAGTTCCGTATATAAGATAACTATTTCAACATTTAACCGTAGATAATGAGGTGAAAACAAGCATCTTCACCCGCCCAACTCAAAGCTTACCCCTATGGGCAAGCGGGCGGGGCTGTTTTCAGGCCTGCTTCTATCAGGTGCCTTTGTTCATTCTTTTAGACCTGGGATAAGTGGGCACTCATGGATGATATGTACAGATTGTAAGGCTGACACTTTTAAATTAAAGTGACACTTTTAAATGAAAGTGACACTTTTAAATGAAAGTGACACTTTTAAATGAGAGTGACACTTTTAAATGAAAGTGACTCTTTTAAATGAAAGTGACAAAGAGTATGAATAAATCTTCAACAAAACGCAGTATGAACATTGTTTTATGTATCCATCACACATGCTTGCACTTATAATACAGGGCAAGCCCGAAAAGTATGTTCTGTAAATCCCGATAATTTGATTTGATTATATAGACAGTAAACCCGGTCCGTCCTCTCATCACATATACGATGAGCCGCCAGAGAATTACGCCACCAGTATAGAAGAAGTCACGCGAACAGATGACGACAGCACTCCCACTTCACCGCCAAGCCTTATGAGGGCGCAATCCGACGAGATCCAATCCTTCACGCCCTCGCTCAGTGCGTCGCCTAGCGAGGATAGGTCAGATGGAAGTGCGCCCTCAAGTTCTCCCCTGGTAAGTGCCAGATTAAATGCAAATTAGGTTCAAATGGCTACCATTGTTCAACCTTGGTGAGTGCAAATTGGTTTTCATTGTGGATCAACATTTTGAAGATATTTCTTCTTCCATTAGTACTGTCGTTGTGTTTGGTCTTTTTTGTGCACTCCATGAGTTTAACTTTCTCCTCTGTTGAATTGTACATTGCTAAAGTGACTTGATTCTTGAACTGTCCTGTACGCTGAAACTGTAAAGGTTCTTGAAAGAGCATCTTTTTGTGATCAAGCACCAAATTAGGATGTTACAAATCTAGATCGGTTAAAGAAAGAACCTTTTGAGAATATTTAAATGAATAGCAACATTTACCACCAAGATTTCTACATGACAACCAAGAAACTGTTTTTCTTATAAGTGTGTATTGGCATAAATTTACTATACTATTTTCAATACAAAGTGGAATATGACCAATGACAATGCTCTATCCATTGTGATTTCCTGATCAGTTTCAGTAAACCCCATAGCTGGGATATTTTTTGGATTTTCAATAATTGAAACATTGTTTTTACCAAAGTGAACACTTCTGGTCGATATGAGGACAAGGTGCTTGCTGCAGATCTGTTCTTAAGAAATAAGATAATCAAACAATGTGCACTTTTAAAACAACATGGTTATTTTGACTAAGTACGTTGTGAACTATGCACCCAACTTAAATAGTGGGGGTCAAATTATGACCACTTATACAAAAAGTTGATACTGTTTTTAGTCAAAATACCTCCCATCATTTTAAGAGTGTAGTGGTCATGTTCTACTCCATATTGCAAAGAGTATACATTACGGTATAGAGTGTACTCCAAATATCATATCAAATCAAGTTTGCAAAAACAAACTGGTGGTACTTTGCTTCCAGCAGTATAAATATTATGCACGAATGTTTAGAATAAACAAGTTTGATGAACATGTTTACTTTGTTTCTTGCTTTAGAAAAAACTTGGATTTGAAAAGATCCCATTTGTATTTTGCATGTTTGTTTTTATTTTATTTTGCGTGTGCAGCAGCTGTCAAATCAACCCCACATCAATATTGTATCACTGTTTATATTTAGGGAACAAACCAAAACATCAATGAAGTCTTAATTTGTTTCCGCCCTTCTCGCTAAAATTCAGTTAATCCAAGTGGAATTTCAACCTAAGTTTACAAATTTCAGGGTGTGTCAAAAATGGGCTGAAAAAAACCCAGATGTACAGGGCGATACTTTCCTTTACTAACTTCATATGTTTGTCCCTTCATATCGAAACAAATTCATTGATGTTTTCGTTTTTTTCCCTTATAGTGTTATGGTCACACTTGCTATTGGTATTGCATGCATTTTTGTGAAATTGTCACTACCTTTTGCTCTGTTCAAACATTTGAAGAGTTACATACAGTATTGGCCATTGCAGTATAAAGATTTTCCATTATCCTAATGTTCATATTTTAAACTCAAAATTAAAATGGTCAAATTCTTGATTTCTTAAATTTCGATATGGTCAAATTTTCCAATTTCGATACAGTCAAATTTTCCAATTTTTCAATATTCAAAGTTTCCAAATTTAAAATGTTAAAATTGTCAAATTCTCAAAATATCAATTTTCTTACGTTTCCAAATTGCTTATTCAAATTACTCTCTGTTACGCAATACAATGGTTTGTGAAACCATGACGATATAGCTAGCATTTTCTCTCTCTCCTCCCACCAGGACCATATACAAAATAAATTCAATAAATTCAGTGTGTCAATACGGACCAAGTTCAGTCCTTTGGTTCACCGAAGACACAACCTGATGTCACGCTCGCACTCCTCTCCTAACGCTGATTTTGGCATCACGAGCTCCCCAAAAATTGGCGACCCTAAGGGTCCGTATGACACGTCTAGTGCTCCCGTATCACTACCACCAACACAGCTTCATGTCTCATCACCTCAGCAATCATCGCTGTCCATAAATTATGAGGTAATTGTTTGCATGGCTTTTGCATGGCTTTTATTATTATGTGTTGTATCTTATTATTTATGTGTTATGAAGTGATATTCTTTACCAATTTAAAATCAGTCAACTCTTGGGTTGATGGGTTCCTGGTCAGTTGGCGCATGACAAAAGTTGCTGTGTTCACAGCTACCACACTAAGCAAGTTTATGCAAACCAATCTTGCTTGCTACCTTAACATTTTCCACGCAGATATTAGTTTTACCATACAAAACAGATTTTTCAAAAACCTTTTGCAATTTTCAAAGTCTATCTCAAGGATTACTGAACCAATACTAGGCATGTTTGTACTTAGTTCAATGCATTTCACATGGTGATACCAAATATGATTATGAAATTTAACAATTTTGACATTTTTGAAACATTTTGTGACATATTGGAATGTCGTCTGCAGCTGCCTGCCGCGTGGAAAGTGTTAACATTTTCCACGCAACTGCAGACTACATTAACAAAAAGTTCACAAAATGTTTCAAAAATGTCAAAATAATTAAACGTAATTATGATAATTGGAATCAGCACAAGAAATCTCTGGGGGAGATTTGCGGAGTTTTAAATTGGGGCTTGTTAAACACGTTGTTTAAAAGACAAGACCGAATTCCTCAAATGCACATGTATTAATCATTCAATGTGTATGAGCTTAGTTAAATGTGCATTAAACTACCCACATACCCATGTTCAAAGTTAGACACTTTCCAGCGAGTTAGATGTATCTTAAGTTAAAACATATTTTCGAAAATTGCGTTTTTAGTTAAACAATGTGGTTAACGTTAAAGTTAAATGTGTGTTTAGCTTAAAACCATGTTTAAATACGTACAGAATATGTACGGCCCAATATTCCTAAAACAGCAAGGGCAGTATTCTTGTACATATTTAAACGCATGTTTAATCTAAACACACATTTAACTTTGACTTAAACAAATCGTTTAACTAAAGCAATGATCAAAAATGTGTTTAACTTAACCATGCGTCTTACTCATTGAAAAGTGTCTAACTTAACTAAACCTGTACACAAATTGTATGCCTTGAATGATTACTCAACTGTGCCCAGTGCAAGCTGAGTGCAGATCATGTTGTTTTATAAATACATGTGCGTTTGAGGAATTTGGTCGATATCTATTGCAACCCATTTGGGCCATAATAAATTGAATATTAGTATACAGTGAACCCACGACCACTCTGGGGACGAGATTTGTGGAGTTTAAACTCGGGGTTTGTTTAATACGTCTTTTAAAAGATAAACCTTTGTTTGATTTAAACACAAATTTAGTTAGACGCGGTTTTAAGCTAAAACCGTGTTTAGTACGAGAATACGGCCCAAAATGGTTGATTGATCAGGCAAGCTGTCAAATCCACAAATAGAGTTATAATCACAGTTGGAATATTTCAAAAGAATGTGTAATTAACACTTTTCATGCGGCTATTAGTTTTACCGTATTCAAAACAGATTTTTTAGAAACCGTTTTGAACTTTTTAAATCTTATGACTCTTATCTCAAGAATTACTGAACCAATACTAGGCATGACTATACTTAAGAATTACTGAACCAATACTAGGCATGACTATACTTAAGAATTACTGAACCAATACTAGGCATGACTATACTTAAGAATTACTGAACCAATACTAGGCATGACTATACTTACGAATTACTGAACCAATACTAGGCATGACTATACTTAAGAATTACTGAACCAATACTAGGCATGACTATACTTAAGAATTACTGAACCAATACTAGGCATGACTATACTTAAGAATTACTGAACCAATACTAGGCATGACTATACTTAAGAATTACTGAACCAATACTAGGCATGACTATACTTAAGAATTACTGAACCAATACTAGGCATGACTATACTTAAGAATTACTGAACCAATACTAGGCATGACTATACTTAAGAATTACTGAACCAATACTAGGCATGACTATACTTAAGAATTACTGAACCAATACTAGGCATGACTATACTTAAGAATTACTGAACCAATACTAGGCATGACTATACTTAAGAATTACTGAACCAATACTAGGCATGACTATACTTAAGAATTACTGAACCAATACTAGGCATGACTATACTTAAGAATTACTGAACCAATACTAGGCATGACTATACTTAAGAATTACTGAACCAATACTAGGCATGACTATACTTAAGAATTACTGAACCAATACTAGGCATGACTATACTTAAGAATTACTGAACCAATACTAGGCATGACTATACTTAAGAATTACTGAACCAATACTAGGCATGACTATACTTAAGAATTACTGAACCAATACTAGGCATGACTATACTTAAGAATTACTGAACCAATACTAGGCATGACTATACTTAAGAATTACTGAACCAATACTAGGCATGACTATACTTAAGAATTACTGAACCAATACTAGGCATGACTATACTTAAGAATTACTGAACCAATACTAGGCATGACTATACTTAAGAATTACTGAACCAATACTAGGCATGACTATACTTAAGAATTACTGAACCAATACTAGGCATGACTATACTTATTTCGATGCATTTCTCATGATGATTCCAAATATGGTAATGAACTTCAATAATTGTGACATTTTTGAAACATTTTGTGCAATTTTGGAACTGTCGTCTGCAGACGCCTGTCGCGTGGAAAGCATTAAGCTTGCCATTTTCCTTACCAATCAAAACCTATTTTGTTTTGTGGATTTGGTAACATAACAACATTACATCCACTCGAGGTGTTTAAGTTCGTATCGGTTTACATTTGGGCTGAATTGACAGTTATTTGCATGCATGATTGTTTGATTTTAGTTGCCAATATTCCTTAACGCTGTTGTTTTGCCAGTTTTATAACCAAGCCAATTTTGCTTTGCGCTTTGCGCTGTTTGTTTAAGTTTTGCTGCTTTCTCTTTTATTTGCAGGAGCCTCAGTATAAAAACATAGGATTTATGCTTTTGGGAAAGGTATGGGAACCAAGGGGTTGGTTGTAGATCAAATTTGATGTCAGTATCTAATTCATTCAAACCATAGCATAAAAAGATTCTTTTTTTTCAAAAGATTTGAAAAAACATTGTGCTATGGTAAATTGCTGACACACCACCTTTTGAAAAGATAGAGCGCAATACACTGTTTACCATAATGTCAGCCACCTGATAACCATGTGACATACATGTGATAACCATGTGACATACATGTGATACCCATTGGTACTGCATGTGCTTTGCATGTTGATGTGCTAACTCTCTGTCATTGGGCTATTCCTGTTGAAATCCATACACCCCCTATGGAAGACACGACCCTAATAGTCCACACAGGGAGTGCAGATTTCAAATTGAGTCACCCATGTAACAAGTAACCCTATTTGAAATTCACACTTCCTGCGGGGAAAGTTACGGTCATGTCTTCTTGGGGGGAGGGGGATGAATTGGGGGGAGGGGGATGAATGGATTTCAAATGGATTAGCCCATTATCTATGTGATTAACCTGCTTTGCATGTGATATGTATGTGATACCAGGGGGGGGGGGGCACTCAACTTTTTTGGGGTAGGGGTGTGCCCGCACAGGGTCTCAAAAAGGGGGGCTACAGAACTGAACTGAGTGGATTTTATGATGAAAAATAGGGTCTTAGGAACTGATTTTTTCAAAAAAGTAGGTCTTGAGAACTGGCCTATCGATTTTTGTTTTAGACCAAAATTTGGGGCTTAGGATTCGATTTTTGAATTTTCAATAAAATTGGGATCTTAAGAACTGATGCAGGCTCAAAAGGGGGGTCATAAGAGCTAGCAGCAGAGGGTGAAAAGGGGGGTCTTCAGCGCGGCACATACCTATACCCTTACCAATGTCAGTGCCACCGGGTATGTGATACTTATTTGTTTGATCAGTTCCAAATTGGCGAAGCCGCCATATAGCAGTGAATGATTACAGAAGGACGCGGGCGCGCATGAAGGCAACTACCGCACTGCATCACATGTGTGATGCGTGCGTGCGCTCAATGCCGCATAGGTGTGGCCATAATCGCGGACGTTCACTTGAATTACTTTTGCGAGCAGTGAATATTTCTCGCCAATTTGGACTGATTGAACTATAGACTCGCGACTCATAAGGAGCAGGATGTAGCTCTGACGGATTGCTTTCTTTAGGGCGCCACTACACTGGAAGCTTTGTTCCCTGCAATGACGAGCGAGCATGTAGTGTCACAGGCCTGGGGAAACCTCTAGCTAGATATCACGATAAGCTATGAATAATATACAAATACTACATGGTTAGAGGGGAAATAGTGCAAACTATTTCTCCCAAGGTACTGGCTACAGGCCTACCACCCGAACACGGAGGTGAGGGGTGGTAGGCCCGTAGCCAGTACAGAGGAGAAAATAGTCGCACTATTTCCCCGATATACCATGTAGTATTTGTTTTATTACACCTCATAAATAAAAGTGTGTGAGAACGCTATTACGTAGAGAACCTTTGTCTATGGGTACGATGATATAGGGAAATAGTCAAAATAACCACACAGGAAATAGCTCAATTTCGTCAGTAGCTCCATTTATTATCACTGTGTCCAGCTCAATTAACCAATGAAATGGCAGGATTTATCCTATAATCTCATGAATAAGTTATGAGGTGTAATAATGAAGTACTATTTCCAGCAGGCTTCTCGTTACATTGCGTTTTCGCGTCTGGGGACGCAATATTTTTGCTAAAAACGCAGTAAATTTTAAACTGGACTCTTTATTGCGTCCAGCTGGATGCAATAATTTTTAATCGTGTGTCAAGATAATTTTGCACGTGTAAGCTTACAAGTATCAGTTTGACAATCCGCATCAAAGTATTGATTGATAGGGATAGGTTAATTACAGGTAACATTTGAAAGTCATGACGGGTGTTGATGAGCCAGGCTCATCAGGGATTTTTGACTTGGACCCCATAATTTCTTCTCGGACCCCATAATTTTGAGAATTGGTAGATTATGGGGTCCAGTGGACCCCATAATATTTTTACCTAACGAGAAGCCTGATTTCCAGAGATGTGATTTTTCAGGAAATTTCCTGATTTCAGGAAATTTTGATAGCCCTGCACAAAAGAATAGGAAAGCACATTCTTTCAGGAAATTTCAAAGCGTTTCAGAAAATATTGACCATACTGAATCACATCTCTGTATTTCATCCTAGGTTTTCTTGCATTAAAAGGCTGCTTGTTGCTGCTTAGTTTTAGTTTTGTTTGTTATCAGTGGCTCAGATTAATCAACTAATACATGATACATGTCCTCTGTTGCATTGGAGGACAATTGTGTACTCATAATAAAGTGCTCAACAAAAGAAATTCATACACCTTATTTATGTCCTATAGAGCAGGCTTTCTCAACTGGCGGTGCACGCGCCACTTGTGGCGCATCAAGGCATCCTAAGTGGCGCGAGAGTGGTTACAAAAAAATATTTTAAAATTTAAAAAAAAAAATCGTATCATGATATAGCCAGATTTCATAAGCCTACTAAAATCAACCACTGACCGTCCGCGAGAATAAACTTGCCCCTCCACCACACCGAGCCCTGTTTTCCTCTGAAAAGTAACTTGAATTGTAAATTCTAAAACAATATGACCAACGAGAGGCGATATAAGTCAGTTAAAAAACCAAAAAAACAGGAGTTTCATGGGGCGCTTGCTTACCCCTGGTCCACACCACCGTTACTTAAATGTAGAGCATCAGTAAATCTAGTTGAGAAAGCCTGCTATAGAGTGACTTACAAAAAATATTTTGACCAATTGGAGATGAACATTTGGTAGAATCTTTTGCCACAAAACAACAAAGATAAGCCATGATTAGCACCAGTTAATGAAAATCTTGTTAGCATATTCAATATACTACGCGGGAGAAAAGACCGAAGGTTACCAACACATATGTCTTGTATTTGTCCCATATTGATCACTGCACATTTCCTCTGCGCGGGCTAATTCAAATTCAAATTGTCATGCATGGGTAGTGAAGCGCAGTTGCAACGTGTGACCGATATCCCCAGCGGTCATCCAGGCCTTGCAATGCATACACAACATTTTTTCTCCGCATAGTGTTGAAAATGCGAATTGGGAAAATCATAGATTTTTTTAAAATGAAGCTAATCATGGCTTATTCTTGTTGTTTTGCGGCACATTTGGTATCAAATTGTGCCAAAAAGATTCATCCAAATGTGTATCTACTCTGTTTGGTCAAACAAATTGGAAGTCACTCTATAGGACATAAACAAAGTGTGTGACTTTACTTTATATAGTGCATTGGCATTCTTGAAAATAGTGTACCATTTTGAATCACTGTAGTGGAGGTTTGTAAGCATTTTTATCTTATGACCAGCTTCTTGATCAAGATCTGGGAAATTAGCAAAGCTTAAACATTTAACCTCTAATATGCATCCATTATTAACATACATACATACGAGGGGTATCAAAAAGTTCTTGAAATCACCCAGAAGTGAAGGAGTCAGAAACTTTTTTTTCGTTATGTGACCCTTCAGACATCTTTAAAAAGTCACTGTGCCAAGTCACACATTTCTCCCACTATTTATGACCTGTCCACAGACCGCCATTGTAGAGCTCCTCAGATTGACCGCCATTGATTGATCCTCAGATTGCGTTATTCTCAAAACAGCAATAAATAGTTTAAAGTGTTGACAGAAAGGATCAAAGGTCATGTAGGGGTCATTATTAGATGTCAACCTGTCTACACCCCATGTTACCCAAAAGATTATTCTCACCAAGCTGGTTTGTAATGACCTTTGACCCCTTTCTGTCAACACTTTCAACTATTTATTGCTGTTTTGGGAATAACGCAATCTGAGGCAATCTGAGGATCAATCAATGGCGGTCAATCTGAGGAGCTCTACAATGGCGGTCTGTGGACAGGTCATAAATAGTGGGAGAAATGTGTGACTTTGCACAGTGACTTTTTAAAGATGTCTGAAGGGTCACATAACGAAAAAAAGTTTCTGACTCATTCACTTCTGGGTGATTTCAAGAACTTTTTGATACCCCCCTCATACATGCATGCTATTTCAACAATCCTATCTCATTTCAATCTGCATTGACAACATTTTGAATGGCAAAAATTAAAAAAAATATTAAAAAACCTAGGTTTGCCTATTTTGTATTTGCAATTTGGCCAGCTTACATTGATTTATAGGAACAGAATTGTGTTACCTTGGGGAATCGGGGGGGGGGGGGGGGGGGGAGGGGGAGTTTGACATTGGGAACAATATGGGTGGCTATTCTGTATACACACCTGTGGTTTTGCACCTGTGTTCTTTTTGTGCTCCCAAAGTGCGGCCCTTTTATGGCAAAAGAATGTATCTTATATGTGATGTGATCTGTGAAAACCCGTCGGATGTCGCAAAATGTGAACTAGGGATTATGGGTAATTTAAAATTAAAAAAATTAAAAAAATTATTTTTTTTTTTTTTTTTTTTTAGATTTTGTTAAAGAAAATTAGTTTCCAATAATTTGTATCATCATCTTTCAAAAAATTTCACCTTCAAAAACTTACTTAAGTCACTTTTATTATTAACCTTATAATGTTATTATATTGAATTATGTATCTTTTTTGGCCTGTTTTCATGATTTCTTGTTTTGTAGCTTTTGATGACATCACAATCATCATTCACTCATAACTTTTTTTGTAGTGATCGTAGAAAAATGATCGAAACAGTTCTGTAATCAGCACAATTTTAGCTTTCTTATGATATAAATATCTCCAATATGAAAAATGCCACCATGTGGTGGGTTTTCACAGATCGCATCACATATGAAGTTTCCTAACAGTATACTTCCTTTTAACATGATCAAAGTTAGCTTTTTTCTCCATAAATCAGGTAGTGGTAAAAGGCAGTATATTACTGTTATTGTCTTTACAAGTTGCAACCTTTTCCTAAGTGAGTATTATTGAACCAAGTTAACACAATCCATGTTAAAAGGAAGTATATCATTAGGAAAGTACATATAAGATACATTCTTTTGCCATAAAAGGGCTGAGTGTAGATTGTTAGAATTATGATAAGACGACAGAAAAAGAAAGAAACCCTGTTGTACAGGCAAACGGACCTCAGGATTGGTCGGTTGGTCAAGCTTTTTTCTTCTTTCTCCCCCCCCCCCCCCCCCCCCTTATTTCCCCTTGAAAACTTGTTGCTGTTTTTTGACAAGCAAACATATTTATTTGGGTTGGTATTGATTTGCAAATGGACATTTTTTTTACAGATTAAAAAAAAATGGGTCGGTTAGGCCTAATTTTTTGTTGTTGATTGGCGTAACCCGACCGACCCTATTTTTACCGCCGACCCTAACATTTTTTTTTTTCGTGTGTGAGAAAAAGAAAAAAACCCAGTGAAAATGTGTATTTGTGCCATTTGTTTATGTATGGTATATGTGTGCTGGTATATAAAATTTCATAGACGTTTTATAGATTTAAAAAAATCAAAACAAATCCGACCTACCTACCCTATTTTTTCTTCTTCTATGTTACGCCAATCAAACTTTTATTTTAGGCCTTAGGCACGTACAACAGGGTTTCTTTATTTCATCGCCTAACTGTAATAATACATGTTGCTCTGAATTAAATATGATTTTTGTTTTCTTTGTTTTGATAGCCAAGTTCTGATGGCAATGGCACAATTAGTTCAACCAATAGTGACTTCAGTAGCAGCACACAATCAGAATCCTGTGGTAAGTGAGCTTCTGTCAGTGTCTCTGATTGGTTACTGGAAAGACATAAACTTCATAGCAACCAATCAAAATGGAGGTATCTTGTGGTAGGCCTACTCTAATTTACTACTGGAGCTTTTCCTAGTTTGGTTATACACAGAAATCTAATGGCGTCTTGTAAAATGGATTCATTTTACTGGAGTCAACTTGGTATTATAGTAGATTCACGAAAATTAGTCGATCGGTTATTGATTTGGACCTATTCCATTTAAAGTTAAGGAACCACAATGGACCAATCACGGCGATATCAGCATCGTTTAGATATGCTATTGGTTTTGCTGCGATACAATGGACTTTGCATTGAAGCAACACAAAATCATGCGTCCATGGATGAATTAAAACAACCCAAGCAAATAGCGCGCTATTCAAACGTGCCATCTCAAACACATATTGATCATCATTTCTAATCCTTCTTGTATAGATTAGGATTAAATTAAAAATAAAATCAATTTGGACAACGGGATGAAAAAACTATTCTGGATATGAACTACCTATGATGTGATTCAAGACACAGGGAAGCATAGAAACATATGTATCAATGATCAGATTAAGATTTCAAATCACTGCCTCCCCCCTCAATTGGAAGATATTACCAATAGATGCTACGTCACTATGTCCTCATTTGAACTGTGCCTCCAAGATGGATTCCACGGAACAATATGATTTGGTCAGTTCAGATCCCATGGAGCGGGAAATTTAATTGTCAATCCGAATACGTGACTAGCCTATACCTCCATAATGGCTGCCCGATCCATTGTTATACCGTTCCGGTTGGTTCATTGCATACCCTCTATACTGAAATGGTAAATCAGCCACCAAAGTCTGTGAATCTACTATAACACTACCATATGCATGCTATAAAACACAATACTATACTCTGTTTGGCCATCTCGAGACAGTGACGTAACCGCGTATTCTACTAATTGCATCACATAACGAGCGCGCATACTCGCGGCGCTGGCGTACAAACACGAGCGTTGAAAGGCGGAAGATACACACGCGTGCGTAAAAGCTGCGCCTGTTCAGTTACGTCACTGTCTCGAGATGGCCAAACAGAGTATACAATGGTATACTGGTAACCCTCACTTTTCTTTGTATGTAAAGAGCAAATGTGCACAATATCCCAACAGACATTAACAAATCCAACTGGTGACTCTCTACAAAGAGCTCTGATGGGCTCACTGAATTGGTTCACTTGCTACTTAAAGAACTTGCATACAAGATATAAATGGGTAAAAATGCCAATGAAAGTGACATAACAATTGAGGGGAAAAGTGTTCTTTAAGTCCCAGATACTGGCATACCAGTATCGATCAATACTGCAACATAAAAGTTGCCAGTATCGGTCGATACTGGTATGATTTTACCATTCCAGTATTGGTCGATACTGGAACACCAAATTGTGTTCCAGTATTGAGTGATACTGGAATGTTTTTATGGTCCAGTATCGGGCGTAAACGGGATATCAGTGAGATTTGTCCCAGTATCAAACGATACTGGTACCTATTTATGTTCCTGTATCGCCCGATTATATTATATGTGCCAGTATCGGTCGATACTGGAACACTAACTTTGTACCAGTATCGAACGATACTGGATGTTCCAGTATTGGATGATTCTAGTTCAGTCCAGAATCTGGGACCTAAAGTACACTTTTTCCGAATGGAGTTAAAAGCTCATAAATATATGGGCTGAATATTTCAGTTGTTATCCGTAGCAACAATACCTAATGTGTCAACTGTTGTATTTTATTTTCAATTTATTTTCAGACCCAGTGTGTAATAGCGTCCGTCCTGTCCCCCCTGATATGTTCAATGAGTTTGGTGAATACACCGGGTCTTATATTGACATGGCCATCGCTAACAGGGACCAAATGTCACTATACAATAGAGAAGAGCTACAGTTAAAGGTAGGGTGGAATTATCAAGATTAGCATGATTTCACATTATACTCTATTTGCCTTCCTCTGGACAGTGACGTAACTTATTTAACAGGCGCAGCACTTACGCATGAGTATGCACCTTCCGCCTCTCTACGCGTGTGCGTTGGTAAGCGCCGCCTAACAAGGACATTTATGTGTTAAAACACCTTCAACCGTGGACATTCAGTCAACCGTGGACGTCCGCAGTTGTCATAGGCTTTATCTGAGCTCAAGATGGTCGATAGATGGCGCTCGTCGAAATCTGGGGTATTTACAATAGGTCCGCAGTTGACGGTGAAACCTTATTTTTTCTTAACATACACACGAACGTGTGTAAACACCGCCAAACGAGGACATTAATTTGTTTACACACCTTCAGCCGTGGACTATTTTAGGTCCACGGTTGAAGGTGTGTAAACAAGGTCCTCGTTTGGAGGCGCTTACGCGCATGGGTGTGTATACGCCAGCGCTTCGAGTTAGTGCGCATGTTTAAGTGCTACAATTAGTCCATGATGCAGTAACGTCACTGTTTCGTGATAAATAAATAGACTACATACAGGTTTACCATGATATTCACGAAACCGCACAATTTTTACATCAATTCTGTGTAAACTTCAATTAAGTCTAAATATATGCAGCGGACAGAAGTCGCCAACATTTCAACTACAGCGCCATCTATCAGTGTGTTTCCCAAATAGTTGCAAGTGGCTTTCACATCAGCAAGTGAAGTTTCAGCTCGGTGGAATAACTTCATAGAAATAAGCATGAGAGAGAAACCAGACTCTTTGTGCCTGCCAGTGTTGTTTCTTACGGGGGCTAAATCAGCGGGAACACCAAACATGTACCAAAATCAAACGGTAACTCAGTGTCATAAAAATGATGCAGCTAAACATACTAGAATACATGAATACGGCCCATGATATAATATTATGAAAGTTTAGTTCGAGTGGATGCACGGTGTGAACATCATGTTATTTCATGCAATGGTTCTTACAAATAAACAATGTTGGAAACAGAATGTTTTTCAGCAGAGCCATGCCATAAAGTTAAAAAAAGTGGCGTGCAAAGCTTTCCTTGGCGTTTGGGCCAGACCCCTTGTAATTTTTGCTGGGGTGGGTTCGCCACTCCTCCTGCACAACGAGTCTGTTTTACTTTCCCAGCAGTAATTAATGCCTGTACCCATTTAGGGGTCGTCCATAATTTTCGCCATTTTCAGTTACGTACAAAGCGTACGTAAGAGGGGGGGAGGGGGTCGAAATATACCCCAACCGTACGTAACTTAAATGGCGATCTTGAGAGGCGGGATTTTTTTTTTAAAGTACAAAATAAAATAAAATTTCGCCATTTATTGCGTACGTAACTCGAGGGGGGGAGGGGGGTAAAAAGTTACGTATGCTCTGTACGTAAGTGAAAATGGCGATAATTTTGGACGGCCCCTTATACACCTGGGTGAAGAGAGGCAAGCATGGTTACTTGCCTTTTCCAATGACACATCACGCTGGTCGCAACAGGACTCGAACCCAGAACCTTTGTATTGTGGAGCAAGATATTATCCGCTGGACCACTCATGCCCTATTCAGGGGTGAGTAAAAAGAACTTGCAAAATAATGGAGAGAAGCCATCTTGTTTTCAAAACCCTAATTTATTTCACATTTCTTTTTAACCTTTTAAGAATGACAGATTTGTTAGTAACTGTGTGTGTGTGAAAATGAAATCAATTGCATTTACTGTTTGTCTTTGGTGAAGCTTTTTACTGCTGTACCCAATTTACATGTTTGTCCATGATGTATTTGAATAACCCGCCAACAAATTTTGCAATCTTCCTATTGCCAACAAATTTTGCAATCTTCTTATTGCTTTTCAAATTGGGTAGACAATATACAATTTATAACAATAGGTAAGTGAAAATTAAGAAAGTTTCTCCTATCTTGATAATACATTGTGTGTAAAATGTTAATTGCACCATAAATTAATCTCTGGTTTTCGAAATTAAATGAAGCACATTATATTGTGCTCTTATTTGATGAAATAAAGAAACCCTGTTGTGCGGGCAAACAGACCTCTCAGTTGGGGTCGGGCAGCCGTGCCTCCCCCCTCCCCTATTTTCCCTTGAAATTGTCCGTAAAAATGTAAAAAGAAAATCTGTAAACATTTTGCCGTTTGTTGACAAGCAACAATTTTATTTGGGTCGGTATTCATTTGCATGTGAACATTTTTTTCACAGATTTCTAAAATAAATGGGTAGTTCAGGCCCGTACAACAGGGTTTCTTTTTCTCGTCGCCCTATGCATGTTTTAGATGTCTCGTGGACAAACAGGTAAATCTGGTGCCTGGGTAAAAAGGTCCACCCAGGACAAACGGTAAATGAAATTGACTTAATTTTTTCACAAATGGTTACTAAGATGTGTATGTTTTTCTTCTTATATTTGAAAAGTCCCAAATTTCAATTTAGTTTTGAAAACAAGATGGCTTCTTTTCGCTATTGCCGGTTTTTTTACACACTCTGTAGTTGGATAGGTTTGCGCTAGAAATTGGCAGCACCCTAGTTGATGCGACCTGATTCTAATGATTCACCAGCAGCAAAATTACAGCGCTTTGAGCCATTCTGAAAAGGCGCTATATAAATACTGATTATTATTTTATTATTATAGTTGTATCACACCATATACTTTCATAATCTCTCTTTGTTTGTGCTTTTCATATACACATAGAAAGGTGATGTGGTGTACATCACAAGTTGCAGCTCAGAAGATGGCAGATGGGAGTGTATCTGTAACCGACAGCAAGGACGCGTCAAATTTGTCTACCTCGATGTACTCAACAAAGCAGATATGGCAAGGCTTAAGAAGCAGATGCGCCCTCCGTCGCTGACGCTTGCTGGGGGATGGGAGGCGCTACTTAAGCTGTCTAACCTGAAGGAATTACTGCAGAGAATAGGATGTGAGGTAAGGGGAGTAGGTATAAGTTGGTTGGAATACACCTGTCATGTGTGGGGAGGGGGGGGGGGGAGGGTGGGAGGAGTGGTGCACTGCCTTATATTTGCGTCCTCTATTTTTGATGCTTGCTGAGGACTGGGATGCTCTGCAATGGAATTATTGTGGAGAATAGGATGCGAGGTAAGAGGAGTAGGTATACGTTGGTTGGAATACACCTTTCGTGGTGGGGGGGAGTGAGTGCACTGCCTTATATTTGCGCCCTCCATTGTTGACGCTTGCTGGGGGATGGGAGGCGCTACTTAAGCTGTCTAACCTGAAAGAATTACTGCAGAGAATAGGATGTGAGGTAAGGGGAGTAGGTATAAGTTGATTGGAATACACCTGTCATGTGTGTGGGGTGTGGGTGGGGTGGGGGGGGGGGGGAGTGAGTGCACTGCCTTATATTTGCGCCCTCCATTGCTGACGCTTGCTGGGGGATGGGAGGCGCTACTTAAGCTGTCTAACCTGAAAGAATTACTGCAGAGAATAGGATGTGAGGTAAGGGGAATAGGTGGTATAAGTTGGTTGGAATACACCTGTCATGTGTGGGGGGTGGGGGGGGGGGGAGTGAGTGCACTGCCTTATATTTGCACCCTCCATTGTTGACGCTTGCTAGGGAATGGGAAGTGCTGCTTAAGCTGCTTAAATCTGAAGGAATTACTGCAGAGAATAGGATGCGAGATAAAGGGGGGTGAGGGCGGCGGTAGATTTAATCTGTGGGATTATCCAGGCTAACTAACCTGAAAGAACTACTGCCAACTATAGAATGTCAGGTATGGGGTGTACATTTATCTGTACAGGTATTGTACACAGAGAGAAATGTTTACATAATTTTAGGTAAATATAGAACTCCATAATAATTATGTAAGAGTTACATAAAACATATGTAATAAATACCCAATCTGTGTAAATTCCTATGCAAAAGCTTTACACAACTATTATGGAGTTCTATTTTTACATAGATTGTGTATTTTTTACATAATCGTTGCCAGTATCGCTTGATACTGGTATTGTGTTCCAGTATCGAGTGATACTGGTACATTTTATATGTGCCAGTATCGTATAATACTGGAACACTGACTTTGTACCAGTATCGAGCGATACTGGAACGATACTAGTACAGTCCAGAATCTGGGACCTAAGTACACTTTTTTCCGAAATTTACTCTTAGTATAATAGAACTTGAACATTGTACTTATTCTGGCAAAATGTCTTGCATATTCCCTCAAAATGTTTTAAAACGCTGTTTTTGATCACTGATTCATCAGAAATGTTCCAATAGATGAAGAAACTTGATGTACCTCAAATTCTGTTGCACTTTTGTTGCACCTTTCGTTTGAGTTGGACTTCACATTCGATAGTTGAAATAAATTAACCATAGATGATATATAAAATGGTACCCATACCTATCTCCGTTTGTATACTCAGTTTCATACTCAAATCATTTGTTTATTCTCTTCCACAGCAATATTGGTCTCTGCTACAGCTCCATCAAATCACCACTCTAGATGATTTCAAGCATTTAGAGAAGCAGCAGCTAGATGATCTACAAATTCACGATGATACTCATAGAATAGAACTTCTAACCGCAGCCAAGGTTTTGAGAGATCCTAAATCAGGTGAGAAAATGTCAAAGGTTGAAGGTCAAATCATTTAAAGCAGTGGTTCCCAACCTTTTTCTGGTGGTGACCCCATTCCAGAAACCAGCATCAGAGCGCGACCCCTCACAGAACAAAGTCACATGTGTTTACTATGATACAACATAGAATTTTGTTAAGTTAGGCTAGTCCAGCGACCCCACAAAAGTGCCTCGTGACCCCAACTGGAATCGTGACCCAGAGGTTGGAACCACTGATTTAAAGAAACAGCATCTAGATTTGTATGATACTCATAGACTATAGACTCAATCCTTCTGGTCGTCATAATGTACACACGGCCACTGCGAGAGTGCTCAAAAGCGAAGACTGAAAAAAATACTGCTCCCAAAGTGTGCGCTGATAAATTCGTGAATAAACATGAGCTTATTCATGCACTATCACGCTACACTGCGTCGGTGGTTTAGTTTTTGACCCAAAAAGGTCAAAAGAATGCCTTTTTGAGGTAACAATTTGTTGTTGTTGTACCTTTTAACTTTTGACTTATATGGAGCTCTATATAGAACAGTCAGAGTCTGAAAATTGTGTGTATTCAGATCATGATAGTGAACTGAAACATGCATGACCATGCAAACCATTCTTGAGAGCTGAAAAAGTAAACACAACAAGAAAAAAGAATTAAAACAGGCAGAACTCTGGGTTTATATTCTTGGTGTAAGACAGCATGGAATTAACCTAGCATAAAATCCTCTATTGACGGATTAAATAATTATACAGCTTTATTCTGTAATGGTGTCTTGACTCTAGACTGACTGACTTATGAATGTCTTACACAGAGGATACTGTAAAAGCCAATATTTTTCGCGTAAAGATATTTTCGCGCATTTTGATATCATAGACATTTCGCAATTTTTTTTTTCTTTCGCGGGCGACCTTCTGGATGCACTGCATGAATGTTGAAAACAATATTTTTGTCATGTTATTTTTGCGGAAAAAATATTTTGCGCGAAAATAAAACCTCCGCGAAAATGTTAGCTTTTACAGTATACCAAACATTGACTGTCATTCATTCATTCATTCATTCATCATTTATTACCATAACATTAAAATCACAAATAACATCAAATTACATCAAAAATCAGTAAGAAACAATCAGATAATTTACAACAACAGAAAAACGAAACGGTTATGGAGGAGACGGCTTTACTTACTTTACTTTCGTCGACCTCGGTCGGAAGCCATGATGAATTTTCGCCAGTTCACTCTGTCCTGCATTAGATTGCGTAGCTCTTGCTGGTTGATGCCAGCATCTTTACTAAGCAGCGTGGGGTATGTCAACCTTGGTCTCCCTTGGGTACGTTGGCCTTGAGTTGGGGTCCAGAAGACTAGTTGAGACACTGGTTCATTCAGCCTACTTACACAGTGGGCAGCAAAATTGAGGCGTCGACGCTGAACAATTTCTGATATTTTTGGTAGCCCTGCATAGATTTCCTCTCTTGTGGGATGATCCTTCCAGTTGAGGTTTAATACCATCATTAGTAGTCTGGTATATCAGCCGTCAAGTCTTGCCGTCTTGAGGAGACGGCTAGAAGGCCAAAAAGGCCTGTAAAGTGCCATCCCCTGAAGCCCTGGGACAATAAAACACAAAACCAATACAGCCAAATTTAATACCTAAATATGACACCAACAATATATACCGGACAAGACAAAGGACATTGCTCAACAAAAAAAATCATCAAATAACCATAAAGTGAAATTGAAATAGTGCTCTAAAAAAAAGATCAATTAATCGTAACTTAAAATAAGTTTTTGCTTGAATTTATTACGAAAATGTTTTACCGAATTTGAAATTTTGTATGAATTTTCGAGACAGTTCCAAAGATGGGGGCCACTAGTGCGAACTGATGTTCGTCATGATTTGAGACATGGTACGAAAGAACTCTAGGGAACGAACGGATTAAGAGATGGATATCTTGGTATGAACATTCAATGTGAGCTCCCAGAATATGTATACAAAAGTTGACTTGCCCTTGAAGTGCCAATATCTGGTTCGATCGGTCATTTTTTTAGTTAAGGGAAACAAACAGATACTACACAAGAACACAGATCTTAAAGGTATATTATGTGATCTTTCCAGGGAACGCCCTCAACATCGAAAAAAAAATAGAAAGCAGATTTTCTTGCAGATTTACATTTCTGATTATAAATCATGCATACATTCCAAGTTACAGGGCGATACGATTCTTAATTACTTCAAAATCATGGTTTTAGAGTGAAAATAAACTGTCGGAATCCCGACACTATATATTTTTCACTCTAAATTCACTCTAAAACCATGATTTTGAGGTAATTAGGAATCGTATCGCTCTGTAACTTGGAATGTATGTATGATTTATGATCGGAAATGTAAATCTGCAAGAAAATCTACTTTCTAAAAAAAAAATGAATAGAGGGCGCCCTCTGGAAAAGATCACATAATATGCCTTTAAAGAATGCTGAACGTGCATCTTTCTTCCATTTTAAAACTTGAACTTTTGATATTTAAAAAATATGTGAGTAATTGATGATTTTATGTTGTTTTTTAAACATAAACAGAACATGCTTTGCTATTAATTAACCAAAACATGATTAAGTGGGGAAAAATCGATCTACATTTCAGATTTTAGGGTCGGTCGCAAAGGGCATGTCAATTTTGTTTTTCAGCCTCAATTATTAGCATTACACACTTCAACAAATGATTTGTATTACTTTATCCCCAGACGAAGCAACAGCAAGCCGTTTATCACAAGCATCCCGAACATCTTCGTCCTCAACCGTCATTGCTGATAACTCGCTACACAGATATTTCTCCGAGCAACGAGACTCAGGGTTCTACGCCGAAGGTCACGGCAGCGCTCACCGAAAGCCTTCCGAAGGTGAGGAAGCTGCATCGTCCAGGAGCAGCCAGGAGGCCATATCGGAAGAGCAGGAACAAAACAATGAGAACTATAACAATTCCAACGGTCTGTTGCTTGGCAACGGGCACTTTCATCCAGGGTTAAGAGGCAGTCCGACTCCTGACCAGGGAAGACTGGTGGGCAGTCCGGTACATTCAGTTGATCCGTCTGTTAGAGGAAGGGGGAGTCCTTGTCCGGGGCAATGTGCAAGCCCACAGTCAGGGAGTAGACAAAGTAGTCGGCAAGGAAGTAGACAAGGTAGTCCCGTGCCCACTGATCATAAACAACAACAGCAAATATCGTATCAGCCAGTGTATCATAGACACGATGGGACGAGGGACGTTGTGCAAGCTTTGAACTGGACTAATTACCCGACGTGTCCTTACAGCACACATCAACATAGAGACATCGGGGCTGTTGATATGCTGTCCGCCCATGGGGGCACTATGAACGGCACGTTTAGACCGCCGACTGCAAGGCGCAATTATAGCTTTGATGAAACTGAATCGGGTATTCATAGCGATCCCGGAATCGAAGGGCTGTCTTCGTTGATGCCGATTCATCGTCCACCCGGACCTCAGCGTAGTTGGTTCACGCCTGATGTGATGCAGCAGCGAAGGCCTTCAGAGCCGACAACAAGGGCAGCTGGGATTGCTGTTGAAGACATTGACTATTGGCGCCGGAGCTCGCTAACCGATGTGTACGGTGGGCGGAGTTGCGATGTGCCGGTTGGGAGTACCCGTGCAGGTCACTCGCCAAAAGGTCTCTGTCCCGCCCATGCAAGAGGCGCTGCACAGAGACGACACAGGAAGTCGCGTAGCGTCTCGCCGCATAAGAGACACCATCATCATCATCACCATCACCATAGAGAGGTTTCCACGGTGATGGCAAATGTACATTGTATGCCAACGTTGCCGTTACGAGGATCGCAACGAGAGCGTGCAACATCGCCCTCAATGGACATTATGATTGAGAAGAAGTTGGAGCAGGAAGGAATCGATTTGACTGGATTGCCATACTCTGACAAGGTAGGGTTTTAAAACGTTGGGAGTAATTATGTAATACCCTTCACATTGTACCCTTCACATTCTGCATTTTACTGAAGAAAGTGCATTTGAACACTTTCCACGCGGCAGGCAGCTCCAGACGACATTTCAAAAATGTGTGCAACCCTGTGGTGTCATGTGTTTTTCTTGAGTTGAAATACTGTTTTAATATTGGAAAACCCCCCGGTGGTTTCTCTTTGTATTCAGAGGTGTAACACATGATCGTTCCAGGATCTTGAAATACCCCCCTATTTGACGGCGTTTCGCGGACAATTTGACTAATTTTACCCCCTTTTTCGCACAAAATCGCGGACATTTGGTCTTAAAATAACCCCCCTTTTTTCAACATTTCGAGGACACTTCTGAGAAATCCCTGTTTTTGCGCAAAAACGAGGACACATTGGTTCAAAATACCCCATTTTCCCATACCAGGGACAATTTGAAATATGACACAACACTCATTCTTATTTTTATTTTTTTTCGCGGACTCAGCTTCCAAACTACACCCCTAGTATTTTGAAATCACGGACATAGCCTCCGCAAAACACCCCTATATTTTGAAATCGCGGACAAAGCTTCCATAATGACCCCTATTCTTTTTAAATCGCGGACATAGATTCAAAATACACCCCTAATTTGGTGAAATCGCGGACATTTTATGTCCGCGGAATGTCCGCGGATATGTATGAAAACACCCCCTTTTCCGCGATTTTTGGAACGATCATGCGTACCCAAAGTCAATGATGACTGAAACCACCGGGGAAAACCCCCATTCCATACAGTCACAACTTGGCACACACCATCATTTTTCAAAAACCCAAGTTATGCTGTAAAATGTGAATTTTAAAAGCTACGCACACAGTCTTTTGAGAATTTTTTTTAAAATTGTTTAATTTGACCTAATCTCAAAGCCATTCCATGCTGTAGACGAAGTAAACCATATCCCCACTTTAGTTTATGTCAATTAAAGGTATATCATGTGATCTTTTCAAGGGGGACGCCCTCAATCCTCGAAGAAGAAAAAATTGGAAGCAGATTTTATTGCAGATTAACATTTCTGATCATAAATCATGGATATATTCCAAGTTACAGAGCAATATGATTCCTAATTAACTCAATTCATGGTTTTAGAGTGAATTTAGAGTAAAAATAAGTTGTCGGCGCAGACCCCGACAGTTTATTTTCACTCTAAAACCATGATTTTGAAGTAATTAAGAATCGTATCGCCCTGTAACTTGGAACGTATGTACGATTTATGATCAGAAATGTAAATTTGCAAGAAAATCTGCTTTCAATTTATTTTCAAGGATTGAGGGCGTTCCCCTGAAAAAAACACATAATATACCTTTAATGACTGTCATCCACTGGTAGTTCTGGTGAAGTTAATAGCGCCATCTATAGTCCATAAGCAGTGGAATGCTAATGGTAAGAAGATTCTGTCTGTTGAATTAAATAGCGCCATCTATAATAGTTGTCATAAATATCACTGTAGTATTTTTACATATGAAGAGCTGATTTGCAAAAGGGCTTGCAAAATTAGTTATAACCGGCAAAAAATAGAGAGCATGTGTGGTCTAGTGGATAGCATGCCGGTCTCACAATGCAAATGTCGTGAGTTCTAGCCCCGCTACAGCCAACTTGTTTGTATCCTTGGGCAAGGTATTTAGTCTCAATTGCTTCGTCGACCCAAGCGAGATTGGGGAGCTATTAGGGGATATTACAATCTAAGTGCTGATACTGTGTGTGCGCCGTGTCGGTAGCCTGGTAAATGAAGCGAAATGATTGTGACGATTTCCTAATGGAAGCAAAAAACAGTGGTTCGGAAATCACATATAAATGGTGGTCCCGTGCATCGGAAGAGCAATACCCGAGCACGTTAAAAGGTTACAGACTCTTTCGTAAAGAGTAGGGGATCATCCCGGTCTGTATCTGTTCACACATCTAACGAACCCCAATGGAAATAAAGCTTATTTGGTTATCCAGGGTCGTAGGACCCAAATAATATCAAATCAAATCAAATATATAGTATTTTGGTAGTTGTTTCTAACAATGTGGATAATTTGTTGAAAAAACCCCATAGTAATTCAATACAGAAGTCTGAGTTATTATGCAAAAGGGCTTCCCTCCAAGAAGAATGTTTGGCAAAAGAGCTTAGATCCATTACACTGTCCTCTAATGCAAAATACTGCCCTCTATAATTTACTATTCAAAGACAATTAAAGAATAAAAGGGAATTCTTGTTCCTGTTTTGCTCCTCTTTTGTCCCCTCACCAACTCTCAACGCCCCGACCATTTACTGTTTAATTTGGTGATAGTCTTTTGTTCAGTCCAATTTTTGATTTGGTGAATGATTTTTTCCATCCCCATTGCAGACAACATACCTGTTAGACAAATGCTTAAAGCCCCCCCCCCCCCCCCCCGTTCAAAATAACAAAATAAATAAAAGTGATAGATTTGAAAAAACATACTGTATTTGATTGGTATACTATGTGCCTCTTTCATTAAGCACATAATATTTCAAAGCATCAATCACACTAGTCCAGAATACTTTCATGCTGTTTTCTCAAAATCACTCAAATGGATGAAAGCCCTTTTGCATATCAGTCATCATACGTGTACTGTCACAGCAAAAGGGTACAGTTGTCCCCTCGTCCCCCCTCTCACATCCCTTAGAAATTTGAAATTTGGGACATAATAGCAACCGCCCTCTGTTGATTTGTTATCACAAAAAAGTTCAACTGTGTTAAAGCTTGGTGGCGTTATTCATGGATGACAATTATACGACCACAGGCCTACATGTTATAAACATAGGTCGCTACAGGTGTTAAAACAATGAAAGGTGACATTAAATTAGAGAGTTCACCAATGATAGATCTTAGATCATTGACGCATTGGATGAAGAAAATACTGAACTTCAACGCTAAACATTTTCGTGGAGAATTGCTCATCAGAAGAAATACAGCAGCTGCTTAAACTTTCCTAATTTGTCTTCATCAGATTTAATTTTCATGTATTACCATGCGTTGAGCTTCGTCGATTTCTCAGCAATTTTGTGTATAGATCGTTAACATCGGCTAACTAAATCGTCTATTATAGTGACACCAGTAATCGATTTTGAGAATGTAATACCTATAGATTATAATCTTGCGCTCCTCTGGCAGTTCCCTCCGTAGCTCAATCGACAAGAGCGCTGTCTATGAATGTAAAGATGGCTGTGCTGCTGCTGGTTCGAATCCGCTTAGAATCACCTTTTTTTTAAAAAGTAAAGCAACACGCAAGTCAAACGAGGGCGTCTTGAAAATAATTCCTCTCTAAGGGATGTGAGATGAAGTCAATTTTAAGTTTATCATGTGTGCTCTCAAAGCATTTTCTGAGCTTTAAAATGACACCAAAATTTTCAAAATTGATCAATGGATGGGGGGGGGGGGGCTTTGCAGATGAAGTCAATTTTAAGTTTATCATGTGTGCTCTCAAAGCATTTCCCTAGCTTTAAAATGACACTAACATTTTATTGATCAAGGGATTGGGGGTGGGGGCTTTGCAGATGAAGTCAATTTTTAGTTTATCATTTGTGCTCTCAAAGTATTCTCTAAACTTTAAAATGACACCAAATTGATCAAAATTGATCAAGGCATTCAGATTGATTTTACAAGTGAAAATGACTCCTATATTCTTATTATTTTCTTTATTTTTTTCTGTCCCTTTTGATCTTTATCTTGAAAAACACACAGCCGCAAAGTCCCCCCTTTTGATGTGCTGCATCCCATTTGTGATGCGATCTGTGAAAACCTGCCACATGGTGGGATTTTTCATATTGGAGATATTTATATCATCAGAAAGCTGAAACTGCTAATTACAGAACTGTTTCAATCATTTTTCTATGATCACTACAAACAAAGTTATGAGTGAATGATATGATTGTGATGTCAAAAAAAAGCTACAAACAAGAAATCATGAAAACAGGCCAAAAAGATACATAGTTCAATAGAATAACATAAGGTTAATAAGAAAAGAGACTCACATAAGTTTTTGAAGGTGAAATTTCATAAAAGATGATGACACAAAGTATTGGACATTAATTTTCTAAAAAACACTTTAAAAACTTTAAAAAAAACCCACCTTTTTACCCATAATCCCTAGTTCACATTTTGCGACATCCGATGGGTTTTCACAGATCGCATCACATTTTACCCTAAATAATTAACTCATCATGAACTGGTTTTAACGAGAATTGCAGAGACAATAAGAATACACTGTGTAAGCATGAGATATCAATTGAAACAGACATTTCATTTGCAAATGGTAGCCCCGTAGGAAATTAAATAGAGTGCATATTTAATCAAGTAGTTACACAGCATTTGTGAAATGTTTCTGGACATTTCCTAGGCCGCAACGTCCAAATCTAGACAGTATGCATCATTTATCCCTGCCCGCCCCTCCCCGGAGGTTGCTTCAATGTAATCCCAGCATGCAGTATGAAAGCACTGCGCAGTGGCGTAATTGAGCCAATTCAGCACATTCCACGCTGCTATTGGTTTTACCAAATACAAAACTGATTTTTCAGAAACCTTTCTCAACTTCCAAAGTCAATCTCAAGGATTAGTGAACCAATACTAGGCATGTTTGTACTTATTTCAATGCATTTCTCATGGTGATTCCAAATATGGTAATGAAATTTAATTATTTTGACATGTTTGAAATATTTTGTGAACATTTGGAATGTCGCCTGCAGACGCCTGCCGCGTGGAAAGTGTTAACGCCCATTTTGCATTGGAACATACAGAAGAAACACACGGTTCATAAGAGGAAGTAATCAGTGAGACGTTTCATATTTGTGACCCATCACGTCAAAATGGACATGTTGGTGGCCCGAATCAAATATGAGTTCTTGGTATGACTTGAAAGAGTACATTTTAAGCTTTAAAATGATACCATGTTGAAGGTAATCAGACTTTGTAATAACAAGATATGAGTTGAAGAATCAAAATTTGTTCTATTATTTTTTTGATATTTCTTCAAATATATTGTTTTTTATCTCAAAACTGTGTTTGCCTACAACATGTCCTTTTTGACCCGAATGGTCACATTTGTGTCAATGATGGTCTTGGATTCTATTTCTCAATACCATAACACACAAAGTCTCCTGAGTCCACACCACTAAATAAATGATGGAACAGCCCACAAAAGGCCTGTTGAATTAGGTGGGATGACACTCCTCTAAGCAAATTATGAAAATGCTCCAAAAGTTGTTTCTTAGGGTGAAATTCTGTTCGCGTGATAATTAAATGAAGATAGAAAACAAAGAAATTTTCTAGAGAAATATTGATTTTTGATGGACAAAGGTTTGACCAATTATGACAAGTGATACACCATGTTAAAGCTTGTAGTTTCGGCATGTTCAACATCAACAAATCAGAAAAAAATATTTGTCAACACTTTTATGGTGGGTTTTGTGGGAACAGGTCACACATTTGCCTTGATATTGTTCAATAACACTTATGGAAATATATCATTTTGTTTGTTTGTTTGGGGGGGGGGGGGGAGCTATAGATATCTACTGAAGTTATTGTTTTTCAAAACTTGTAGTTGATGACTGCAATGATTCTTGGGATAGCATTGAATCAACCTATGGCCTGGGCCCTTGCACTATATTATAATCAAAACAAACCAATTTGACACATACATGTGCTGTGCTTGTACCATGCATAATCGCAGTGAAGCAAATGCATACACGCACTTGACTGCTCTGTACTTGTGCCTCTTTCTGAAGTAAGCGTTAGAAATCAATTACTGATTGAGAATTATTTGATCTGATTATACCGGGAAGGGGGGGGGGGGGGGGAGGTGAGAATTATTTGAAGGGATGCCCGTGGGGGAGGGGGTTGGTGGCACTTAATGAATGTGGTCACCAAATAGGGTCCCAATTTTCACCCGTCGGGTAAATGAATGACCCCTTTTCATAGCCATTTTGGGTAAATATATGGGTCTAATTAATATCCTTACATTTGCTGTTTTTCACAGAATTTCTCGCAAAATCTGTCAAATATGTAGGAAATTTTGACTCAGGGGTGATTTTACCTCAAAAATGGCTGACTTTTACTGGGTCAATGTTTTTTTTTGTTGCGATTTGGGACCCACTTGAAGGGTTTTCCAGCACAAAATCATGCATGTTTATATTTATGATAATGCATTTCCCATGTTGTTTCCAAATATTGTAATGAAATTTAATTATTTTGACATTTTTGAAACATTTTGTGAAATATTGGAATGTCGTCTGCAGCAGACGACTGCCGCCGCCGTTAATAGTTGGCTCCTTTACTATTGCTCTCTTCTTCGCAAGAACAAATCAGCCCTATACCTCTTTAAACAGTAAATTAAATTCTGCTAAAGATGCCCTTGAATGAACTCAAAAATCCATTAGTTGATTTTCCCCAATCATTTTTGTAATGAGAAATAGTGATATATATCATTATGTCAGATAGACTGGATAATATATTATTCCATGAGAGGATTTTGCAATTTGCTATTTAAATGAAAACATTAAAATTAAAAAGATGCCATAAGTATAAATTAGAGGCATTTTTCATTCTGTCTAAATTATGGCTAGTAAGGCCAGGAGTAGAATATATTAAGATTCAAACAGTGTATCCCAAATGTAATAGATACTGAACAAAATTATAGTGTCATGAATGTGTTTTAATTTTCAAATTTGTAAAAACAATTTTTTGACACTTTTTGAAGAAGAAAAAAAGTGATTTTTATGTTGAAGATTTTGAGATTTCTTTTGTAATTTCAAAAGTTGTTGAAAATTCACCAACATGTTCATGTAATTTTTCGACCCTCTTCCCCCCCCCCCCCCCCCAAAAAAAAATGCCCGACCGCCGACCCTACCTGAGAGGCTCGTTAGAACAGGTTTTTTCTTTCTTTTTTAGTAATACCTAAAAAAGGAATACTCTTTCACCAACCTTAATTTCATCCCTTATCATTCTGACAGATGGGATTCTGTGGTATTCCACCAGCCCTGGTGCAGCGTTATGCGGAAGAGATTGAAGTCCCCGTAGCAGAAGCAGCACTGTGTCTGGAGGCTATACGTGTCAAATATCTTGTGGAGGCCTGTAGGTGCTGGGTACGTATTGGAAGAAAATCCAGGGGGGTTGGGGGGGGGGGGGGGACTTATGTATAAAAGTTGTAAGTATCTGTGTGAATGCACTCCCAAGGATTGTCATGGAAGTAAAAAAGTGACCCTTAACACTTTCAACACCGCTATTAGTTATACCATTATACAAAACAGATTTTTCAGAAACCTTTCCCCAACTTTTGAAATCTATCTCAAATAGACCTACTGAACCAATATACTAGACATGTTTGTACTTATTTTAATGCCTTTATCATGGTCATTACAAATTCGGTGATGGAATCCAATAATGTTGACATTTTTGAAACATTTTGTGCAATTTTGGAACTGTCGTCTGCAGACGACTGCCACATGGAAAGTGTTAACAATATTTTACTTGGCACTCAAACCCTTTACCTGTGTTGTCATTACAAAAACCACCTTATTCCGCATTTTCATTCAAGCAAATGCTTACAACTTTGTAACTGAGCACCCCCTCCCCCTCCCCCGGAAGACCAACTTTGAGAGTAAACATAAGGATTTTAGGTGAAATATTTATTTCAAAAAAACATATTGGAACTATCAGGTGTATGTTCCCTTTTTTTGGGCTATGATTTTTTTTTCACACAATTTTGTTATAAGAATCTCATTATGTTTGTAAAATCTTTGGGGCCAGTAATGTTCCATTTAGAAAATATAGGATAACATGTGGTGAATTTCTACCAAAGGTGGTTAACCAACAGCCAGTTTGTGTACTTCTTAATGGGCAAATGTATTGTGACCGTGTGCTTTTAAAATTAGAACCCGTTGGAGATATGCAACTCAAACTTTGGAATGTGACAACTTTAAGGATGACCTTTCATGTAAAATAGAAAACATCAAGTTGAAAATCAGGCCAGCAATCAGAACATCTACCTTTAAATAAATTGACCATTTTTATTGAACACAGGATTCAATAAAACTAACCTGTGCTTATTTGAACTTCGTCAGGGTTGTAGCTAGACCAGATTGAGTGCCGGACAATTTTACTGACGGCGAACGGAGTAAGTGTAGCGAACGAAGTGAAGTGGATCATGGAATGGGGTCTAGAGGCCTTCTTAATGTTTGTAAGGGGTTATAAATGCACTTTGAGGGTTCCTGCAACATAATTTCTTGTTTTATGAGGCAGTCTAATGATTTTTTCCACAAATTGTAAAAAAAAAAAAAAAATAGTGCCGGATTGTTTACCCTTTTTTTTAAAGAGTGCTGGACGCTGGGCACGACTTCCGGACGGCCCCGTCGGGGGCCGTCCAGCGTAGCTTCAACCCTGAACTTCGTGCTCAGTGGTTTGTGTCGAAAGTGTTGTTGGGATAGCCATACCTGATATTGTAATGTCATCGATACTAAAGCCACCTCATCAGCAACAGGTCGCTGCACATAATCACACAGGAATTCAATGCATAAATCGAAATTATCAGTGCATGAAACATGATTTTTTTCTCATCTAAATGCGATTTTGTCTTAATGCGTCACTTTAAGATACTTTAACCTACTAAAAATACTGGTCTGTAAAAATAATAATGCTACATGTGTGAGCGCTAAATTTCCATGGCACAGATTTCCTTTTAAGTGCCAAAATTTATTCATATAGTATTTTTCAAAAGCTTCAACAAGAATTATGTTTGTCCATTTATAGGAAAGAAAAGATGTTATAGCCATAGTAATGTCTTAGGCGTAAATCCTTTTTCAATTCTTTTCAAGTTAATTTGTTCCAGTCTCCTCCTCTTGACATTAACCCCTTGTAAAATAAAAGTAAGGCAAAAAGAAAAGAAAAAAAGTAATGTTGTCCTTCACAGCTTTCAGAGAGGAGGGGCGGCTGGGTGGATTTTTTTCAGCCAACAAGAAGTTATAATTACTCTAAGAGTCGCACATATATGTTATAAACACTTAATTTAATATGCCATCAATGCCATTTAAACTGTTTAAAAAAATCTGAAGAAAAAAAATCTGGATAAAATCTGGGGGGAAAATCTGGAAAAAAAGAGAGAAAAAAAATCGGAGCGGCCCTAAATCTGACGAGCGGGTGGTCGAGGACAACATTACAATTACTTTGGAGGGCCTAAGTTGAGTTACCATTTCCACCACCCCACCCACAGTCCCATCCCACCTGCAGTCCATAACGAAGTCATGAGAGACATGAATTAAAGCAATTATTACGTGATCTTTGTCAATTTTTTTACACATGTTTCTCTCTCTCTCTCTTAAAATGAAATTTGACTTATCAGAAAAGACATTCTGGGACTGATACATCTATCTTGTCTGTATTTTATGTGAAAAACCATCACAAAACTTTACCAAATCATAATGGAAATCTGCTTCTAATTTAAGGAATTTGTTTTGATTTTCATCATAAAGCATTTCATACTATTGTGTTCACTTGTGTACAGTTGCGACTAGAAACGGCGTTAACACGGTGCCAAACCATGGAAATCCATGTACGAACAAAAAACACTCAGTAAAATAAGTTGTCGGAGCAGACCCTGACAGTTTATTTCCCCAGCCCCCAACTCAACAAAAAAGTTTGTAACCATGACTGTTCTAAAAATCGCGGAAAAGGGCTATATTTTCGATTGTCAGCGCTGACACTTAGTGACAGCGAAATCATGAAAATAGGGGGTATTTCATGAATTAGTCTCCGCGAAATTCGAAACAGGGGTATTTTAGGAAGAGGAAAAAACTAAAAACATCACAGTATGGATTTAATTATTTGATAGAACAACCCAAATACACCACTTGGGGTACACCAGTTTATAACAAATGACCATAAACGCCTGTAACTATTGGGAGCAACAAGTTTTTATATATTTAATGTATGTATAAAGTGTCTTTGAAAAGTGGTGTTTGAAATTATAGTCATTGAAAAGCCAAAAATGGGGGTATTTTTCACTCCAATTTTGTCCTCGTTTTTGCCAAAAAAGGGGGGTAAAATTGTTGAAAAATCCTTGCAAAGGGGTACTTTGAAAAAATGAAGAACAGTCATGGTTACCAACTTTTGTGTTGAGTTTGGGGGCCGGGTTTATTTCAACCTTTTCAAACCATGATTTTGAAGTAATTAGGAATTGTATCGCTCTGTAACTTAAAAGATCCTTTTACGACTTATGATCAAAAATGCAAATTTGCAAGAAAATCTGCTATCAAAGTAAATATCAAGGATTGAGGGAGTCACTTGGAAAAATATTGCATAATATTACTTTCAAATGTTGCTGTACATATAAATGAGTGGGTGGGTGTACGTGTCGTAACTTATTACAAATCTGTCACCTCGGGTGTGGTTCTGATTTGTTTTAGGATGGTTGAGTTACTGCAAAAATAACAAATATGCACCAATGAATGTATCATATGTCATCTTTATTTGCAAAGAGTTGTCCCCTGAGGGAGTTGTTTGTTCTAGTCTTAACGCTTTCCATGCGGCAGGCGGCTGCAGACGACATTCCAAATGTTGACAACAATTTCCAAAAATTTCAAAATCATTGAATTTCATTACCATATTTGGAAACACCATGAGAAATGCATTGAAATAAGTACAAACATGCCTGGTATTGGTTCAGTAATCATTGAGATTGACTTTGAAAACTGTGAAAGGTTTCTGAAAAATTTGTTTTGTATAGGGTAAAACTAATAGCCGCGTGGAAAGTGTTACCTCTTATATTCTGTAAGATATGGGGACGTCAAAGACACAATATTGTTTCCCAAGAAGGGGGAGGAGGCTCCATGACAGGGTATTTATTCTGACTTCGGAATCCAAAATTGGATTTACCCGAATTACACATTTTATTTGGCGGGATTTTTAAATTGTCGCAAAAAATATCGGATCTCAGGTTTAACTGGGAATAATTTGGAATTTAGTTTACTTGCAATACATTATTACCCCACTAGAGCATACAAAATCATCCAAAATAAAACTACCGCCACACGGGTGCTGCTGCATTTGGCTCGATTACGTCACCTACCGCAGGCATATGTGGGCACGACCTTTGTGCCCGCATATGCGCTGGGGAGTTAGCTCAGTTGGTAGGGGCACAGACTGGGGTGCGGATGGTCCCGGGATCGAATCCCGGGGGGTGCTCGGTGATTTTTCTGGTTAACAAAATTGTACTTTTTCCCCCTCCCCCGATACACGCAAAAACATAGCCGTTGGAGTTATGGTTAATGGAAGTGCTGAGACTTACTAGATATTGCTGGGGTAAATATCGGAATACATGTAGCAGGAATTATGCCCTGTCATAGGGGTCTCGGCGGTGAACAAGATCTAGCTATAAATACCGTTGTTATTGGTCAGAGTGATTATGATTCCAACATCTACACACGTTCCTCCTTCATATCATAACCCTAACTCTGGTTTAGGATTTTTGACCGGGATCACCAATTTTCGAGGAAAAAACACCAACTAAATCTCCGGGAACCTGCCGGGATTTGATCCGGGGACCCTCCGTTCTCAAGCCCCACCTTCCAACCACTAAGCCACTGCCCTCAGCTACACATTCGTGCAGTATACTGCACTCATTATATAGGCTCGGTTGACTACGTCATCGAAAACCGACGGCGCATGCGTTTGGAGAGTTGGATTAGCATTTTTTAGCACTCAGGGGGGTTAGGGTTAATAGAACACACACACACACAAAAAAAATGTTACCATAACCCTAACCCCGGTTTAGGATTTTTGACCGGGATCACAATTTTCGAGGAAAAAACACCAACTAAATCACCGGGAACCTGCCGGGATTCGACCCGGGGACCCTCCGTTCTCAAGCCCCACATGCCAACCACTAAGCCACGGCCCTCAGCTACACATTCGTGCAGTATACTGCACTCATTATATAGGCTCGGTTGCGTTTGGAGAGGGACTTTGGATTAGCATTTTTTAGCACTCAGGGGGGTTAGGGTTAAGAATTTTGAATTAAAAACATTAGACGTTTTTGATAGAAATTATTTAGTTCAAATGAAAGTTTTACCAAAATTACCTCTTTTGAAACTCATAAAATCATTGACCATGTTGTGCACAAATCTCAAATTAAAGGGGCACTAAGAGATGAGTTGGAGGCTGCGCCCTCAATTATGATAAAAACTGGGATTAGTATATTTATACAATTGTAGTACATGTATGAACTTACACCTATAAAGATTAAGAAAAATCAGCCCTCTTTATTTGTACAACAAAACGTCGATTAAAAAAAGGCTGATCAGACCTGATCAGCATTTTACGTCAGACAGTATCCCCCTGCAGTACGCGTGATAAATAACGCGAACCATATTTGCATAGAGGGCGTTTTCAATAAATAGCGATGGTATTGTTTTAATCAAGTTTTGCTGTGTTTTTGTTAGTAGAAACAACAATAATGGCAATTTTTAAAGTTCATCTTGAATTCTGAAGTAAATTTTTTTTTTTTTAAATGTCAACACCACTTTTAATGTCCCTTTAAATGCTATTCAGGTGATTTGCTGTGTCCTTGTTTTATTTAATGTCCAATTTGTCTGTGATTTTTTATGATACAATATTTGAACGATGTGAGGGAATTGTTCAGCTTGAGTCATTGATACCATACTTTCTTCAGCAGCAGTTCTGAAGTTTGGTGTGGAGTTTAATCAATTGAGATACGCTGAAATTGGAAAACAGGATTCATCTATTTTTAATAATGTCATGCCATGTAACAGAACGGATTAAGATATTCAAATGAACAGAATAAATAGGAAACTTGTTTTGTACTATATTTCAGGTATAAGATTCGGACTGCAATGTTGTTTTCATATTTTTCATATTTTTTTCAAACACACCAAATAATTCTGGGACACCCTGTATAAAACATGTCTGACACCCTTAACCGATTTAAGATGGAAATACACACGAGAAGTGTGACAATTATACAGTCAGATTTCAGCAGCAAGTGTTTTTATGATCTTTTTAAGCTAGAATGGTCGCAGACAGACCACACACTATATCTGTCATTGTTGACACGTATACGGCTCATCACATTAAGGGGGCTGGTTGTGCACCTTCAGGTATAGCCTCCGTAAAACTGCCGTAACTTCTTTGCAGAGAAGGGTTCAATGAATCCAACCATGATCATGAAATTGACCATTTTGGAGAAAATTATAAAACACACATTTTTGACCCATTTTAGGTTCTGCAAAGATAACTCAAAATATATGATGTCAATATTTTGGCAAATTTTGGCACTTTTTGGTAGATTATTCAAAAAATAATAAGATTTAAAAAAAACACACAACTATTCCTAGGGAATTGTATTAGAAATATACTAAAACTAGTATTAGGAATATAATAAAACAAGTATGACAAAATTTGACAAAATATTTTTTTTGAGTTATCTTTGCAGAACCTAAAATGGGTCAAAAAACATGTTTTTTATTTTATAATTTTCTCCAAAATGGTCAAATTCATGATCATGGTTGGATTTATTGAACCCTTTTCTGCAAGAAAATGTATACTTTTATATAGATTAAATGAATAATGAAGGAGTTACAGCAGTTTTACGGAGGCAATGCTGAGGGTGCACAGCCCCCTTATATCCAAGGATTATGCTACCGAATCTCCATTCTCCAGGTCCTAAGGCCTAAAAAAAAAAGAAGTTTGATTGGCGTAACATGACCAAAACAAATAGGGTAGGTCGGTCGGGATTTTTTTTTCTTTTTTTTCTTTTTTTTTTTTAAATCACCTGCTTTGGGGACTTAAAAAAACCGAAAATGAAAGCAAACAGTCAGACACTTTTTAAAGTATAAAAATTGAACAAAGTAATAAAATACTTCGTTCAATTTTTTTTTTATTATTTTTTTATTAACATTTTTAATTATTTTTTCCTCCCTCAAAATAATAAAAAATATTCAGGGTCGGCGATGTATTTAGGGTCGGTCGGGTTACGCCAATCAAACTTTTTTTTTAGGCCTAATATTGAAAATAATCGCTTGGTTGACACTCTTATTAACACTTTCCGCACACGGCCATTAGTTTTACCATTATATACAAAACAGATTTTTCAGAGATTTGTCCCAACTTTCAAAGTCTTATCTCACGTATTACTGAACCAATACGAGGCATGTTTGTACTTATCTCAATGCATTTCTCATGGTGATTCCAAATGTGGTGATGAAATCCAATAATTTTGACATTTTTGAAACATTTTGTGACATTTTGAAACTGTCGTCTGCCGCATGGAAAGTGTTAACCCGTTTGAATATCGGAAGGATCTGAATATTGTATTTGGTAAGATTTTTTTAAGTAGAACTTGATTGTAAATTTAAAATTCTGATAAGTATATTTTGATTTTATATTTAAAACATGACAAGGATATGGATAATTTATCTCATAATAATATTTGACAAGTAGTCTTTGATTATCTCTTAAGCTATTTAAGTATAAATCAAGTGTCAGTATATGACGCCAGCTATCGGATCATAACCAACGTGATCAAGTGAAATGAGTCACATGTAGGCAGTTTTGATATTTGTACATCATTTAAAAGCAGGTGAAAAATGCTACAGTATGGTCCAAACCCCACCTAAAATCTAAATTCTAGTTTTTAAATCACAAACAATTTACCAACTGAGAAAACAACATAAGAATTTGTCCTTCCTTTTCACCTAACTCAAAATCAATATTTATGACATCCGCCTCATTCCCCTTAAAGATATGATGGCGATGATACGTGGAGAGGTCAGATCAATTATATTTACTAGTTAGTGTATAATTCGTGAGAACTTAGAATTTAGCGGTAATTACCATTACTGTATTGGGAAAAACCTGGTATTTGAAGATTTTTTTGCCGATAGATATTTTTGCGTTAAAAAACATTATCGGACTGTTTTTGCAGAGCGAAAAGGCCAGTTGGTATACCGTTAGTTACCGCTAAGTTGCTCAGTAGAAACACGCTCACAAATACAACATGGTTTAATATAGAGGGAAGTAGTGTGTTGAATTACAGGTCCCGAGGTGTTGGATGATCGTGTCTACTGCCCGACGCAAAGCGGAGGGAAGTCGACGCGATCATCCAACACCAAGGGAGCAGTAATTCACACTACTTACACGATATCAACCATGATGCATTATAGTTATGTTGGTGTAGAATTCCCCTGTATGGGTTACCATGCAAAGTAAATGCACTGGAATCAAGCTGCTCCACTTTTAAAATATAAATATCCTTTGGTACAACAACAGGTACAAAAGGATTCCCACTGCTCTCTAAATTACGATTATTTTCATGATTATCTTTTCATCCAATATAACAGCTCTGTGAAACAACCGGCGTCTGCCCTGAAGATGCCATTTTAACCAACGATAACAACGGAACATTCTCGTCCCGGCGAAGTTCCTATACTTTGTGCGTAATACATTTGTATGAACTGTGCGTGTAGGAATATGATAAGGGTTGCGATAGTAAATAATTAGCTAATGAGTATTATGAGGTATGGCCATGTGTTTTGAACTCGCCACCTTTCCCGTTGCATGTCCAGATTTTTACATTTTACACCATCTGAGATTCGAATTAGCATATCGCAATAACTACTTGTTTTACCCAATAAAAAGTATTATTTTCTGAAGGAAATCTCACAAGGAATCCAAATATGATATTGGAATTTAGATAAGACCTAATGCTAGCTAACATGTTGTGATGAAGAAAGTTAAAACAAATATCGATTTTTGTTTTCTCCATATTTTTATTAAAGCTCAATTGAATTTTTATACCTATCCCAATCATAATTTTACTGTGCATATTAGTTCTTCACATGCAATTACCCATCAGAACATAATGGTTGTCAAGGGTAACTTGTTGAAATGTACTATATCGGGAAGGGAATGAGCACAAACCTTTAAATTTCATATGTATTTTTTTTTGGGGGGGGGGGGTGTGCACCCTATCCAGCTTTCTAAAAATGTATAATTTTGCTATCATCGGTTGAATACCTTTTTTTTTATAGTCATGTATGTAAAACCGGTGCATTAAGCAAGTTCACTGTGTAGCGAATAGGCAAGAAAGCCAAGGACAATGCAATCGATTCATGATTATAATTGTTACATAATAGTTGACATGTTTGTTGAAGCAGAAACTTATAGAATATAAAACAATCTGTAAAATGAGAGCAAAATCATGTTTGTACCATACGGGGATCGAGTTATTGTAAATTGAACGTAGAATTGGGAACATTTTCTATATTCCCCATAGAGATTGTATATCAAGCATATCTCAGCCAAACAGTTATGGAAATACCTGATTTATTCCCACAATGTAGCTAGATACTCGGATTTGGTTTGTAAGGGGTGTGTGCGGCTGGAGATTTAAAACCCCTACCCATTTCTAAGGGTGATTTTGGGGGAAAAACGATACCCATTTTTGAGGATTTTGCTCCATGATGACAAAGAAGTGAGGCCATTAAAAGAGAATACTGTAAAAGCTGACATTTTCGAGGTGGTTTATTTTCACGCTTTTCGCGCAAAATATTTTTCCGCAAAAATTATAACGCACAAAAATATTGTTTTCAATATTCATGCAGTGCATCGGGAAGGTCGCCTGCGAAAAAAACAATTCGCAAATTGTCTATGATATCAAAATGCGCGAAAATATTGGCGTTTACAGTACGTTATTTCCACAATAAAAGCCCCACACTTTACTACTTTTCACCTAAAGAACAATTGCGTTCACAATAATTAGTGTTTTCAACATAAAACATAACTTTTCACTTATAGTCACTGTTTTTCACAAAATGAAACAGATTTTTTCCTCAAAAAACATCATATTACACTAAATGTTCATCTAATTCCTAATATTTTTGCAACTATCTTGAGCTTATAATGCAAGTTCAATAAAATCCCCACCCCCACCCCATCTTGAGCTAATTAAGCATCTTCAATAAAAAGCCCCCCCCCCCCACCACCACTTTTCAAAAAACACCTTCAAGCCCATGGTTCTTATAAGGCGCAAAAACTCTTCCAAGGAACTCAGAGCGCGCAAAACATACAACAAACAAACAACAATATATTAGCGACAAAAAAGTGAAAAGAATTCACTGTTTTTCAAGAAATGAACACATTCCTTCTTCAAAAGACGTCATATTCCTAATATTTTTGCAACAAACCGTACTATCTTGAGCTTATAATGCATCTTCAATAAAATCCCCACCCCCCATCTTAAGCTAATAAAGCATCTTCAATAAAAGGCCCCCCCCCCCACCACCACTTTTCAAAAAACACCTTCAAGCCCATGGTTCTTATAAGGTGCAAAAAATCTTCCAAGGAACTCAGAGCGCGCAAAACATATATACAACAAACAAACAACAATATATTAGAGACAATAAAGTGAAAAGAATTTGAAAAACTCAAAAACAAAATGGGTTAGTCTGGCCCTTAGAACAGAGTGTGGTTTTTCGTCACCTATGAGCAATATCATTAGTTGATATTACAGTAAAAATCAATTTCAAACTTATCATGTACTGGATTTAGTTTACAAATATATTTTTTGGGGGTGTGCACCCTATCCAGCTTTCTAAAAATGTATAATTTTGCTATCATCGGTTGAATACTTTTTTTTTTATAGTCATGTATGTAAAACCGGTGCATTAAGCAAGTTCACTGTGTAGCGAATAGGCAAGAAAGCCAAGGACAATGCAATCGATTCATGATTATAATTGTTACATAATAGTTGACATGTTTGTTGAAGCAGAAACTTATAGAATATAAAACAATCTGTAAAATGAGAGCAAAATCATGTTTGTACCATACGGGGATCGAGTTATTGTAAATTGAACGTAGAATTGGGAACATTTTCTATATTCCCCATAGAGATTGTATAATCAAGCATATCTCAGCCAAACAGTTATGGAAATACCTGATTTATTCCCACAATGTAGCTAGATACTCGGATTTGGTTTGTAAGGGGTGTGTGCGGCTGGAGATTTAAAACCCCTACCCATTTCTAAGGGTGATTTTGGGGGAAAAACGATACCCATTTTTGAGGATTTTGCTTCATTATAGACCCACTTTTCGCAATAAATGTTTGCGAAAATAGAACACATTTTCGCAAAAATAGAACACATTTTCGCAAAAATAGACCCATTTGTAAAAGGTGACCCCATGTTTAGGGATTTTTTTGCAAAAAAGCTACCCATTAGAGCGGCACTTCGCTGTATACTGTATTAGGTGAGTATGCCCCCCACCCCCCACTGGGAACCTACCCCTATGATGGCTACCAAATTATTTGCTATGCCATCTCGGTTGATACTCTCTACATGAAGCCCCAAAGAATTAACAAACCCTTTTACTCTGAGAGAGATGATGAGGACAACCAAATTCCAAATTGAGTGAAATAAATTTGAAACGAAACTAGAGCATAGGCATATTAATAAGCTTACTTACTAGAGCGTATGGGGAAATACACTTGGGATAACCAGTACTATGGACATTATCAATTCCCCAATAAATACATCAATAAATAAATACAATATGAGATATATGAATAAGGCAATGAAACAAAAACAAACCCCTGTTCTACGTGCTTGTCAGACCCAATTTTTTTATTTGAATTTAATTATTTTTTAACGATTTCTGTGGGAAATTTTAGCAATGTTTTGGAAAAGAATTTTTGTGTGAAATGTTTGAATTGTTTTTGATTTTTTTTTGATTTTTTTAAAAAAATATTTTAAAAATATTTTCTTCTTCAAAATTCCAAAAAATTGCTGAAAATCACCAACATTTCCCGACCAACCATACCTGATTTTTTTATTTATGCTTTCTTTATTGAGGGTAATATGCTTCAGTGACTTGCACTGCTTTCCAAGCAGGCCCTCATTTCGATACATATAGGTCCATTTGCCCGTAGAACAAGGTATTGTGTGGCCTAAGGCCAAACAAAGAAGATGGTCTGTCTCAGAAGCCCGCCCGCATTGGTATGTGAAATGAGGTCTATGCGCTGGGGGCTATTTCTTTTTGTTGATTTTTTTAAAAAAATTTTTTAAAAAGTTTAAAAAAGGTTCTCCTAAGCAAAAAAAATAAAATAAAATCGCAAAAAACAAACAAAAAAACCCGCATACCTCATAGCCTATTTTCTAAAAAAGCAAAAAAAAGCACAGCACTTGGCTTATTTGCACAATGTTTCTGAGACAGACCTTCTTCTTTGTTTGGCCTAAATAAAAATGATGCATGGATGGTGTTGTGGTAGATTGGACGTGACAAGTACTTGATTAGCTAGCTCACCTGGTACAGTGATAATTAGTAAACTCTCCTGGGAGAATGATCCGTAGTAAATGAAGGACCCTGATGACAAAGAAGTGAGGCCATTAAAAGAGAATACTGTAAAAGCTGAAATTTTCGAGGTGGTTTATTTTCACGCTTTTCGCGCAAACATTTTTTTCCGCAAAAATTATAACACACACAAATATTGTTTTCAATATTCATGCAGTGCATCCGGAAGGTCGCCTGCGAAAAAAACAATTCGCAAATTGTCTATGATATCAAAATGCGCGAAAATATTGGCTTTTACAGTACGTTATTTCCACAATAAAAGCCCCACACTTTACTACTTTTCACCTAAAAGAACAATTGCGTTCACAATAATTAGTGTTTTCAACATAAAACATAACTTTTCACTTATAGTCACTGTTTTTCACAAAATGAAACATAGATTTTTTTCCTCAAAAAACATCATATTACACTAAATGTTCATCTAATTCCTAATGTGAACTCTGGAACAAATTACCATTTCATATTAAGAACTCTCAGACTCTTAATCAATTCAAATCATCTCTGAAAACATATCTCTTTGAAATGGCATTTTGTAACATTTTATTTTATTTTGTATCTTTAGTTTCCTGGTATATTGAGTCTTTCATATGTTTTGCTCTGTTTTTTGTTGCTTTCTTTTGTTATTTGTAAGCGCTATGGGACTTCGGTGTAAAGCGCTATACAAGAGTCGTTGTATTATTATTATTATTATAATATTTTTTGCAACTATCTTGAGCTTATAATGCAAGTTCAATAAAATCCCCACCCCCATCTTGAGCTAATTAAGCATCTTCAATAAAAAGCCCCCCCCCCCACCACTTTTCAAAAAACACCTTCAAGCCCATGGTTCTTATAAGGCGCAAAAACCCTTCCAAGGAACTCAGAGCGCACAAAACATACAACAAACAAACAACAATATATTAGCGACAAAAAAGTGAAAAGAATTCACTGTTTTTCAAGAAATGAAACACATTCCTTCCTCAAAAGACATCATATTCCTAATATTTTTGCAACAAACCGATCTTGAGCTTATAATGCATCTTCAATAAAATCCCCACCCCCCCCATCTTGAGCTAATAAAGCATCTTCAATAAAAGCTCCCCCCCCCCTCCCACCACTTTTCAAAAAAACCAACTTCAAGCCCATGGTTCTTATAAGGCGCACAACTCTTCCAAGGAAATCAGAGCGCACAAAACATACAACAAACAAACAACAATATATTAGAGACAATAAAGTGAAAAGAATTTGAAAATTCAAAAACAAAATGGGTTAGTCGGCAGGGATAGCACTGGATCAAAAAGGTGAGAGGTCCCATGACATTTGTCAGGACCCCGTAGGACTTCAAAAAACACATTTAAGGGGTCCCCAAAAAAATTGAGGGGTCCTGAAATTCGGGTATTTGAAAAGGGGACCTGAAATTCTGGTATTTGAAAAATTTACTTTTTTACGGACAGTTTTAATGTATTTATATTGCGAGCAAAGGATGGATATGTAATTTACAGAGTTTTGTAAGGCTTCCATTTCCATACATCGTCAAATTTAAGGAGTCCCTTAAATTTTGATCGGGACCCGCAAGTCTTTCCAATTAGAGATCTGACGCGTCACTATAAGAAAGTGAGAGGTCTAGGACGCGCAGACGCGTCAGAATGCAACCCCTGTTAGTCGGGCCCTTAGAACAGAGTGCGGTTTTTCGTCACCTATATATAAGCAATATCATTAGTTGATATTACAGTAAAAATGAATTTCAAACTTATCATATACTGGATTTAGAGGCACACCTTGGTACCTAAAAAATGATCATGTGACAAATTTGATTAATAATATCGGAATTTTGAGCTCATTGCTGAAAAGGTATCAAGATTCTATGATTTTTTTATGAGAGGGGGTGGGCAGGATGCGATATTATTTACCGTAAACAACATTTGATACCTTGACGGAATAAAGCGTATAGTATACATGATGAGACTTTGTATATATGTATACAGTGTTCGGCCAAATGTTGTTTATGATTAATAAATTCGCGGGCAGGATAGAGTATAACTTAGTATTCAGAACATGCACTCGTGATCATTGGGTCATCAATATCACGAAGTTTTTATGAAGTACATATGGACAAATTCTTTGACTAGTATGGAGTATCTCTTCACTGTCACGCTCTATGCTCCATTTATCACCAACCATCTTGCCCGGGGGGGGGGGGGGGGGACCAGTCAGGATAATGTTGTAATCATCCGCGATGAAAACGCAGATTAAGGGTGCTTTTTTCAACCACCACAACACATACACAGGCCTGTGCTTAGGGTATCAAAATTGCCAATTTCAGAGAATAAGGGTGTATTTTTCAACCTGAATCCGTGCTTAGGGTAGCTGGGCCGATAGTCATGCATCATTCATTTAAAAAAAACCCAATATGGTTAGGCCTTTTTCACAATTTTAATATCAAAACTGAGTCATACAATTACTTCATTCGTCTATTTCAGTCTAAACTCCGTCTTGTTGGTCTTGAGCATGTTGAGGACCTATATCCTTTGCTAATAGTAGGGTCACCGTTTTCTTTGAGAATATGCGTTAAGGGTAGTTTTTGATAGCACATTCACACGGATGATTACAACTGTTATACATAAGTGCCCCCACCCCCGGCCATCTCGATCATTTCTGTTGCAGATACATGTAGCATGCCACGGACATATTTTTCAAGTGTTGTCAATAATGTCCTTGATACTAAAGAAAGTAAGAGCAAGGCCAGGGGAGAGAGCCTACTCAAAGATATCATGACCAATGATGCAGGAATCTGCTGTGGACCTGATGGTCATGACCTACCATTTTCCAGCTCCTTGATGTTTCGAGAGATTGAGAATTATATGTAGATATTTTTCAGTCTAAATGTTACACAGTCAAATCGTCTACAGTTTCCTTCTCAGTTAATCAGCAATTTATTTGTATTAATGCTTTCTTTATTGAGGGTAATATGCTTCAGTGAATTGCACTGCTTTCCAAGCAGGCCCTCATTTCGATACATACATAAATACATACAAATAACAAATGTTACAGTGTTTTAAATATAATACAAATTATGATATTAATCAATTATGATACAGCGGAAATATAGGATTTGAATTGACCGAATGACATATTTTCTAAATCAATACGAATAGATGGTGATAAATTGTTCCACAGATAGCCAGATCTGAAAAGAAAAGTGCGCATACCAGAATTTGAGTTGATTTTAGGAATGATTAAAGTATTCCTGGTAGCAAGGGCGCAGATCCCGGGGGGGACGGGTCCCCCACTTCCTGACACAATATAAAATGTCCCCCCACTTTTTGTGGTGATACATCAATCAAGGTTGGCGATCTAGTGAAAAAATGGCAATGTCCCCCCCCCCCCCCACTTTCAAGATTGGATCTGCGCCCTTGCAGGCTGGTAGTATGATTGTGATAGTTATGTACAAATTCAAAATTGGATGATAAATAGGTTGGACTTACAGCTTTTAAACATTTGAATAAAATAATAAGTATTTGAATTTTCCACCTATCACTTTTGCCCAATGAAGTAAGTTCATCATATCATTTATTGGTGTTCTGATATCAGCAGATAATATTGTTCTGGGTTAATATCTCAAGGGTGAAAAACCAATGATGGCGAAAACATGTGCTAGCGCAGTGTTTTAGGCAGTAAAACAATGACATTTTAAATAATATTGCACTCTTGAGAACAATTTTGAAAATCATAAGGGAAGGGTTTTCCATCCTTTGTATAGGGTGAGTGAAAACACTGTTAACAGAGAAAATCAGCCATGAATTTGAACCAAATTAATTTCCAAATGCTCTTTTTTGCTCATAATTGAGGTCATGACAATCCCGAGCGCATATCTGTACCATCAAAAGTTTGAGGCCATCCCCCTTGATCCATTACTATCCCTAGTCAGTGACATGCTGTTTTTAATAATAATTCAACCAGCATGCTTATATAGGCGTTTTAAGTCTGGCCCGAGCAATTTGCTTGAGTCTGGTCCCTTCAGGACCCAAGCGTGTGTCTGTACGGACCGACCGTGTAAACAAACAAACAAACATAAAAGCTCTAGAAGGGCTAATTATGAATTGTATTATATAGAGGCTATTCCATTTAGAATCCATACACCCCCTATGGAAGACATTGCCTTAATCTTCCCCATCACAGACAGGGATAATGAATTCAAATGGACATACCTACCCGGGCGACTCCATTTGAAATCTACACTCCCTGTGTGGAAGATTAAGGCCATATCTTTCATAGGGGGTGTATGGATTTCTGATGGAATAGCCCATTGAACCGGTTTAAACAATGATAACCATGGTTCAGAGCTGCATTTTGAGATTCATTAACACAATGCTGAATTTCAATTTCCCTGATTGAACACTTTACCAAACCATCGAATAACCTATCCATTACTTGTATTGTTATTCTCCCCTCCTTCACTCCTTCTGCCAGTGAAGGTCTGCTAATACAGGGGTTATATGACACAATGCTGGATTTCATTGCCCTGATTTAACACTTTACTTGCGGCTGGCGTCTGCAGACGACATTCCAAAATGTCACACAAATGTTTTAAATAAGTACAAACATGCCTAGTATTGGTTCAGTAATCCTTGAGATATAGACCTTAAAGTTGGGAAAGGTTTCTGAAAAATCTGTATTGTACATTGTAAAATCAATAGCTGTGTGAAAAGTGTTAACCCTTTAACAAACCATCTAATAACCTATCAATTGCTTTTGTTTTTCTCTCCTCCTTCTGCAGTTCCGCAGCGACACACTCCCTCACCAATCCCAGAAGCTAGTATACGCCGGTAGCGGTCAGACCGTCCCCGATTGGCTAACATCTCTTGGCCTACCCATGTACATCAAGAGCTTCGTAACACAAGGATGGGACGCCCTGGAGATCGTCATCGCCATGGAGGAAGACGACCTCCGCAAATGCGGCGTCTCCAATACCAAACATATTCGTCGGCTCACGACCGCAGTGGAACATCTAAAGATGTCTTGGAGAACATGATGCTGAAATATGAGGGCGCTTGTCACGCGTCCCAATGGCCTGTAGACACATTTTGTTGTTGTTGTTGTATAACTATCACCTCGAAAGTGCCAAGGCATTTTTCAGATTTTTGTATTCCTTGGGGCCAACAATATGTGATATTGTATTGCCCTCAAGCTCTTAACCTGGAAATGTACATGAACTTGGAACACATTTTTAAGTCATGTCCCGGGCGCTTAACTCCAGGACAATGCAATATGTTTGGCCTTATCTTTAAAATCTGTGTTATATAGTAACTTCTTATGATTGACGTTATTGATGTGAGGTTAGTGACTGCGTATCAGTTGTTTAGAGGGTACTGTGGAAATTCATAACATTTCACTTCCGTACCAAGAAATTCCGAGGTCTGAAGTTAAACGTTATGAATTTTCACAGAACGCGATAAATCAACTGATTAAAGACATTAACCTCATTAATAAACGTAATACAATGAATCTGTTTTTTGGGAAAACACATAATTTCCTTAAAAACATCACCAACATATTGTCATTTTTCGACCTATATACATTTATGTACACCTCTCCATGATTTAATCGAACAGCCTGCTAAGTAAATCGCACTTGCCAACGAATCAACAGCGATTGAACATGAAATGACAACACGCATAAGTGATTGGTGCACTTGTTCATTCGTTCCTGTGCCGGTCATGCCGTTGTTTTTTCAATTACCGGGATACCCTTAGGCTAAAAAGAAAGAAAGTAATGTTGTCCTTGACCGCCTGCTCTTCAGATTTAGGGCCGCTCCAATTTTTGCCTTTTTTTTTCCAGATTTTTTTTAAAAACAGTTTTAATGGCATTGAATATTAAATTAAGTGTTTATAGCATATATGTGCGACTCTTGGAGTGATTACAACTTCTTGTTGGCTGAACTTTGAGCTTCCGCTGGTATAAGAAGAAGAACAAAAATAAAAAAATAATAAATTAAAAAAATCCGCCCGCCCCTCCTCTCTGAAAGCTGTGGAGGACAACATTACCTTTTTTTTGCCTTAAAGGACTGCATTAATGAATCAGAGACATTTAACTTGGGTATATCTGACATACATATTCATGAGGTTATGAATATAATATAATGATAAAAAAGATACCCTTTTCAAACATACTGTAAAACACTATAATTTCGCGGATACTTTATTTCGCAAATTAAAAAATTATTGCTATTTTAGCGAGCATTTAATTTTGAGAATCCGGACATTCAATGCAAAATTGCCAATTTTGCGATATTTTATTAGCGAATCCACATCCCTCACGAGATTCATGAAATTAAATCCCTTGCGAAATAAGTAGTTTTACAGTCAGACAAGGTTTTCGCTGCAAATTTCGTCAGCATTTTGACCCACCCCAACCCATATGACACCAGAATTTGGTTATGAACTTTAGTTGTGTATACCAAGATAGAATTGGTAACCAGTTTCCACAGTTGGAGACTGTGAAAATGTTATTTTATGAAATAAGACGATAAATGTCATTTTGTAATTCAAATTGTTTAAGCCTGAAATTATGTTATTCCATATTTGAGCATCGCAAATAATAATGTTGTTTTTTATATATAATTTGCTATATATTTTTTCCTGTACAGAAAACGTGCACTTTAAGTACGCAAGTTTCCTATTTCATTAATTAATATAACCTAACTGAATAATAATTCAATTGAATTTCATTAGTAATGTGTATATTTTAGAAACACATCGGTTTAGTGTATAGAAACAATTTTATTTCATTTATTTAAAATGAAAACGAATTATTACCGCAATACTGACAGGTTTTTAGTTTGTAGAAACATTTTGATTTTCATGGTGCAATGTACACACTAAGTTGCTTCCAAAGATTTGTGTTTTTATCCGGGGGTGGGTTAAATGGTGGATATGAGGTTACGGGGATGTGCCGCCAAATAAGGTCCCTTCACTCTCTGGTAAATGGATGGCCCCATTTCAAAACCATTTTTGGTAAATTTATGGGTCTAAAATATAAAGGAAAATTATGGGTTTCCAAAAACATACATGTCCATTTCCCCCCGAAAATTGGTAAATGTTTGGGTCAATTTTCATTTTGCTGGCGGCACATTCCTACCAAAAAAATATCTGAGTTCCCCTCCTCTGGGTTTTTTATCCACACAAAAAATTCACAGTAATTTGTAAATAGATGAAGAAGATGTGTGATGTTTTGGCCCAGGAAAGGCGCCGATTTGTAAAGAGATTTGTAAAAATGTATTAAGAAAACGATGGACAACTGGTGCAATTGTGGAATGATTTGGAGAAAAAAGTGTTATTTTTGTGATTTTCAAATGCTTTCACTAAGTTTTTACGAATGATGTTATGTATATAGTCCTCGATCATAATGATAAATTGTGATCCAAAAGTGCAGTATTTCAGGTTCAGATGATTTGCATATATTGAGAAAGGATGTGGTATTGTTCGATTTGTTTGATAAAATGGTTTAGTAAATATTTCTCCATTCTATAACTATAGTCTGTCCTAATAAAACATGTTATATGGCGACTAACCCCCCCCCCCCCCCCCCCCCCCACCACCTGTTCCATGGGCTCGACCGACCCATTTGTTTTCTTCCCAAATTTGAGATTGGATTTTTTAAATACATTTTTAATTGTTTCAATTTAAAAATAATTGTTATGAAATTGTTTGGTTTTTTAAATATTGGATTCTTTTGAACATTTTTGAAAAATTGTTGAAAAATCACAAACATTTAAAAAAGCAAAACAAAAAGCAAAAAAATCAACCTACAGCTGAGAGGTCTGTTTGCCCATAGAACAGGGGTGGTTTTATTGCCTAACAACCAGATTTATTTGAAATATGAACCACCCTGTATTATTTTGGTTTGATTAAGATTTGAACTTGAAGCTTGAGGCATACACTTGTAGTATAGCCTGAAGTTATATATAGCCATTATTAATGTCCAACTTTCCCAGGGGAGGGGGCACTTATGTACAAACGTTGTTATCATCCATGTGATTGTGAATCCACTCTCGATGAATTATACTCAAAACAAAAGATATAGGTCCTAAGACAGAGTTTAGACTGAAAAACATATGAAGTAATTGTTTGATTCAGGTTTGTTAATAAATTTGTCTTATATAGGCCTAACCATTTTTGGCTATTTATACAATGATGACGCGTGACTATCGACCCAAGCAACCTTCACGCGGATGACTACAACATTATACCTGACTGCCCCCCCCCCCCTACCCTGGTCAACTCTATAACTAGTGGTTTGTAAGTGATAACACAGCAATTGATACAATGCATACTGCATCATTGTTAGGCGTACAGAAAGTCTATCGCATGCCGCAATACCCCCCCCCCCCCCCACCCCCGGTATAGATAGTCTCTGAACAATTAGCCTGGGTAGCCCAGCACTCATGGTTCGGTGGTTGAATCTCTCGCCTGCTAGTCCGGCGACCCAGGTTCAATTCCTGGGGTCTGCGGACCAAAATTTGTTGTCCTCCCTTTTACCCCCCTCCCCTATTATTCCAATTTGAGTAAGCTGCAGTCACCAGCAGAGAAGTTCAGCAATGTGGCCCCACACACAGGAGCAAAATAATGAATGTGTGGGCGGTGACATTCATACCACCATAGATGCAAGTGAGCCAATAGGATGCGTGCGTTGGTCAACTCAAAGATGTGTCATTTAGTTTCACCAATGGGAAGCACACTTCTGTGATTAGGCCAAGTAACAAAAATTATGTGTTTCACGTCCCCGCCCGCACCGATTTTTGATGCCGCTCCAATATTTTTGTTATTTGTTATTTTCACAAATTCACAGATTCCAAAATAAGTTTTAAAAAAATAAATCAAAAATAATACCTGTCTTTGTTGTGTGTGAGCGTCCATCATTTTCAACTCATATTTCAATGAAAAAGACGCGAGAAACTCTCGTTGGCATAGATAGTGATATGAATATCGAAACAATTCTTGCAAAAAGCTTGTAATTTGGCTTCTGAAAAATAACAAAAAAATCCAAAAATAACACCTCACTGATTTTTCAAAAGTCCGGACGTGAAACACATTATTTTAGTTACTTGGTCTTACGCTTTGTACGCAGCAACTACAGAAAAAGTGCTGAACTACTTTTCAGCTGACTATAGTGAAATTAATAAACATCAAGTGTTCATTTCATATTGGTTCAAATATGTTAGAAAATGCTGAGGCGAATGACCATCCAGGCTGACATGGGGAGAGGGTATAGATATGTGCCGTGCTGAAGACCCCCTTTTCACCCTCTACTGCTAGCTCTTATCACCCCCCTTTTGAGCCTGCATCAGTTCTTAATACCCCAATTTTATTGAAAACTCAAAAATCGCGAAATTTTGCGTTCCAAAGCCTCAATTCTTTGAAAATTGTGCGTTCTAAAACCAAAACAAATTGGAAAATTTGCGTTCTTGCTAATCAAAATTGAACTATAGGCCAGTTCTCAAGACCTACTTTTTTGAAAAAATCAGTTCCTAAGACCCTATTTTTCGTCATAAAATCCACTCAGTTCAGTTCTGTAGCCCCTTTTTGAGACCCTGTGTGGCACACCCCTACAAAAAAAACACAAGGGCCGTGTTTAAAATAGGGAAGACATGAGGATCGAGTCTACCTGAGAGGTCTGTTTGCTTGTACTTCAGGTTTTTTTGGTCACCTTATCCTTACTATTTACTCTAATAAGCTATTTTATCAGAACTAAGGCCAAACAAAGAAGGTCTGTCTCAGAAACATTGTGCAAATAAGCTAATTTTTAATTTTTAAAATTTTTTATTTCAGAAAATAGGCTATGAGGTATGCGATTTTTTAAATTATTTTTTTCTATTTTTTGGCTTATCCAAGCTTACGGAGAACTTTTTTAAACTTTTTTTTTAAAAATCTTTTTTTTTTTAATTGAAAAAAAAAAGAAAAAAAAAGAAAGAAAAAAAAGAAAAGAAAAAAGAAAAGTAAAAAAAGAAAGAAGTTTTTTAGCCCCCAGCGCGTAAACCTACGCGCCGTAGCTCATTTCACATACCAATGCGGGCGGGCTTCTGAGACAGACCTTCTTTGTTTGGCCTAAGGCTATTTAGGATATAACATTTTAGCATGTATTCAGCATAGTCTGTTCTCTTATAAGAATGATTCATGAACAGTTAATAATATAGATGTATTTCATAATTTATTTCACAATGCTAACCAACAGTGGTTTAAAAGTTTTATTATAGAACATCAGCCGATCAGTATTCCTTGATATTCAATAGGACATTATTATGTGAGGGCGCTATATACTGTATGAAGGTGCCAGAGGGTGACGGAAGAGTCGAAAAGGACTTTTCTTCATTTAGGCAAGGTCTAATTTTTTTGTGCATATGTGACAGTCTCATCAAAAAGGACATGTTGTCGGCAAACACAGTTTTGAGTATAGAGGTCAATATATTTAGTGAAATGTAAAAAATGTTAAAAAATATGCTTCTTCAAACCATATCTTGTGATTACCAAGCCAGATTACCTTCAACATGGTATCATTTCAAAGCTTAAAATGTGCTCTTTCAAGTCATACCAATAACTCAGACTTGGACCTCCAACATGTCCATTTTGACGTGACGGGTCACATATGGCCCTTAGCATTTAAGTGTATTTGTGACCAGTCGAGTCAAAAAGGACATGTTGTCGTCAAACACAGTTTTGAGATAGTGGCCAATATATTTGGTAAAATATTAAAAAAATAATGGTAAATAATATGCTTCAACATGTCCATTTCGATGTGACGTGTCACATATGGCCCTTGGCATTTAAGTCTATTTTCCCTATAAAGACTGATACCAAACAATGCGTTTGCCTTTAAATCGTCCTTGACATTGAAGCCAACACTAATCAATATGGAGAAGTCAGTATACTCCTTCTTGGTGGACCATTTTATTCTTTTATATCTGTGTGTATTACTCCTAACAAAGCAACAAAGTAAAATTAGAGTCAACTAATTAGGCTAATGTAACAACAGCATGTTTTGAAACTTATAAGGTCTATTAATTAGGCAGAATGAGATCTCTAAACATATAAAATTCGGAAAAAGTGTACTTTAGGTCCCAGATTCTGGACTGAACGAGTATCGTCCAATACTGGAACACCCAGTATCGTCCGATACTGGTACAAAGTCAGTAATGAAATTCAATAATTTTGAAGTTTTTGAAACATTTTGTGAAATTTTAGAATGTCCTCTGCAGACGCCTGCCGTGTGGGAAATGTTAACATAAAATTGATTTTGAAGTGTCGGTAAATATAATTTCTGAAACAAATTTGACATCCAAAAATTGAGTTGTAGAAAATATCAAATGAAGTGAGAAATTCCCAAAACAGAAAACAGTAAAGACTAGAAACATGCTGATATCTTTGATAGACAAGAACGCCCTCCAATCTTCTGTATTAACTCTTTCCACGCGGAAGTCGTCTGCAGACGACTGTTCCAAAATTTCACAAAATGTTTCAAAAATGTCAAAATTATTTAATTTCATCACCATTTTTGTAAACACCAAGAGAAATGCATTGAGATAAGCACAAACATGCCTAATATTGGTTCTGTAATTCTTGAGATAGACGTTGAAAGTTGGGAAAGGTTTCTGACAAATCTTGTTTTGTATATGGTAAAACTGATAGCCGCGTGGAAAGTGTTTAACACTATGGGTACATACATGTATGTGTTAAAATAATGATACCTCCCACCTCTTAGGAGAGTCTCCGCCTGGTAACATGATTCTCAATGTAATTATGAGGTGGCTCTCAGTGAATGATTATTTTAGTATTGGATAGATGGGATATCGCCCATCACTAGACCAGTTGGCTGAGCGTAACACACTAGTTCTATCACAATCGCATGGGGGCTGTTGTGATGCAAGATGAAAACGGAGAGAAATTTGCAAAATATCAACCAGATTTGTAAAATAAAAGGAAATAATATGAGAGGAATGTGCCAACAGATATGATCAACTTCTTACACTTGCACACAAAATTGACAAACCCCGTTTCGATCCAAATGTTGGTCTTTCTTCCAGATTGTTTTTGTTTTTGTTTTTTGAGAACAAGTATGAGCAAATTTGAAACATTTGAAATGGGTTATAATTAAAATGAATCGGGTAAACAAATGGGTCCATTTGACTTCAAAACAGGTACATTTTAGGGTAAATTTTCAATTTACTAATCGATGCTTCCCCATGACAAAATTTCCCAAATATCCCTTCCAAGTTCTTTAGCTACTGTGCACTACGTTTAATGCATCTGGTGATTAAGCCCCCCCCCCCGACCACCTGCTCTACAGTTTCTGACTCGGCAGCAATTCACAAAAGTTGACTTCCTGGTATAAAAGTCCTTGTTGTTTATCTTTCATTTTTGCCCCCCCCCACCCCCATATGAAAAAAACCTAGCTACGCCACTGACAGTAATAGTTAATCCCATAAGAGTAAATATCAATGAATAGATAGCTGTTTACTTCCGTAACCAGTGGCGTAACTAGGGTCTTCAATTGGGGGGGGGGGGGGGGGGGGTGGAGGGGGACAGGTGTGTGATCAAGATGGGGGGGGGGGGCTAACTGAATATTTTTGCTTAATACATGATTTGCCATTTCATTTGGGGGCATCTGGTAGTCCCCCCTGGTTACTCCCCTGCCGATAGGAAACATAAACCAACCGTGACAGTTCCAGGTCACATCCGAATAATGACAACATTATTTGAATACATTTTCCTGACCTTAGCCACTGGGTAATATAACATCAATGAATATAAAGTGACTTGTTGAGAAACACTAGAATCTACATTGATGAGAATAAAGATCGGATGGTGTCTATACTTGCGGAACCAATTGGAAACATAAGCCAACCTTGGCAGTTGCTTGTATCAGTGACTTTCAAATAAAAGGGACTGCTAAGCCGGTATTTTCTGTTGAAGCTATGTGTGTCTCGGATTAAAATCGATCATAATGAAGCGTCATAAAAGGCCACATAGCCTCCAGCGCTGTCGTGAAATAACTCCTCAACAGTAATAAATAACCCGACACTCTCACTCCCAGAGACTATTATCGATCTGAAAAGATGCACTCATTGTTCCAAGTGCTCATGGGTTCGAGTTAAGGTATATTAAAATACCGAGTGAAACAGATGTATAAAATGCTTTTTAAACATTGTTATGAAAATCGCGTCAGTGAATTCATGCAATGTTTTTAGTTGTCCAGACATTTAACTTCACAACTAATGCTATAGTCTACTGGCTATCTGTCTTCTCCTACATATTGTATAGCGTACTTTCACTCCGAAAATTAAGCTTTAAACACTCTAAGAAATTAAAGAACTTTTTTTTTGTCCTGCCAGGAGAACCCTTAAAGGTTCTTTAAAGAACCAAAAATAGTTCCCCAAACGTGATACAGAACCATTTTTGGTTGATACAGAACAATCTTTTTTGAAGGTTCAAGAGAGAGGTTCCTTTTAGAACCTTCAAAAAGGGTTCTTGAAAATTGAAGAACCCCAAAAGGTTCTTCATAGAACCAAAAATGGTTCTGTATCAACCAAAAATGGTTCTGTATCATGTTTGGGGAACTATTTTTGGTTCTTTAAAGAACCTTTAAGGGTTCTCCTGGCAGGACAACTTTAGTTAGAACCATTTTTTCTAAGCGTGAAGGGGGGAGAGAGATTGCAGAGAGAATGAAATTTGGAAAAACGGAATGGTTTCAATAGATGTGCTACCAAATAGGGTCCCATTTTTCACCCGTCTGGTAAATGAGTGACCCCTTTTCATAGCCATTTTTGGTAAATTTTTGGGTCTAAAATCCTTAAATTTGCTGGATTTCACAGACATTTGAGCAACATCTGTCAAATATGTAGGGAAATTATGGGTCTCTGGTTATATATGGGTCTACATGTTGAAGGGCGGGGAAAACATACAAGGTTTTGACAGAACAACGAGGTACATATTAATATTGGAACAGTTTTTCTTCAATTATAAGGCGTTTGAAACCTAAAACTTATCTCAAGTAGGCTATTTCAGATTGATTGATAGCCTGTGCTAAATAATGCCCCCAAGTATTGTGAGTGTATATTTGTACTGTATAGTCACTGAAATGCCATTGCTGAACATGGCAGAACTTATTTTAATCAAGTTGCCATGGGTATTATATTACCCTATAAGGCTGACATAAAATGTATACCCTATACCCTTAAGCTATCATTCTTATTATATATTGGCGCTATTATTATTATTATTACCAGAATGAACATGTGATTATAACAATGTCAGTATGATATTAAACGGATGAACATATTCTTTTTCCCCCCAATATGCAAAGTGCCTTTGACCTTTGACATGTGTATTATACCATGTATATGGATTGTAATTTGGAGTGTGCATTGGTGATAAGGCCACTTGAGTCTATACAGTGGTGAATATTAAAACAAGAAAAGCTTTAAAATAATTGTGTGCTGTGTTTTTATTGAATTAGCGAGATTGTTACGGTTTATGGTAACATTGTTTATTATGAAGTTAGCTATTTTCAATTTAATACAGATCTTTGTTTGACAGGGGCCTATTAAGCAAAGGGATTCGTCAAATATAGATTCAGGTTATTTGACGAATCCCTCTGCTAATAGGCCCCTGTCAAACAAAGATCTACAAATGATATACAAATAAATATCAACTAGTCTCAATTGATTGGATGGTGTTGACCACACAGAGGTTTATTTAAAGCAATACACAGCAGTGTTGAGAGTTATTTTTTCATATAATTTACTTCAGAATTCAAGATGATAATTAATAATAGTCGTTTTTGCTGTTGCCACTCACGAAATCACAAAAGCAGCCTTTATGCCCAGCATATTTATATTGTGACTGTTTATAGCTGGGGAGCCTACATGATTTTAAATTAAACACATTGAAACACATGACTACCTACCCTAAATCAAGGTCAATCAACCACCCAAGTTGACAAGGATGTCCACTTGGGTTTAATTTTACCAACTTCAAAGAACATTTTGGTATATAAATCCCTGTGTCAGCCTCAGACTGGGACCAAAAAAAACCTATGCTCCCCAACTACTAGTGAAATTATCAGAATATTTGAATTCTTGTTTGTACAAAGAGGGCTGATTTTTCTTAAACCTTACAAGTGTAAGTTCATACATGTAATATCCCAGTTTGTATTAACATTGAGGGTGCAGCCTCAAAGACATCACTGAATGAACCTCTAATAACCAAGAGGTTAGCTAAGATAAGAACCATTTTCGGTGAGCTAAGGAACTGTTTTTGTTCTTCAAGTTTCCATGAACCTTACTAAAGTCCTGTAAAGAACCCCTTACTTAATGAACCTACCCAAAATGTTCAGAACATCTGAAGATAAAAACATCTTTAGGACTAAAACTGGTTCTGTATCACATTTGGGGAACATTGTTGGTTCTTAAAAGAGCCTTTTAGAGATTAGAGGAAAACAAAGTGTTTTTAATTTTAAAAAAGAGTGCGTTTATGAAATCAATATATCACATTCTAAGACTATATCACATTGTGACACGATTCAGGGAAATGAATCGGATGTCAGGAATATTGATTTTGAGTTGTAGGTTAAAAGAAATGACAAATTATTATGTTTAGGCTTTGTTTTCTCAGTTGGTAAATTGTTTGTAACTTAAAAAATTAGAAGGTCCATTTTAGTGGGGTTTGAACCACACTGTAGCATTTTCACCTGCTTGTAAATTAATTGAAATGATGGACACACATCACAATTAAAAACTCTGACATGCGACTCATTTAGCTTGATAATGTCACATATGTCAGAAACACCAGATGGATTAGGGAGTGTTCATTATTTACGCCAGGGAGAGGAATGGAGGATTTCAGTGTTTTTGAACCCTTTTTTTTCAAGTTCCCCCCATCTCAAGTTTTTAACATTTCAGGTTCCCCCTCCCTGACTAGTAGGGGAAAAAAATCATGTTCCCCCCACAAATATTTTCAATTTATGCAATTCATAAATTGGTCAATATCCATGAACCGCACATCAAATATTGTTTGATGGTCAAGAAATGATAGACATCTATGATATCAAGGGCTATAGTGTCAGAAGGATCTGCATTTTGGGCCAAAATGATCCAACAACACTGAGAACAATTTGGTCACAAAAGGCCTGGATGTTTGTGTCTGGCTCTACATGTACAGTGTATGCAAATCAAATGAAAATGCATTTTCACAGAATGCGTTTAAAGCAAAAATATACCCAAAGCTAAGTAAGCAATACCTGATCACGCGTATGTATCCCACCAACTTCCAATAAACTTCAAACGTTCTTATGTCCCTCGCATGCCTCCCATGCCTCCCCTCCTGCCTTGTTGTACCCCCCCCCCCCCCCCCCCCTCCCCCCCTCTCCTCCGTTTTCTTTTTGCTTTTTCGTTTGTCCTCCAGTGGCTTAACTAGGTTTGTTATTTTCTGGGGGCGAGTGCTGGAATTAAAGCGACAAGATTGTCTTTACTAAAGTAATGCGCGCGTAGTGCGCGAAAATTTTAAACTTTAAACTTATTTTGGCTATGATTGAAGTACATTTTGGCTCTAAACAAGGTTGTACCCAACAATATTGTATTTGGAGGACAGCGCGCCAAATTAAAAAAAAAAATTGTGTTCCCCCTTAGTTAATAAAAAAAAATTGTGTTCCCCCTGTCTCGTCAGATTTTTTTTCGCGTTCCCCCCATTAATTCCTCCATTCCCCCTGGCATAAATAATGAACACTCCCTTAGAGAATCCATTTGGATCCGTCGCAAAATCAATAATAGGGAGCTTTCGATTTCTACGACGGACGCTTCTACGACAAGATGACACCTCGAGTCATGTGCGCATGCGTCGATTTAGCAATCCGTCGGTCGTCCAATTTCTGGGACCTGTGATCTTAAGCTTTCGATTTGCGCGACGGACGCTTGTACGACGGTAAAACACAAAACGTTACCGTCGTCCCCACGACGGTTGTTAGTCCCTATACGCGTTGTAGCATTTAGAGGACCAACGGATGACAAAATTGACGCATTCGCACATGACTCAAAGTGTCATTCAACCGTCCCAGATTCATCCGTCGGGCAAATCGAAAGCTCCCTAATAATCAGCCGAAGACAGGTCCTATAAATTGAACAACCGATGGATTTATAAGTCGACGCATGCGCACATGACTCGAGGTGTCATCTTAAGCGTCCGTCGTCCAAATCGAAAGCTCCCTAATGACATGAAACGGCATCTAATGAATGGCGACGAGGGGGCCTATGAACTGAAGCACACACCTCTACGACCAATTGGCCCAGATTACGTCATCGAAACATCCCGTGACGTCACCAGAAAGTCAACACCTGGCAACTCTGGATCAGCAGTCATACGTATACACCATTGAAAAAGACATCCGATCGGACGACTGTATGGAACAGTAAGTTCAAATTTATATGACATTTTCTTATAATGTCACATCTCATTTATCAAATAAAGTGGACAATTAAGAATCAACGCCTGCTTAAAAAACAAAAACAAAAACAAAAGATGACTCTTTGAGGAGGGAGGGATACTACGGGTTACAGCGAATATGTATGAATTTGACTTGAAACAATTCAGAATTCCTCCCTAAATGTCGACTTTGGGTTTAAAAAGTTGCAATTTCTCATAAAGGAGATAGGGTAGGGAGGCAGAATATCCATTCAAAATGCATGTTAGATTGTTTGTTTAGAGGGCGGCATTAAAGGAGTTGCACTCAAGTGGATAGAGTCATACCTTAGGCCAAAAAAATAAAAATGTTATGTTGTCCTCGACCGCCCGCTCTTCATTTTAGGGCCGCTCCGATTTATTTTTTCTTCAGATTTTTAAAACATTTTAAATCGTATTTTTTGTAAACAAAAATCGTATTTGTTTTTTACAGATCTTTTTATTTCAGGTTTTTTTTCCAGATTTTTTTCCAGATATTTAACAGTTTAAATGGCATCAATATTAAATTAAGTGTTTATAACATATATGTGCGGCTCTTAGAGTGATTTTAACTTCTTGTTGGCTGAACTTTGAGCTTCTGCTGGTAAAAGAAAATTAAAAAAAAGAAAATTTAAAAAAAAAGAAATCCGCCCGCCCGCCCCTCCTCTCTGAAAGCTGTGGAGGACAACATAACAAATTCTCTTTTGCCTTACCGGCAGAACAACAAGCGTTTGCATCAATGGAGTCTCCTCTGATAGCCACAGATTAAGATATGGGTTACCACAGGGATCTATAGTTGGTCCCCAGTCATTTGCCAATTACTCCATTCCAATTGGCCGCACCATTAGGAAGCATAACCTGCAATATCACCTGTATGCAGATGATATCCAACTGTATATACCTTGTGATATACATGACGAGGAATCCATATCTACTGCCCTGTCTCGGCTTTCTTCATGCATATCCGACATCAAATCATGGATGACTCTCAACATGTTGAAGCTCAATGAACAGAAAAAAGAGTTCTTTATCCTTGTGCCAGACCATCTCAAAATCAAGGTACCTCCTGTTTCTCTTCAGGTCGGCGACGAAGTTATCAAGCCATCTGACAGCGTCCGCAACCTCGGCGTTGTGTTTGACAGCTCTATGTCCATGCATTCTCACATTACAACCTTATGTTCTAGCCTGACTTACCAACTCAGAAGCATAACCCGGCTTCGGATACTACTATACCCAACTAACTCAGCATTCATCCATCAGAACTCTTAAATCAGCAGCAATCGGACTTTCACCTATGTCGCTCCAGCAATGTGGAATCACCTTCCCGCTCTCACAAGAAATCGTGACTCTCCACACATGTTCAAGAAATCTGTCAAAACATATTATTTGTATCCAAATGTTGTGTAACTTGTATCATATTGTACTTTATGATGTTTGTTTGTTGAATATATTTTTGTTCCCTTGGGTTTGCTTTTCTTACGCGTATGTAATGTTTATTTTATACATATCAACTCTAGGTGTCAAATTAAAGATTTACACCCAACATCACGCTTCAGAGGTAAACATTCATCAATCTAAAGCCCATATCGTCAGCCTGCTTCGATAATTGCCTAACTCATTTTTTCTAGTTCTTAGAAAACAACAAAAGTATGAAACCTGTTACCTTTGTACCTGTTACTCATTTTGCATTATTGATGGATGGATATTCATTATGTGGAATGTGCATTTGTATTGTTGATGGCCTCGATTGGCGTGCATGGATGCACTAATCCAAGTCATATAGAAACAGATGAACACAGCCATACAATAATGTGATTAATGCCATGGATTTGTAAATGCAAATTCAATAATGCAAAATGAGTAACATGTTGGAGTGATCTGGTGGCCCTTTTGCAACAAATCTCTTCATTTATCAACACTTTTGATTGGTCAATGACTTAGATATTATAACAGCATGTGCATAATGTAATGAAGTCATGATTTATGTAAAAAACTCAACTTTGCTGAAAAGTGAGTTAGGCAATTATCGAAGCAGGCTGACGATATGTTGTATTAAAATTCTTATATATCTAATTAATTATACCACACAATCCGTTTAAACGAAAGTGGTCTATTAGTGTTTCCTTTACAAAATCAGAATTTAAAAAAAAATAGGAAGGCACTTCCATTTACAAAAAATATATTGAATACTTTCAAAACTGGAATGTAATAGGACCCCCCCCCCCCCCCAACAAAAAAGGTTTATGGATTGAAACTTCGTAACCCAAATTACCCATTTGTTTGTCCAAGCGGATATTGCTAGCTTGTTTCCTGGCCGTTCTCAGACGACGATGGACACGCAAAAACCAAAATTTTGAATTCATATTGGAATAACACGTAATCGCGAATGTTGATCTAATCATTTTGAAAAATGCATCATATTCATAGGTTAGAAGAAAATGTTTCCAATTCAAAAACCGTTGTGGTTGGCTAACCACCCGCAGTGTCAGTATCATTTTTTGAATTTAAACCATTGTTAAGCGTTCGTCACATTCACTTGATCACGCAATCTCGTTCGCATATTTTAACCTGAATACTCGTGAAAAGGCCCGTGTCTAGCGTCGTCTGGCTGTTCTGAAAGTTACGCCTAAGCCCTCTATCGGTGAACATCTTCCCACTTCCATATCGAAACAAATATATAGAATAGCTAGTGAGACAATAAGCGCCGTTTACCTTTACACAGTGAATATCACACGCACGCCTGACTGCACATCACGGACACCGCACAGACACTGCACAGTGCTTTGAATGAATGAATGAATTTATTTGGAAAACTTGACACTTTAGTACATTAGAGTTGATTATAGGACGGTCAGGTCAATTATTACTATTATTACAAGTAAAAGCTAACACGTACTCTTTGGAATCTAACACATCCAGCCTGACCATGCTGACAGCGTTATTCTAAACAAGACCCAATTTTGCCGAACTCGAGGAGGACTCAAATGCTGAGTCCTCGAGTTCGTTAGGGTCCGAGTCCCGAGTCCAAGTCCGAGTCCTACAACACTGATCTCAACTAAACTTGGTGACAATAATCTTTGGGTAAGGTTATTTTGATATGACTCAAGGAGTGTACCCAGATTGACGTCTAATGTACCCTATATGACTTTTGACCCCATTTAGGCGACTCCGCTAATTTATTTACCGTAAACAACATTTAGATTGAAACTGATATATATACACATTCAAATATTCAATAAAAATAAGTTCCCCTTTTGATTATGCCTGATATTTTTAAAATGAGTTACTTCATCGAAACGAGCTTTAGCACACTATGAGCGTGTTTCTGTTGGGCAAGTTACCGCTAATAAACGCTAAGTTTGCCCAGTAGAAACAGGCAGAACCGGGCAATAATCGGTATTTTTGGTAATCCCAAAAACCTTCACAAAGCAGGTTTGGAACCAGCAATAATCGGCAATAAACCCAGCAGAAACAGAAAGGTGATTCTTAGCGGTTTGCGCCGTGAACCGTGTCACGCTGGGTTATACACATTATTGTGAAGCAATCTTTTTCAGGTGCGGTGGCATTGTTTGGGATTACAAAAGGTCACATTTCTTGGCCCATCGACTAGGATCGATAAACTTAGCGGTAACTATTCGCGAGTAGAAACAGGGGGGATTAAAAACTGACCGATTGAAACTTAGAGCGTGTTTCTGCTGGGGCACTCCAAAAAGTAGCGTGTATTAGCGTTTACTTTTTGCAGTGCCCCAGCAGAAACACGCTCTTTGTACGTGTGCACAGCAACACTAGAACGGAGCTATAGCTACGCAGGTGTTATAGGCCTAATGCTTGAATGAGCACACATTGAATGGAGGAATACCTAAATTCAAAAGTTGCCAAATGATGTATTGAAGGAGGATGGTTAAGCAACTTGAGCCAGGGTCTTTGCTTAAACACCGCACAGTTGTTGTGCTGCTTGAATGAGCACACATTGACTGGAGGAATACCTCATTTCAAAAGGTGAAAATGCGGTGTTCAAGCAAAGACCCTGGTTCAAGCTGATAATTGATTAGAATCGCTTAGACCTACGCTAGGCATGGGCGTTCTAAAAACATTCGTATCTTCGACGGCGCATATCTCGAAACTGTTGCCTTGACCTTAATTATTGTTGTTGTTTAAAAGAAAGCCAAGACCATGATCTTCATCATAAATGTAAAGTTGAAGCAACCAGTTGCTTTATAAGCGAGAAAATGGCTTTTAATTATGGCCCATTTTACACAGAAGGTATAGGGGATTTGTTTAGTGGTGTGTATCCTACAGGCCTATATGGATGCATAATAAGTCACTAATAAATCGCCCATTCCTCATTATAGACCAATTTAAAAAGAGCAATACGGTTTCTTTTTAGGGGGCGGTTCGCGTAGCGAGCCGAACCCTATTAGAGTGGGATTGGCAAAATGATGAGATTTAGGTCTTTCTAGATACTTTTGTAGTGTATGCCACATTCGTAAAATATATGTACCATAATGCAGCATAGTTTATTAGTTCCCCGCAGCCCGTGATGGAGTCAAAGATATTTGTTTTAGTCTGTTGATGTTTAGAAGTTATTCGTAATTGGCGCACTTACTGTCAAAAAGAGGGCCGTGCTATACAACTGAGCATGCTCAGAGCAATTAGTGCTCCGAAAACGAAGCTAGAGGCAGTAGTCGAGACGAGAGTGATGTAGTTTTTCAATGTGGTAAACTTTGCACTGATCATAAAAAATTCGTCACACTTCTGAGCTGTTCAATATTTGACCTTATTACATTCGTGAAATAAATTTGAACATATAAACTATCTTTCCCACTAGTTTGAAATAAAATGTTTGCTGGTAACCGACACTATCTAGGAAAATGTAGAAGTTCACAGTTCATTATATTGCAGTAAAAGTCAGACGACGGTGGCTACGAACGGCCGTTAATTTTGAATTTCCGTTGGTTTTAATGTAACAATGGATTTTGATTATATGACCCCATAAAATTCATCATAGTGTAGAGTTTGGTGGATTCTCTCTTTGGCCGTGGGCTCGGGTGAGACGATGGAAGTCTCACACGGTTGATCGATTAATACGACTAATTATAAAACATGATTAAAGTACTTATTTTGATTTATCGATGATCACAGATGATTCTATACTGCTCTTGAAGACTTGAAATTAACGTAAACTCCATGATTGGGATGATTGGTTGCGTGATTGCCGCTGATTAAAGACGATTATTGGAGACAATTTATATAATATAATCAATCATTCGGAATCATTTTAATTAACCTCGTTCTCGAGTTTCTTATCGCTATCGTGACCTTTATGGTCACGCCAGCATCTAACGGACTTGATTCACAAATCCCAAATTTACTACATTGCTCCCTCCCCCCACAAGCGCTGTCCCAGCGCATCAAAAACTCCAGTGTGATTACTATGTAAAACAGTGATTGAATATGTGTGTGTGTGTAATTATTATCAGTCTCGTGAAGTCCATGCGCTGCATCTTGTTCTCCCAGATCAGCCGAGCGGTCATAGGCATTTGATGGCAAATTTGAACAAGGTACTAGATCTTTACTGCAGCACATCTGTCTGTATACATAACTTTTAAGTCACTTCAACCCCCAGTATGATTTACACTTTATAACGTAGCGTAGTCCTCAGGTCTTCGATGTATCCCGTCGGTCGGTCGATGTCGATGATTCCATTCCGTAGCGTAGTACAGTGATGACAGTGAATGGTACACATAATATTTAATTTCAACCTGTATGAATTCTACTCGCCATTTTGCAATCGATGATTCTATACTCCAAGGCAGTCTATAATATGCTGCAATTTTGTATACACCTACACAACAGTCAGCAGTTTTCACATGTAAAAATACGTAAACACTCTCCAGTATGCATTCAGGCATTTCAATACTCCATCACAGTCTATAATGCCGTACTTTGTATTTACCAACAACATAACATCATGTGAAATACGCGCATATTCAATTTAAAATACACTAAAATAAAATATGACAGAATGAGAGAAGACACTTGACTTCCATAAAAACTATTACACTTCAATTGTCAACAATGTGTTACGGCCAACAATTCACAAATTCTATTAACATACTTTTAATCACCTGTATTAATGGTGCATTCTAAACAATGACCTAACAGGAGAAATTTTGCACTGAATATCGCAATCCTGGCTAGAGCTATTTATCCTCTGCCTGCAATATAATTCACATAAAATACACACATGTCACAAATTACACAACGTATCACCTGGGTGAGCAAGTTTCAGGAGCCATGTCCACCTCCGCCTATGATACAACACGTAATACAAAATACAACATAAACCAAACACCCAGCTTCTTCGACTAGAGCTAAATTAAACCTCTGTCAAAGCTGACACATCCGAAAATCCTAAAAAAATGTCTTTTCTTCAACATAAACCGCCAGATGCAAAACTAGAATTTGTACTACCTTCTTAAGTGACAAATCAACATGTCCTTCTAAAGGGGTCCCCGGGCCTAGGTAATAAAGAAAAACACTATTGGCACAACATTATTTTAAAAATCACCAAACGGAAATCAAGTGTGTCTAACATCTGTCACTTACCATGTACGCAATTTTATATAATAAATGCAATGTAAATTTAACCGGTTCAAGAAACCACATTAATATTAATGATGATTTTGCTCAAGAATGCATCCAACTCAGTGAGCAGCCGAGTCAATTGCGCTTTCTACCACCACAATCCAATGAAGCTTACTTTGTCTTGAATAAAATATTAATTTGTCTTATTTCGACAAAGTCCCATGTCTGTCCATTATTTTTACCATTCACTGCCAATGATGTCACAAACCGTCTCGTCAATTATGTCCACCACAGAAAATGCGCAGTCCAGTCGAAAGGAGTTTGTAGTTCCATGTCAATATCAATATCCGATAATAGCAAAACACACTCAAACTGCTTTATTCACTAATCATGGCACCAAGTTGCATTATAAACATATCCGAATGTCCTTATCGGTCACATCATCAATCTGTTTAGGTCGAGTTGGTCGATGGTCGATACATGCTGGTTTGATACGGACGAATTGGTCCCTACCCGAGTTGATTGACGGTCGGTTAACGTACGATGCGATGTCCAAAAGCTTATTTATGAAAGATTCGGCCCGATGAATAAAATCCCACTGTTACATATATATGATTTGTCCGTAAATTATAAAAGAATGAACATCAGAATCCCACCGCTAGCCATCAATGTAGAGTTTGGTGGATTCTCTCTTTGGCCGTGGGCTCGGGTGAGACGATGGAAGTCTCACACGGTTGATCGATTAATACGACTAATTATAAAACATGATTAAAGTACTTATTTTGATTTATCGATGATCACAGATGATTCTATACTGCTCTTGAAGACTTGAAATTAACGTAAACTCCATGATTGGGATGATTGGTTGCGTGATTGCCGCTGATTAAAGACGATTATTGGAGACAATTTATATAATATAATCAATCATTCGGAATCATTTTAATTAACCTCGTTTTCAAGTTTGTAATCGCTATCGCGACCTTTATGGTCACGCCAGCGTGTAACGGACTTGATCCCCAAAACCCAAATTTACTACAATAGGTTAGAAGAAAATTTTTCCAATCCAAAACCGTTCGGGATGGCTAATCATCCCAATTGTAAATGCTATTTTTTGAATTTAAACCGTTGTTAAGCGGTCGTCCCATTCACTTGATCAGGTAACCTCGTTCGCATATTTTAACCTGAATACTCGTGAATACGCCTATGTCCAGCGTCGTCTGGTAAAAGTACGAGATTGTTTGTTTGAAATCTTTAGTTTGAAATCGCCAATTACGAATAACGTCTATTGGTTATACTTCCAACAGAGAGACATAATAGATCATCTTGTTTGACTAAGAGAAACCATGCAAATAGTGGTCAGTCAGCACAGCAAGTGTTCTGATAAGACATAAGGCAAAAAAAAGAAGTTTGTCTCAGATGACCCGCGCGCATTCCCGAAACCGCCCGCGTAAGCTTTTTTTTTAGTGGATTTTTTTTTTTTAACAATTTTCTCAAAAAAACCTTGCAAAATCCAACTTTTTGACCAAACAAATGACGATCAGGTCTAAATTGAAAAGAAAAAAATTAAAAAAAAAAATCCGCAGACCGCATTAGATTTTCAGTCTCTCACAGACACAAGTATGAATTGTAATTTTGTTCTTCAACAATTTCAATACAAGAACTACGACGTATTTTGCACAAAATGAAATATTGAAATTGAAATTCCAGATAATTTAGTTTTGATCAAGAATTACAATTTTGTGTGCGGCTTGATATAAATAATGGTTTTTTATTCATTAAATTCCATGTTTATTTGGGAACTAATAGCTCTGGCAATACATTGATGTTTAAATCAAGCCAAATATAATGTAGGCCTAGTCATTACATCATGTAACATATTTTTACACAGAGTTGTGGCTTCGTGAAAATACAGATAAATAGGAAATACTGATTAAATCAGTAAGACAAATGCTCCTTCCACTTATTTCTAAAAAATGGTAACTGGAATTATCTTGGGCATGCGCTATGCCTTTTAAAGTTAGAGGGATAGTTATTAATTGTTCGTTTGGATATGGAAAATACAGATGATTTAACTTATACTTCCCATTCCAGAAAAAATGTTTTTCCCCGTTTAGACCGCCCCTATTCCACCCCTAATCAAAATTGTGAAAATAAGTTGTTGTTTATGTTGTATAACCCGACAGTTTATTGAGGGTTGGAAAGATTGTTTTCTTCTTATATGTGTTATATTCTGAATGTTTTTTGTTGTTTGTAAATACAATTCCATGGTTTGACACCGTATGTTTAACGGCATTTGCAGTGTTTCCTGCTATGATCACAACTGTACACAAGTGAATAATAAACTGCTCACAAAAAGTATCGAAACACTTAGAAATGATCCAATATATAATGACTCGAAAGGGTATGCATTAATCGAAGCAAATAACCCAAGTGCATAATTTTGTTCTGCGTATTTTGACACCTCGATCGATGAGATACGATGCTGCGGAGCGGAGTTATTGTTATTTCAATGGTCGTGGGTCCAGTTTCAAAAGTGACAATCATCCTATAGAAAGAGGTTTGCATTACTGTTTATAATGATCAGATTCGTGATTTTCAATAGGGATGAGTGTCACTTTTGAAACTGGACCCACGATCATTGAAATGACAATAACTCCGCTCCGCAACATCGTATCTCAACGATCGAGGTGTTAAAATACGCACAACAAAATTATGCACTTGGATATTTGCTTCGATTAATGCATACCCTTTCGAGCCGTTATATATTGGATCATTTCTAAGTGTTTCGATACTTTGTGTGAGCAGTTTACATAGTATAGTAGGGACTGCTTTATGATGATGACACTCTTTAAAGGAAGCACAACATTGTGCATTATATGTTAGAAAAATAACTATAGAGCCCAACTTGCGTAATTATATAGAACAAAACACCATACTTATGACAAAAACGAATAAAAACTGCCATCTCTCACTCAACATGCAATTTTTAAAATTCGCGGCAATCGAAAGTCCCGGTGTCGATGAAGTCATAGTTATACAATGCACATGCGCACATTTAAGCACCATAACCATGACGTCATCGACACCGGGACTTTTGATCGCCGCGAATTTTAAAAATTGCATGTTGAGAGATGGCAGTTTTCATTCGTTTTTGTATGATGTTTTGTTCTATATGATTACGTAATTTGGGCTCGATAATTATGTTTCTAACAAATTATATTCAATGTTGTGGTTTCGGGACCCCTCCTTTAAACACAATATGTTGACAAATGCCCAGAATTTGAAACAGAGTTCCCTTATGATTTAGTAAAGTTCTGTGATGTTTTTTACGGAAAATAGGGTCAAGATATAGATTTGAGTCCAGGATATAAGAGAGAAAGGAATAACTGTTAAAATTGAAAAAAAATCACACAATATTGCTTTAAGGGATGCACAATGAGCTATCCAAAGACAGTAGGAGCTTATCATTACGTGTACATAAACACTATTCATACACCTGTTAATTAGGCCTACACCTTTTAATAAAGGAAATAATGTTTTCAGAAAATTATATTTTATCTCCTCAAACATGACGGATGATGGAAAGGGTAGAAGTAATAAATGAGTCACAGCGCCCTCTCTTGCTTGTGCTGTGTCTACCAAGGTCAAGGATTAGTGTTTACCAGCAGACATATTGGATTCAGGGTTTCAGTAATGCCTTCATGAAGGATATTTAACAGCAGTTATTAACAGCAGTTATTGGTTGCATCAGGCAACATCAAACCCCTCTGGCTACACACGTAATCACAGCGCCCTCTCTTGCTTGTGCTGTGTCTACCAAGGTCAAGGGTTAGTGTTACCAGCAGACATATTGGATTCAGGGTTTCAGTAATGCCTTCATGAAGGATATTTAACGGCAGTTATTAACAGCAGTTATTGGTTGCATCAGGCAACATCAAACCCCTCTGGCTACACACGTAATCACAGCGCCCTCTCTTGCTTGTGCTGTGTCTACCAAGGTCAAGGGTTAGTGTTACAAGCAGACATATTGGATTCAGGGTTTCAGTAATGCCTTCATGAAGGAGATTTAACAGCAGTTATTAACAGCAGTTATTGGTTGCATCAGGCAGCATCAAACCCCCTCTGGCTATACGCGTAGTCATAGCGCCCTCTCTTGCCTGGGCTGTGTCTTCCAAGGTCAAGGGTTAGTGATTACAAGCAGATATCTTGGATTCAGGGTATCAGTATGCCTTCACGTAGGAGATTTATAAGTGGTGGTAATGTACAGCAGATTGGTTCCCGCTCTCAGCCACCCATTTGTGGTACTTTAATTTCTGGTACTTTATGTTTCCCTCTTATGGTATGGTGCATTATTGGTCAAGTCTAGGGTTGGGTCACCAGACGCTGGTACAACAAGTCATACTTAGAGTAATTTGTCATCAGTTGGTATTATTCATCATAGGGTATTTTGCATGTTTCACTAACCGCCCCATCCTAAGTATGACTCCTTCTAAATAATGGTTTTTGTGGTAATCTATTTATCGCTTACCAGAGCTCAACGTCTCCCTTCTTTGTGCTTGTTCTTATCTACTATTCCTCATCTATCTTGCCATTCGTTTTAAATTTTGTGTTAGAAGCCATATTATTGATTACTGATCATTTTTGTTGGTGTTGGCATTTAGCTATTGGCAGAAATTTCTAATATGATATGTGCATATATTTCTCCAGATACATGTAATGTGAAAATGTGTACAATGACCAGCAAAAGGCAAGAGCTGCATCTTTGAAGTTTCATAATATTTGGGTTCATACTTCAAAAACAAGCTTTAAAAAGACACATTTCTAGAATATCGTAATCAAAACATCTATGTAGAACTAATTCACAAATTGAACCATCACTTAAGTCAACATGAAAGGTAACAGAGTTTCAAAAAAATTCGCACAGTCCCCAACAAATCGCACAGTCAAAAAAAATCGCACAGTAAATGTACTATATGTACAATTTTCCCTTCTTTTTGGCTAATAACCTCGGGTTTTTTTCTCATTTTTTCCCGATTTACTTTTTTTCTCACCTCTTTTTTTTTATTTTAGGGGGGTGGGGGCCCAAATTGAGTTTTTTCGTCAGGCCCCCCCCTGAGCTACGCCACTGAACCCACCCCATGGCTCACACCGTAGCAATGGTAACTCATAACTTAAGATCCTACTAAAGAATTTCATTCATTCTGATCGAAAGTATAACTTTTCAGGATTTAAAGAAAATGCTTGCTTAAAAATTAAGGAACAAAAAAACAGAGACTCATTAATTTTGAATGAAAAGTAACTAAAAATACAGCTAACAAATGTGTTTGAGCGGACTAAATTCATAACAATTTCAATCGGCTACTAGACCAGCAGCCCATACCAGTTCGAACAATCGATCAAATGACCAAATGATCAGATGCCCCGAAACATAGCTCCTATATGCCCACTATCTTAGAATTGACCTAGACTAAATATTGAAAATATAACTTGAAAGTAATTTTGAACTAGAGCGGTTCTCGGCTTTCGCGGTTCTCGGTTTTTGCGGTTCTCGGGGTTCGTGGTTTGAGATTTTGAACAAAACCTGACTGGGTCCTGTTAGTGAATAGAGTTGGTCTCATCCTTTGTATATTTGTAAGGGGAACAGTCTTTATCAGATTTCAGACGAACTGATATAATGAGATGAGTGACAATGTCCCCATTGAAATATTAAGGTTACCGTGGGGTATGCTGTTTTACTGAATTGGTGCATAAACATGGTTATTAAAAAATTGAGTTGATGGACATGACATATTTACAAAGCTAATCATATTATTTTCAATTTTGTATATATTTTTAATTGGCGCATTTACGTGGATGTGGGTTATGTAAAGTGAAAGTGGAAGCAGCGATTTAGCCAAGAAGGGGGTGCTATCTAGTTTGATTGGACTCAAAATAATGGGACAAGTGTATGATTGTTTTGCCGAACAATGTTTATTATGCACACATACAACATCTTTACTATAAAAATAGTTGTAGTTTGTTCATTAAAAACGAAATTTCTAGGATATATTCCTTCTGCGATTATTTTTAGTGCTATAGTGTACTTAGTTCCAAATTGGCGGAAACTGTTTACATATGATTTAATTTGTGGAAGAGTACTAAAGGCAATACAGGAATGTTGGTTTGTATTTGTAAATGGTCATCTTTTATTAGGGATCACGTCAAAACTCGACCGCCCGGCAACCGCCGGTTACGGCCGGTTCCGTTCGGTTCTCACAAAACGTGTCGTCTGTTATAATATACACACATAATGAGGTCAAATAGTAACACTCTGGTGAACACGACCGGTTGAAAGTGCCTCGTCACACACGTGAGCAATAACATCTTGAAGTAATGGGCTCTTTTAAGACTTAAAAATCTCAGTTGACAGCCAGTACAATACAGCTATTGATTTTCGCTGGGGTTGGCTTTTTCAATCTGTTTATAGCTCAATTAACTTTTTAAAATCAATACCGAAAGTCTATGAATGTTTTTTTTATAGAACGATTATAGAGAGAGCTATTATGACCGCAAAGTAACAGATTGATAGTGTAAATTGGTCAGATTACAGCATTAAGGGGGCTGTCAAGTGTCAGAAATAGCTTCCGTAAAACTGCCGTAACTACGTAATTATTCATATATTCCATATACAAGTATATATTTTTTTGAAGGAAAGGGTTCAATAAATCTAACCATGAACATAAAATTGCTCTAAAAAGAACCATTTTGGAGAAAATCATAAAAAACGAGAATTTTGACCAGTCTTCAATTCGGACAAGGTAACCAAAAAAATATTTTCTGAAAATCTGTCCTTTACGATTTTTATAATCTTAAGAAAATTACCCGGGTTCCATTTTTTTGTTTTTTGATATCTGAGATATTCTTTTATTTATTGACCAAATAAGGCAACAAAATGGGATTTTTAAATACAACAAACGTGAATTTCCACAAAATGATCCGAAAAATCGGGAAATAGGCCTAAAACAAAAAAACAAAAAAATGGAACCTGGGGAAGATCATGGTTGTTGCGTTAAACTTACTTGCTGTCCATCAGATGCAGTTTGTATTGAGTTATCGTGTCTGTAAATCGTATTTTTACTCAAAAATGAACATAAAGAAATCAACCGATGAATGTGAAAAGTGACAATACCGCCGTTTAATCATGGTTTACGGGGAAATACACGTATTTCAAATCCTGTTCTTTAGATATTGTGGGAAACATATAAATCCCCAACTTCGTGCAAAGTTTCATTACAAACCGTTCTTTTCTTGGTATCAAAATAACCTCAAATGTGTGTTAAAAAACACCTTTTTCATGATGTCGAGTTTGAAAAAGAAGCCATACCATTTTATGCGCATTCGAAGTGCGTTCACAATTTCCGGGAAGCGTAACGCATTCAAGCGCGTGCGTTAATCGACAATGAGCGCAGACGCGCGCGGAATGTTTTGAGTTGGCAAAATAAATGGTGACGCGTGCGCGTTGAACCGGTTGACAAAGATTTAGACGCTCGTGTATTAATTTCTGTGCGCAACACTCTGCGGCTAATCATCAGAGTTTATCATTATAGGCCAGTGTAGTCGAGTCTTTATCAATATGATCATTTAAAAATGCACCGTGGCGGGATTAGTGAGTAGTCTGGGTGTAAAAATCAACACCTATCCTAGATAAAGGACTTAGTAAAGGAGAGAGAAAAATTGGAAACAGAGAGAAAGCAAGAAATGGGATGAAGATTTAATTTAAAACCTGTCGTTTGGTAGGCTCTAGGCCTACATGTTTTCTCTTCTTCTACCTCAGATATTTAAAGAGACGGAATCGGGTAAGCTTCTGATTAACATGATTAATATGAGTCACGTCACGAATTGTAATTTCATCATAAATAGTAAAAGGCCACAACATGCCACCTGAACTTGATCCTCGGTATGCCAGCGCCACCGAAAAAGAAACTGAAATATATGTCCGATAGGTCTAATGTTTAATGAAGCAGGAAAATAAATTTAACGGTTTGTAAAATGACTATATGAATTGTCTATGGGTAAACTGTCAAGCGAACGAGTAACAGTAGCGTATCAGCAGAGTGTCCCCCCTCGACGGATTTGACCGGGTAGAACAGCTCAAACTACCGGGCTAAAAGGTTTTATTTTCTGTAAATACAGTGGGTTGGGGGAGTAAGGGCCCCAATTTGAATCGGATGGGGTGGATTTTGAGAACACCCCCACCCTCCCCGTTTTCAAATGTCGGACTCGGCGGCGGCGGCAATCCTCATCCTGTAAAGTTAAAGCCTACCGGGAAGATACCATTTCCCCCTCTGACAAGCGATCTCATCAGATACGCCACTGGCGGGTAGGCTAATGGAGCACATTTCACAGTAGTTAAATGATGAGTATTTTCCATTAGAATGGACTTGGATCCTTTTAAAATTGATTTGAATTGCTATCTACCAAAGATAATTATTAAATAGTGATTGTTCAGTGTTATAACAATAGCTCTATTAAGCATTTCGGTTGGATCTCTTATAAAAGTAGTTTGCTATCTACTGAAGATAACAATGATAACGTTGAAAACACGGTCATTATTTAACAATTAGCTCTAGTGCTAGGCCTATATACAGTATTCGGTATTTCCATTACTGCATGGTTTTATTATTTATTGGCTATCCCTATGAATTGCCTTGTCACCTATACCTAGATTGAATTTTTTTTATTGAGAGGACACAAAAGTACAAGGATATCAAAGGTGCAACCACACATTTAATTAATCAGGCCTGTTGTTTACATCTCATAACTTCGTGATAAACCAAACCGATGTTACCCTATTTTTTTTATTGGGGTGGGTCCGAGGGGCAGAAATATAGAGCATCCTCTCCCACCATAATCCCATCCCTTCCACCTTTGCTTTCAGTCTAGAACATTCGGACGTTTCATTGATTCAAAATATGAATGATGGGCATTTAGCGATCGAAATGGGAAGATCTCTGTTCTTTGTTCAGTCCGAATTTCATTTGGAATGTTCCAGAATTTTATATTATTCAATTTAACTATGACATTTTAGGAGGATTTTATAGAAACATGACTTGTTTGGTTATCTTGGAACTTATTTTGTCTTATATGGCATGTCACCAACCAAACCGTAGGCCTAACAGCGGGGCCGCGACCCGAACGCAACTGAATAAATGAGCTTATAATGGATAGTATATTAAAATACATGCCAGGAGAGGCTGTCCATCCCTGCTCTCCATGGCCCTACACCCCCAACTCCACATGTCGTGTGTTTGATTGCCGCGTGTGCAAATACATGTACTATACAAAGTTAGACTATTATGAGATAACCATGTGAACCATTTGATAGCATCGGCTCATCGGCCCGAGGATGCTTCTCCGATCATGCCCATGTAGGCCTAGGTAAAACGGCACTTATAATTATGTTTGATATAACTGAATGACAAATTAGTACACCGAGTTGAACTAACTGAGAACTAGCTAACTTAACAACGATACGAAGTAATAGGCCTACCATATTCAGTAATGACAATAAATAGATAAACAGGTAGGCCTATTCGATGGACGGGCGGGTGGAACGGACTTGTACAACATCGAAAGGCCAAACAAAAACAAACATTAACGTCTTCGGATAAAACCCGGTGTAAGTCTTTTTGATCTCCTTACAATGTTTCACTCCGATCATGGATTCAAAATCTTTCTCCGTCCTTTATTTTTTATATTTTTTCCTTCTCTCTTTCCAAACTCCTTGACACTAACGCTTGTGCTAAAGCCTTGTTTTACTAATAGGCCTACTTGCTTTCAGGCTCAGCCACACCCCGGCAAAAATGACGGTTTGATAAGTCGGGCCTCCGATGCGTACACAATGCGTATGAACAAGCCCTCAAACGCGGCAAAAACATAGCGGGTAACGCAGCACGCACTGACGGCTTTCGAAATAACAGCGTCGCGTATTTTAAGCGAACTGGCGCGTGCCAATTTGCGTGAAAAACAAAACACGGGATACGCGGCGCATGGGAGTTTCGCTGATCCCCTGCGGGCAGACTTTTCCATTCTACTTTGTCAATGATCACAATAAGGGATTTAAATCCTTCTAAATAGGCTTTTGGAATTTCAAAATTGAAAATTTCTTTGCATGTACTGATAGATAACACTCTGAAGTTTTGAAAAATGAAGAAAAGTGAAATTCCTGGAAAATACGAAATGACACTTGACAGCCCCCTTAAGTCAACCGGCGGTTGTTCAGTGTTGCATGCGCGAATATTCATATACCAGTAAAACATTTGACCTGAAAGAACCGGGCGGAACCGCCCGTAACCGGCAGTCAACGGGCGGTCGAGTTTTGACGTCGCCCCTTACTTCAGTTTCCATAAAGGAGGTTTTGTTACATTGTAATAAAATGCCAGAACCGGTACTTAACCACGTAGAATTGACACTAATGATCTTTACAAAATAGTTAAGGTTCAATTAAATTCTGCATACTTCAGCCCCCACCCCTCTCGGTACGGCACGGGGTCTACAATGTTCTAAAATGTCATTAGTAAAGATGCATCTTCACGTGGAATTGATACAATGTCCTTTTTAGACATTTTGTGAACTTTTGGAATGTCGTCTACACAGACGCATGCCGCGTGGAAAGTGTTAATGACACTAATGATCTTTACTAAATATTTAACGTTGAATTAAGTTCTGCATACTTCCGCCCCTCCCCCCCCTCCCTCTCGGTACGATACGGGGTCTGAAATGTTCTAACATGTCATTAGTAAAGATACATCTCCACGTGGAATTGATACTACAATATGTCATTTTTTAGAAATTTTGTGAACCTTTGAAATGTCGTCTACAGACGCATGCCGCGTGGAAAGTGTTAATGACACTAATGATCTTTACTAAATATTTAACGTTGAATTAAGTTCTATACTTCCCCCCCCCCCCCTCTCACCCCCCCCCCCCCCCTCTCGGTACGGCACGGGGTCTACAATGTTCTAAAATGTCATTAGTACGTGGAATTGCTACAATATGTCATGTGTTTAGACATTTTGTGAACTTTTGGAATGTCGTCTACAGACGCATGCCGCGTGGAAAGTTTCAATCGGACACTAATGATCTTTACTGAATATTAACGGTTGAATTAAGTTCTGCATACTCCCCCTTTCTCGGTACGGCACGGGGTCTAAAGTGTTCTAAAATGTCACTAAAGATATATCTCCGGTTCTATAAACCACGTGGAATTGACACAAATGATCTTTACCAAATAGTTAAGATATAATTCAGTTCTGCATACTCCCGTCTGCCTCTCCGTGCTCAGGCTCATGCCAGAACCGGTACACACAAACTTGATTCATCTAATTTGGAGCATTTTGATCCATGTACAGCTTAATAGACAACAAAATTGAATTGGATTTTGTTACTCAAAATTATTAATGCACTTATCAATTGCATCCCCTGCTCCGGGGGACCCGGGTATAGCGGGGATTAGGGCCGGGACGTACAAATTGCCCATGTGACGTACGTCCCGGGTTTACGGTCCCCGCAGGGCCGGGCACCATTTCTTGTACACGTCCCCGCTACAGTCCCGGCCCCTTGTCTGGGACAAAGTGTACACGGCCACCCATTTCCCAGGACAACGTATTCACTACAGTCCCAAGGTCGCTTACTTCAACCATAACGGAATGCATTTCTATGTGTTCAATGTGGCTTATTCCGTCAAGCGCATCGCATCTCTAGCTTATTCATAGCAAACGTCCGGGGTGTACATTTGTTACCTTAGCGCACGTCCCCGCTACACGCCTCGGCTAGCGGGGGCACAGTTTGTACGTCCGCGTACACTCCCCCGGCCGCATAGGCCTAGCCGGGCATTTTGTGTACACTCGTGTACGGTCCCCGCCATGCCCGGCTTGTAATTGCATAAATAACAACTAATGCAATAATGGAAATATTTATGCTTGACGTATTGAGATTGTTTTAATAATCATGTTTGGTGTTTAGACTAACCCTAACTAACATTATATCCTCTACATATTGTTAGGGTTTGGCAGATTTTTTGTGTCTTTAAGGCAAAATTGATGGGTAGGATATTTAAAATTTGGGCTGGTAGTTCCCCCCCCCCCCGACAGAATTTGTTGTGTGCCCCCGCCTCCCTTTGTGCCCCGCCCCACTCTCTGGAGATAGTGCTTTTATGCGTCTTAACGTTTTAAAAATAACATTTTTCCTTTTTTTTAATAAATAAATGCCATTTTTTTTGAAAAATTGATTAAAATCCTGCGGATTGGCCATTATTTGTTGACTGTGCTGCTTTTGGACTGCGAAATTTTTGGACCGTGCGAAATTTGTGGACCTTATTTACGAAGGTTTTTAAAATCTTGCCCCTCCCCCCCCCCCCCCCCCCCCTGAAAAAAATCCTAGCTACGCCACTGACGTGTACGGTGTACCCCGGGCGGTGTACAAACATTTATTGGAAAGCAGTAGGCCTTGACAACAATGAATGACTGGATTGAGGAGGAAAAAACACATTTCTTGAGACCTATTTTTTTCGTGAGAAAATCAATTCCTTATCGAGAAAAACAGTTTTTAACCAGTATTTTTGCTATTCAGTTGGGACTGGTTTCGTATATTGTATTATTTTTTTGCCAATCAATAAAAAATACCAGTTCAGTTTCGAATTTCTAAGACTATTCTTATAGGCCTTCAAATATTTGCTGTGCTAACATACATTGTATATAAGCCTACGTAGATACGGCATATGAGTGCCCCCCCGGCAAGAATGGCTGTAGCTTCCCGTGCGCGATGACAATCTCGTCATTAATTTCAAGTACCGTCAATTGATGAGCCAATAAACCACTCAAGTACGTATTTGGGCTAACACGCCGCTATTGTCTTCAACAAGCGTTATATTTGCTATGGCTTCTAAACATTCCGTTGCTGTTCTGACATACCGGCACATCTCTTTACTTATTTCTGTTGTAATGTGCCGGTATGTCAGCAGAACAGCGACGATTCCATCAACACTGTTGTCATATATCCTGATTTCTTGTAAGCATGTAATGTATTTGTGTTTAAAGCTGAATATTCCATTAGACTTCAAGTGGTGGGGGTAAGGGTTGTAGGAAGTTTGTTATAAAATACCAGCACAAAAAACTTCGCCTATAATACTGATAAAAAAAAATTAAAAATTGACCACGGTATCAAAAAGGGGATCAGGTACAGAGGTAGAGCTGAGACTTATATTAGTCTCGGGGTAGAGTACGAACTGAACCAAGAGATTTTTTTATGACGAAATTTTTTTTTTAAACTGATTTTATCGATGTCTTTAAAAAAATGGGGCTTTGTAATGAAAATGTTCGCGATTTTCCTCCAGTGTTTTGAACACCTTTCCAACGTCAGTGCCCTCCCTCCTCCGGGCATTCGCCCACTTGAAAATACAAAAACAACAACACTTTGCCACCCAACTGAAACATAGGTCCTTCCCCCGGTCTTTCGAGTCATTGCGACTGCGCGAATTCCTGGCTTCAAAGTTGATAATATCACGAGCTTTAGAAGCCACAGTTTCCCTTTGACTGACTAACCAAGAACGATGCACCGTAGCACAGAGAGGATCAACATGTTTAATGATTAGCATAATATTTATGATTTCCGGTTGGTCATTTCACCGTCAACAGAATCCAAAGTCTACCTTCGACCAAGCGTCACACATTACCGTCGACGTTTGCACAGGGGGATTAGATCCTTGAGACATGCAAAAGCCAAATACTGGCCACGACAAATTTATATACGGATTAGCGCCTTTGATAATAAACTCGACCGTAACCAACAAGGTTCTCCCCCAATCAACCGTAACACATGATATAATGACCTTAGTACACAGGATCGTAATATAATTGGGCTACTTATTGTCGTGAGCCGCGGTTTAGAGCACACTTGGGCCGCGGTTTGGAACATCACGGTTGGCAACACTGTTTGAGACTTTTTTTAAGACTTTTTTGAGACATGTTGCCTACACCACGGTTTGGCCGCACTATTGGGCTACTTTTGTCCCCTGCACCGCGGGCAAAAAAACGGGGGCCACGGTTTGGGAAAACTGAGACTAATATAACTATTAGTCTTAGGGAAAAGTCAAGCTACACTGTATTTTCTATGGGAACACAACAATTTTTGTCGCGGGTCGCGGTTTTAGAGGACACTTGGGCCGCGGTTTTGAACTAATCTGAGTTGGCAACACTGCAGTCCTTGAGCCATGACTCAGAGCTCGTAAGACGAATTCAATACTGGGACGGACCCAGTAATAATCAATTACACCCAACATGCACAGAGTTTGAAAGGTCATATAGTTACACAATCTGGCGTTTAGTTTTATGGGGACATTAGTCGAATTGTTTACATAGATAATGCCGTTAAACCAACCGCACTACTTCCTTATAGTTTTGTTTTTAACAGCACTTCTTCCTTATAGTTTTGTTTTTAACTTTATTCGAAACCAGGAACATTCTGTAATTGATCTTGGAATAATGCTGTAGTCAAGCAATTAACTTTATTTACGACGCATTAGTCAAACTGTTAACATAGATAATGCCGTTAAACAAACCGCACTAATGTCTTTCAATTTTCGTCTTATCGATACATATTCGAACTAAATATTACAAATGTCACTTCTTGATTTATACCTACGTCGTATTTCTGCCTATCTTGCAAACGCATTTTTAAACCATATATTGTGCAATCCAAATTTGAATAAATTTCTTTCTGAAAATACCGTAAATTGAACCTCGTTAACTTGAACATTGCTTTTTATTATGCATTAACAGGAATGAGTGATATTCAATAATAAAACACTTTGTGTTAACTATATCACACCCTGCTATGCGTTTTCCCCCGATTTATCCCGCCTCTTTTAATTTTAAAGAATTTTGTAACTTTAGCTCATGGTGTTTTTCAAATTTTGCACAGCAAAATCATAGGACCAGGAGGCCATGAGCTACTTTTAGCCCCTGGTTATGCTTAATTTGAGGCTTGTCATATGAAACAATTTCGTATATATTTTTAGTATCTTGCAATTTTATTAGATATATATATATATTAAATTGAACCACACAGTAAAACACCTTGATGATTTCGAATGCAATGTGTAATATAATACTATAATAATATTGGTTATAGAGTATTTATGCAAATGTATATCTTTGTTATTAACTCCAATGGAACACGATCACTCTGTCAGAATTAGGTTTATTTTACGCCTTTTAATGGAAAAGTCCCATTTGAGCCCTTTTTATATAAATTTGTACTATTACATTACATTTAACATTTAAAATGGGGAACTAACAAAGCTAATAAACTAGTAAGCACCGTTCAACGTACCGGTATCATGGCCTACGGTTTATGTGCTATATCCTGCTCTTTATGACACTGTATACATAAATCTGTACATGTAATAAATACACGCACAGATAATATGGATGTATACATCCCATTCCTAACCTAAGAAATGGCTTACATTTATATCCAAGAAATATCATATACATAACCACTGTGTTGTGTTTGCATCATGAACATGCATTGGGCACCGGTATTGCATCCAAAACCCGGGTGGTGAGAAACCCGGGTTTTGAGTAGACACTAACTGGGCAAAACCCGGGTTTTACGCAACAACCACAAGGCAGTGCCACTCAACTTGCCGATCTGAAGCTGGTGTCCCAATGTTGGTGGCGCTGTTTGTTTCGTCTGCCATAGAAATCCTACAGCTTACGGGTACATGTAAGCCCCGTAAGGGTTATCTATGTCGTCTGCTTTAGATATTCGAATTAATTGAAGTTTACAGGGAATTGTTCGGAAAATCCCCCCCCCCCCCCCCCCCCCCCCCATGGGGCCGGTTTTGAGTTTATGATACCGCGTGCTGGAGGATATACACAATGCGCTCCCCATAGACGATACATGTAAAGTAGGAGGGGTCAAACAATCGGCTTTAACTTGAGTTATCCCATACGTCCATGACATTTACAGAGAGTGCTGGGAAAAGCTGTTTCGAACCGTTGGTGCGATTTGGTAGTGTACTTTTGACCATATTTTATTGAAAAGCAATCACTTTATTTCATTTTGCCTGTTGTCATCACATACATGTACACTATATGAACAATCAGGCGGGGTGATCACATTGACCACCACCCCCAAGTTAAAAAAGGGGAGGGGGAGGGATATCCCCCCTACCGGGATTTCCGCCCTACATGTATTAGGGCCGGACTCCCTTTTTTCCCTGCCTCTCATGTCTTATTATAATAGTTGTACGAATTACAGGGACTCGACTCCCGCACTTTAGACCCCCTCTTCAACATTGTACGAATAACACAGAGAACCCCGGCCTCTTCTCTTCAACAATAGCTGTACGAATTACAGGACAGGAAAATAAGGGTCTCAGGAACTGATTTTTTTTCAAAAAAGGAAGTCTTGAGAACACTGGCCTATAGGTCAATTTTGATTAGCAACAAATAAAAGATGAAAACAGACAAAAATGAGGACAAACCGATTGCAATTAGGTGAAATGGCACATTGCTGAATAGTATAGGCTGAACTTCAGCTCGAATATAATTAAAAAAAGAGGAAATCCGTTAAAAGGACTCACACCCCTTAATATATAGGAGAACCCCGTGACCATCTTATGATTCGATATACAAAATAAAATCTGGGTAATGCATGTGCTAGTGGGATTCCTCCTCCCCCTTCCGATCACAGGCATGCCACTCCCGCCCCAAATGCGGTAATTACAAGTAAAGACCGGGGGGGGGGGGGGGGGTAAATCATCCAACATGCAGGCAAGTGGCCTTCCAAGGCAACACCCATTTGAATGTTGCGAATATTTTGGACTCTGAGGATATCTTACCCCAGTGATATACCCATTCCTCCAACTCCAATATTGACAATTGACTAAATATCGAAAATTCGGGGGTTTAACTCCGTAGAAAGTCAAGTTTCCATACACGTGTTGTCATAAAAAAACCCATCCACATTTTAATCTGAGTGCCACCCCCACCCTAACTTTAATTTTAAGTAGCCTACAAGTTAATCAGCATATGGTCATGTTTTTTATACTGGGTACAATTTGTGTTACATGTCCCTTTTTCCATAAATTAGGTTCCTTTTTCAGTTAATGCATTATATCTGAAAAAGTTTACATTTTAAGTTGGTAAAAGTATACATATTCTGAAAGCATATACTGTAAGGGATGCAAATAGCATACAACCAAGTTGATTATACAGGGTGGCCCGAAATTGTACAGGGTGTAACAAGCAAAATCTTCTAAAAAAGAAGGGTTTCAATAATTACTTTCACTATGCATATGAAGTGATGAGAGAAAAGTTCAGTACAGATTTAAAGTAGTTTAATAAAATACCCATCCAGACATATGCAAATTAAATTTCATTAAGAATCTGAAATTCTACATACAGGGTGTCTAAAAATGTGTTTATTTAGTTCTGGAAAAATGCTTCTATTACTACATACATACAAAGACTAGTATTTTAACAAAATTCAAGTAGATTTCAAATACAAATGCATCAATTACATGTACACAAAGATTGATTGATTTTAATTTTAAACATATAGGGTGTTTAAAACATTAATTTAGGTATACGTGATTATCCACAAATCATTAAATTGAATGAATTTAAATTTGCATCAGAAACATGATTTTACATTCCAATTTGAAGTGGCAAATGCTTAAAGTGGTATGAGTTTCAAATAATGTTCAATAAAAAGGGGCCCTTTAACTACAGGGCGACTCAAATTTTCCCAATGGCACATGTTTAGTGGCATACAATCAATTGCATTCATCCTTCTTGCACCTTCATGATGTGCAAAGCACATTCAAATGAACAAATTAGGTTAGTTTCCATAATGTTTGAACCCAGTATTCAAATTGCAAGAGTCTGATTTAAGATTGAATTATAAAATGTTATCGTTTTAAGTTGTATTCAACATATAGGGTGATCCAATGTTGATTGGCAAACTAGTAGTCACTAGTATCGTATCAACTTACTTTTCAGTTGCATTCCTAAGAATTTAATAATTCTCCTGAGTTTACAAGCTTGATGAAAACCAGCAGTTTTTTACTTATTTGGTAACACAGTTAAAATCAAGTAATAACACCACACAAACGCATTTAACAAAATGTGCTAATTAACATCCAGACAATACAGAATACTTGAGGTTAATTACATATCTTCTTTTAATTTTTAATTCAATAGTTAAATTTATTTATTCAAAAGGGTACCTCAACCTTTCTATACTTTTAAAATGGACAGTTTGGTACAGGCAAATGTTTGCATACATTTGCAGACTGCGACCAACTTACGTTTCTTAACAATTTTTTGAGCTTCTTAATGCTAATTAATGATTCCTTAAGAGAGCACCACACCAAATCAATGCGCATTTCGTGTAATCCTGCAGTAGTTCCGGAAAAGCACGAAGACTAGATTTGTTAATGTGTGGTTTTCGGGCAATTTGTTTCTCCGGGGATGGTATGTTTGTATTTAAATGAACAAGTGGGGCCTATCCGTTGGACCTACAATGATAAAATACGATATTTTTTAATTTATCGACCTAAATAGTGCCCAGGGCGTAAGCACCTGCCTAAATAGTGAACAGGCATGCCAGAAAACGTGAAAAAGTGAGGGCGCTGTGTGCAGGTCCGTAGCGGAAAATTTAGCTTAATAACCGCTCATGAAACAAGGCTTAAATTAAAGTTGAGATGTTACTGAAAATGGTCATAGGTGACAAGTATGCAATAAATGTAACCGGAGGGTAGAAAAGGTGTCTTGAAATATGGCACTTTTACACGTATTTCAATGAGAAAGATATTTGGTGTGGTGCGCCCTTAATTAACTAATTATATTTTTAATTCAAATATGCTTCAATAATGTTATGTTTTCAATATAGAATTGTACCAAGAGTGAAACAAGTGCATTTTATGTTTGCCCAATGTATATTGCACCATATTTGTTCAACTATGCACTCCTCCTCCTCCGCATACTCCTCCTCCACATACTCTTCCACCCCTGACTAATGAGGTTTAACGAACTATTGTAATTAACAGAACCATGGTAGTTTATATTTTTCTTTTTAAAATAAAGGCCAAATACTTTCTCATCAAAATAAGACCAAATTTGAGTATGTGTGATAAAGAATAGCCAAAATATATGCATGCAAAGTAATAATATGTAGTGCAAATGTAACAGATCCACCTTTTTTGGGTACCCAGTATAAAAAACATGACCATATAGGGCCTAATATTTACACTCACTCAACACACATCAGGAACAATTGCAAAATGTGTCTCACGGCCCATTGAACCATTCATTAAACAAGATAAACAAGATAAACAATGATAAAACCACATTAATTTTAAATAAGAAAACAAATGCCTAATAGTTTGCATGCATAGAAACAGCAGTCACAACAAGATCACTGATTCGCGCCCTTACAACAGCTGTACAAACAACCAGTGCCATGCATGAATTGCACGACGTATTTCTGCGCAAAACTCGGGTTTTTCGTAATCTGCGAAAACCCCCGGGTTTTGCGCAGAAATACGTGCACAAAACCCGGGTTTTGTGCAAGGTCCCGTTCTTGTATGCGAAAAACTAGGAGCTTGCGCAAAACCCGGGTTTTGCGCAGTCAGTCTAACCCTAGTTTTGGACGCAGCACCGGATTAGGGTAGTCAGAGCATGGACAGAGTAAACAGACTGATCTATTTCAGATCTACCACAGATAATGCGCAATATCCGGATTATCTTCTTTCCTGAAACTACAAATCAATCCCTATACTATTCGTACTACATCGATGACATCACTGCCTCCACAGTCATGACAGTAATATATCGGTCTCTGACGGTGCAATTTTGCATTGAAAGAGCACGTTTTGAGGTGTATCCAATCGTGATGGAGATTCGGGAGTGATCTAAATGGTCAGTCAAAAAGTTCTGTATCTCTTTTCCGATAATTCACTATAGTAGATTCATAAACTCTGGCGTATCGGTCCGGGGTATCGGTTTCGATTTTGGACCTCGTCCATTGGGAGTTACAGGAGCCCATTTTGACCAATGATGAAACAGCGGTACATTTATATATGTCATTATTTGCGCTCCATAATCAAATGCTATTCATGATAGCGTGGCTTTATGAACAGGGCTGATCCTGTAGCTTTACAATCACGACAACCAAATACTTAATCCAATATACATTTTTCGAAAGAAATATGATATTTTTGTCATTTTACCTACATTCATAATTTATTGGATAATCAAGTTTCATTTTTATTATTTTCCATTTTTATTATGCACGTGACATAAAGGAAACGTTTATGTATTTTTTTTTAAATACAATTTAAATCAAATTAAATCTTAATCCTATCTTGGAATCCAAGGCAAAATTGCTCCGATTTTAATAAATAATATCCCAATTGTTCGTCTGATCACAAGGATTCCAGAAATACCTGGAATATTTTTTGTGGTTCAAAAAGATCGAGGTCAATTGGCCTATACGAAACCTGACCAGGCCTACAACAGATACTCTAGATGGTAAAAACTACCAGTTCTTGAACCCTTGTGATCAGATAAACAATTTGAGATATTATTGTTCAAAATCGGAGCAAGCTTACATTTTGACACCATATGCAAAAGTCAACGACCGTTTTACGTTTTACTCGATAAAGGTGCGTTCATACTCCCGTCGTTGCGCATCGGACGACGTCGATGGACATCGGCGCGCGAGTTGAAGCAATGTCAACTTTTATCCATCGACGTAGGTCGATGCGCAACGACGGGAGTATGAACGCACCTTAACTCGGTAAACAAGCATAGGAAGTGGGGCGAATTATTAATTTTCGGAATTCTTGTGCTCAACGAACAATTACGGTAGCCATATTTTAATTTGTGCCCTCGCGAATTCCGCCCACAATTTCGCGAGGGACAACCCTGCTAAATTTGTTAAATGAATTTCACAGAAGATGTGGATAAATCCACCGAGAAACGAACGGGATCATACGAGATGACCCTGATTAAACTGGCAGTGACTGATGCCATTGGGCAGATAGAACGGTGCGACTACTTAATTAATGATAGGCTCATAACACATTTCTAACCATAGACACACCCCCACGCCTTTCTATGAATTTAGATGTTAAACATTTCGAATGACTGTTCACCTCGTGTAAAAATAAACCCAGGGGATTTCCTTTGGACATATCTATGTTGATTATCTCAATTTGTTGAAGATATTATACATTATAACCTCACATTCTGATATAACACACTTGTGCGAGTAGTAGTCAACATGGAGGCAACAATAATTTCACCAGGCTTCATACTGTCGATGCTTCTTTCTATACATTTGATCCGAAGTGCAGTGTGTTTCAGCACCGTGGAGTCAGCAACAGGTGAGTGTATCAACACTTTCCACGCGGCTATTGGTTTTACCATATACAAAACATATTTTCAGAAACCTTTCTCAACTTTCAAGGTCTATCTCAAGGATTATTGAACCAATACTATACTAGGCATGTTTGTAAAATGCATTTCTCATGGTGATTCCTAATAATATGGTGATGACATTCAATAATTTTGACATTTTTGAAACATTTTGTGAATTTTCTTTAACTGTCGTCTGCAGACGCCTGCCCCGTGAAAAGTGTTAACATTAAATCATCAGCCGTATGACTATTATTCCGGGCTATTAATGTGATGTTAAATTGCTGAAACATGAAATATATTCGGCCCTTGCACCAGGCGCGGATCCAGGAAAATTGTAGGGGGGGGGGGGGGGGGAAAATAAAAATATTGTGCTGGTATACCACCGCCCTCCGAGCTATGCTTTGACAGAGGGGAGTCTGTGGGGGATGTGCCCCGCTTTGGAAGTATAATTTTTTTCAATTTTCGAACTCATTTGGTGCGATCTGGTGTATAGTTTTGACCAAAATGTTATCGAAAATCCACCTCTTCATTTCCAATAAATATTTAGTATTTTATCAATGCACGAAAGAAGTTGAGCATATTATACTGATATATATTTTGATTTAATTATAGATGGTTTAAAAGCTCGGACAAGGGGGAGTCTGAGGGGGGATGTGCCCCCTCAGAATTCGTTTTTTTCCTTCAATTTTCGAACTCATTTGGTGCGATTTGGTATGTACTTTTGAGCAATATTTTATTGTAAAGCAATCACTTTATTTCCGATCAATTGGGCCAAATAAAACTATTGTGCTGGTATACCACCGCCCTCCGCGGAGCTATGTTCTGACAGAGGGGAGTCTGTGGGGGATGTGCCCCGCTTTGGAAGTATAATTTTTTTCAATTTTCGAACTCATTTGGTGCGATCTGGTGTATACTTTTGACCAAAATGTTATCGAAAATCCACCTCTTCATTTCCAATAAATATTTTGTTTTTTATCAATGCACGAAAGAAGTTGAGCATATTATACTGATATTTTTAAAATTTTAAGTATAGATGGTTTAAAAGCTCGAACAGGGGGGAGTCTGAGGCCCCCTCAGAATTAAGTTTTTTTTTCAATTTTCGAACTCATTTGGTGCGATTTGGTATGTACGAGGGGCATTCAATAAATACCTGCAACCATTGTTGTTCTCCACACGTGAGTGATTCTGTGAAATCTTAGTGGGTACATTATAAAGTATGAACCTTAATCTATCATTTAACACAATCTGGATTTACTGAATATTCATAATTACGTTATAGCATTGAGCAGAACTTTGTTCCGGATAAGTGTGCAAGTCTAACATTTTGCATCGGGAAACCAGAGACCATGTTCAACGAGGTCCTAAATGGAGAGGTTCTGTCAAAGACAATTTTTTGAAATACACTGCATCTTATCTTGGTCAACATTAGGCTTTTACAAGTGAGCCCCAAAATGCCGAAAATCCAAAGAAATGAAAATGATAGTTATAGCAAACAATTAGGATTTCCCGAAATACCACAGCAAATGCAGGATTCGTTATTGTATAGATGACAGGGTATCAATAAATACATCGAGAATTGTTGAACTTGGAATAAAATCTGCGCATGCGTAGAACGCACGGTGGTCAGAAAGCGCTCAAAATGAGCAGAAATGTTAAACAATCACTGCAACCAACGTAAAAGTTACAGATAAGGAATTGAATTTAAGAAAACAAGAACTGTGGTGAACTTCAATACATATACAAAGTTAAAAAATGTAAACATTTATTTGAAAATACAATTCGATTTAATGTTATGGTCAGTGTAGTGAATTTATTCAAATTGGGTAAAAAGAGCTTCATATTATTAAAATTTTCTCTGCAGAAAACGGTTTCAGATAGTGTCTTTATAATCTCCCGTTTAAATCTATAACATGTAACAATGAGGAACAAGAGGTTTAAGCCAAATCTTGCGGTTGGATACCTTAACCTTGACTGTTTATGCATTAAAGGATTTCTTTTAAGCTATGACAAGAAGATGACGTTTAAATGTTACATAATAAGTGTTTTTTCTCCATAATTTGCATCTAAAAATAGGTAATGTTGAGCACATAGTACTGGTCTATCACTGTTTCAAACGGCAACTTATTCCATGCATCGGTTCTTGAGATATCTTGAAAAAAGTAACTGTGCATCAAATTGCTTGCAAATATTCTCCGCCCTGATCAGCTATTTTTCATGCAGTGTCCAGAGTATTGATTTTACGCATGTGCCATTACGTAATCCCACAAACGATATTGTTCATTCATGCATAGCGATGAAAGATAAAGACACATACTTCAAATTACGCTAATTCTAGTTGGCATACGTTGCGCATGAGTGGAGAAAAAAATGGTTGCAGGTATTTATTGAACGCCCCTCGTACTTTTGAGCAATATTTTATTGTAAAGCAATCACTTTAATTCCGATCAATAATGGCTTTTTATATAGGCCTATACATGCCAGAAAGAAGTTAAGACCAACTTCCAATAAACATCAAACGTTCTTATGTCCCTCGCATGCCTCCCCTCCCGCCTTTGTTGTACCCCCATCCTCCCTCACCCTTTCGTTTTGCTTTTTCGTTTTGCTTTTTCGTTTGTCCCCTCTTCTTCCTCTCTCTTTTGCTTTTTTTTTTTTTGGGTGGAAGGGGAAGGGGGGGGGGGGGGGGGGGGCGTCGAGCCCCTCCTCTGTATCCGCGCCTGCTATGCAAGACCGATTGAAACTTAGCGTTTATTAGCGTTTACTTTTTGCAGTGCAGAAACACGCTCTAAGTTTCAATCGGTAAGTTTTTAAACCCCCTGTTTCTATCGATCCTAGTCTATGGGCCACGACATTTGACCTTTTGTAATTCCAAACGATGCCACCGCACCTGAAAAAGATTGCTTCACAGTAATGTGTATAACCCAGCGTGACACGGTAATAGTGACAATAATCTCCATCTTATTTCCCTTTTGTTGATTTTACAAGCCTCTCTGATAATAGAGAGGTTAAACTGAAATTGCAACAAACATAGACAATATAGCTGTTTTTAAGTTTGAATATTACGTTTGGTGTCTCCAAAAATGTTACACTGTGAGTAACATCGTAGTTATGTGCCAGCACACTTTATGAATAAATTGTGGATAAACTGTCTCTTGGTATAGGCTCCTAGCATACATGGAACAAAAGCATTAGGCTACAAGGCCCGCTTAGCAGCGCTATAAATTGGTGCCCTAAATACCTTCACCAAATTTAAATATTCGCCTTCCATCAAAGCTGGTTGCTATATATAATTCTCGTGTGCAACCAATCGGCTGCAACATAATGGAAACTCACCCATGTAGTTAACAAGTAGTACCGCTCGTACACGCCTCGAATTGAAATGTGATTGCCTGGTTGTACACGCGCACTGGGCAATCCTCTCAGGTTTACCAGACCGAATTAATAGCGCTCCTAAGGGGGCAATTTATATCATGTTTCCACTTTATCTATATACTAATTTTCGGAACATGGCTTTATTAGATAGTTCAATATAATTTTACACTCGCGTCCCTCTTCAACTGAAAAAGCGTGGTAATTGCGCCTCTAATACACGAGCTAATTAGATAGTTCAATGCCCGTTTTTTCCCCTTTTTCAGACATGCGCATAAAGGATCACATGTGAAAATCCGAAATGTTGAATTTCTTTTACTCGGGTAGCTGCTGATCGGACACAAATTGTGGCTTTCGGAATGAGTGATGACATATGGTCTTCACCCAAAATATTTTCTTCAGGGATATAGCTACATTTCTGTATATGCGGCTGTTTGTTATTCTTAAAGAACGCATAGTAACAAGCATTTATACGGGACTATACGTCCAACAAATAAAAATATTTTACGACATTTTCTAAATGTAAACAAAAACTCTTACGCAGATCTTAAAGTGACACTTTCACATTAATAACATCGATGAACGCTGAGTTTGCTAACGATAAAGAAACTGGCGGTACCATACCAACCAAATGTTGTTGCTGCGCGACCGCGTTTAACATAGCGCACGCAATTCGGCGCACACGTAATGACGCAGACAAAGTGTGTACGCGTTTGTGGCGCAAACTGTACATTGTAAACGGTGCATGCAGTAAAAGCAGGCAGCTCCGCGGTGCACACCGTACAGTACAATAAAATGTAACGAGAGCAAGACACTAACAAAACATTAATCATAAACCTTTATTTTGATAAAGAAACTGGGAGCAAGGCGCAAACCGTATCAAGGATAACATGTATTAAAGTGACTGAAGTGGCTGAAGGAAAATACATTTGATAGAGTCACTCATGCAGTTGTAACCCCATGGCTGGTCATGAAGCTATAGACTGGTGGATCAGGGTCGACCCCCCACACACACCCACCCCTCCCCACACACACACCCCTTTCATTTTCTTTGTGCGACTTATTATACAGCGGTGCGGCTTACTGTATACGATGAGGTCTGAATCTTAATTTGAGGTGCTGCGGCTTATTCGCCGTGCGGCTTAAAGCACGTAAATTACGGGATTGTCACATCATACCCTAAGGTCTAAGCCCCTTCCCCCGCATCCGCACTTCCCTTGCTTGATAAAGGCGGCCTTACTAAGGCCACATGGGTATCTGGATAAACGGAACGTGCGGTATTGCCCCATCATACCCTAAAGCCACCTCCTCACACCCGCACTTCCCTTACTTGATAAACGGAACGTGTAGTATATTATCATGATTATTATAGAGTGTCTGGATTAGTAAGGGCATCAATGGTATCTGGATTACGGGTTTCACTGTATAAAACGCAGATAGTCTCAAATTACCTGGATAAACTATGCGCAGGTGTGTCACCTGTGATAATTGGATTTTAAGGGTGTATTAGGTAGTATCTCGGGAGGCCTTATTTAGAACACAACAAACATGACAAAGGGACTACATACGTTTAGGCCCTACATGCCTATTGGAGGAATAATGTATTCAAGTAAATAGGCCAAACAAAATCCGGATGGCACACATTGTGTTTTTAAACACTGTGTGTGCCATCCGGATTTTGTAAAAGTCCGGATTTAAAAGTACAAGCATGGAATGGCACAAGTGATCTTTATGATAGACTCCGCCGACCATAAAACCAAACTACCGACTATAAAACTATCGACTATAAAACTATCGACTATAAAACTATAGAACCCATATATAACGCTCAGAACGTAGGCCTATTACCTGGATACAGTATGTGCATGGGCAGCCTATTACCTGGATACAGTATGTGCATGGGCAGTGGCGGCACCAGCATCAACATTTTAAAGGAGGAAAATGGGGTGGCGGGGCAATAAAAGAATCGGGGGAGACATTTTAAAGCTAACTCTAAGTTACTTTCAGTTTTGACATTAAAATACAACTTTTGTATTATTTAGGGTAACAAATTGGTAGGGACATGGGTAACTGGGGGTGTAGGCCGCATAGCGGCATACACAGTTATCACGGGTGCACTTAATATTCGATTCAAGATAAACCACATAGTCCATGGAGGTCCTATATTGGATCACTAATACACAATCTTGATTATTAAAGTACATGGGGTGGTACCTGAATTATCAAGGGCACCATGTGTTATACATGCAGGGTTGCACAAAGCTGTTTCTTCCCCAAGAGCAAGGTTTTGAGCTTAACATTTCCCCACCTACACTTACAGGTTTGATAAAAATCAGATTACAATATGTTATCTATAGTGTTCTTTTGATGTACCATCAGTACCATAGTAATAATTTAACATTAAAGGTAAGAATTTGTTTATGGGGCATGAACATAAATGATGCGCGCTAGCGAATTTTTTTTGGCATTTTACGCTAATATTGTCAAATTTTGTCTAATTTAACCTAATTTAGTACGAAAATGTGCGCGAAGCCTTTTTTATGCCTTTTTATGTTAAAATTGTCGATTGTTTTCTTAATTTTAACTACATTGTGTAAATTGATTGGTGGGGCACAAAAATATTTTTTGGGGAAATGCCCCCCTTGCCCCCATGTAGCTCCGCCACTGGGGAAAAGCAATAAAACAATAAACACGTTAGTATGTAGACCTACCTGTGCAACCACAGCTCATAACCCAAAGTTTTTTTCTCTTCATCTTTTTTCACCCTTTTCCCCAATACTTTTTATTTTTCCACTTGGCATTATTTCCCCAATTCTGCTCATTATTTCCCGGGAGCGGTGCTCCCTGCTCCCGCACTTTGTGCAACCCTGTATAATACATGCATGGCATACATGGATTTATTAAGGGCACATGGTATATATGGATTATTAAGGGCACTGTGGTACCAATGTCAGTCTTAAGGGCACCTAGGATACATGGATGTTTTACAATACCCTCATCTTTATACGTTCTGATGTGACTAACACTAACCACCCGCTATTTTAGCTTCGGCACCTATACCTGCGCTTTCCATTATAAACTGGATATACTACGGGCACATTGGTATGGATATAATGCCGGCAAATGCGGTACCTGGTACCTGTGAGGGGTAGGTCATAGGCCTATAATGGGCAACCGGTGTATTTTAAAGAACACGTGGAGTACTTGGATTATGAACATGGGTATCTGTATTATGTAAGAGCACATTGGGCCTAGGCGCATGGTGTATTAAGGGTACCATGTCACTCAACATTATATCAAGGGCACTTTAGGTACCTGAATAAGGACATACTCTTGATATAAACATTAATAACGCTTTGATATTACTCACCTCTGCCTAATTGTGATAGGACTATTACTGCCCGCTATCTTCGGCACCCGCGATTAATTCAAGTTACTTGAATGATAAAGTAAGGGCACCTGGGCATCTCGATTTAACGGCACACAGCAGTATCTGGATTATATGGTATCCGGTGCCATTAAGGGCACCTGTGGTAACTGGATTAGGGTAGGGCTTAGGCCTATGGGGTGCCTGGATGTAATGGGACAAAGGGTGCCTGCATTTCAGGTCACATGGGAGGCCTACATAGGTATCTGGAAAGACAAAGGTAGGCCTACTACTTTACCTGGATTATCAAAAGCTGCGATATTCGGATTATTTAGGGCCCGTCTGGATTATGTATACATGTAGGACATGTTCTTGATATTGTTTCAAATTTTCTTACGCTTTGTTTACTTACCTCCCCGTGAAATCTTCTAGCGGGTCCGCGCGAAGCGCGGATGCCCGCTAGTGAATATAATTTAAGTTACAGGAAATTAAGGTTTGGTGTCTCCGTTACACGGGGACGCATGAAATATCAATTCCACCAACCAAAAAATAGGTAATCTCATCTTTTCACTGTTAATTATGTTTATAGAGTTAATCAATGGTAAATGCCTTTAGAAAAAACAAAATAAAAGTGATCAGACAGTATCTGCAGTTGTCAGGCATAATTGAAACATTGTGGTGACTTTTGGTGTCTCAGTTACACTGGGAGACAAGTATTTCAAAGAAATACTGATGTTATAATTGTGAAAATGTATCTCTGTACGCTTCAATGACCTGCTCTGATCCATTTTCATGAAACAGAATAATGGAACATATTATGAAAGTGGTTATTCAGTTAATATAGACTCAGTACAAATTACTCTGATGGAAACAGGTGAGTTTTTTAGCATCTTTTTAAAAATATGAACGCTACAGGCATTGCGAATAAAAATGGGGAGGTCATTAGCTTAGGGCCTAAGTGCGAAATGCTGTTTTGCCTTTTGCACGTTTGTTAGCATTAACAACGAGACGAATTGTGACCTTAGAAGACCTAAGACCAGCACGAGCACACCGATAATAAAAATTCCATTAAAATGGAAAGGTGGCGGTCAAAAGGAAATTGCGATATGAGGCAAATAGAAAGAGCACAAATAGCAACATTTGTAAATACGGCTTTTAGTTGCTAAAGTTATGTGGCAGAAGAAGCAATCGCATCGATGATAATTGTGCAAGATTCTTGCATAATATTTTGAATATTTAGACCTAATTTGTGTATGTCAAAAATTGGCCTCCTTATTTATGGAAACACCCATATACGTACTACTTATATACGTACTATTACTACCACCTAAAAGTATAGAGCTTAATTTGCAGTATTTCATGTGAAATTCATGGATTTGATAGCGTTTTGAGTTTCGATATTATCACATCGAAACTAAAATCATATAAAAGGCCACGATGGCTTCTTACTTATTTGTTTATTCAAAATAACCTTGAAGACAACCCATTGTTTGTTGCGTGATACATAGTCATGACCTCCCTGATTTAATACAACAAAAGTGAAAAGCACTAATATACCTTCGGAAATGCTGAGAAAATGTTTTTATTTTTCATTTTTACTGATTTTTTTTTGGAAGAAATCTTACATAAGAGGGTTTCTATGTATATCGTATATCTAAACAAGCTAACATTTTGAATTTCATTTTTTTTGGAGAAATCTCTAGGATTGTTGTATACGAATAATGAATTATTATCTGTAGTTGTACCACAATGGTCAAACATATATATACTTTTATAATGGGGTAGAACAAATAATAGTTGTTCCGCCGAGTGCTCGTGTAATAGAGCACAAGTGGCCTAAAGCTTTCCTCCCCATAAATATTTACACAACTTTGTTATAAAACTTTAATACGCATGCGGCACCACTGTCGACACCTTTTGGGACAAATGGTGCACTTGTTATTTTAACACGGATATCTACTGGCCGTTTGAACCCAGATATTCACTTGCCGTTTGAACCCAGTTTTTGAGAAGGAACTCGACTCATTTTCAATTCAAGGAAACATTAAGGTAATAACAGTTAAATTGACCAAAGTTGAAACCACACAGCCGAAGCATATTAACACTTAGCATGCGGCTATATTAGTTTACCATATTCAAAACAAATTTGTCAGAAACCTTTCCCAACTTTTAAAGTCTATCTCAAGAATTACTGAACCAATACTAGACATGTTTGTACTTTTTTCAATGCATTTCTCATGGTAATTCCAAATGTGGTATTGGAATAAAATAATTTTGACATTTGTGAAACATTTTGTGAAATTTTGGAATGTCACCGTCTGCCCTGCCGCGTGAAAAGTGTTAAAGCAATTTAAAATTTAAATGGTGTCCCTCAGTATATTACGTCAGAATGTGTTTCCACATTATTGCAAACGATAACTTATTTGGAAACCTTTTTTTTGTATTTGTTTTTGACCAATCTAAAACTGTTAATAACCATTCCATTATCTTTTATCTTTTAACTTTCTTTTACATTTCTTTTCATTTTCTAAACTGTAAGTGTAAGCTTTAGCTAATGAATGTGTATCAACATCATCATGCGTGCATTGATTTCCCCAATTAATAATATATGGTCATGCGTTTTAAGCTCCCCTCCTTCCGTGTTACTCGCTGATTTGGGCTTTCCCGACATAATTTTATTTTGATTTATGTTTGCTAGTATATCCCCCTAAGGCAGTAAAACTGTAAAAGTATATATTTGTTCAGAACAATATCATTTTTTTAATTTGTTAATTTATTTAAGATCCACATATTTTTTTATACCTACCCCTATCATTATTTACTTGACATATTATTTGAATTCCTCATGAAATTACCCATCAGATTATATATAATTGTCAAGGCTTACTGCGTCGGTAAGATAATATATACAAGCTAGAGAATATCTCCAATTTTAATTTTATATATATTTAGATTTTTTAAAAAGATGTAGCCGTACCCTTCCCTGATTCAATCTACATTTCTGAATTCCTCTAGTGACAAGCTTTTCAAAAATAACTGTTGCCATCATAGATTGGGAACTTTTCCTGTTATAGTCATTTTTATAAATCCGGTAAATTGGGCCTGATTATTCAGGTTTATACGTTGTAGTGTATGGAAGAAAGCTGAGGATCATGGCCTTATCCACATTTATTTAATTGTTACAAATATACAAGTCTGTTTTACCTCAAAAAGCTGCTTCTCCACCTTTGTATGAGCTATACCAATGCCACTTTGCAGGCAGATAGCATGTTAACAGGGCTTTAAAATGATACGAAATGTGTTGAGAAAGCTTTTGTGGTTTGAAAGAAAACAAATCAGGATTATGGCAGCATGAAACCTGAAGTGTAACAGCACAGCCCTTTTGGGTGGCGAGCTTAAAATGCATGACCATTGGAAACAACATATTTTCATTTACCATTAAGTAAAAGCCAGCGGAGTAGGCTCTTTGGCGCTGGCCGTATTCTCGTACCAAAACTTAGCTTAAGACCGTGTCTATCCCCTGTCTAAATTTAACTCGAATTTATCTTTTAAATGAAATGTTTAGCCTAACCCGATTTTAAACTACGCAAATCTCGTTGTGACCCACATAGAGCGTGTTTCTACTGGGGCTCTGCAAATAGTTAGCGCTATAAACGCTAAGATTTAATCGGTAAGTTTTTAATCCCCCTGTTTCTACTCGCGAAAAGTTTATCGATCCTAGTCGATGGGCCACGACATTTGAACTTTTGTAACTATACCAAACAATGCCACCGCACCTGAAAAAGATTGCTTCACAAATCACAATGTGTATTACCCAGCGTGACACGGTTCACGGCACAAACCGCTAAGATTAATCGCCTTTCTGTTTCTATTGGGTTTATTGCCGATTCTTACCGGTTCCAAACCTGGTTTGTGAAGGTTTTTGGGAATACTAAAAATACCGAATCTTAGCGGGTTCTGCCTGTTTCTACTGGGAAAACTTACCGTTCATTAGCGGTTTCTTCTCCAGTAGAAACACGCTCATAGGTTACAATTATATCTGAGAATTCCTCAAATGCACGTGTATTTTTAAGACTACACGAGCATGGTTGAGTAGCACGGCTGTTCCGATTTATAATTCAAATTACGGGATAATACAAGATTACATAGTGGCCCATTTATGGTTTGACCTGATTTAGGTAGCGCTAATGAATACGAATATACGGTGAAAATTTCAAGAAAACTGTTCGCGCCCTTTTTAAATTATCGGCATTTTCTACTTGACACACATTTTACATGTAACTATATGGGAAATCTTTCTACGGCCTCTGGCACGTTGTCGCTGATGTTTTCGACGGTTTTTCATTACCAGCCACTGTTGCATGTTGTTTATACCCGCCATGATGAGCAAACTAGGTCATAGGTCATTGATGCAATAAACCCATTTGCCAATGCGGATACAACTTCAACACATACATAGCGCTAATGTGAACAGAAAATGAAATATCGATCAATCCGGGTTCGACCGGGTCCGACCCGGGTTGAGGAAAAAGCTATAGTGTGAACACGCCCTTACTATAATTTGCGTAATGTTGAATGGGGGTGTGTATGTTGGTGTGTGTGGGGGGGGGGGGGGGGGGGGGGGGGGGGTGTATCGTGTATGTATGTATGTATGTATGAGGATACATAAATAAACGGACAGAGACTGAACGGATAAACTGAAAAGATCTAGAATCACAGGGAAGACATGCTGATCTTAAGAAAATAGTTCCGAAACAATTACACATCGAGACATATCCTTCAAAAGGAAATCACAAAACATAACAATTCGTGTGTGGTCTACTGTGAAAAACAATTTCGGGTGCCCTAATCACGAACGACGACGATGAAATTGAATTTGCTAACATATTTGAGAACATTCAGGCAAGGAAACCAGTCCTATTCCTCAATGATTATGAGATCATAAAGTGTTTCATTTTGGAAGTTTCATGCACATTTGATGATTTCATTGAGGAATGTTACAACACCAAGTTCCAGAAGTACATGCGATATGCTAACCATTTGCGGGTTTGATTGTAACATCCTCGATTTCGTGATTGGGTCACTCAGACATGTTCACTACCGCTACTGCAGTGGGTTAAGGTAACTTGGTTTCCCCATCAGAGTTGCTAAGGCCGTTGCAAATATACCTCAATTAGAGCTATGATTGGCTTTAATATCATGATTTATGATGCTTTGGTGGCTCATATATTGTTTATGGTCATTTTTGAATTAAAAAATCGTATATGTATGTATGTATCCTGAAAAGGATCTCTCATTTTTCATCTAATAGCCGTGAACTCGAATTAAGTAAGTAAGTAAGTAAGTAATAGCCGTGAACGTTGCACTGATAATAGATGATGAATTGAGACCGGTTATAAGCGATAAATGGCCGAAACCCATACAGAATTGACCAAGATATGAGGAAAATCATGCCAAATCCAGGGTTTTTTCAGATTATTGCTATGGGCGTGTTTGTTTATCTCTATGCGTACTGTAACCATGCATTCGGTGAGGGTAACGCATAACGCGTCGTAGTGTGCAGTAAAGAAGGCGCGAACACACGCGGGTTGGTAAGTAAAGAAGTAAAACGCTGTGCTACGGGAGATTGTTAACACCTTTCTCGCGGCTATTGGATTTGCCATACTATACAAAACAGATTTTTTTCGAAACCTTTCCCAATTTTCAGCGTCTACCTCAAGCATAACTGAACCAAGGCTCGGCATGTTTGTACTTCTTTCAATGCATTTCTCATAGTGATTCCAAATAGGGTATCGAATTTCAATACAATATTACATTTTTTAAAAACCATTTGTGAAATTTGCGACAAATATTCGTTAAGTGGGACGATACTAATTTGTATGTGGATATTTTTCTAGTCAGTAACTATTATCTAACTCTGCAGTGTTTGATCTCAGAATTAAATCGCTAATAATATACGTTGCAGTTAAGTCGTAAGTACTATCGATGTAACTTACTTATAATTATAATAAGTTATGCCAATTGATGCACTTGACCGAATGTGTTGTACTCCTTGTTACTATCTACAGATGCCCCTAATGCACTGCGGTTAGTTGGAGGGACTGTAGCGTCTGAAGGCCGTCTAGAAATATTTCATGACGGGGAATGGGGTACAATTTGTGACGATGATTTTGAAATTGTTGACGCAAACGTAGCCTGTGCTCAACTGGGTTGGGGATCAGTGGCACGTATTGTAGTCTTCGATGATCGTTTCGGAAGCGGTAAGATTGTATTTGTGGGCAATAATTATAAACTTTAATTTTTAATATATTCGAAAATTGGGAGGCGACATCATAATCAAATAAAGGTCTCCCTCGTACATATCGGACAATGAACTATGTTGTTTTATTTAATTTAATAATGTACCTAAAGTTTTTACGATAAATATTTCTTCATGAATAACTCCTTTTCTACAGGGACGGGTACTATATGGCTGGATGATTTGGGATGCCTAGGTAATGAAAGTTCTTTTGACGAATGTCCTCATGCCGGATGGGGTGTTAACAACTGCGATCATAGGGAGGATGTTCGCCTCATATGCAACCTTCGAACTGGTAAAAAAAACCTAATGCTTATAATTATGATTTACAACTTTATTACGAGAAGAGTTTTACTTGTAATAGCAAAAACAATTTTGACTTTGGTATACCCTTCACAGGGGTATTCTAAATGAATGATGTTGGTTATTTTATTCTCAATTTGCTATGGTTAAGGTATGTGTGGAGGGTGATGTTTTGGCCAGTAATTTCGGTATATACAGGGTGAGTCAATAAAACTGCAATAGTGGAAAGAAGCCATCTTGTTTTCAAAACCAAGTTCAAGTCTGAAACTTTTTAAACATTGCAAGAATGATATGTTTGTTGCTAACTTTATGTGAAAAACTAAAGTCAATCGCATTTTTCGTATCTCTTTGGTGAACCTTTTTGCTGCACAACCCAATTTACTTGTTTGTTCACGAGCATAGTGATTTTTCAATTGAAATTGCACACATTTCATGTTCACATTTAAATATCCCGCCAACAAAAATATTGAATAATTTCATTTTACTCATATTTAGAATATTATAAGCAATTCGTAGCATGAGTTATGTAAATTGATTATCTTATCACCCTTGTAAACAAGAAAGGATGCATTAAATTCCAATTACGTCACAAATTTACTCAAATTCTAATGAGAGACGCATTTTGCAATCTTATGCCTGTTTTGAGTGTATCGTGGACAAGCATGTGAAATTGGTGCATGGGATTTTATATCTTAGAATCTGTGCAAAAGTTTCACAGATATTTTATTGAGGCAGACGGGTTATCTTATTAGCTTTCTAAAATGTTTTAGTTGGTTGAAATTGGTTGTAGTAAAAATATTTTATGCTCATTTGCGTAAAAGTGGACATTTTTTAAACCGAACAAGATTTGCGATATTTTCTCTTATAAGATCTATTGAATTCCACAATTGAAAACGAGTCCACACTCTAGTACGAGCTGAGTTCAACTATCACAAAAGCTACATTTGTTATTGTTGTTGCTAAATTCGTGTAAAAATGACATTGTTTTGTCATTATTTCGCATTCAATGTTTGAAAAAATAACTAAGAATATTTTATTTGTATTGTGTACCATGCATGAATCCACTTGTTCATTGATATCAAGCAGTATTGAATAAAATATTCAATAGTGTGTTCGGTTTCAAAATACAGTAACGTTACCAAAATAGTAATATCTGGTAAACGGTATCCTGGAATGTCATGATACTTTTTTCTGATGATAGTGAATAAATTTATCTATTGCCACATACATTGGTTGCCTTTATATTCTGATAACAAATATTTTTAGTAATTATTTTACTTTGAGTACACTTTTTTTTTACTCACCCTGTACATCGGTATCTACACTGCAATCGATCGCCGGATTTTAAAAACATTAGGTCTTGTCACATCTCTTCACACACATTCTGCTCGGATTTAATCAACATGAGATTCTCTATCAGCTACCCAGTTCTTGGATTTGTTTGTTAATTCGCATCTTTAGTATAGGTCAACAAACTGAAAGTACTGTACACTTAGGGACCACCACTGCATCAGTATTACCAAGCTGTCACCATGTCGAATTCGAATATCTACGTTTCTACTGTGCTTCTGTTTCACCTCGATTTCTTTTCTTTAAACACTACGCAATTCCCGAGCTTTATCTCTCCCCACATCATCATTATTGGTCTTGAGAATGACATTAACCGTAACCCAGGCCCCCCCATCTTCGAGCACCTCCTCAGCCATGGACGACTCGTCTGCCCCTTGTGCAATATGTACCAAAGACGTAGGATATCCGATAGGGGTATCATGTGTAAAGAATGCGAGAAATGGAACCATGCTGCATCAACATGTGCAGCCGGGCTATCATCTTCTCGCTAACACCAGCATATCATGGATCTGTGCTGACTGTGGCCATTCAAACTACTCTTCATCATTACTCCGTGATATATCTGGGTTTGAATCTGTTAATTCATTTAGTATTCTTGACTGTGATCTATCATTGGACCCAAAAGACGCCATACCCCTAGCCGCATCGACACCTACATCTGCAAACAATACCAGTTGGAGAAATTCTGACAGCCTACCAAAAACTCTTGAACCCAATACCAAAAAATATATCGAGCTCACCATCCTGAACATTTATTTCCAGAGCCTGAAAAACAAAGTGTCCGAATTCCAAGCGTTACTCTTTGAACAGAAACCTGACATTGTGATCGGCACAGGGACCTGGTTAAACAGCTCAATACAGGATTTTGAGTTATTTCCTCTAGAATTTGCCGTGTTCAGAAAAGACCGTCCAGATAGTTACGGAGGGGTCCTAATAGCCATTAAAAACCTCTCATTTCATAATGATGGATGACCTCAACACCGACTCCTAATGCATCTGGGTAAAGGTAGAGCTAAATTACAAAAAGAGAGTCTACATTGGTGCATTCTACAATCCACACTCTTCACACGGACCAATATTGATCTTCTAAATTCATCCCTCAATAAACTCCACCAACAAATAAAGGGGAATTGTGACATCTGGCTAGTTGGTGATTTTAACCTCAATGCCATCATTTGGGAAGACCGATCCGTAATGCCTGGAAGTAGTGTTGCTCCCCAATGCAGGAAACTTGTCGAAATATTTAATTCCTTCAACCTTGACCAACTCGTCACATAGCCAACCCGCAAGAAAAGTATCCTGGATTTATTCCTAGTATTTAGTGCCTCAACAGTTGAATCTGTGATCAACCTTCCAGGCATAAGTGATCACAGCATAGTGAGCGCCCTCATCAACGTCGGTTGCAAAGCCTGCCCGCCGTAAATACTACCTGTACAGGGTAGGAAAATATGACAATATACGCAGGGAATTGAAGACATTAGGAGACCTTTTCTTGTATGATCTCAAATATTACTCAGTAGAAGAAAGTGGACGTTGCTGAAGACCATTCTCAACTTGCTGACTGACAAATACATTCCATCCAATTTCTTATCAACAAGGTTTAACTTGCCTTGGTACTCTCCCACTCTCCGGCGGCAGAACAAAAAGCTTCAGCGCCTATACAACCGACAAAAGAAACGTGGCAGTGTTACTGATTTTCAACGGTTCAAGTTAGCCAGGAAAGCCTACAAAAGTAATCTCAAAAAGGCCCACAACCGTATATCGCTAACATGCTGGAAGAGGATCTTAAAAACAACCCCAAAACGTTCTGGAAGTATGTCAAGTCAAAACGCACTGACAATGTTGAAGTCCCTCCCCTGAAGGATGGATCAAACACAGTATCCAGTCAAAAAGGGAAAGTTATTATCCTGAACTCTTATTTCAAGTCAGTCTTCACAAATGAATCAAGGAAAGACATTCCATGTCTCAGCCAAACTTATCCTGACATCGAACCGCTTGAGATTGTCACCGAAGGTATCCTTAAATTACTTCAGGACCTCAACACGAACAAAGCATCTGTACCAGATGAGATCCCTAATCGCATACTCAAAGAGTGTGGTGCTAAAATGGCCCCTGTCCTTTCAGCCCTTTTCAACCAATCCATCCGCACTGGTGAGCTCCCAGATGACTGGACCACAGCCAACGTGACACCCGGCTTTAAGAAGGGTAACCGAAGCGATCCTAGTAATTACCGGCCAATATCCTTGACTTCAGTTGTATGTAAACTTCTTGTGAGCACGTTATTCATCGTCACATCATGTATCATCTTGAGCGCCACCAAATACTATCACTATCAGACAGCCAACATGGACTTAGGAAGAAAAGAGGATGCGACACTCAACTCCTTATCACGGTCAATGATATCGCCAAATCCATCGAGAAAGGGAAACAAATTGATGGCGTATTTTTAGACTTCTCCAAGGCCTTTGACAGAGTACCGCAAACTGAAACTCAAGCACTACGGCATCACTGGTAGCATCCTTGACTGGATTTCAAATTTTCTAACCACACGCTCTCAGAGAGTCGTCCTTGAAGGTGTGAGCTCTACATCAGCTAATGTCATATCTGGGGTTCCACAAGGGACGGTCCTGGGGCCCTTTACCCTTTCTTCTGTATGTCAATGATATACCGTCTTATGTTTCATCCAAGACGAGGCTTTTCGCAGACGATCGATTATTATATCGTGAAATAAATCCACCCTCCGATGCTGCCGCTATCCAACAAGATCTCGACTCCTTATGCAGATGGGAGAAAGAATGGAAAATGAAATTCAACGCAGGTAAATACTTCATTATGCACATGTCAACCAAAATGTCACCAATAATTCATAGCTACAACAAAAATGGGAAAGCTCTACTGGCAAACCCCAACCACCCATATCTCGGCCTCATATTCAGTAGTGACTGCAGATGGTCCTCGCATATAAACAAAGTCACAACCAGTGCCAAGCAGGCCATCGGCGTCATCCGACGTAACTTCAAGTCGTGTAGCAGCGAGGTAAAATCACATCTCTACCGATCACCAGTAAGCCCAAGCTAGAATAAGGTGTATAAGGATGGGCACCTTACACAGCCGCAGAGTCAACACAACTGGAGACCATCTAGAGATACGCCGCCAGGATGTGTTGCAATAACTACACAAGACAGGAAAGCGTCAGTAATATGCTCAAAAATCTCGACTGGCCACCACTTGAAACCAGAAGGACTCATTTTCGCCTCAACATGATGTACAGAATAACTCACGACCTAGTCGACATCGACGCAAACGCAAACCTGATCCCAAAAAAAGACAGCACCGCAGTTCTCACAATTTTTCATACCAACGTGTCCACGCTAAAAGCAAGATGTTCACCAAAGTTTTTTTTCCCAGCCACAAACACACTGGAACAGTCTTCCATCTACTATCGTCAGCAAGCCGACGCTTAACAGTTCAAAAATGCTAAGCAACAAAACTCCAGCCGGTATCTAAACAAAATCTAGCTCCGCGTTTCGTCAACTCAGCGGGATGCTGTTTTTACCGTTTTGCTGGAGTATAAGCCTCACAGATACAGATACAGAAGTATATGCAAAATAGTTAGTGTGGAGGGTGTTCTTTTCTTTGTGTTTTTGATATGCCAAAATGTCAAGTACTAGGTTTTAGAAAGGGCGCGATCGCGGTACACGCGGTGAAAATTCGCGAGGTTTAAGAAAAAGACGTTGACGCGGTGAGAATTCTCCTGGTTTATGAAAAAGACGTGGACGCGGTGGCCACGCGGAGGCATCTATAGTTTGAAGCCCGCCATCTATAGTTTGTTGTGTAATTCTACCGCCCTCTATCAGTCTATAGTGATATGCAGGCCCGTAAGAAGGGGGGGGGGGGGGGGGGGGCGATGGTGGCGATCGCCCCCCCCTTTGAAAATCTTCCCCGGAAAATTTGTACACAGATGAAAAAATCTTCCCAAAATGCAATATTCTTTGCTACAAGCTTGTTTAGAGCCAAAATGTACCTCGATCGTGCAAAAAAATAGGTGCAAATTCGAAAATCTTCGCGCGCTACGCGCGCATATTTGACTCACATATTTGACTCAAACGCCCCCTTTGAAAAAAGTGTCTTACGGCCCTCACATGTGTAATTCTTTCCATATTCATGCACGACAATCCATACACGACAAGAGGAGTCGCTATAACGATGAATAGTGTGTAGGGAATTAAAGAATTATGCCTAACCAATGAAATAATGTGGTTTCTGATAAGAACAAAATGTGGTATGCTGAATCTAAATCGCGTAACATGGTGTCAGGTGTGGGATTTGACACCGTATGTGGTAGCTTCCACTACAGTCTGGATTATTTACGAGATTTAAGGGAAGTGTCAACCCTAAATATATGACTATGACAAAAATGTGATTTTTTAGATAATTTTTTTTTTGGCACTTTTTGGTCAATATTTTCAAAACTAAAAATGTTTAAGCCAAAAAAAAAAGGTGCTTTCTAGATAATTGACTTTAGATGATTTTGGTAAAATTTTGAAATTTTGAATCAAAAACTTATTTTGTTAGGTTGTCTGAAAAATGTTGGCGCCAAAAAAGTGATTTTTGGGCAAAAATGTAGAAATCACTATTTGTGTGGAAATTTAATACCAAAAATGGATTCTCCGACTCATTTCATTTGAAAAAATTGCATACTTTTATGTGCATTACATTATTAGTTTAAAAGTTACAGTGCTTGATAAATTTCATATATTTAGGGTTGACACTTCCCTTAAATGATACAAAATTGCGTAAGGGCGGGCCACGGGTTGTAAATAAACCATGGTTATAGCTTGGGGCAATGACGGGAAGAACTCAATTTCATGTCAGAAAATAGGCCTATGCGTTATATTTTAACTCAAAATGTATTATTTAAAAAAAAAAAATACAAATTTTGTGATAAATCTTGTGTGCATGTTTATGTGCTGTTTCATTTTATAGGTGTTCTATTTGGTAGGCCCTACGTTCTAGCGGGAGCCTCGAGTGCCGCTAGTCTTACTATAATTCACGCAATGTTGTATGTCAGTGGCGTAGCTGGGATTTTTTCGGGGGTGGGGTGGGGGGGGGGGGGGGCGGTTTGCAAGATTTCCAAAATATTCGTAAAAGGGTGCCCCAATTTTTTGTAGTAAGCTCAGAAAACTTGAGAGCGGGGTGGGGGGGGGGGGGGGGCGGTAGGATAGGGCATGTTTTACAACAAACGCGCTCGAGAAAAAAAATGGTCCTTGTAAGTAAGTTGTCATATCGACTATACACACTACATCCTGAGAATGGGGCGGGGCACTAATATTAAGCTTGGGGGCGGGGGCACAAAGGGCTTTTTACTGTCCCCCTGCGCACTTTTAAGGTTCTTGTTTGAAATCGGTGACTTTGTTTTGGTACCTTGGGATTGCCCCTCGGGGTAGCTACGCCACGGTGTGTGTGCGTATGCGTCTCTAATCACCTGCAAACGAGGAAGCACACCAACTTTTTACATTCCAACTGCGGACGCACTGCCAAGTGCGGATGTCCTTTTACCTGATACGTGCAAAGTATTGCAAACAACATAAAAACGCTATCTAAACGAGGTCCTCTTTGGTGATACTCTCCCCCATACACCCATTAGGCCTCTGTTAAATAGCACACATTATAGTTGGCGGTTTGACGCCCAACTACAACCGCCATTTTGGGCCTCGGTGTGACGGTGTGTGTCCAGGTTGGTGGGTCCTTATTTGGATAGTACCACGTTTGGTCCTCGTAGGGGTGTATGTTTGTATGAATCCATAAAAGGTCCCTTATTTTTTTCTTCTAAAAGCCGTGTACGCTATACTGAAAATAGACGATAATCTGGGACGGGTTATAAGCTATAAATGGCCGAAAACCAAGATATCAGGAAAACAGGCCAAATCCAGGGCTTTCAGACTATTGCTACGGGTTTCTTTATCTCTATGCGTACTGCAACCATGCAGTCGGCACGCGTAACACATAACTCGCCACAGTGCGCCGTAAAGGTAGACACGCACACACCCCCACACGGGCAAATAATGGAGACATACGCTGTGTTACAGGAGGCGATTATTTTTTTCGTCCATGAGTCTAGTGAAATCAGTTGATTTGTGTAAAAATCAGTTGATTCAGTGAATTTAGCTTTATTCCGTATTAAAACGGAATAAAAGTGAATTTCGCTAGGATCATGTACGAACAAAATAATCGCCTACGGGAGATGGTTAAGGTTAGGCATGGGTAGGGGGTGGGGGTAAGCGATAATTGAAAAAGAAAAAAGAAAATAAGGAACATTTTCGTTGAATGGATAGTCTCAATATCTGACTCGAAACTGGATATTCATGTACACTGTCTTTCTTTAAAGGTATATTATGTGATCTTTCCTGGGAACGGCCTTAACATCGAAAAAAAAAATAGAAAGCAAATTTTCTTGCAGATTTACATTTCTGATCATAAATTGTACAAACATTCCAAGTTACAGGGCGATACGATTCTTAATTACTTCAAAATCATGGTTTTAGAGTGAAAATAAACTGTCGTGATAACACGAAAGTTTATATTTTCACTCTAAATTCACTCTAAAACCATGATTTTGAGGTAATTAGGAATCGTACCGCTCTGTAACTTGGAATGTATGTACGATTTATGATCAGAAATGTAAATCTGCAAGAAAATCTACTTTCTAAAAAAAATCATGAATAGAGGGTGCTCTCTGGAAAAGATCACATAATATGCCTAATTGTTTATGGTGCTTTTAACACGGGCCGACCTTATGTAGGCGCAATGAGTCGCTATGACGACTGATGGTGTGTGGATCCAATGACCGATGATCGATCAAATTCCATGCACGATTTTAAAACGGCTTAATTAGTTTCTACTTGTAGGAATCCCTTTAGTTACGCCCCTGGTGTGAAAATGCTTCACCTATATAAATCCTTTCTTTTTCTTTTATATCAGGCCCTTGCAAAGACGGTGGGTTAGCTTTTGGTGACTATTGCTACATTCAGAACGTTGAAGGTCAAAATTATGCAGAGGCACGTAATTGGTGCATTGAACATGATTCGAACCTGACCAGCATCCATAGTCAAGAAGAACAAGATTTTCACATACGAATTAGTAAGATTGTCTTATTGTTATACACTTGCTTTAACCAGTGGTACTCACGTATATAAGGTATACAGTCATCAAAAAAAGTAACTATACAAGTAACTATACAGGCTTCTAACTCTTAAAATATATATCCTACCTAAAAATATTAAATTATAAAGTTATTGAAAAATTTGTCTTCCTTAATATGAGATATTGCACGCTAGGATCGGGTGATTATTGAGGAAGTAGCACTCAAAAATGTAAGGAGAAGTAGGATTTTCATTTTCACATTTTTATTTTCTACACGCGGGCCAAATCTACGGGTACCTTATCGATTACCGGTAGTGCAATTGGGCGATGCATGCGCATGTTGGACAGTCGGCCGCATTGTTCCGATTGATCAATACGCCACACACACGCTACCTGTCATTCTCTCCCCCGTGTTGAAATGTAAAATGTGAATTTGAAATTGTGACTTTACATTACATTTTGGATTGTCGCTTCTTAAATATTCAACCGATCCTAGCGTGCAATATCTCATATTGAAGAAGAAAAATTTCTCAACAACTTTATGATTTAATATTTCTAGGTAGGATATATATTTTTAGTGTTAAAAGTACATTTATTACCTGTATAGTTACTTTTTTTGATGACTGTAGGTTACGGGTATGTGCTGCTCTAAGATATTCGATTTTTGTTTGCGAACAATCCCGAAACATGGGGTATGATTTGTGCTGGAAAACCCTAACATGGGTCCCAAATCAAATGAAAAGCCAAACATGGTTCCAAAAACACCCACAGTCACATCATTCATATTTGGAGGTAAAACACCCCTGCATGTCGGTCAGGATTGCCAATTTCTAGTTGCACACCCCTATTAAAGAATAATTTGAGTACCCCCCTCTCCGGGCAAATGAAGCAATTATCAATAACACATCAGTGATTGCTATTAAAATGTAAACTGCTCTCAAAAAGTATCGAAACACTTATAAATGATCCAATATATAACGGCTCGAAAGGGTATGCATTAATCGAAGCAAATATCTAAGTGCATAATTTTGTTCTGCGTATTTTGACACCTCGATCGATGAGATACGATGTTGCGGAGCGGAGTTATTGTCATTTCAATGGTCGTGGGTCCAGTTTCGAAAGTGACACTCATCCCTATTGAAAAGCACGAATCTGATCATTCTAAACAGTAATGCAAACCTCTCTCTATAGGATGATTGTCACTTTTGAAACTGGACCCACGACCATTAAAATGACAATAACTCCGCTCTGCAACAAGGTATCTCATCGATCGAGGTGTCAAAATACGCAGAACAAAATTATGCATTTGGTTATTTGCTTCGATTAATGCATACCCCTTCGAGCCGTTATATATTGGGATCATTTATAAGTGTTTCGATACTTTTTGTGAGCAGTTTATATACAATCATTAAAATTATATAGTTATGTTAAAATATGTTCAAAATATCTATTTCCCTTTTGCGTCTGTTTTAGGTTTCGCCGGTGTTGTCGTTGTTTGGATCGGTTTGGATGATATTGCTGAGGAAAACACGTTCAGATGGGTGGACGGTACACCGGTAAGATACCATACTAGAGCATGAAGCTAGTAATATAAGGAGAAAGTTCTTGTTACGCAACCCTAATCATGCCATTGTACCATCAATTGCGCATACCTCTTGAGACGATGATAATCACCGCTAAAGTTGCCAGCCAATTTAATTGGATTTTCAATCCAGTAAATTCGTAATATATAATATATTGTGTGGCCTATTTTAAACATTATCATAATACTTTGTTCATTTTGAGAACGGAATGTACCAACAAACCTTGGTTTCTCTCCCCTAAACGCACACTCCGGTGCTTGGTTTTACACATTTTCAATATTAAAAACATGTAGTTATTTATCAAAATTAGTAGTGCTTTGAGATAAATAATATTTTCAATACAAGAAATGAGGTAAACACGCTAGCGTCGGACCATCAAGAGTGGGACTACTGCTTTGTCAATCTAGATTGATATTTCCGCGGTATCTTTGATTGGCAATTTAATACACGTTGTATCAATCATATGGTTCTAGCCTCTTTTGTCTAGTACCACGGCGACTATTATCGTCCCATTGATGCTGGCAAGAAGTAACTCCTTTTGTATAGCTTCATGACTAAAGGTTCCCGGGGTGGGCACTTAGCACGAAAGCTATACGGGGATATGCCGCAAACATGGATTGCATTTTCGGTTCTCCAGTAGTAGGGGAGAGCGGGGAGTGTACGCCCTATGGGCAGGTTCGCCAACCACGTGATTCTCATCTTTGCGGCCACTGGTTGAATTTGGCGAACACACAATTGATACAGTAGTATGTTGCAAGCTTCCCACATTAATGTGACCGTAACATGTTTGTCAACTTATCATCCAAAAACCAGTTTTGCCTCGCAAAAGTGAATTTTCTTCCATTTTCCATATTGTTTTTTTTCCCCCAAAGATATTCGCAGAGAAGGTTTTAATGTAAATTATCATTAGGTAGGTATGGGATTGATTATGGATTTGATGCAGTTAACAACCCATCAATGTATGTGGGACATCTGTGGTATAGGTCAATGCACTTATTGCGCTATATCATGGGGCACATACGCCCTATGATGATGGGGCAGGTTCGCCAATAGGGATTTATATAGTTATGATTTTGCATAATTAATTGTAATTTTCCTCTAACAGGATAATTGTAATTATAAAAAAATAGTTATCAGGAATGGAGTAACACTAATTAGAGGAGAATACTTCAAAATGTGGTATTTCTTATTACTTTTATATTCTGAACGATCCCTACATTTTATTTTGGAATAAAATAATGAAAAATAACAAATATATATTTATTGGATATTATGGTAATTTGTGTAGCCTAATTCTGAGCCTAGGACGAACTTGCCCCGGCCTATGGGCAAACCTACCCCGGCGTCGGGCAAGTTCGCCTTTTTGAGACACCTGTATTTATCATTTACTCTTGCCTTTACAGTAAGGCCTAGAGTACTGAGATCAAGGTCGTATGTAGCCAAGATATCAATCTTTCACATAATATCAATAGGTCCATTCAATCTTTAAAATTGGCGTCGCTAGACCTCTTCAAATGAAAATGGGGCGAACACTCTCCCCTATATCAATACACCGAGACGGAAGTGCACTTGGATATCTCCTCATCAGCAGTAGGTGGAAGTCTTCTATCAAGATAACTAAAACCCTGCGAGGTTAGATGTATAGATGGATATTAGTGAGCTCCTGAAGCAAGCTGATTCTGTAGCAGGGATTATGCAAAAGCTGTGCAATACTGTGTGGGAGTCAAGAGTATGGCCAGAGGATTGGAAGAGATCAGTTTTCCTAACACTTCCAAAGAAAGGGGATGCTAGCGAATGTAAACATCATCGTACTATCTCTCTGATACCACATGCAAGCAAAATCCTGCTGCACATCATCAACGAACGTCTCAAACCTCATCTTGAACGTGAACTTCCTGCTGAGCAAGCCGGTTTCCGGAAAGGCCGCGGCACAAGAGATCAGACAGCCAATGTACGTCACAATGGAAAAATGTTTTGAATTCCAGAGGGAGCTCTTAATGTGCTTTACAGACTACGCTAATGACTTTGATTGTGTGAGATATTCGGCATTATGGACAGCACTGCAAGAAATGGGAATCCCTTACCACCTCGTCCACCTAATTCGTAATCTGTATGATGGTCAAGCTGCTTGTGTTCGCACTGAGAAAGGAAATAGTGACTGGTTTGCTCTAGGTCAGGGAGTCCGTCAAGGGTGCATACTATAGGGAGCTTGCGATTTGGACGACGGACGCTTAATATGACACCTCGAGTCGTGTGCGCATGCGTCGACTTAGCAATCCGTCGGTCGTCCAATTTCTGTGACCTGTCTTCGGCTGATTACTAGGGAGCTTTCGATTTGCACGACGGATGAATCTAGGACGGTTGGATGACACTTTGAGTCATGTGCGAATGCGTCAATGTTGTCAACCGTTGGTCCTCTAAATGCTACAACGCGTAAAGGGACTAACAACCGACGTGGCGACGACGGTAAAGTGTTGTGTTTTACCGTCGTACAAGCGTCTGTCGCGCAAATCGAAAGCTTAAGATCACAGGTCCCAGAAATTGGACGACCGACGGATTGCTATGTCGACGCATGCGCACATGACTTGATGTGTCATCTTGTCATAGAATCGTCCGTCGTCCAAATCGAAAGCTCCCTAATGACCAGCACTCTTCAACCTTTATGCAGAGTCTATAATGAGACGTGCATTGGATGATTGGCCAGGGGGGCTGTCAGTAGGTAGATACCAAATACACAATCTACGTTATGCAGATGACACCACCCTGTTTGCAACAAATATGGAAGAGATAGCGGAACTCCTGAAGAAATTCAAGGCGGAGAGTGAGCAACTTGGCCTACGTCTAAACGTCAGCAAGACAAAAACCATGTCCATAGGCACAGAAGGTGTTGGAGAGCCTCTCATAATTGATGATAATGAGGTGGAATCGGTCTCGAAATTCAACTTTCTTGGATCCCTGATTACCAAAGAGGGTGGTTGCAGCCAAGAGATTAGACACCGTTTAGCATTTTAGCAATGGTTAGATCAGCAATGATCAACCTAAGCAAGATCTAGGCTGACAGAGGAATAACCAGAGCAACAAAAATCAGGCTTGTCCAAGCCCTTGTATTTCCAATTGCCATGTATACATGTGAGACGTGGACCTTAACAAAAGCTGACAAAAACAGAATAGCTGCTTTCGAGATGTGGTGTTGGAGGCGTATGCTTCGTATCTTATGGACAATGAGAAGGACCAATGCCAGTATTATTGAAGAAATAGGGGTGTCTAAACGCCTTCCTAATGCCATCAACACCATCAATGCTGAGCTACTTCGGCCATATCTCACGTCGCAAGGGTAACAACCTAGAGAAGATAATCATGCAAGGCATGATTGAAGGGAAGCATAAGAAAGGCAGACCTCGTTCCCGGTGGATTGACCAAATAAAATTGATTACTGGACACCCTCTCCGTGATTGTTACTCCTTTGCTGAAAATCGTTATTTGTGGCTTTGCATCTGTAAGGTCACGAGCTGTCAGTCATGACAGGACCAAACCAACCAACCAACCAACCAACCAAGGGTGGTATTCCAACATATTTAAAACATTGTTTTAATCAAGTTTGCTGGTTTTTTTTAGTAGAAACAACAATAATGGCAATGTTTAATGTTCATCTTGAATTCTGAAGTAAATTAATTAAAAAAAAAAAAATCGACATGATATTGTGTCCCTGTAAGCATAGTACAACTATAGTACTTGCAAAATAGATTAGAAACAAAATATACAGAAAACTGGTGAAGGGAACAAATAAGTTTTTAAGAGCTTTTTTAAGCACACTTGTAGATGATGATTGTCTAATACAGATAGGTAGCTTATTCCACTCTTTTGATGCACAAACTGTGAAAGTTCTATCGCCAGCTAGATAGTCATTAGAAGATTGGAGTGGTCTCTTTGGAACATATAATGAAAAACAATTTGACAAGTAGATTGTCCTTGGTTATGAAGACATTTATAAACGCACAGAAGTAATTTAAAGATGATCCTTTGGCATAATTATTGGAATCCAATACAGTGATTTTAAAAGTGGTCCAGGCGAATGTTTTCGTTCGACTTCAAAAACAACACGTGCTGCTCAGTTTTGCAAACGTTGAAGGCGAATGATGTAAGTAGATGGTAGTAAAGAGAGAAGACCATTACACTAATCGAGACGTGAGAGTATCAATGAACATACAGCATGTTGACATGTAGGTTGATCGATATATTTTCTGATTCTGCCGATAGTTCGTATATGGAAAGTAACAGTGTTGCTGACATTTGTGATATGTGATGACATGGTCATTTGTGAATCAAAGAAGGCACCCACACTCCTTACGGTCTTCGCAGGTTGAATGTTTTCATTTCCAAAAGAAAGAGTAATATTAGATGGCAGATCGTGTTTGTGACTGTATGTAGATGCGGCAATAAAGAACTCTTCTTTACTATCATTTATCTTTAATTTGCTTGCAGTCATCCAGTTCCTAATATCATACACTTTTGGAGTCGGACACATTATGATAATTTGCAATGTCACCAACTGGAAGGGTATGAACAGAATATCCAACAAGTCCGACTACAGAGCCTTGTGGCAAACCAGACTGCGAAATGATTGGATCTGAGAGTTTACCAGCTATAAACTTGGGTAGACCAATCAATTAGATAGGAACGAAACCAATTAAATGCAGTTCCTTTGACACAAATTCGTTTAGAAAGACGTGAAATTAAAATGTGATCAATCGTGTCAAAGGCAGCTTATAGTCCAATAACACAAGAAGAACAGCTCTATTAGCATGTAGTGAAAACATAATGTCATTTTTTACTTTTATAAGTGCTGATTCAGTACTTTGCAGTGCTCTGTGTTTAGATTGGTCCGCAAGGTTGTTCAAATCCATATGTTCTGTGAGACGTAAACATGCGATCTTTTCAATTAATTTACAGACAAAAGTTATATTGGCCACAGGTCTGTAGTTCTGAAGCGTATTTTGATCAAGAGTTTACTTTTTTAGTTTATCATCGCAGAATGAGCTCCTTTGGGAAAGACTCCGGTAGAAAGAGAGACATTTACAATATCAGCAAGCACAGGAAGAAGTTGAGGCAGGTTGTCTTTGAGGTACCATGTTGATATAGAATCCAACCGACTGGTTTTACTTGGTGATGAATTGATGATTTTCAAAAGTTCAATTTCATTAGTTGGTCTGAACACTTCAAGAGGAAGAATATTTACATGGGAAGAGTCACAAAAGTGATCAGGAATACTAACATTTTCATTGTCAAGTGCCTTTCTGATATTCACACTCTCATTGACAAAATATGAAGAGAATTGATTGGCGAGATCTATAGCAGAATCGTAGTATGGTAGATGCTGAATATTTTTGTTGAGAAGCGAGTTAATAGTGCGGTAGACATCTTTAGTTACTTTGTAACAGTATCGAACGATACTGGGTGTTTCAGTATTGGGCGATACTAGTACAGTCCAGAATATGGGACCTAAAGTACACTTTTCTCGATAAATGTCCCATCATAGGAAAACCTTACCAATGCATTCGCCAGGAATAAATGTAAATTTGCGAGAGGCAAACAGCTCAAATTATTATATATATAGCATTACAGTGACCATCGACAATTGGACGCTCAGCGGCCCACGCGGGTATGATGAAATAGGCAGCACACATGGATGGTCTGTAGTAGACATTTGCTAGATATTTGATCTAAATTTATATCGGTGTTTTTAGAACTTGGATTCATAAGATAAAAACGGGGAAAACTGGTGAGTAAAAATGGGAAAAGCTAGGCTCTGTAGGTCCCACACCACAAAATAAGTTCCCTATTGCTTTGTGTGGTTAAGAGGTCAAGTTCATGTAATTGTTTTACCCTTAGAGCAAACTGGTTCATTTAAATCATTGGTTTTAATTAAAAAGACGTCTTTTGCTTAAAAACAATCACTTTTGTTAACCTGCATTTTTTTCGCTACGGGCAAATTCGTACGACAGGCTGCATATTTTCTAAGATTCTAAGAAATCGTGTAAAATAATCCCAATCAAGAAAAAGCTAGAGATTTTGGGCCTAATGTGGAGGAAATAACCTACAAATGCCAAATTATGAAACATTTAGGTACATTTACAGCACTTTTTACCCTTTTCTAGGACGTTCAATTTAGACTTATGTGTGTGTGTGGGGGGGGGGGGGGGGGGGGGGGATCTATCTTAATTTCAAACACTGCCGGGTATTGCCAGAATGCAAAATATAATTTTGTGGTGCGCCGATAGTGGACCATGTAGACGTGTGGATCCATTCCGCTCGAGGGCAAGGGTGTTGGGCGCACTTACCACTTGCAAAAAATTAAGTTCCAGAATTTGACTTGACTGAAACATTTACGGTATTGTGTCCTCCGATACAGGTGGATTTCACAAACTTCGGTAGACAACATTATGGAAACTGTATTATGTTGTCAAGTGGTGGCAGCTGGCAAGGTCGAGATTGTGAAATTGTTGGATATCCCATCTGTAAACGACGGAAAAGTAAGTCAATTGTATGGTCAACACCCTTGTTTTGGAACGCCCTCTATTTTTTATTTTGTACCTCTAAATTGAATGTTGTTGTCAAATCATATTTTTAAACAGCCCGGAAACTAAAATAACATTACAGAGCAATACGCTTGCTAATAACTTCAAAATCAAATATGGAAAATAAGTTGTCACGCGGCTAACCCGACAGTTTAATTTCTGAGTACTTTTTCGTTCGTAAATATATAGAAATTCATGGTTTAACACGTATTTCCTGTTTTAATCGCACAATGTAAATAAGTGAACACATCCATATAGAATGCTTTATGATGAAAATACAAACATTGTAAAAATACCATTTCATAAATGAGCCATCAAAATTGTAACACGTGTTACCAACACGCGGTGTCCAGGAAATGTTCTAAAACGTCGATAAAGTTGGATTATTTATATTTTTTCTTGGCAAAAATATTATTAGATGAATCGATTTTCTTGCCATCTCCATATTACAGATATTTCCATAACAGATATTGACGAATGTGCTAAGAATACTGACGATTGCAATGCTGACGCGACATGTATAAACACAGTAGGCAATTATACTTGTCAGTGTAATGATGGTTATGTCGGGGATGGTAGAACATGTTTGGGTAAGTGTAAGCATTGCTTACGTACTGCCTTTAGAAATGTTATTTCCCAAAATAATTTAGTTTCTATTGATGCCAGTCATGCCAGTTATAATTTCCCCCCACTGGTTAGGCCTTTTCATAAAAGAGTAAACAATATGATACATTCTAGAATTACATTTCACAGGTTGTTCACATTAAAAAAGGGAAGTCGAGTCGAGGGAAAGGACTAAATGGCATGTCTAATTGTTGCATTCATGTTGATATTTTCTTTAAGCTACTAGTATTTTGTAATAATTCTATTTTTTTGTACATGACTAAATTATCTGACCGGCTATGATGGTGATGATGATGATATTGATGATGGTGATAATGATATTGATGATGACGATGACGACGATGACGATGATCTTCGTGGTCGTCATCGTTATCGTACTGTCGTCATCGTCTTTTGATTTTCATCGCCTTCTATGGATATATTTTCTTGCAATGTCCCAGAATGCAACGCGTGTTACCGACTTTAAATATTATTTTCCAGTGGTCTCACATTCACAACCGTTAATCTTTTATGTTAGTATTATCACGGGGATCTAGTCTAAGTATTTCGTTTCTTTTTACTGAGAGAGTACAAAGAATACAAATGATTTTAACCATGACATTGCCCATACATAATTTATAAACAAAGCAAATGTGAGGCTATCAATGGTTTTCGTTCTTTTAACATAATTATTTATATTGCTATGGTCCACTTCCATAATAGATGTTAATGAATGTTCTAAAAATACGGACAACTGCCATGCTGATGCAACATGTATCAATTCTGGTGGCAATTATACCTGTATTTGTATTGATGGGTATAACGGGGATGGCAGGACATGTTTGGGTGAGTTAAGAATTCCTTTGCGTATGTTTTGTTCTAGAAATGCATTTCCTATGTAATTTGGTTTCAATTGATGCCACTTTAAATTGTCCTCATACTAGATGACTCATAAAGAGCTTGTTTTAACATGTTTAAACATCAGTTTACCGTTTAAAATAAATGGTAAACACTCTGACAAATTCCAAAATACTGTTTCATAAATAAGCCATCAAAATTTGTAACGCGTGTTACCAAACGAGCTTTCCAGGAAACGTGCTAAAACGTCGATAATAAAGTTTACCCAAGCGAGCGGAAATTGTAATTGTCGGCATTTTGCTGGGAACCCATGGTTACCAGTTAGCCATTCACGTTCCACTTCCGGGTGCCAACGAAAGCAGCCTTTGTTGGTTTTCTTGCTCATTCCATCTTGGTGCCTCTGCACCTCATTCGCATTTCAGTCTTCATACCAAGAGGATATCATTTAAATAATCCTACTTCAGTGTATTGTGCGCATCAGTTTCCGATGTCTAAGAGTAAAGTTGGATTATTTATCAATTTTCTTGGCAAAAATGTTAGGTCAATTTATTTTCTGGCTATCATTGACTTCCATAACAGATATTGACGAATGTGCTAAGAATACTGACGGTTGCAATGCTGACGCGACATGTATGAACACAGTAGGCAATTATACTTGTCAGTGTAATGATGGTTATGTCGGGGATGGTAGAACATGTTTGGGTAAGTGTAGACATTGCTTACGTATTGCCTTTAGAAATGTTATTTCCAAAATAATTTGTTTTTATTGTTGCCAGTTATAATTTCTCCCCCACTAGAAAGGCTTTTCTTAAAATAGTTAACAATATGATACATTCCAAAATTACATTTCACAGGTTGTTCACATTAGAAAGGGGAGGTCGCGTCGAGGGAAAGGACTACATGTCATGTCTAATTGTTGCATTCATTTTGATATTTTGTCGTCATCGTTATCGTACTGTCGTCATCGTCTTTTGATTTTCATCGCCTTCTATGGATATATTTTCTTGCAATGTCCCAGAATGCAACGCGTGTTACAGACTTTAAATATTATTTTCCAGTGGTCTCACATTCACAACCGTTAATCTTTTATGTTAGTATTATCACGGGGATCTAGTCTAAGTATTTCTTTTCTTTTTACTGAGAGAGTGAGAGAGTTTTTACTGAGCCTATGTTGGTTTTCTTGCTCATTCCATCTTGGTGCCTCTGCACCTCATTCGCATTTCAGTCTTCATACCAAGAGGATATCATTTAAATAATCCTACTTCTGTGTATTGTGCGCATCAATTTCCGATGTCTAAGAGTAAAGTTGGATTATTTATCAATTTTCTTGGCAAAAATATTAGGTCAATTTATTTTCTGGCTATCATTGACTTCCATAACAGATATTGACGAATGTGCTAAGAATACTGACGGTTGCAATGCTGACGCGACATGTATAAACACAGTAGGCAATTATACTTGTCAGTGTAATGATGGTTATGTCGGGGATGGTAGAACATGTTTGGGTAAGTGTAGACATTGCTTACGTATTGCCTTTAGAAATGTTATTTCCAAAATAATTTGTTTTTATTGTTGCCAGTTATAATTTCTCCCCCACTAGAAAGGCTTTTCTTAAAATAGTTAACAATATGATACATTCCAAAATTACATTTCACAGGTTGTTCACATTAGAAAGGGGAGGTCGCGTCGAGGGAAAGGACTAGATGTCATGTCTAATTGTTGCATTCATTTTGATATTTTGTCGTCATCGTTATCGTACTGTCGTCATCGTCTTTTGATTTTCATCGTCTTCTATGGATATATTTTCTTGCAATGTCCCAGAATGCAACGCGTGTTACAGACTTTAAATATTATTTTCCAGTGGTCTCACATTCACAACCGTTAATCTTTTATGTTAGTATTATCACGGGGATCTAGTCTAAGTATTTCGTTTCTTTTTACTGAGAGAGTACAAAGAATACAAATGATTTTAACCATGACATTGCCCATACATAATTTATAAACAAAGCAAATGTGAGGCTATCAATGGTTTTCGTTCTTTTAACATAATTATTTATATTGCTATGGTCCACTTCCATAATAGATGTTAATGAATGTTCTAAAAATACGGACAACTGCCATGCTGATGCAACATGTATCAATTCTGGTGGCAATTATACCTGTATTTGTATTGATGGGTATAACGGGGATGGCAGGACATGTTTGGGTGAGTTAAGAATTCCTTTGCGTATGTTTTGTTCTAGAAATGCATTTCCTATGTAATTTGGTTTCAATTGATGCCACTTTAAATTGTCCTCATACTAGATGACTCATAAAGAGCATGTTTTAACATGTTTAAACATCAGTTTACCGTTTAAAATAAATGGTAAACACTCTGACAAATTCCAAAATACTGTTTCATAAATAAGCCATCAAAATTTGTAACGCGTGTTACCAAACGAGCTTTCCAGGAAACGTGCTAAAACGTCGATAATAAAGTTTACCCAAGCGAGCGGAAATTGTAATTGTCGGCATTTTGCTGGGAACCCATGGTTACCAGTTAGCCATTCACGTTCCACTTCCGGGTGCCAACGAAAGCAGCCTTTGTTGGTTTTCTTGCTCATTCCATCTTGGTGCCTTTGCACCTCATTCGCATTTCAGTCTTCATACCAAGAGGATATCATTTAAATAATCCTACTTCAGTGTATTGTGCGCATCAGTTTCCGATGTCTAAGAGTAAAGTTGGATTATTTATCAATTTTCTTGGCAAAAATGTTAGGTCAATTTATTTTCTGGCTATCATTGACTTCCATAACAGATATTGACGAATGTGCTAAGAATACTGACGGTTGCAATGCTGACGCGACATGTATGAACACAGTAGGCAATTATACTTGTCAGTGTAATGATGGTTATGTCGGGGATGGTAGAACATGTTTGGGTAAGTGTAGACATTGCTTACGTATTGCCTTTAGAAATGTTATTTCCAAAATAATTTGTTTTTATTGTTGCCAGTTATAATTTCTCCCCCACTAGAAAGGCTTTTCTTAAAATAGTTAACAATATGATACATTCCAAAATTACATTTCACAGGTTGTTCACATTAGAAAGGGGAGGTCGCGTCGAGGGAAAGGACTACATGTCATGTCTAATTGTTGCATTCATTTTGATATTTTGTCGTCATCGTTATCGTACTGTCGTCATCGTCTTTTGATTTTCATCGCCTTCTATGGATATATTTTCTTGCAATGTCCCAGAATGCAACGCGTGTTACAGACTTTAAATATTATTTTCCAGTGGTCTCACATTCACAACCGTTAATCTTTTATGTTAGTATTATCACGGGGATCTAGTCTAAGTATTTCTTTTCTTTTTACTGAGAGAGTGAGAGAGTTTTTACTGAGCCTATGTTGGTTTTCTTGCTCATTCCATCTTGGTGCCTCTGCACCTCATTCGCATTTCAGTCTTCATACCAAGAGGATATCATTTAAATAATCCTACTTCTGTGTATTGTGCGCATCAATTTCCGATGTCTAAGAGTAAAGTTGGATTATTTATCAATTTTCTTGGCAAAAATATTAGGTCAATTTATTTTCTGGCTATCATTGACTTCCATAACAGATATTGACGAATGTGCTAAGAATACTGACGGTTGCAATGCTGACGCGACATGTATGAACACAGTAGGCAATTATACTTGTCAGTGTAATGATGGTTATGTCGGGGATGGTAGAACATGTTTGGGTAAGTGTAGACATTGCTTACGTATTGCCTTTAGAAATGTTATTTCCAAAATAATTTGTTTTTATTGTTGCCAGTTATAATTTCTCCCCCACTAGAAAGGCTTTTCTTAAAATAGTAAACAATATGATACATTCCAAAATTACATTTCACAGGTTGTTCACATTAGAAAGGGGAGGTCGCGTCGAGGGAAAGGACTAGATGTCATGTCTAATTGTTGCATTCATTTTGATATTTTGTCGTCATCGTTATCGTACTGTCGTCATCGTCTTTTGATTTTCATCGTCTTCTATGGATATATTTTCTTGCAATGTCCCAGAATGCAACGCGTGTTACAGACTTTAAATATTATTTTCCAGTGGTCTCACATTCACAACCGTTAATCTTTTATGTTAGTATTATCACGGGGATCTAGTCTAAGTATTTCGTTTCTTTTTACTGAGAGAGTACAAAGAATACAAATGATTTTAACCATGACATTGCCCATACATAATTTATAAACAAAGCAAATGTGAGGCTATCAATGGTTTTCGTTCTTTTAACATAATTATTTATATTGCTATGGTCCACTTCCATAATAGATGTTAATGAATGTTCTAAAAATACGGACAACTGCCATGCTGATGCAACATGTATCAATTCTGGTGGCAATTATACCTGTATTTGTATTGATGGGTATAACGGGGATGGCAGGACATGTTTGGGTGAGTTAAGAATTCCTTTGCGTATGTTTTGTTCTAGAAATGCATTTCCTATGTAATTTGGTTTCAATTGATGCCACTTTAAATTGTCCTCATACTAGATGACTCATAAAGAGCATGTTTTAACATGTTTAAACATCAGTTTACCGTTTAAAATAAATGGTAAACACTCTGACAAATTCCAAAATACTGTTTCATAAATAAGCCATCAAAATTTGTAACGCGTGTTACCAAACGAGCTTTCCAGGAAACGTGCTAAAACGTCGATAATAAAGTTTACCCAAGCGAGCGGAAATTGTAATTGTCGGCATTTTGCTGGGAACCCATGGTTACCAGTTAGCCATTCACGTTCCACTTCCGGGTGCCAACGAAAGCAGCCTTTGTTGGTTTTCTTGCTCATTCCATCTTGGTGCCTTTGCACCTCATTCGCATTTCAGTCTTCATACCAAGAGGATATCATTTAAATAATCCTACTTCAGTGTATTGTGCGCATCAGTTTCCGATGTCTAAGAGTAAAGTTGGATTATTTATCAATTTTCTTGGCAAAAATGTTAGGTCAATTTATTTTCTGGCTATCATTGACTTCCATAACAGATATTGACGAATGTGCTAAGAATACTGACGGTTGCAATGCTGACGCGACATGTATGAACACAGTAGGCAATTATACTTGTCAGTGTAATGATGGTTATGTCGGGGATGGTAGAACATGTTTGGGTAAGTGTAGACATTGCTTACGTATTGCCTTTAGAAATGTTATTTCCAAAATAATTTGTTTTTATTGTTGCCAGTTATAATTTCTCCCCCACTAGAAAGGCTTTTCTTAAAATAGTTAACAATATGATACATTCCAAAATTACATTTCACAGGTTGTTCACATTAGAAAGGGGAGGTCGCGTCGAGGGAAAGGACTACATGTCATGTCTAATTGTTGCATTCATTTTGATATTTTGTCGTCATCGTTATCGTACTGTCGTCATCGTCTTTTGATTTTCATCGCCTTCTATGGATATATTTTCTTGCAATGTCCCAGAATGCAACGCGTGTTACAGACTTTAAATATTATTTTCCAGTGGTCTCACATTCACAACCGTTAATCTTTTATGTTAGTATTATCACGGGGATCTAGTCTAAGTATTTCTTTTCTTTTTACTGAGAGAGTGAGAGAGTTTTTACTGAGCCTATGTTGGTTTTCTTGCTCATTCCATCTTGGTGCCTCTGCACCTCATTCGCATTTCAGTCTTCATACCAAGAGGATATCATTTAAATAATCCTACTTCTGTGTATTGTGCGCATCAATTTCCGATGTCTAAGAGTAAAGTTGGATTATTTATCAATTTTCTTGGCAAAAATATTAGGTCAATTTATTTTCTGGCTATCATTGACTTCCATAACAGATATTGACGAATGTGCTAAGAATACTGACGGTTGCAATGCTGACGCGACATGTATGAACACAGTAGGCAATTATACTTGTCAGTGTAATGATGGTTATGTCGGGGATGGTAGAACATGTTTGGGTAAGTGTAGACATTGCTTACGTATTGCCTTTAGAAATGTTATTTCCAAAATAATTTGTTTTTATTGTTGCCAGTTATAATTTCTCCCCCACTAGAAAGGCTTTTCTTAAAATAGTAAACAATATGATACATTCCAAAATTACATTTCACAGGTTGTTCACATTAGAAAGGGGAGGTCGCGTCGAGGGAAAGGACTAGATGTCATGTCTAATTGTTGCATTCATTTTGATATTTTGTCGTCATCGTTATCGTACTGTCGTCATCGTCTTTTGATTTTCATCGCCTTCTATGGATATATTTTCTTGCAATGTCCCAGAATGCAACGCGTGTTACAGACTTTAAATATTATTTTCCAGTGGTCTCACATTCACAACCGTTAATCTTTTATGTTAGTATTATCACGGGGATCTAGTCTAAGTATTTCGTTTCTTTTTACTGAGAGAGTACAAAGAATACAAATGATTTTAACCATGACATTGCCCATACATAATTTATAAACAAAGCAAATGTGAGGCTATCAATGGTTTTCGTTCTTTTAACATAATTATTTATATTGCTATGGTCCACTTCCATAATAGATGTTAATGAATGTTCTAAAAATACGGACAACTGCCATGCTGATGCAACATGTATCAATTCTGGTGGCAATTATACCTGTATTTGTATTGATGGGTATAACGGGGATGGCAGGACATGTTTGGGTGAGTTAAGAATTCCTTTGCGTATGTTTTGTTCTAGAAATGCATTTCCTATGTAATTTGGTTTCAATTGATGCCACTTTAAATTGTCCTCATACTAGATGACTCATAAAGAGCATGTTTTAACATGTTTAAACATCAGTTTACCGTTTAAAATAAATGGTAAACACTCTGACAAATTCCAAAATACTGTTTCATAAATAAGCCATCAAAATTTGTAACGCGTGTTACCAAACGAGCTTTCCAGGAAACGTGCTAAAACGTCGATAATAAAGTTTACCCAAGCGAGCGGAAATTGTAATTGTCGGCATTTTGCTGGGAACCCATGGTTACCAGTTAGCCATTCACGTTCCACTTCCGGGTGCCAACGAAAGCAGCCTTTGTTGGTTTTCTTGCTCATTCCATCTTGGTGCCTTTGCACCTCATTCGCATTTCAGTCTTCATACCAAGAGGATATCATTTAAATAATCCTACTTCAGTGTATTGTGCGCATCAGTTTCCGATGTCTAAGAGTAAAGTTGGATTATTTATCAATTTTCTTGGCAAAAATGTTAGGTCAATTTATTTTCTGGCTATCATTGACTTCCATAACAGATATTGACGAATGTGCTAAGAATACTGACGGTTGCAATGCTGACGCGACATGTATGAACACAGTAGGCAATTATACTTGTCAGTGTAATGATGGTTATGTCGGGGATGGTAGAACATGTTTGGGTAAGTGTAGACATTGCTTACGTATTGCCTTTAGAAATGTTATTTCCAAAATAATTTGTTTTTATTGTTGCCAGTTATAATTTCTCCCCCACTAGAAAGGCTTTTCTTAAAATAGTTAACAATATGATACATTCCAAAATTACATTTCACAGGTTGTTCACATTAGAAAGGGGAGGTCGCGTCGAGGGAAAGGACTACATGTCATGTCTAATTGTTGCATTCATTTTGATATTTTGTCGTCATCGTTATCGTACTGTCGTCATCGTCTTTTGATTTTCATCGCCTTCTATGGATATATTTTCTTGCAATGTCCCAGAATGCAACGCGTGTTACAGACTTTAAATATTATTTTCCAGTGGTCTCACATTCACAACCGTTAATCTTTTATGTTAGTATTATCACGGGGATCTAGTCTAAGTATTTCTTTTCTTTTTACTGAGAGAGTGAGAGAGTTTTTACTGAGCCTATGTTGGTTTTCTTGCTCATTCCATCTTGGTGCCTCTGCACCTCATTCGCATTTCAGTCTTCATACCAAGAGGATATCATTTAAATAATCCTACTTCTGTGTATTGTGCGCATCAATTTCCGATGTCTAAGAGTAAAGTTGGATTATTTATCAATTTTCTTGGCAAAAATATTAGGTCAATTTATTTTCTGGCTATCATTGACTTCCATAACAGATATTGACGAATGTGCTAAGAATACTGACGGTTGCAATGCTGACGCGACATGTATGAACACAGTAGGCAATTATACTTGTCAGTGTAATGATGGTTATGTCGGGGATGGTAGAACATGTTTGGGTAAGTGTAGACATTGCTTACGTATTGCCTTTAGAAATGTTATTTCCAAAATAATTTGTTTTTATTGTTGCCAGTTATAATTTCTCCCCCACTAGAAAGGCTTTTCTTAAAATAGTAAACAATATGATACATTCCAAAATTACATTTCACAGGTTGTTCACATTAGAAAGGGGAGGTCGCGTCGAGGGAAAGGACTAGATGTCATGTCTAATTGTTGCATTCATTTTGATATTTTGTCGTCATCGTTATCGTACTGTCGTCATCGTCTTTTGATTTTCATCGTCTTCTATGGATATATTTTCTTGCAATGTCCCAGAATGCAACGCGTGTTACAGACTTTAAATATTATTTTCCAGTGGTCTCACATTCACAACCGTTAATCTTTTATGTTAGTATTATCACGGGGATCTAGTCTAAGTATTTCGTTTCTTTTTACTGAGAGAGTACAAAGAATACAAATGATTTTAACCATGACATTGCCCATACATAATTTATAAACAAAGCAAATGTGAGGCTATCAATGGTTTTCGTTCTTTTAACATAATTATTTATATTGCTATGGTCCACTTCCATAATAGATGTTAATGAATGTTCTAAAAATACGGACAACTGCCATGCTGATGCAACATGTATCAATTCTGGTGGCAATTATACCTGTATTTGTATTGATGGGTATAACGGGGATGGCAGGACATGTTTGGGTGAGTTAAGAATTCCTTTGCGTATGTTTTGTTCTAGAAATGCATTTCCTATGTAATTTGGTTTCAATTGATGCCACTTTAAATTGTCCTCATACTAGATGACTCATAAAGAGCATGTTTTAACATGTTTAAACATCAGTTTACCGTTTAAAATAAATGGTAAACACTCTGACAAATTCCAAAATACTGTTTCCTAAATAAGCCATCAAAATTTGTAACGCGTGTTACCAAACGAGCTTTCCAGGAAACGTGCTAAAACGTCGATAATAAAGTTTACCCAAGCGAGCGGAAATTGTAATTGTCGGCATTTTGCTGGGAACCCATGGTTACCAGTTAGCCATTCACGTTCCACTTCCGGGTGCCAACGAAAGCAGCCTTTGTTGGTTTTCTTGCTCATTCCATCTTGGTGCCTTTGCACCTCATTCGCATTTCAGTCTTCATACCAAGAGGATATCATTTAAATAATCCTACTTCAGTGTATTGTGCGCATCAGTTTCCGATGTCTAAGAGTAAAGTTGGATTATTTATCAATTTTCTTGGCAAAAATGTTAGGTCAATTTATTTTCTGGCTATCATTGACTTCCATAACAGATATTGACGAATGTGCTAAGAATACTGACGGTTGCAATGCTGACGCGACATGTATGAACACAGTAGGCAATTATACTTGTCAGTGTAATGATGGTTATGTCGGGGATGGTAGAACATGTTTGGGTAAGTGTAGACATTGCTTACGTATTGCCTTTAGAAATGTTATTTCCAAAATAATTTGTTTTTATTGTTGCCAGTTATAATTTCTCCCCCACTAGAAAGGCTTTTCTTAAAATAGTTAACAATATGATACATTCCAAAATTACATTTCACAGGTTGTTCACATTAGAAAGGGGAGGTCGCGTCGAGGGAAAGGACTACATGTCATGTCTAATTGTTGCATTCATTTTGATATTTTGTCGTCATCGTTATCGTACTGTCGTCATCGTCTTTTGATTTTCATCGCCTTCTATGGATATATTTTCTTGCAATGTCCCAGAATGCAACGCGTGTTACAGACTTTAAATATTATTTTCCAGTGGTCTCACATTCACAACCGTTAATCTTTTATGTTAGTATTATCACGGGGATCTAGTCTAAGTATTTCTTTTCTTTTTACTGAGAGAGTGAGAGAGTTTTTACTGAGCCTATGTTGGTTTTCTTGCTCATTCCATCTTGGTGCCTCTGCACCTCATTCGCATTTCAGTCTTCATACCAAGAGGATATCATTTAAATAATCCTACTTCTGTGTATTGTGCGCATCAATTTCCGATGTCTAAGAGTAAAGTTGGATTATTTATCAATTTTCTTGGCAAAAATATTAGGTCAATTTATTTTCTGGCTATCATTGACTTCCATAACAGATATTGACGAATGTGCTAAGAATACTGACGGTTGCAATGCTGACGCGACATGTATGAACACAGTAGGCAATTATACTTGTCAGTGTAATGATGGTTATGTCGGGGATGGTAGAACATGTTTGGGTAAGTGTAGACATTGCTTACGTATTGCCTTTAGAAATGTTATTTCCAAAATAATTTGTTTTTATTGTTGCCAGTTATAATTTCTCCCCCACTAGAAAGGCTTTTCTTAAAATAGTAAACAATATGATACATTCCAAAATTACATTTCACAGGTTGTTCACATTAGAAAGGGGAGGTCGCGTCGAGGGAAAGGACTAGATGTCATGTCTAATTGTTGCATTCATTTTGATATTTTGTCGTCATCGTTATCGTACTGTCGTCATCGTCTTTTGATTTTCATCGTCTTCTATGGATATATTTTCTTGCAATGTCCCAGAATGCAACGCGTGTTACAGACTTTAAATATTATTTTCCAGTGGTCTCACATTCACAACCGTTAATCTTTTATGTTAGTATTATCACGGGGATCTAGTCTAAGTATTTCGTTTCTTTTTACTGAGAGAGTACAAAGAATACAAATGATTTTAACCATGACATTGCCCATACATAATTTATAAACAAAGCAAATGTGAGGCTATCAATGGTTTTCGTTCTTTTAACATAATTATTTATATTGCTATGGTCCACTTCCATAATAGATGTTAATGAATGTTCTAAAAATACGGACAACTGCCATGCTGATGCAACATGTATCAATTCTGGTGGCAATTATACCTGTATTTGTATTGATGGGTATAACGGGGATGGCAGGACATGTTTGGGTGAGTTAAGAATTCCTTTGCGTATGTTTTGTTCTAGAAATGCATTTCCTATGTAATTTGGTTTCAATTGATGCCACTTTAAATTGTCCTCATACTAGATGACTCATAAAGAGCATGTTTTAACATGTTTAAACATCAGTTTACCGTTTAAAATAAATGGTAAACACTCTGACAAATTCCAAAATACTGTTTCATAAATAAGCCATCAAAATTTGTAACGCGTGTTACCAAACGAGCTTTCCAGGAAACGTGCTAAAACGTCGATAATAAAGTTTACCCAAGCGAGCGGAAATTGTAATTGTCGGCATTTTGCTGGGAACCCATGGTTACCAGTTAGCCATTCACGTTCCACTTCCGGGTGCCAACGAAAGCAGCCTTTGTTGGTTTTCTTGCTCATTCCATCTTGGTGCCTTTGCACCTCATTCGCATTTCAGTCTTCATACCAAGAGGATATCATTTAAATAATCCTACTTCAGTGTATTGTGCGCATCAGTTTCCGATGTCTAAGAGTAAAGTTGGATTATTTATCAATTTTCTTGGCAAAAATGTTAGGTCAATTTATTTTCTGGCTATCATTGACTTCCATAACAGATATTGACGAATGTGCTAAGAATACTGACGGTTGCAATGCTGACGCGACATGTATGAACACAGTAGGCAATTATACTTGTCAGTGTAATGATGGTTATGTCGGGGATGGTAGAACATGTTTGGGTAAGTGTAGACATTGCTTACGTATTGCCTTTAGAAATGTTATTTCCAAAATAATTTGTTTTTATTGTTGCCAGTTATAATTTCTCCCTCACTAGAAAGGCTTTTCTTAAAATAGTTAACAATATGATACATTCCAAAATTACATTTCACAGGTTGTTCACATTAGAAAGGGGAGGTCGCGTCGAGGGAAAGGACTACATGTCATGTCTAATTGTTGCATTCATTTTGATATTTTGTCGTCATCGTTATCGTACTGTCGTCATCGTCTTTTGATTTTCATCGCCTTCTATGGATATATTTTCTTGCAATGTCCCAGAATGCAACGCGTGTTACAGACTTTAAATATTATTTTCCAGTGGTCTCACATTCACAACCGTTAATCTTTTATGTTAGTATTATCACGGGGATCTAGTCTAAGTATTTCTTTTCTTTTTACTGAGAGAGTGAGAGAGTTTTTACTGAGCCTATGTTGGTTTTCTTGCTCATTCCATCTTGGTGCCTCTGCACCTCATTCGCATTTCAGTCTTCATACCAAGAGGATATCATTTAAATAATCCTACTTCTGTGTATTGTGCGCATCAATTTCCGATGTCTAAGAGTAAAGTTGGATTATTTATCAATTTTCTTGGCAAAAATATTAGGTCAATTTATTTTCTGGCTATCATTGACTTCCATAACAGATATTGACGAATGTGCAAAGAATACTGACGGTTGCAATGCTGACGCGACATGTATGAACACAGTAGGCAATTGTACTTGTCAGTGTAATGATGGTTATGTCGGGGATGGTAGAACATGTTTGGGTAAGTGTAGACATTGCTTACGTATTGCCTTTAGAAATGTTATTTCCAAAATAATTTGTTTTTATTGTTGCCAGTTATAATTTCTCCCCCACTAGAAAGGCTTTTCTTAAAATAGTAAACAATATGATACATTCCAAAATTACATTTCACAGGTTGTTCACATTAGAAAGGGGAGGTCGCGTCGAGGGAAAGGACTAGATGTCATGTCTAATTGTTGCATTCATTTTGATATTTTGTCGTCATCGTTATCGTACTGTCGTCATCGTCTTTTGATTTTCATCGTCTTCTATGGATATATTTTCTTGCAATGTCCCAGAATGCAACGCGTGTTACAGACTTTAAATATTATTTTCCAGTGGTCTCACATTCACAACCGTTGATCTTTTATGTTAGTATTATCACGGGGATCTAGTCTAAGTATTTCGTTTCTTTTTACTGAGAGAGTACAAAGAATACAAATGATTTTAACCATGACATTGCCCATACATAATTTATAAACAAAGCAAATGTGAGGCTATCAATGGTTTTCGTTCTTTTAACATAATTATTTATATTGCTATGGTCCACTTCCATAATAGATGTTAATGAATGTTCGGGTGAGTTAAGAATTCCTTTGCGTATGTTTTGTTCTAGAAATGCATTTCCTATGTAATTTGGTTTCAATTGATGCCACTTTAAATTGTCCTCATACTAGATGACTCATAAAGAACATGTTTTAACATGTTTAAACATCAGTTTACCGTTTAAAACAAAATGGTAAACACTCTGACAAATTCCAAAATACTGTTTCATAAATAAGCCATCAAAATTTGTAACGCGTGTTACCAAACGAGCTGTCCAGGAAACGTGCTAAAACGTCGATAATAAAGTTTACCCAAGCGAGCGGAAATTGTAATTGTTGGCATTTTGCTGGGAACCCATGGTTACCAGTTAGCCATTCACGTTCCACTTCCAGGTGCCAACGAAAGCAGCCTTTGTTTGTTTTCTTGCTCATTCCATCTTGGTGCCTCTGCACCTCATTCGCATTTCAGTCTTCATACCAAGAGGATATCATTTAAATAATCCTACTTCAGTGTATTGTGCGCATCAGTTTCCGATGTCTAAGAGTAAAGTTGGATTATTTATCAATTTTCTTGGCAAAAATGTTAGGTCAATTTATTTTCTGGCTATCATTGACTTCCATAACAGATATTGACGAATGTGCTAAGAATACTGACGGTTGCAATGCTGACGCGACATGTATGAACACAGTAGGCAATTATACTTGTCAGTGTAATGATGGTTATGTCGGGGATGGTAGAACATGTTTGGGTAAGTGTAGACATTGCTTACGTATTGCATTTAGAAATGTTATTTCCAAAATAATTTGTTTTTATTGTTGCCAGTTATAATTTCTCCCCCACTAGAAAGGCTTTTCTTAAAATAGTTAACAATATGATACATTCCAAAATTACATTTCACAGGTTGTTCACATTAGAAAGGGGAGGTCGCGTCGAGGGAAAGGACTACATGTCATGTCTAATTGTTGCATTCATTTTGATATTTTGTCGTCATCGTTATCGTACTGTCGTCATCGTCTTTTGATTTTCATCGCCTTCTATGGATATATTTTCTTGCAATGTCCCAGAATGCAACGCGTGTTACAGACTTTAAATATTATTTTCCAGTGGTCTCACATTCACAACCGTTAATCTTTTATGTTAGTATTATCACGGGGATCTAGTCTAAGTATTTCTTTTCTTTTTACTGAGAGAGTGAGAGAGTTTTTACTGAGCCTATGTTGGTTTTCTTGCTCATTCCATCTTGGTGCCTCTGCACCTCATTCGCATTTCAGTCTTCATACCAAGAGGATATCATTTAAATAATCCTACTTCTGTGTATTGTGCGCATCAATTTCCGATGTCTAAGAGTAAAGTTGGATTATTTATCAATTTTCTTGGCAAAAATATTAGGTCAATTTATTTTCTGGCTATCATTGACTTCCATAACAGATATTGACGAATGTGCTAAGAATACTGACGGTTGCAATGCTGACGCGACATGTATGAACACAGTAGGCAATTATACTTGTCAGTGTAATGATGGTTATGTCGGGGATGGTAGAACATGTTTGGGTAAGTGTAGACATTGCTTACGTATTGCCTTTAGAAATGTTATTTCCAAAATAATTTGTTTTTATTGTTGCCAGTTATAATTTCTCCCCCACTAGAAAGGCTTTTCTTAAAATATTAAACAATATGATACATTCCAAAATTACATTTCACAGGTTGTTCACATTAGAAAGGGGAGGTCGCGTCGAGGGAAAGGACTAGATGTCATGTCTAATTGTTGCATTCATTTTGATATTTTGTCGTCATCGTTATCGTACTGTCGTCATCGTCTTTTGATTTTCATCGTCTTCTATGGATATATTTTCTTGCAATGTCCCAGAATGCAACGCGTGTTACAGACTTTAAATATTATTTTCCAGTGGTCTCACATTCACAACCGTTGATCTTTTATGTTAGTATTATCACGGGGATCTAGTCTAAGTATTTCGTTTCTTTTTACTGAGAGAGTACAAAGAATACAAATGATTTTAACCATGACATTGCCCATACATAATTTATAAACAAAGCAAATGTGAGGCTATCAATGGTTTTCGTTCTTTTATCATAATTATTTATATTGCTATGGTCCACTTCCATAATAGATGTTAATGAATGTTCTAAAAATACGGACAACTGCCATGCTGATGCAACATGTATCAATTCTGGTGGCAATTATACCTGTATTTGTATTGATGGGTATAACGGGGATGGCAGGACATGTTTGGGTGAGTTAAGAATTCCTTTGCGTATGTTTTGTTCTAGAAATGCATTTCCTATGTAATTTGGTTTCAATTGATGCCACTTTAAATTGTCCTCATACTAGATGACTCATAAAGAACATGTTTTAACATGTTTAAACATCAGTTTACCGTTTAAAACAAAATGGTAAACACTCTGACAAATTCCAAAATACTGTTTCATAAATAAGCCATCAAAATTTGTAACGCGTGTTACCAAACGAGCTGTCCAGGAAACGTGCTAAAACGTCGATAATAAAGTTTACCCAAGCGAGCGGAAATTGTAATTGTTGGCATTTTGCTGGGAACCCATGGTTACCAGTTAGCCATTCACGTTCCACTTCCAGGTGCCAACGAAAGCAGCCTTTGTTTGTTTTCTTGCTCATTCCATCTTGGTGCCTCTGCACCTCATTCGCATTTCAGTCTTCATACCAAGAGGATATCATTTAAATAATCCTACTTCAGTGTATTGTGCGCATCAGTTTCCGATGTCTAAGAGTAAAGTTGGATTATTTATCAATTTTCTTGGCAAAAATATTAGGTCAATTTATTTTCTGGCTATTATTGACTTCCATAACAGATATTGACGAATGTGCTAAGAATGCTGACGATTGCAATGCTGACGCGACATGTATAAACACAGTAGGCAATTATACTTGTCAGTGTAATGATGGTTATGTCGGGGATGGTAGAACATGTTTGGGTAAGTGTAGACATTGCTCACGTATTGCCTTTAGAAATGTTATTTCCAAAATAATTTGGTTTCAATTGTTGCCAGTTATAATTTCTCCCCCGAAATAGTAAACAATATGATACATTCCAAAATTACATTTCACAGGTTGTTCACATTTAGTAAAGGGAGGTCGAGTCTAGGGAAAGGACTAAATAATGGCATGTCTACCTTTTGCATTCATTTTTGTACATGACTTTTATCTGATGACGATGATGATATTGATGATGACGACGATGACGATGATCTTCGTTGTCGTCATCGTTATCGTACTTTCATCATCTTCTTCTGATTTTCATTTCCTTCTACAGATATTGACGAATGTGAAACGAATGGTGATGATTGCCACGCAGATGCAACATGTACAAATACTGTAGGAAATTATGCATGTGAATGCAAAGCCAGCATTGGCAGCACTTGTGCAGGTAGGCTTATTAGTTATAGTACTATGGTATGATATCATAATTATACGGGGAGGGTTAACAAATACAACATCCGCGGTTTGGATGACTTACAGTGACTGGTGGCTATACCTCCCGACGCTCTGCGTCGGGAGGTACTCACTAGTCACTAGCGGACCTCAAGGTATAGCAAAATCACTGTTCGGACTAGCGGCACTTCGGAGTAGTGGACCGTCGGACTAGCGGCACTTCGGACTAGCGGATCGATACCTATATCAGGGCTTGATGTAATGTGCAATTGTTGGTCTTGAATTTTTTTTTATTGATTTGCTTGTATTTTTATTATTTTATGTTGTATCCTATCATTGTCTAATCAAAATTAAAAATTGAAAGCTTACGTTGCTCCCGCGTAGGCTCCTAGTAGGCATACACAGGCCAGGCTACACAGTGTAGTACGCATAGCGAGGAAGCGGCTGACTCATTTCCCCTGGCAGAAGAATAATATCATCGAAACACGTTTCTTATTCGTCACAATAATTGCCGCAGACCTTCACGATGCAGCATCTTAATTAATTAAAAGATTCCTCAAATCTCCGTATGTTTAGTTCGCGAATTTCGTCGGCAGATACTTAGCAGACGACGCTATGTTTGTGGTTGTCAACCTCGTACTTGGCGTCACCAGTTAATATGTACGTACTATTCATAGGCTCTAGAAATGTTTTTGGGACGATGTTGATTAGCAGGACGGTAATCAAAACTTTGTTTGATAATAGTATAAAAAACAAACAAGCATTCGGCAGGCTTTTTAATTTATCTAGCTCTGTCAGAAATGAACCAATCAAAACAGAGGTTATATTTGAGAGAAGTATTGATTAATTTCTTGTGTGTGCTGTCTGAATCACTCAATAAACCTGGATGGAAATGTTATTTGACTACTGTTGCGCAATCACTATTTCTCCATAATTACTGAACCGAATCAATTGCGGTTTTCTTCAAATCATAACAAACTAATTCGACTTTGATATATTCCATTAGGATGTTACGATCACCTTAAGTCATATTGTAATTTATTTCCCTGTACAATAATAATAAGAGTATCATTTGGGGTTGCTCTTAATTATGACTATGTTTCTGTCTCTTTCACGTTCTTTATTGTCACGACGTGTGTGCATGAAGTCAACAAAGCTTTGGACTCTATTGCCAAGGTAACTCATTTTAATAATAATACTACTACTACTACTACTACTACTACTACTACTACTACTACTACTACTACTAATAATAATAATAATAATGGCAGCTTATAATGCGCCAACATTCAACAAAATTGTTGCTCCAGGCGCATCGACACAACATTGCAAAACTAAATTAGTACAAAAATTTGAATGAAGGAAAACCGTCATCACTTCAACACATCAACAACAAGAAATGGTAGCGTTGACATGGTTGAACTAATGACAATCCCCACCCACAATGTGAACAACGCCACAAATAATAACATACACATCAAGAACATACAAATTCATAAAAACATCAATCAAAGAAATCACTCTCAGATTTCATAATTAAGGTCTTTAACAATGTTTTGAAAGAATCCACAGATTCTGTAGTTTTTACAGACTCCGGAAGCTTACACAAAAATAGTATTGAATCAACAATATGCATTGTTCCAGAATCTTGATTCACCATCAGGGTAACTGTTTAACATGTCTCATTTTCATCTTTGAAAGCATCATAATTTGGATAGGCTTTTTAGTAAAAGAGGCCCTGCATAAGATGCAGTTTACTGGAATCAGACGGACTACTGAACTTTTAACGCTTCTAGATTAGAAGATGTTAGAGGAATATATAGAGAATATGGTTGAACTGAACGCCTATATATTATAATGACATCGCTGTTCTTCCCCATCTGACTCATTAGCACATTTGGTAGAGCGCTGGTCTAGTAACCCAGAGGTCCCAGGTTTAATTCATGGATGGTCAGTGAATTTTTCACTGACTGTCATTTATCTTGTTTGGAGAAAACAGACTTAATGTGCACTACTGAACTTTGTTCACCAATCTACAAATAATATGCACAAGTTTCACATCACTTTAGAAAAAAGAATAAAGCTGCGATTCAGTACACGCGCATTGTCACTGCACAGCACAAACAATGGTATCCCATAGAAAAATGGATGTGCTCCACCTTTTTTCATTATATCTGATGGAAATGTGTACTTTAGGTCTCAGATACTGGTATACCAGTATCGTTCAATAATGGAACATAAACGTTGCCAGTATCGCTCGATTTTAATTTTAAGATTTGTGTTTTTCTTTAGATACCAGTCACTGAAAATAACGTCGTAAATGTTGTGGCTGACTTAACTCAAGTTATAAATGAAGGTACTGTAATCGATAGTCAAGGTCTGGAGTCCATTGCCATAATCCTGGATGGTGTTGCTGATGTAGAACTGCCGGATGAAAGCGTAAGAATTAAGCCAAGATCAAAGTCAATCATACAAAAAACAAAATGTTCCGCGAGCCCGATTGACCCTATATTTTCCGAATTGAGATATTCTGTTTTGGTTTCAAAGCTTTTCTTCTTCAAATTCATGATTTTAATTGGAAAGATTTATTTCCTGAAAATAAAGAAAGATAATTAGAGAAAAACCCAACATAATCCCCAAAGTGGTCCGTCCGTATTAAGATAATTATTTCGTAAGAAATGAATTTAGAACACATGCAACAAACATTTTGATTCTTAACCTCGTTAATCAGTAAGCTTTGCCAATAAAACACTATTTTGAGGCTTGAATAACATATTTCAATTGAATTTAATAGCTCTGCATAACTAGAAAAGTCGGACTATTCCAGTTAAAATTCATACACCCCTATGGAAGACATTAATGCACATAGGTGTAAATCCCGGGCGGATGGGGTGGGTGGGGGGGGGGGGGGGAGGATATATATCCCCCAATATTTGGCCAGGGGGATGGCCTATGCAATCACCCCCAATGTAATACATGAAACAACTATCACCGTGATAGAAATGTCTAATCAGAATAATTATAGCCACATTTTCCGACCGCATTTCCCCTTCTACTCCCCTGATGCTGGTGCCGTCACTAGCCTATCACCCACATGACAACAACAAATTTACGCCACTGTCAATGCACAGGGATTATAGTCACCCAGCAGGTAACCCAATTTGAAATACACAGTTTCCCTGTGGGGAAGATTAAGGTAATGTCTTCCGTAGGGTGTGTATGGATTTCATATGGAACAGTCCATAATATGATACAGCAACATTAATCCTTCATTCCAAACAGCTAACGAGATCCGTTGTGGCAATCGTAGACGACGTCCTGACCAAGTACGACGAGGATCGTAACGAAGATTCATACACACCAAAGGACGATGACGTATCGCCCATCCCTAATCAGATTCAAAGAGCACTTGAAAGACAGATATCATCGTTACAGTCGGACCCAGATGGCAGTAACAATACTGTCATCGAAGGGGAAAACGTGGTCATCCGTGCCGTGAAAATTCCAAGAGAGTCTCTCATTAATAACAACCTGGTATTTGAAAGCATTCCATCGGGTGATGTGAACACTGCCAATGGTAGCTCAACTACACGTGTATATATACACACGGGAGACGCCCCTGACAAAAGGCCTGAAGCCGCCATTTATTTGCCAAGTGATGTGTTTCTTTCCTCTACAGGTATTGTTTCACGTGTTACAGTTCGAATCACGATCTCTTTATCATTTTTATGACGTACAGTAAGCACTCCGCCAAAACAACTGATTAGTGCGCGGTGTGTATCAAACGAGTGTGTGTTATCTGCACCTCTGTTGAAATCTTTCCATTGGCCGGCTATCTGTTGAACAGAGGATCACTTTTAAATTGCTGTTGTTGTTTATAATACACTAAACAGTCTTGCACCGATATACCTATTAACTGATTCAAATGATATGTTCCAAACAAACACTTACTGCATAACTATTTTGTTTATGTCAGATACTCCTTTTTGCGAGTCACCACTCTCTGCCTTACAATAAGCAGTTCAGACGGAAGCATACGACCTTGCACGCTCTGACGTCATATTTTCCCATGATTCACGTCACAGGCCCGTAACTAGGGGGGGGGGGGGGGGGGGGGCGGTCGCCTCCCAAATCTGAAAAAAATAAATCCTTTTTTTGTACCAATGTACCTTTTTTGGTACCAGTGTACCTTTTTCTGTACCAATGTACCTTTTTTGTACCAATGTACCTTTTTTGTACCAGTGTACCTTTTTTGTACCAATGTACTTTTTTTGGTACCAATGTACCTTTTTTGTACCAATGTACTTGTTTTTGTACCAATGTACCTTTTTTGGTACTAATGTACCTTTTTTCACCCTAATTTTCCGGAAAACGCCCCATTTCCCATTGTGTAAAGCGGTTTTTTCGGGCCGTTTTGAACTAAAACATGTCCTAACCCCCCCCCCCCCCCCCCCCGCTCTCAAAATTATCTGAGATGACTTAAAATAAATTGGGGGCAACCTTTTACGATTTTTTGTACCAATGTACCTTTTCCAGAAATACGCCCGCCCCCTCACGACAACATTTATAAAGAAAATCAATATGATTTTATACGGAATCAGTGTTTCTATTTATTTGTCGGAATTAAGTTTAATATCATGTGTCCGATTGAAGAAAATCACAATGATGACAACGTAACTTATTACTCAAATTTGCCGCCTCACAGGTAACAGTTCTGCAGTAGTGCCAGTTAGCTTCTTTGTTTACCAGAACAACAAGTTGTTTCCATCCCAGCGACTGATCAACGACTCCGATAATCCAAACCAGATTCGCGTTGCGGTAGCAAGTCGTATTATCACAGCTAACGTGGAAAGAGCCGAAGACATCGTCGATTTACTAGAGGACCGCCAAGTTGAAACTATCTTTGCTCTAGTTCTGGTAAGGCTAAAAACAAAAATGTTCAGAAATGATTCAAAAAATGATAGAGTGGTTTTTTTTAAATTGGGAAATTTTTGACAACTTTTTTAAAGTTAGAAAAAATTGGACATATTCTGAAAATGTTGACAATTTACCGACGAAAATAACGTTCTGTACTCCAATATTGTTCTGGAAATGTCAACTGATTATGATATATATGATGCATAAGGCGACTTTTTTCATTTACCATTATTAATTGCTTTTCAAATATTCCTCATTTGACAATATCGCTTTTTATCAACATCTGGTTTACCAATTACAAAACAAGAATTTGGAGTAAAATAGTACATTACTGATTCAAAATTATGTTCAAATAATTAAAATCTGCACATATGAAATATTATATTTTTTAAATCATGAATTAACAATAAATGTTATTTCTACCCCATTTATTTACGTGTGTATAATTTAGGAACAAGACCCGAATTCTAGAGTAGGTCGTCCTCAATGTGTATTCTGGGATGTCAATGCAAATGACGGAGTCGGTGATTGGTCGAATGACGGGTGTCAAGTCAAACGACCTTTCAAAGATAGCAATGTGGTGTGCCAATGTAATCATCTCACTAGCTTTGCCGTTTTAGTGGTAAGAATTAACGATATCTTTAAGATGAATTTACAAATTAATATGATGATGTATAGTTATTTTAAATCGTGAAGGAAAAACGAGTTAGGGATCACGTCAAAACTCGACCGCCAGGCAACCGCCGGTTACGGCCGGTTCCGCCCGGTTCTCACAAAACGTGTCGTCTGTTATAATATACACACATAATGAGGTCAAATAGTTACACTCTGGTGAACACGACCGGTTGATAGTGCCTCGCCACACGCGTGAGCAATAAAATCTTGAAGTAATGGGCTCAGTTGACAACCAGTACAATACAGCTATTGATTTTCGCTGGGGTTGGCTTTTTCAATCTGTTTATAGCTCAATTAACTTTTTAAAATCAACACCGAAAGTCTATGGGGGGGGGGGGGGGGGGTGACTTTTAGGGTGACTTTTCTCCGTTGGAAAAAAGTGGCCCGCCAGAGTTAGGGTTAAGACGCGCAGCCTCGGTAAACCATAGGCAGACGATTGGTTTGCTGGTAGCAACAACTCGCTATTCGACAATGGGATGTGGATTGATCAGTGCGTCATATACGCATACCTTTGTCACGCTATACCCAGCGTGTTGAAAAAGCATCTTTGAAAATAAAAATGCACTTACTTTTATTTTGATTTGGACAGTAAGCTCTCTTAATGTTCAGGCAAACTTCTACACTACATTTCTACACTAAATTTATTAAATTATCACCCTTTTGTTTTTCTTTTTTTCTTTTTTAGGATATATATGATCAAAATGCTTCGGTGTTGGATTACTTTAGCAAAATTGGCTGCGGTATTTCTATTACATGTTTATTGGTAATGCTTGTAACGTACTTATCGAACAGGTAAGTGACTTTGAAACTCCAAGTTTTTTTCAAGATCCCGTGTATTTCTTTTGAAAACGTTACGGACATACAACTATGAGAGTCATTAACTTGGTATTTCCATTAATGTGTGTGTGTTTTGAGCCGCCTATGCAGTAAAATATTCCATCCGGTTTCCGAACTGATTATGGTTATGTTCACTTATTAATTTGATATGCCTCATTGTGACATACTTATGTGACATCAAATGGGAGAGGGGCGGGTGTGGATTAGAGTGGAGTGGATTTGGTACTGTAATAGTCAATAATGTACTAGGCCTATAATTGAATATTCCAAGCTTTTAAGCTTTTAGAATACTGTTAGTGGAACTAGTTATGTAATTTGTAATTTTTTCTTCTTCTTTCAGACAGTTGCGTGAGAGACGCCCTCAGAAGATTATGATCCATTTCTGTTTTTCTTTGTTATGTCTTTACTTGGTATTTGTCATTGGGATTGACCAGACTACACCACGGTGGGGATGCACCATTGTGTCCGTATTGATTCATTACTTTACACTAACCTCGATATCATGGATGGGCGTCGAAGCTACCAATATGTACATACTCTTTGTGAAAGTCATTGGTTGTCATATTTCCAAATTTATGTTGAAATCGTCTATAGTAGCGTGGGGTGAGTTATTAAAATAAATATTAGATGAAGATGGTTTTGTAAAAATATTTATTTAACGAATATATATTATGTCACTGAACTTGGCAGAGGTGCAGATAATGCTTATAGGTCAATAAATGCGTATGTGTTGTTTCGAGAGAAATTAGACAAATCAATGCACGCGCGCTGATGTTGATGTGTGAATAATGGCACGACCCCGAAGGGGGAGTGCTATTGTGAGCATATCAACATTTGCGCAAGTGCATTGATTTTTCTAATTTTTCGAGAAACAAAACATACGCATGCATTGACCTAATTCATACACGACACTATACAAATAAAAATTCACAATTTAAGCATAATGTTGATCTATGTAAAAACACTTTAACAAGTTTGCTAACACCACCCGTAGTGAAAATCGGCGAACCAGCGAATCTTGAACAACGAATCAAAAGAAAACGCGCACTGCGTGATTTGAACGGCGCACACGCGGAGTGCAGTGGACACTTTCAATGCACTCCGCGTATTTGTAATTCTTGCTTCCTGATTGGTTCAACACTACATAGAGTGTATGAATAAGTCTTACCATGTTGATTGCATCCTGAGACTAATAATAAATATAACTAAAGAGATAAGAAGCGCCTATTTATACCTGCTATGTGCAGCGATCTAGGTCCGTCGCGGCATTGTTATAAACTGATAAAGAGCTCAACAAAAAGAAAGTCATACACTTTTATTGTGTCCTATAGAGTGACTTCCATTTAAAGGGCATTGAGAGATACGTATGGGAGTGCGCCCTCAATTATCCTGGAAATCATTTTTTTTGCATCAAAGTAATACTTAGGCACCATCTGAAACAGTTTACCAACATTCGCCGTTAATCATATAAAATGTCATGATTTTCTTAGTTTCGATATGATCATATCGAAACTCAGGTGCTGAATTCGGAAGTTATGCTTCGTTTTACTCACAGACTTTCGCGGCAAATCTCAACCCGGAAGTGCCGTTATTTGCTTATTTTGGCATGAAGGCGATGTCGGAATTGTATGACATTTTGGATTTGGGTTATGTTGATGATTATCTTTACGTTATTTGCTCATTTCGTATATCGATACATCTCTCAATGCCCCTTTAAAGTTTGACCATACAGGCTAGATAACCAATTGGGTGAATCTTTTTGGCACAATTTGGTACCACATTTGCCACAAAACAACAAAGATAAGCCATGATTAGCACCATTTAAAGAAAATCTGTGATGTTTCCAAATTCGCATTGTCAACATCCTTCGTGGAGTAAGGTTTTGATAGATGCGTCCTATTTTGGCCTTTGAACATGTTTAGAGCAAATTGCCCAAAGGTTTACATAGGAAGTATTACTTTATGGTAAGATGGGCGGATATGTTTTGACAGGACAACGAAGTTATGTGATACTTTTCTTGGTTTATTTTTCAGGATTACCTGCCGTTATTGTTATTATTGCACTGAGTGTGGACCATACGCAATATGTAAATCAACAACAGTGAGTTGTATGAACGTTTTCTTCTCTCCAAGCAATGGCTTTATTGACAATTATCGCATGCTTCTCTATACAACATAATGTAAACATTCTCATATGGGTATACATATGCTATTATACAGGATGTCCCTAAAAAGGTGCACGTGTTTCACGTCGTTGCCCTCATTGAATACTCAGTATTTGGCTATAATAGTCTTTATATAATTTAAAAGATAATTTAGTTGGCTTTCAAATGTGGTTTATTTGATTTAATTCTGTGACATTGTACCGTACTGATTATCCCTACGAGTGGTTGGTGTCAAAAACACGCGGCCTAGCTATCAACATCAGCATAAGTTCATTGATAATATTGCAATAATATTGAAATAAATATCTAGGAATATTGAAATAAATATCTAGGAATCCAGTATCTAGGAATACACTGATTACAAAAGGGGCGAGGCCCCGAGGGAAAAGGGCGAACGGCGGTCATGGTGCACTACCTTATAAGCGTTATAACTTTTCCATCAATGTGGCCCCATACTGCCCACGCTATAAATACGTGTTTTAAACATATTTAGTTAATGTATACTTCCTTTTTTAGTATTTATTATTAATTGGTTTTCTTGCGGTTTTTTTCTTCTTCTGACAGCTGCTTCCTGGAAATTGGGAACACGTTTTATTTTGCCCAGTTACTCATCATGGCACTCGTCATCTCTTACAATATAGTGATCTTTGTGTTAGTAATGCACCGCCTGTTATTTGGCAGAGTAGCTAGCAGCAGGAGCCGTGATGCAGATATGCAGAGAGCGGATAATATTAAGCGGGTCCAGAATGCAGTCTCCATTACAGCTCTACTTGGATTGACCTGGGTGTTTGGATTGTTATCTCTTATCCATGAGCGATCCAGTCTTGTCTTCCAAGTGTTATTCTGCCTCTTCAACTCCATGCAAGGATTCCTGGTTTTCGTTATGTTCTGTGTTCGTCAGAAGAAGGTTGTGCAAGTTTGGAAAGGGTGGTTTTTATATGTTAAAGATTGTAGGAGCAGAAGAGGTGATACGACGTGGACAGCATCTGCAGCTTCCGCATCAACGCTTGACCGACAAGTGAAGAAACAACCTCGAGGAAACCTTGCGGATAACGGAGGGAATAACATCGATATGGATCAGTTCCAGTGCACCTATACCGCCGACCATAAAGATGCGCCGAAAAACACACAATCTAATGTCGATGTGTTTGTTGATAACAACTAACGAAATATTTTGACAACTTTTACAAAATAGACAACTGGTGGACTAGTCATGCTTCTAAACACTGACTATTTATTTTTGTATGCTATACAAAAGGTATTATATGAATGTATCTAAATAATACATAATAATAATGAAATAATAACAGTGCTTACGTATATAGCGGCAGCGCTGTTCCAAAAATGATCACAGCGCTTAACAAAAATATAACATATAAACAATACAATGTACCCCAGGCACCGTAATTAAGTGAATGTAAATAATAAGGAAGTATGTACAGAAAATCAGTTACTATAACAAATGAGTGTTAATATTCCATAGTGTTGGGCCAGCACAGTAAAGGAGCCAATGCAATAGCCGGCTGGCACAACACACTACGGGTTTTGTGTGTGGCAGCATGGTGGCAGATCGTAGACCTGGTCTAGATGGAATGTAGATGGAAACACACTCAGATTTGCATATGGGGGCCGACCGGTAATGGATTTATAGGCATTAAAAAGTGTTTTGAACTTGATTCTTTTATAATAATAATAATGATATATCAATCAGATTAGTGTTCCCTTATCTCACATGCACCTATAGTCATGGTTGGGATGTTTTATAACGTGTTTCAACACTTTCCACGCGGCATATTTGGAATCACCATGAGAAATGCATTCAAATAAGTACAAACCTAGTATTAGTTCAGTGATAAGTACATGCCTAGTATTGGTTGAGTGATCTTCGAGATAGACTTTGAAATTTGTTACAGGTTTCTGAAAAAGATGTTTTGTACATGGTAAAACTAGTAGCCGCGTGGAAAGGGTTAACTTTGTTTTACACATACATGTACATTATATGTCTATATATAAGATAATAGGTATGTAATAGATTAGGCTATTCCTGTACATTCATACAGCAATAAAAACAATAAGCATTAAGTAATGTGCCATCAATCTAGATGACTATTTCGATGCGAAGACTTTTTTCTGCGCGGAGAAAAGTGACCCCAAAAGTCACCGCGACCCCCCCGGGATTTGAACCACGGACTTCCAGCACCAGCGGCGAAGGATTCACCACTACACCACGGGTGTCAAGGCTACTTACTTGGCCGAGTATACTCGGCCGCGTATATAGCCTGGGTCCATTTTATCCTCGAAAAACTTGCACACCGGGTGGAATATAGAGATTGGCTCGTGTGATTCTGTTGGATTTGGCAGGGTTAGGGTTAATCAACCAAAAATTACAAAATATTGGGGAAAAAAAGCAAAATAAAAAAGATTATTAACCCTTACCCATTCGGACACTTTTTTAGATTTTTTTTCTGCGCGGAGAAAAGTGACACCAAAAGTCACCGTGACCCCCCCCCCCCACCACGGGATTTGAACCACAGACTTCCAGCACCAGCGAAGGATTCACCACTACACCACGGGTGTCAAGGCTTCTTGGCCGAGTATACTCGGCCGCGTATATAGCGTGGGTCCATTTTATCCTCGACAAACTTGCACGCCGGGTGGAACATAGAGATTGGCTCGTTGGATTCTGTTGGAGTTGGCAGGGTTAGGGTTAATACAATTGAACATACATAATATGTAAAAATGCACGAACATAGTATCAGTTATACACCTTATTAAAATAAGTAAGTCTTTAAACATAGTATTAGTTTTACAGCCTATTAAATAAGTGAGTCTTATAGTATATTATCAGTTGTACACCTTATTAAATAAGTGGGTTTTTAACATAGTATCAGTTTTACACCTTATTAGAAATGTGAGTCTTTAAACATAGTATCAGTTATACACTTTATTGATTAAGTGAGTCTTATAACATAGCATCAGTTATACACTTTATTAATTAAGTGATTCTTATAACATATATAGTATCAGTTATACACCTTATTAAATAAGGTAGTCTTATAACATAGTATCAGTTATACACTTTATTAAATAAGTGAGTCTTATAACATAGTTTCAGCTATACACCGTATTAAGTAAGTAAGTCTTTAACATAGTATCAGTTATACGCCTTATTAAGAAAGTGAGTCTTTAAACAATGAGTCAAAAATCAGGCGGTTGTGTTTGCAGCATAAAAACACACGAACTCACGAACACACGATATCCACAAAATCAGGCGGTTGTGTTTGCAGCATATAAACACACGAACTCACGAACACACGATATCCACAAAATCAGGCGGTTGTGTTTGCAGCATACAAACTCACGAACTGGATATTTCCAGGAAAGAGGCGGTTGGGTTTGTTTGATAAACTAACCAACTCACTACAAGGGAGGAGTTTCATGAGTTCGTGACTTGGAGCCAAAATTTCTTTACTATTTCTTTATTTTCAAAGTGTACAAGTCACGAACTCACGAACTCACGAACTCAGTATTGTCGGCACGAGTTCGTGAGTTTGTGCGTTCATACCCTAACCGCCTGGCACTAAATCTCTTCCGTAATATTAAAACCTAGTAAGGGACGCACCATTAGATACACAGGGGGGTTGGCATGGAAGTTTTAAAAATAAAAAACTTTGCCAACTATCCAGGAAAAAAACTCACTTTGCCAGGAAAAAAGAAGAAGAAGATGACCCACTGCCGAGTAAAAAAAAGAAGAAGATGACTCGCCCGACTCACCCAACTCAATGTACAGAAAAACAGTAAAACCTAAAAAAACAAAACTTTGCCGCCTTTGGCGAAAAACAAACAAACTTGCCGCCAAAAGGCGCCAAAAAAAAAAAGGCGCCTACTTCGGTGATAAAAAAAAAATTCGCCCGACCCCAACTTCCATGCATGCCCCCTGAAAATCAAATGGTGCGTCCCTAAGTGTTCTTGCCCCTGCACATTGTATAAAGCAACACTTGCTATGCATAACCGTTGGGCAGTTTTTGCTTTGTTCATGTTGAAGGGGGAAAACATACAAGGTTTTAACAGAACAGCCACGTTAATATTTATATTGGAACAGTTTTTATTTCGATTATAATGAAGTTTTAGGTTTCAAACGCCATTTTATGGCGTTTGAAACCTAAAACTTATCTCAAGTATTTCAGATTGATTGATATCCTGTGACAAATAATGCCCCAAGTGTTGTGAGTGTATATTTGTATATAGTCACTGAAATGCCATAATGCTGAACATGGCATAACTTATTTAAATCAAGTTGCCATGGGAATTATATTACCACACAAGTCTGACATAAATGTATACCCTAAACCCTTAAGCTATCATTCTTAATATATATTGGCGCTATTATTATTACCAGACTGAAAATGTGATTATAAAAAAATGTCAGTATAATATTAAACGGACGAACATATTCTTTTTTATATACGTTATTCATATATTCTTGTTCATTGATTGATTAAAAGTGGGTCACATGATCAAAAATAAACTCGCTATTTTGCCAAAAGTACTATTTACGGCTCCCAAAAGTACTATTTACGGCTCCCAAAAGTACTATTTAAGGCTCCCAAGAAGACTATTTACGGCGCACTGGTGCGCTGGTAGTGTCACGCGGCATTGTACTCCGCATGACGTGAGAGGTCGCACAATTTGCATCCCCAGGCGCAGCGTGGCGATTGTTCGATAAACTTTTAAAACTTTTTAACTGATGAAGATTGGAACTTACCGGATGATTTTTGCATTTGAACTTTATGGAACTACAAATATATGAATGACGTATATAAAACAAATATATACTGCCTTTATTCGAGTCTCTGGATTAAAACTATGGTCCCTCGGTGACTGCAATAGTGCTATTTTGCTTCGGGGCTGCGCCCCTCAACAAAATAGCACTATTGCAGTCACCTCGGGCCCATAGTTTTAACCAGAGTCTCTCATGGCAGTATATATTTGTATATTTTCTTCGATATGCAAAGTGCCTTTGACCTTTGACATGTGTATTATACGATGTATATGGATTGTAATTTGGAGTGTGCATTGGTGATAAGGCCACTTGAGTCTATACAGTGGTGAATATTAAAACAAGAAAAACTTTAAAATAATTGTGTGCTGTGTTATTATTGAATTAGCGAAACTGTTGCAGTTTATGAAGAAAAAAAACATTACCATACAACACAGAAGTAAGAAGTGAGACTAGAGAATACTATTTGGTTGCTATATATAGCTTTATTAAAGATTCCTGTATGCTTTTAGGTCGATGCTTGTCTATATATAGGATTGTGTAAGTGTGTTGTATTGCATGACACAATTCACCAAATATGCCATGCAGAATCGGATTACCCCCAAAATGAAACTTATAGGTAACCGACCCTGTGACCCGCTTTTACACTAAATTAACTCGTAATAAATATAAGAGGACCTGACGTTTCGATTCTAACAGAATCTTTATCGAAGGTAAAATGACAGAATACAACATATACACAACATATATATAGACAGAGGAACAATGAGCAGGAAGTAAAGTGACAGATGGATGAATGGGGGAAGGAAATTCAAACTTGACAGCTGATTGATGAATTGGATAATGTAACAAAAGGATGATATAGACAAAGGGGAGATTAAAAAGTAAAAGGCAAATAGGATATAAAAAAATGGAGAGTAAAATCCATAATGGTGATTGATGACTACAAATAGATAATAACAATGGATGGAAATGAAAAATGACACGGGTTAATAGGCCTAAGGTAACAAATAATGGAAATGCACTGGAACAAGTAATGAAAATTACTGTGCATAGGAGACAATGTTGAAAATGAAAACAGAGTATCACACATAAAAAGAAGTAAACAAATTGAAAAAATGGGTGAAAAATACAATTGATAGGTTAATCAGATACAAATGGAGGAGGTGGGGGGGGGGGGGGGGTTGAGTCTAATCGTTCCCTTCCTGGCAGGGATAGCACTGGATCAAAAATATGAGAGGTCCTATGAAATTTTTCAGGACCCCGTAGGACTTCAAAAAACAAATTTAGGGGTTCCTTAAGAGATTGAGGGTCCTGAAGTTTGGGTATTTGAAAATTTTACTTTTTTACGGACAGTTTTAATGAATTTATATTGTGAGCAAAGGATGGATATGTAATTTACAGAATTTCTTAAGGTTTCCATTTCCATATCGTCAAATTTAAAGGGTCCCTTCAATTTTGATCGGGACCTGCAAGTCTTTCCAATTTGAAATCTGACGCGTCACTACAAGAAAGTGAGAGGTCTAGGATACGACCCCTGCTTTCTGGATGTTTCGGCCATGGGGCTGAATAGTGAGAAGACGTTTCATCCATAGCTTCTCTCTACTGAGACGTACCACTTCTGAACGGCTACCTAAAGATTCAATGCCCTGTAAGATCATATCAGACATAGTGTGGTTGGGAAGGTTAAAGTGGTGTCCGACAGGTGGCTTGTTGGTGTTGACCGTCGATCTGTGTCCATAGAAGCGCTTCTTCAGTGAGATTTTGGTCTCATCAACATACTGGACTCCACACACTCTACACTCTCAGAACAAAGGTTAAAATCTTTAACCATGTTGGTTACAATTTTAACCAACGGGAGGTTACCAGGTGAACCACACAATTGGTTGGTTAAAACCGTAACCAACAGCTGTTGGTTAAACTTTGACCTGTGGTTGGTTACAATTTTTAATCATTTGTCGGTTAATATGTTTTAACCAACAGTGGTTGGTTAAAAAATATTGGTTAAACTTTTATTTTGTTTGCTTAACTTTGACATGTGGTTGGTTAAAACTTTTAATCATTTGTTGGTTAATTCTGCTAAATTTAACCAATTGTTGGTTAATCCTGCTTGATAAATAACTTGGGTTGGTTAAAACCTAACCATTTGTTGGTTAAACCTGCTTAATATTTAACATGGGGTTGGTTAAAACCTAACCATTTGTTGGTTAAATCTGCTTCATATTTAACATGGGGTTGGTTAAAACTTAACCATTTGTTGGTTAAATCTGCCTCATATTTAAAATGGGGTTGGTTAAAACTTAACCATTTGTTGGTTAATTCTCATTGACGCACTGGGCAGTAGCTCTGTTATTGTATGGCTATGAAGTATTGCTGCGACATCATGGCAGACGACGGAGTGTTTCAAGGTACATATACGCTACGGTGAAAATACGATGTAGGAAGTCTATGGTAGGCTTCGTAGCAAGCTTAACCATACATGCATGTTGTAGTAAGTGAAGGTAAAATAGTGTCCTAAATCTGCCTTTCTTGATAGACAAATACCATGATATTGTACTGTTTAGCTCAGACAGTTACATACTTATTAAATTGCCGTATTAAGAAATCAATCTTGTACCTTGAAACCCTTCTATATGCGTCTCCAGACCCCACAACCGGAGCGTTGCAATCACTTGGTCGTCCGCCATTTTGGCAAAAAGAGAGTGAACGGGCCAGCCTCGTTTTGATGTCTCAGCAACACACCACATTTTTAACCAACGTTGTGCAATAGAGATTTTTCACCAACACATGTTGATTAAAATGTAACCAACAATTTGATAATATGCGCAAAATATTTTCCCGCCATTGAAATTCTTTGGCGGGAATCTTATTGTTGGTTAACATTATGATGCCTTAACCAACGTTGAATAAACCAAAAATTAATCATATTTGTACTCTTTAACCAACGCAATATTAAAAGTAATTTTTAACCAACGCTTCATTTTTAACCAATGTAGTACACTTTTTAACCAACATTCTTTTAACCCATGGTTTTTTAATATCTGTTCTGAGGGTGTACATGATAAGAGGTAAATGACATTAGATGTGGTACAAGTGATGTGACCCTTCGTCTTCGTAGGTGGCATGGGTGGTGTGACTGGTGAAGGAATCGCCTTCCTTGATGTGTTCCCGGCAAACGACGCACCTGCTGGTCGACTCGCGCTAACTTGGGGGAATGCCTGCCATTAATATACCAAGATGCCACATGTAAATTGATGTAGGGAAAGGGTAATTAATCTTCCAGACCAGATGTGAAAATCACAAAAGAAAATAGCCACCTCCTGTAAAATGGGCTTTAGATGATGCATGTGAAATATCATATATTTCACGGTATGTGGTTTCCCAATTTGAAAGAAGAAAACAAATGTTCCCTCCTTCAAGACAATTATTGCACAGATATATTATATGAAAGAAGAAAACAAATGTTCACTCTTTCAACACAATTATTGCACAGATACATTATATGATGTTTTTCTTCAACATGCAAATATACAGTGAATTAAAATTATTATACCAAAATAGGATCAGTAAATAGTTTATTTCGAGCATAGAGTTTACAAACAATAAGAAAGAACATTATCCGAGGGAGTGAATATTCAAATCCTGTTAAAATATATTAATCTTTTTAAATACTGGAGCTCAAACAGTGATACATGGCTTTTCTGTAGTGATAGACAACGTGTCTGTAGCGCTCTTACCCAGGATCAACAGGTCAACTCTATTGGGAGCGTTTGGTATAGTATATTTCGAGCCTCGAGTTTACAAACAATTAGAAAGAACACTATCCGAGGGAGTGAAAATTAAAATCTTGTAAAAATATATTAATCTGTTTAAATCTGGTGGTAACTTCATAAGTGCATTATACCCTCCAGCTCTCTTTCAACAAGTGTGCTAATGTACATCATCCATCAAAATCACTGAAACTCAAAATAAACTTTGCCCACGATAGCCAGTTTTTGTACATTAAACGTTGTCTGTCATTGGTCACCAGCTATTTACAATTGGGATACCAGATATAAACTCGCTGTCTATTGGTTCGACCAAGAGTGTGCATTGCATTAGTGGACCAAATCACTTGCTGTAGATATTAATGCGAGGCCTGTGGAGGTCTGTGATAAAGCATTTTATTTTTTTAGTATACTTTACAACGTGGTTCAAAATCGTGCTGCCAATAGTCATCAGACCGGACCATTTGATCGAAAAGCCACCTCTTCATTTCCTATCAATATATATTTTTTATCAATGTAAGAAAGTTGAGCATATATACTGATATTTTCTTGATTTAAGTAGAGATGGTTTAAAAGCGCAGACGGGGGGGGGGGGGGGGGGGGGGGGGGGGGGGGGGGGGGTCTGATGGAGATGTTCCCCTCCCTCATAATTGGATTTTTTGTCAATTTTCGAACCAATTAGGTGCGATTTGGTATGTTCCTTTGACCGATATTTTATTGAAAAGCAATCACTTTATTTCCAATAAATACTGGCTTTTTATATAGGCCTATGCCAGAGAGAAGTTGTGCATACTGATATATATATATATATTGATTTAAAATTGTTATATTGAAAACACTTTAGGTGTAAAAAAGAATATCGATAGTGATACTAGTTACCTCCAAAATATCATACGTACGCGTATATATACACGTCAGGTTCTTATATCCCTCGCATGCCTCCCCCGCCCGCCTTTTCGTACCCCACCATTTTCTTTTCCCCACGCCCCCACCTGGATCCGCAACTGATTACAATGGTGTAGTTTTTTGTTGTATTTTGCAAGGAAACAAAGCTGTAACAAACTTCTCAAACTCCTCTGAAACACCTGAACAAAAGGGCTATGACTGAAATAAAGAAAAAAAAACTAAAATTGAAGCGGACCCAAATAAAATGAAGCTGGAGGGGACGCTAAACATGTTAATTTTTTACATTTTGCCTCATGTGCTATCCTGCTCTTTAATGACACTGTTCATGTTATAAAATTTGAATACACAAACAGATACACCTAATCCCGAGTGGGGTGTGTTTCATCACCGTGGAGCCAGGAACAGGTGAGTGTAATCAGCACTTTCCACGCGGCTATTGGTTTTACCATATACAAAACAGATTTTTCAGAAACCTTTCTCAACTTTCAAAGTTTATCTCAAGAATTACTGAACCAATACTAGGCATGTGTGTACTTCTTTTAATGCATTTCTCATGGTGATTCTATTACCACCAGACGCTAGAATTTAACACACAAAAAGTTGTTTTTGCCGTTGCCTCGTGTCAAGCGAGATACATGTATATAACATTTCATTTATTTCATTAAGGACTGCCAACCCATGCTCAAATCATACACCACATGTTTTTTCATAAAACACAGTAAATTGGAAGGCGGAAAGGCAAGAGTCATAGAGCAGGACTCCTCCCTTTTTCCGCCTGTTCCTGGGCAGAGAAACCCAATTAGAACCCCTTGCAAACGCAAACACACTGAGAACAATACAATAATAATGTCGAACCCGACTGAAATTGAGACTTGAGGCTAGTCCTGAAATTTTCTTTTGTATAGCCGAAACCGGAACACATATTTGCGATCATTTTTGAACTACTATTTTATCCTCACTTATTATTAGATTGGAATAAATTTTGAATAAGGCCATCAGCCTATTTAGGTTGATTATGGACCTTTTTTCCCCCGCTCCTCAGACAGGCATCATCTGAAAAATTAGAGCGCACCACACACCTGTAACAAATTTCAACCTTTTTTGAACGTGTCGTTCACTCATTATTTTGATTTTAATCCATTTTACTTTGACAAACCAAAAAACACTGCCAGACAAACAATCACGCATTCTGCCAGTGGGCAACCCCACACAAGGGAGGGTGGGTGGGAATTTTTGATAAAGTGAGAAGAACCTCTCGCTTTGTAGACACGAAAGAATATGATTAAAAATATCAGATGAGGCGACCGTGAAAACAACAGGGGAGGGGCGTCAACAACCGGCGTTGCCACCCGGCGTAGGATTGGTCAACGATCCACCGGAAGTGCGAATCTGGACCCGACCATTCTAGCACAGGTGTTAAATGGAAATTCTTTTCGATGCCTCAATAATTTCTAATTACCACCAGACGCTAGAATTTAACACACAAAAAGTTGTTTTTGCCGTTGCCTCGTGTCAAGCGAGATACATGTATATAACATTTCATTTATTTCATTAAGGACTGCCAACCCATGCTCAAATCATACACCACATGTTTTTTCATAAAACACAGTAAATTGGAAGGCGGAAAGGCAAGAGTCATAGAGCAGGACTCCTCCCTTTTTCCGCCTGTTCCTGGGCAGAGAAACCCAATTAGAACCCCTTGCAAACGCAAACACACTGAGAACAATACAATAATAATGTCGAACCCGACTGAAATTGAGACTTGAGGCTAGTCCTGAAATTTTCTTTTGTATAGCCGAAACCGGAACACATATTTGCGATCATTTTTGAACTACTATTTTATCCTCACTTATTATTAGATTGGAATAAATTTTGAATAAGGCCATCAGCCTATTTAGGTTGATTATGGACCTTTTTTCCCCCGCTCCTCAGACAGGCATCATCTGAAAAATTAGAGCGCACCACACACCTGTAACAAATTTCAACCTTTTTTGAACGTGTCGTTCACTCATTATTTTGATTTTAATCCATTTTACTTTGACAAACCAAAAAACACTGCCAGACAAACAATCACGCATTCTGCCAGTGGGCAACCCCACACAAGGGAGGGTGGGTGGGAATTTTTGATAAAGTGAGAAGAACCTCTCGCTTTGTAGACACGAAAGAATATGATTAAAAATATCAGATGAGGCGACCGTGAAAACAACAGGGGAGGGGCGTCAACAACCGGCGTTGCCACCCGGCGTAGGATTGGTCAACGATCCACCGGAAGTGCGAATCTGGACCCGACCATTCTAGCACAGGTGTTAAATGGAAATTCTTTTCGATGCCTCAATAATTTCTAATTACCACCAGACGCTAGAATTTAACACACAAAAAGTTGTTTTTGCCGTTGCCTCGTGTCAAGCGAGATACATGTATATAACATTTCATTTATTTCATTAAGGACTGCCAACCCATGCTCAAATCATACACCACATGTTTTTTCATAAAACACAGTAAATTGGAAGGCGGAAAGGCAAGAGTCATAGAGCAGGACTCCTCCCTTTTTCCGCCTGTTCCTGGGCAGAGAAACCCAATTAGAACCCCTTGCAAACGCAAACACACTGAGAACAATACAATAATAATGTCGAACCCGACTGAAATTGAGACTTGAGGCTAGTCCTGAAATTTTCTTTTGTATAGCCGAAACCGGAACACATATTTGCGATCATTTTTGAACTACTATTTTATCCTCACTTATTATTAGATTGGAATAAATTTTGAATAAGGCCATCAGCCTATTTAGGTTGATTATGGACCTTTTTTCCCCCGCTCCTCAGACAGGCATCATCTGAAAAATTAGAGCGCACCACACACCTGTAACAAATTTCAACCTTTTTTGAACGTGTCGTTCACTCATTATTTTGATTTTAATCCATTTTACTTTGACAAACCAAAAAACACTGCCAAACAAGTACTTGGCTTTGACATCTCGTCAACGACAAATACTTGCCTAGCCCCCCCCCCCCCCCCCCCCCCCAGGCAAAGGGGTAGACTCCCCCTGCCAGGCACAAGGGGTGGATTCAGGAATTCACAAGTGGGGGGGGGGGGCGAAGCGTGGTTCACGGGTGAGGCACGCTTGCGAAGTAAAGGAGGCAGAGCCCCTAGCGGGGTGCTGCCCCGTTGGCGATTTTAAATTTTGTTACACCGTATTATTTTACATAATAAAATAATATCAAACCTGACCAGCATTTATCAAAGCCCAACATAATGCCGGCCTTCGTCCACTTTGAGGTTAGGAAAACCATTTAAGAATCCCGCCGTGATGGAAGCCAGCTGCGGAAAACTCGAAAAAACCCTTTGGGAAAACCGAGAACCATAGTATTTGGCCCTTGAGTTGACTGCTTACCATCCCGTGCCAATCCGGAGGTTGAATTCTTAAATAATACCCACCAAAAGTTTCCACTCAATCGTATGAAGTAAAACAACAGAGGCTAGCTAACAGGTAAAACAAAATAGCCATAACCAGTTTAAAATCAAAGCCCAGTTGTATACGGAAACCCGTCCCCCGTAACCATGAATATATTAGTGATTTCGGAGTCAAAACCCATTTCTTGACAGTAAATCATTGGAAGTTACAACATTGTCCACATCACCGTTGAAGGCACATTAAGTGGTGTTGAAATTTTTTAAATTTTTAAAAAATTACATCAGAATTCAAGATGAACATTAAAAATGGCCATTACTGTTGTTTCTACTAGCAAAAACACAGCAAAACTTGATTAAAACAATAACATCGCAATTTATTGAAAAACGCCCTCTATGCAAATATGGTTCACGTAATGTATCGCGCGTACTGCAGGGGGATACTGTTGGACGTAAAATGCTCGTCCCGTGGGACGAGCATTTTTTAAATCGACGTTTTCTTGTACATAGAGGGCTGATTTGTCAAAATACTTATAGGTGTAAGTTCATACATGTAATACAATTATAAAAATATATTAAACCCAGATGTTATCATAATTGAGGGCGCATCCTCCAACACATCTCTTAGTGCCCCTTTAAATGTCCAAGGATGAAAAACATAAATGAAGGGTAATCCAAATAATTAATGAGATGCCGTGCCACAATCTGCAACACTTGTGAAGCCACTTCCTTCGTACCATACCAGCAGCGGTAATCGTGGTATTCATAGATAAACAATAGCATCTCAGCTCCATACCAAGAATTTTCGCTAAATTACCCAAATGCATTACGCCATAATAAAATTAATAATACCTTGATAAATTAATATTCACATATTCGGGTTTGGTCGCCCTATTCAACGAGTACGGACAAGGTTAATTTTCTGTAAATACTTCTCTATTATCCAAACACAACATGAGAAGTCAGAGATTACACATAAGCACTTGACACTATAGAGAGACGCTCATAAAGAGCTCCAATGTTTAAAGATGGTTTAGTTTAAATCACGCTGCTCTCTTTCGGAATCAATGTTCAATTTGTAACTGCGAGCATGCCCTTGTTAAGACTCGTCCATGTGACACAATTTGCAATGCATACTCAAAATATTGGGTAACCACTTGGTAACAAACATTTTCCATTGTCCTTAATAGTCTTACCTATAAGGCCTGCGGTATGCGAGTATACGTCCTGAACTAGAATGCTTTTGCCGAGTCCTTTCGAGTAGGAACATGTTGTCTGATAAATAGTTCTCCCATGTAGTAAACAATTGGTCCATGTGTCGCCAACATATTTAGACAATGTATTTACCATAAGGTGATGCCAATGAGCTTCATTGAGTCCACTGTTTCGGCTACTGATGCTAACATTTGTTCATTGAGGATAGCCGTTTACCCGACCCGACTGACAGCGCCTCAGATGACGTATAATATATAACGGTATCTTTCAAAATTGAGCTGACTGCGGTATATCGAGAACGTAAGACATAATACCTCCTCGGGTGTGCTTATTTCACTAGTATGAAACCATTGAATCCATCCTGCTATTGCAATGTATTGTACCGAAGCAAGATTTGCCTCGTGAAACCAGGAAGGCAATGTATGCCTACTTTGTATGGTGATGCCATCGACACTGATAGGTATACGGGTGATGAGCATTGCCCAAATGTTGTGCCGCAGGTCGGATACCCCAAGCCAAAAACCTACAGGAGGAGAAACACGAGTAGGATGCCGAAGTATACATCATTCATGGCAGCCATTTCTTACTTCCAACTCCTGAAAATAAATAAAAATAGAACAGCAGAAGCAGATCCGGAATGTACATTCATAACCACAATTTTAATCAAAGCATATTAACTAGAAAGTGTCCCACCAAATTACTGAATACCATTAGCCAACAAATGAGCCATTAATAATGCAAGTACAATTAAACCATGTATGTAGAAGTAACCCGGCTGGAAAGGCAGATTATCCTCCCGAGCATTTCCCCGATGATCGACTTAGCAGATTATCCTACCCATAATCATCTAACAATAGCAGTATGGAGATGAACATCCCACAACCAATACACGTCACCGTGATGATACACACACGGGCCGTCATGCAAACGCGCACGGATCAATGAACTATTAATGTATAGGAAGGTGCGGTAAATCAGACAAAGGATGTAAGGAGAGCATGACCCGAGTAGTCGGAACATTAGTCGAAATTATAAACCCAGTATTTATTATCGTATTAGTATTTAAACAAATGCCACTATAGCCATGCTAGCTGAAGGAACAACAAAAACCGTACCACCAGATCGTATCCCACTGGCTCGCGCAGATTACGGCAACAAGATATGGCAATGTGACCTGAAATGATGACCTTTGACCCACGATATAGACTACGGTTCCAGTCACACCTGAAACCCATTATTGAGAACATAACACCAATTAATTTTAATGTTAATCTCACCCACGCCAGTTTGACCAAGTCCTAATTTATTAACAAAATAAATATTTTACAAACGGACAAACAAGTTTAAATCTAGTTCACGCCAGTTGGACCGAACCCTAATTATTACCAATCAATCATTAATTTGACATTATGAGCAAACACTTATAAAGATCCACCGTCACTCACCCGTCACTAAAGGCTAGCGCTTTGAACATATACAAAGAGAAAAACACGAAATGCATTTCAACCATGGAATTAATGATGGGAAACAGGGCGGGTTTAATGCCACTTGTACTGTGAATAACACTGTGAAAGTACTGTGAAAAACAGTGGAGTCCCACAACACGCGTCTGATTTAATGCCTCCATTTACTATGAAGAAAACCTGCACTCACGGCACGCATCGCTAAACAAACCAAGTACGCTAGCTCAATGCAATTGATGCAACCGCGCGTAACAAACAGAGGATGAGGGGCGAGCTATCATCTAATTATTATATAATACCAAGCCGGTATAAAAAACCCTACAAAACAAATTATGCAAACACACCCCTGGTCAAAAACTTCAATTGACACATACCGATAATTATCTACCCTGCCACGACGAGCACCATTCAATCACAATGTACTATGATTAACCTATGAATGAAAGACCAATTGAAGGAATAAAACCGCGAGGGTTCCCACCAATCGAGTAACAAAAGCCCTACACTCAGTTGCAATGACATATTGACGTAACCTAATTTGAACTGAATTGACCGCGTTCACGCCCTTTGTCAATGGAATGAGCCACGCCCGTATTAAAAACAGCATTCGTAAAGCAAATAACCTATAAATACATTGCATAAAATAGCAACAACAACGAAGAGCTTGATACGACGTTGCCATGGTTATTTCAGGTGAATCAATGAAAACATCCAATCAACGTGCTAGGTATTACTATTAGCCCCGGAATGAACCTGCCCACTAATCACCCCACTTGATAACACGGTGTCTACCCGCCGAAAAGACAAACCAAAAACATAATTTATGTTACCGTATTTAAATACGCATTACTAAATAAACGACGCCTACAGATACATAAAAACCAACCACCATTTATATAGCGGCCTAAACCTCAATATAATATTAGTCATGATATAACAATTAATAACAATTTAACTATAAACTAAATTCTCACCGTTAATTGAGCCCTGATCTGCTCTGGCCTCCCGTGCCGAGAGTCACGTAAAGATAGACATTCCACCGCCGCTTGGATCAATTAAATCCCCATGCAAACTCACGGTATGAAACTGGTTGAAAACCCATTTTATGTCCAGGAACATACTGTTTACGATATTATCGGCAGTACATAGTTGTGAATAGATAGTATAGAAGGCAACAGAAGAAGCCACACACGCAAACGGGAAAATTCAATTTTTGATAAAGTGAGAAGAACCTCTCGCTTTGTAGACACGAAAGAATATGATTAAAAATATCAGATGAGGCGACCGTGAAAACAACAGGGGAGGGGCGTCAACAACCGGCGTTGCCACCCGGCGTAGGATTGGTCAACGATCCACCGGAAGTGCGAATCTGGACCCGACCATTCTAGCACAGGTGTTAAATGGAAATTCTTTTCGATGCCTCAATAATTTCTAATTATGATGATGACATTCAATAATGTTGACATTTTTGAAACATTTTGTGAAATTTTTAACTGTCGTCTGCAGACGCATGCCGCGTGAAAAGTGTTAACATTGAATCATCAGACGTATGACTATCAATCTGGGCTATCCCATCAATTTTCTTTTATCGCCACCTTGGTATTAAAAGTCGATTTTCCTATTACCTTTGTGAGTCAATTTTGCTTTTTTTCACCTTAAAATGCAAGTTATTTTTAACGTTTTAAATGCAAGTCAATTTTTTGTTATGTTTATCATTGCCTGATTTGTCACTGTCTTTTTTTAATGTTTTCATTTATGAGGGGTTGGTAAATATACATTTGGGGTTGTGATAATCAATACATTGCATATCTGAATACAAAGGATAAATTGATCTTCCTAACAGATGTTGAATCAATTACTTTGAAAAGTGTATTGAACTTCCTTGTGCATAAGGAAGTTCTCAGCATACCGAAAGTAGGCGGGGCAATGGGCAAATATATCTAGCCAAAAGACCCCCCGCGAGGTCCCAGCAAAGGTCGAAACGCCGATTAATAAGTTATGACCAACGTAACACATTTGTGTGAGTAGTTAGTCAACATGAAGGCAACAATTATTTCACTAGGCTTTATACTTTCGATACTTCTTTCTATACACCTAATCCCGAGTGCAGTGTGTATCAGCACCGTGGAGCCAGGAACAGGTGAGTGTAATCAGCACTTTCCACGCGGCTATTGGTTTTACCATATACAAAACAGATTTTTCAGAAACCTTTCTCAACTTTCAAAATGTATCTCAAGAATTACTGAACCAATACTAGGCATGTGTGTACTTCTTTTAATGCATTTCTCATGGTGATTCTATTATGATGATGACATTCAATAATGTTGACATTTCTGAAACATTTTGTGAATTTTTTAACTGTCGTCTGCAGACGCCTGCCGCGTGAAAAGGGTTAACATTGAATCATCAGACGTATGACTATTAATCTGGGCTATCCCATCAATTTTCTTTTATCGCCACCTTGGTATTAAAAGTCGATTTTCCTATTACCTTTGTGAGTCAATTTTGCTTTTTTTCACCTTAAAATGCAAGTTATTTTTAACGTTTTAAATGCAAGTCAATTTTTTGTTATGTTTATCATTGCCTGATTTGTCTCTGTCTTTTTTTTTAATGTTTTCATTTATGAGGGTTTGGTAAATATACATTTGGGGTTGTGATAATCAATACATTGCATAATCTGAATACAAAGGATACATTGATCTTCCTAACAGATGTTGAATCAATTACTGTATTGAACTTCCTTGTGCAGTTTAGATAAAATGCAATAGGATACCGTGCAATGAAGTCCTAATAAACATTTTACATCTCAAAAAGAAAACCAGAAAGAAAAAAAGAAGAAAAAAAATGGATTTTGTCCTAATTGAGTGTTTTGGTATTTAATTTTGAAAGGATGTGAATTAAGACGTCAGTTTTTATGTGAAAATTAGTTATTTCACATTTAAACATAAATAATAAGAACAGCCATCCTGTGAAATCTAAAAATATCTTACTAAATGTGTTGCCCAATAATAATGCATGTTCGTATTTTTTTCGTGAGGTATGACAATTTACATTTTTTAGAGGTGAGGAATGACATTTTTTATTTAGGGGTGAGGCATGACAATTCTTTTGAGGGATGAGACATGACAAACTATTTTTTTTATAGAGGTGAGGCATGACAACAAAGTCTTTTTCAGGGTTGGGGCATGCTTTTTTATTTATTTTCACCTTGGCTGATATATTTTGGCACTTTTTGGTCAATAATTCAAATAATAAATTAGATATTAAAAAACCCAAAAATATTCCTATAGAAATTTATTAAGGTTATAATAACACTAGAACGTCAAAATTTGACAAAATATATTTTTAAGTTATGGAATAGTTTCATCAGGAATTCAGAACAACATGATAATAATTTTCGTTAGAAAATTCCAATTAGGAAACTTACTTAATTTCCCATACGAGTTTCGACAACACATCGGTTGTCTTCCTCAGTGGATTGTGTTTGATCCAGAGCTAGTGTTTCTAGTCTGTTTCTTGATGACGTCATCGGATGATGACGCCCTCTGGATCACTGAGTCGTAAAGATGACTGAGTGAAAGGAAAAGTCACTCTCCCAAACATCCAAGGTCACTGAACCGGTTCAGAGGATACTGCGCAAACATAACATCAGCTCGGCAGTCAAACTACTGTAACACACCAGTCTCAAAAAAATCCTCGTCCACCCCAAATACAAACTTTCTAACGAGGACAAGGCTGGGGTCGTGTATGAGATCCCGTGTGCCAACTGCGAAAAGACTATATCGGTGAAACCGGCAGAAAATTCGGCACGCGCAAGAAGGAGCACAAAACGGAAACTGATAAAATGGGCGCTCAGAACTACACTCGGTCCACAAGAAAATAATCCGAGAACACAGAACTCAAGTCCTCAATAGCCGAACACGTAGTGAAAGAG
>CM069455.1:50701230-50791780 GCA_035610835.1 Ophiura sarsii
AATCGGGCTCGTGGAACATTTTTTGTTGTTGTTTGATTGACTTTGGATCTTGGCTTAATTCTTACACTTTCATCCGGCAGTTCTAAATCCGCAACACCATCAAGGATAACAGCGATGGACTCCAGACCTTGACTATCGATCGCAGTAGCTTCATTTATAATTTGAGTTAAGTTAGCCACAACATCTACCACGTTATTTTCAGTGACTGGTATCTAAAGAAAAACACAAATCTTAAAATTAAAATTGGCAACGTTTATGTTCCAGTATTGAACGATACTGGTATACCAGTATCTGATACCTAATGTACACTTTTCCATCAGATATAATGAAAAAAGGTGGAGCACATCCATTTTTCTATGGGATACCATTGCTTGTGCTGTGCAGTAACAATGTGCGTGTACTGAATCGCAGTTTATTCTTTTTTCTAAAGTGATGTGAAACTTGTGCATATTTGTAGTTTGGTGAACAAAGTTCAGTAGTTCACATTAATTCTGTTTTCTCCAAACAACATAAATGACAGCCAGTGACAAATTCACTGACCATCCAGGAATTAAACCTGTGACCTCCGGGTTACTAGACCAGCGCTCTACCAAATGTGCTAATGAGTCATATGGGGAAGAACAACGATGTCATTATAATATATAGGCCTTCAGTTCAACCATATCCTCTATTCCTTTAACATCTTCTAATCTAGAAGCGTTGAAAGTTCAGTAGTCCGTCTGATTCCAGTAAACTGCATCTTATGCAGGGCCTCTTTACTAAGAGGCCTATCCAAATTACGTTGCTTTCAAAGATAAATAAGACATGTTAAACAGTTACCTTAAATGGTGAATCAAGATTCTGGGACAATACATATTGTTAATTAAATACTACTTTTTGTGTAAAATGAGTTACCTTGGCAATCGATTCCAAAACCTCGTTGACTTCTTGCACACACGTCGTGACAATAAAGAACGTGAAAAGAGACAGAAACATAGTCATAATTAAGAGCAACCCATAGTCACCGGTCTATCAAATGATACTCTTACTATTATTGTACAGGGAAATAAATTACGATATGACTTTAGGTGATCGTAACATCATAATGGGATATTTCAAAGTCGAATTAGTTTGTTATGATTTGAAGAAAACCGCAATTGATTCGGTTCAGTAATTATGGAGAAATAGCGATTGCGCAACACTGAGGTCCAATAACATTTCCATCCAGGTTTATTGAGTGATTCAGACAGCACACACACAAAATTAAAAAATTAAAAAGCCTGCCGAATGCTTGTATGTTTTTATACTATTACCATACAAAGTTTTGACTACCGTCCTGCTAATCAACACCGTCCCCAAAATAACTCTAGAGCCTATGAATATTACGTACATATTAACCGGTGACGCCAAGTACGAGGTTGAAAACCACAAACATAGCGTCGTCTGCTAAGTATCTGCCGACGAAATTCGCGAACTAAACAGACGCAGATTTGAGGATTATTTTGGATAATTATGATGCTGCATCGTGAAGGTCTGCGGCAATTATTGTGACGAATAAGAAACGTGTTTCGATGATATTGTTCTTCTGCCAGGGGAAATGAGTCAGCCGCTTCCTCGCTATGCGTACTACACTGTGTAGCCTGGCCTGTGGGTCCACCCGCTAGTCATAAGGGTCGCTAGTCATAAGGTTCATAAGTCATAAGGGTCGCTAGTCATAACGTGTATTTTCCTATACCACGAGTGCGCTAGTCATAAACGTATATCTTTATTTGAATTATGAATAACGACCCTTATGATTAGCGACCATTATGGCCAATGACCCTTATGACTAGCGACCCTTATGACTAGCGAGGTTGACCCGGCCTGTGTGGCCTGTGTATGCCTACTAGGATCCTACGCGGGAGCAACGTAAGTTTTCAATTTTCAATTTGGATTAGACAATGATATATGTATGAGGTGTAATGAAACCATTACAACATGGTTCATTTCGGGAAAGTAGTGCACACTACTGGTCCCTTGATGTTGTGTGACTGGTGACTACCTCCCGACGCGAAGCCAAATCGCGGAATCAGTACATTCACTACTTTCCCTCAAATTAGTTGTATTTGTTAACTCTCCCCGTATCATTATTATATCATACCATAGTACTGTAACTAATAAGCCTACCTGCACAAGTGCTGCCAATGCTGGCTTTGCATTCACATATATAATTTCCTACAGTATTTGTACATGTTGCATCTGCGTGGCAATCATCACCATTCGTTTCACATTCGTCAATATCTGTAGAAGGAAATGAAAATCAGAAGAAGATGATGAAAGTACGATAACGATGACGACAACGAAGATCATCGTCATCGTCGTCAGCATCAATATCATCATCGTCATCAGATAAAAGTCATGTACAAAAATGAATGCAAAAGGTAGACATGCCATTATTTAGTCCTTTCCCTAGACTCGACCTCCCTTTACTAAATGTGAACAACCTGTGAAATGTAATTTTGGAATGTATCATATTGTTTACTATTTCGGGGGAGAAATTATAACTGGCAACAATTGAAACCAAATTATTTTGGAAATAACATTTCTAAAGGCAATACGTAAGCAATGTCTACACTTACCCAAACATGTTCTACCATCCCCGACATAACCATCATTACACTGACAAGTATAATTGCCTACTGTGTTCATACATGTTGCGTTAGCATTGCAATCGTCAGTATTCTTAGCACATTCGTCAATATCTGTTATGGAGGTATCTGTTATGGAGATAGCAAGAAAATAGATTCATCTAATAATATTTTTGCCAAGAAAAAATAATATTTTTGCCAAGAAAAAATATAAATAATCCAACTTTATCGGCGTTTTAGCACGTTTCCTGGACACCGGGTGTTGGTAACACTCGTTACAATTGTGATGGCTCATTTATGAAATGGTATTTTACAATGTTTGTATTTTCATCATAAATCATTCTATATGGTGTGTTCATTTGTTTACATTGTGCGATTGAAACCGGAAATACGTGTTAAACCATGAATTTCTATATATTTACGAACAAAAAAGTACTCAGAAATTAAACTGTCAGGTTAGTGTGACAACTTATTTTCCAAAATTTGATTTGGTTATTAGCAAATGTATTGCTCTGCAACTTTAGATAATACTTTAGTTTCCAGGCTGTTTAAATAAGTGATTTGACAACAACATTACATTTAGGGGAACAAATCAAAGATAGAGGGCGTTCCATAACAAAGATCGCACAATAGCAAGCTGCGACGTGGGGGTGGGGGTGGGGTGGGGTGGGGTACCGCGCCATTTTGTCCCGAAGCAATGGTCATAACGTCATATTTTTGTCGATTTTCTGAACTTTTGTATTGGATTTAGGTGCAAAATACTTTCCCAGGTGTGCGGGTCCACTTTAAATTTCAGATGTTCTAAAATGGATGGATTTCTAACCAATTTGATAAAGAAACACGATCCGCACACCTCAGAATTGCAAAAAAAGCTTAAAACAAGTCCACCTTTTGTGCCTTTGAACAGAGTGTTTGCCGGGAATGTAGAATTATACACAGTGCATTAACCCATGATCCCGGTCCAATGAATAAAATTAGATATTAATAAATGATTCGCCAATTTTTTGTTAAATTAGCACGGTTGGTGTGGTGGATGGAACGTTGATATGGGGAGCGAAAGGTTGTGAGTTCGAGCCCCGTTATTATCACTTTTGTTTTATATGCGGGGTCTTGCCGCTGGATTTGTTTGGCCTGCCGGCATCATCTGTATGCGTGCCCACACGGACAGCGCTGCTGGCGTTGACCGTATCAATGACGCCATTTTTTGTGTTCGAAAATGTCAAAGTTTTTACCGTTCTTTCAAAAATACTCACATTACAAACACATTTTGTGCGAGAGAAACACAAAAATGTGGCCAAAATGGCACAATCAAAATCCGTTCGTTATAAATAAATGGATATGGTTAAATAATGAAACTATATCACAATTATACTCGTCGATCTCTGTGGCGTGCATACGATGGCCATGTCGTTGGCAATCGGCAATCACGGGTTCGATTCCCGTATATTCCTTGTTATCCTTTTATTTTTCTATTTTTTAAACTTGATGGTGGATTAATGTAACATCATTGTTATGTCAATTTTTATAAATTATAAAGGCCGCCCAATGCGTTTATAGTTTTCTTTTTTTTATTTATCTATCATAAATTTATCTCTTGATTTATTTAACTTTGTATCTAAACAATTAAAATGCTATATTATTGCTCGATAAATAAGTGATTTAACTTGAGTTCAGTTTGATTAATGATAGCAAAACTTGTTGTAAAACCATTTTACCAGTGTGCCCAACAATTTCTCCTTGCACACTTTGTTTATACATTCAGAGATGTCACTTTTAAGTTTTAGCTTGTTATAGCTAGGCTAATAATATACAATTGTAAGCAAGTTTGCGACCTCTTTGATTTTAGGCTGGTAACACAATCCCACAGTGCATTTCGTTAAAACAGTGTAAATTATTTTTTTCAACGATACGTATCACGTGATAACCACGATCGTTTTCGCAAAATATCGCAAAATGGCGCGGTACCCCCCCCCCCCCCCCCCAAGCTGCGACGACAAACATGACAAAGGGAGTTGACCATACAATTCACTTACTTTTCCGTCGTTTACAGATGAAATAAGTATAAGTAGTGTATCTACAAGTTATAGCTCGCCAGCTGCCATCATTTAGCAAGATAATGCAGTCTTCAAGTCCGTCAACATTATTTGGCTCACCGATGCCGAAGTTTGTGAAATCCTTCTGTATCGGAGGACACAATTATACCAATTATGGAACTTAATATTTTGCAAGTGGTAGGTATAATAGTGCGCGGGATGGATCCACACGTCCACATGGTCTACTATCGGCGCACCTTCGATCGTGTAGTGCGCAAAAATCTCTCAGCTGAAAATACTATTAAGACATGATGGAGTAAACACGCACGGGATTAACAAGTATGTAACCATGGTAACCCGTATACGGGTTTCTCATTAGTGGATTCCGAATTCTCTGGCTATAGATTGCACACCACCGAATAATATTTTGCATTTTGGCAATACCCGGCAGTGTTTGAAATTAAGATAGACCCCCCCCTCAGAAGTATAAATTGAACATCCTAGAAAAAGGTAAGTGCTGTAAATGTACCTAAATGTTTCATAATTTGGCATTTGTAGGTTATTTCCTCCATATTAGGCCCAAAATCTCTAGCTTTTTCGTGACTGGGATTATTTTACACGATTTCTTAGAATCTTAGAAAATATGCAGCCTGTCGTACCTATTAGATAGATATAATTGTCCCGTAGCGAAAAAAATGCAGGTTAACAAAAGTGATTGTTTTTAAGCAGAAGACATCTTTTTAATTAAAACCAACGATTTAAATGAACCGGTTTGCTCTAAAGGTAAAACAATTACATGCACTTGACCTCTTAACCACACAAAGCAATAGGGAACTTATTTGGTGCTGTGGGACCTACAGAGCCTAGCTTTTCCCATTTTTATTCACCAGTTTTCCCCGTTTTTATCTTATGAATCCAAGTTCTAAAAACACCGATATAAATTTAGATCAAATATCTAGCAAATGTCTCTATACACTACAGACCATCCATGTGTGCTGCTTATTTCACTATACCCGCGTGGGCCGCTGAGCGTCCAATTTTCGATGGTACACTGTAATGCTATATTAATCATTTGAGCTGTTTGCCTCGCAAATTTACATTTCTTCCTGGCGAATGCATTGGTAAGGTTTTCCTATGATGGGACATTTATCGAGAAAAGTGTACTTTAGGTCCCATATTCTGGACTGTACTAGTATCGCCCAATACTGAAACACCCAGTATCGTTCGATACTGTTACAAAGTAACTAAAGATGTCTACCGCACTATTAACTCGCTTCTCAACAAAAATATTCAGCATCTACCATACTACGATTCTGCTATAGATCTCGCCAATCAATTCTCTTCATATTTTGTCAATGAGAGTGTGAATATCAGAAAGGAACTTGACAATGAAAATGTTAGTATTCATGATCACTTTTGTGACTCTTACCATGTAAATATTCCTCCCCTTGAAGTGTTCAGACCAAGACCAACTAATGAAATGGAACCTTTGAAAATCATCAATTCATCACCAAGTAAAACCAGTCCGTTGGATTCTATATCAACATGGTACCTCAAAGACAACCTGTCTCAACTTCTTCCAGTGCTTGCTGATATTGTAAATGTCTCTCATTCTACCAGAGTCTTTCCCTAAGGAGCTCATTCTGCAATGATAAGGTCTCTGAACAACCTTGCGGACCCTTATCAATCTAAATACAGTGCACTGAAAGTACTGAATCAGTACTTATAAAAGTAAAAAATGACATTATGTTTTCACTAAATGCTAATAGAGCTGTTCTTCTTGTGTTACTGGACTTATCAGTTGCTTTTGACACGATTGATCACATTTTAATTTCACGTCTTTCTGAACGAATTTGTGTCAAAGGAACTGCATTTAATTGGTTTCGTTCCTATCTAAATGATTGGTCTACCCAAGTTGATATAGCTGGTAAACTCTCAGATCCAATCATTTCGCAGTTTGGTTTGCCACAAGGCTCTGTAGTCGGACTTGTTGAATATTCTGTTCATACCCTTCCAGTTGGTGACATTGCATATTATCATAAGCTCCCTAGTAATCAGCCGAAGACAGGTCACAGAAATTGGACGACCGACGGATTGCTAAGTCGACGCATGCGCAAACGACTCGAGGTGTCATATTAAGCGTCCGTCGTCCAAATCGAAAGCTCCCTATAGTATGCCCCCTTGACGGACTCCCTGACCTAGAGCAAACCAGTCACTATTTCCTTTCTCAGTGTGAACACAAGCAGCTTGACCATCATACAGATTGCGAATTAGGTGGACGAGGTGGTAAGGGATTCCCATTTCTTGCATTGCTTTCCATAATGCCGAATATCTCATACAATCAAAGTCATTAGCGTAGTCTATAAAGCACATGAAGAGCTCCCTCTGGAATTCAAATTTTTTTCCATTATGTGACGTACATTGGCTATCTGATCTCTTGTGCCGCGGCCTTTCCGGAAACCGGCTTGCTCAGCAGGAAGTTCACGTTCAAGATGAGGTCTGAGACGTTCGTTGATGATGTGCAGCTGGATTTTGCTTGCATGTGGTATCAGAGCGATAGTACGATAATTTTAACATTCGCTAGCATCCCCTTTCTTTGGAAGTGTTAGGAAAACTGATCTCTTTCAATCCTCTGGCCATACTCTTGACTTCCACACAGTATTGCACAGCTTTTGCATAATATCTGCTACAGAATCATCAGCTTGCTTCAGGAGCTCACTTGGAATATCCATCTATACATCTAACCTGGCAGGGTTTTAGCTATCTTGATAGAAGACTTCCACCTACTGCTGATGAGGATGTAGTCAATCTGGTTTCTTGTGAGGCCGTTTGGAAATATCCAAGTGTACTTCCGTCTCGGGTGTTGTTGAAAGATTACCACCCTTAATCATGGCCAGATCAGCATTTTTGAATCGACGTTTTGTTGTACAAAGAGGGCTGATTTTTTTAAATCCTTATAGGTGTAAGTTTATACATGTAATACAATTGTAAAAATATACAAATCCCAGTTTTTATCATATATTTTTGTAATTGAGGGCGCTGCCTCCACCACATCTCTTAACGCCCCTTTAAGATGCACTCACATTTTGTAGTTCAAGTTGTAATATTAATTAAAGTTTTTATCCTGTAAGCGCTCTGAGCCTTTTGGAAATGGCACCATTAATGCTCTCTGTGTTGTATTGTATTGTATTGTATTGTATTGTATTGTATTGTATTTGTATTGTATTGTATTGTATTGTATTGTATTGTATTGTATTGTATTGTATTGTATTGTATTGTATTGTATTGTATTGTATTGTATAATTATGTGCCAGTATCGTTAAATACTGGGACAAATCTCACTGGTATCACGACGTGTAGCCTACCAGTATCGCCCAATACTGTAACAAAAAATATCGAGTACTGGAACACAATTTGGTGTTCCAGTATCGACCGATACTAGAACAGTAAAATCGTACCAATATAGACCGATACTGGCAACTTTTCTGCTCCAGTATTGAGCGATACTGGTATACCAGTATCTGGGACCTACACTTTTCCGGAATTTGTATTGATATAGGGGAGAGCGGGGAGTGTTCGCCCCATTTTCATTTGAAGAGGTCTAGAGACGCCAATTTTTAAAGATTGAATGGACCTATTGATATTATGTGAAAGGTTGATATCTTGGCTACATACGACCTTGATCTCAGTACTCTAGGCCTTACTGTAAAGGCAAGAGTAAATGATAAAGACAGGTGTCTCAAAAAAGCGAACTTGCCCGACGCCGGGGTAGGTTCGCCCATAGGCCGGGGCAAGTTCGCCCTAGGCTCAGAATTAGGCTACACAAATTACCATAATATCCAATACATATATATTTGTTATTCTTCCTTATTTTATTCCAAAATAAAATGAAGGGATCCAAAATATAGGGGTGGGGCACTTTTGCGGAACATACTCGTTCAGAATATAAAAGTAATAAGAAATAGGCCTACCACATTTTGAAATATTCTCCTCTAATTAGTGTTACTCCATTCCTGATAACTATTTTTATAATTACAATTATCCTGTTAGAGGAAAATTGCAATTTTGAAATTATGCAAAATCATAACTATATAAATCCCTATTGGCGAACCTGCCCCATTATCATAGGGCGTATGTGCCCCATGATATAGCGCAATAAGTACATTGACCTATACCACGGATGACCCACATACATTGATGGGTTGTTAACTGCATCAAATCCATAATCAATCCCATACCTACCTAATGATAATTTACATTAAAACCTTCTCTGCGAATATCTTTGGGAAAAAAACAATATGGAAAATGGAAGAAAATTCACTTTTGCGAGGCAAAACTGGTCAAATTTGGATGATAAGTTGACAAACATGTTACGGTAATCTGTCACATTAATGTGGGAAGCTTGCAACATACTACTGTATCTATTGTGTGTTCGCCAAATTCAACCAGTGGCCGCAAAAATGAGAATCACGTGGTTGGCGAACCTTCCCATAAGGCGTACACTCTCCGCTCTCCCCTACTACTGGAGAACCGAAAATGCAATCCATGTTGGATGCGATGATAGTCGCCGTGGTACTAGACAAAAGAGGCTAGAACCATTGATACAACGTGTTTTGAATTGACAATCAAAGATACCGCGAAAATATCAATCTAGATTGACAAAGCAGTAGTCCCACTCTTGATGGTCCGACGCTAGCGTGTTTACCTCATTTCTTGTATTGAAAATATCTATTTATCTCAAAGCACTACTAATTTTGATAAATAACTACCGTACATGTTTTTGATATTGAAAATGTGTAAAACCAAGCACCGGAGTGTGCGTTTAGGGAAGAGAAACCAAGGTTTGTTGGTACATTCCGTTCCCAAAATGAACAAAGTATTATGATAATGTTTAAAATAGGCCACATAATATATTATATATCACGAATTTACTGGATTGAAAATCCAATTAAATTGGCTGGCAACTTTGGCGGTGATTATCATCGTCTCAAGAGGTATGCGCAATTAATGGGACAATTGCATGATTAGGGTTGCGTAACAAGAACGTTCTCCTTGTATTACTAGCTTCATGCTCTAGTATGGTATCTTACCGGAGTACCGTCCACCCATCTGAACGTGTTGTCCTCAGCAATATCATCCAAACCGATCCAACTGTAATAGCTTCCGGCGAAACCTAAAACAGACGCAAAAGGGAAATAGATATTTTAAACATTTTAACATAATGATATCGTTCAGGTTTTAATGATTGTATATTTTAATAGCAATCACTGATGTGTTATTGATAATTGCTTCATTTGCCCGGAGAGGGGGGTACTCAAATTATACTTTGACGGGGTATGCAGCTAGAAATTGGCAATCCTGACCGACATTTAGGGGTGTTTTACCTCCAAATATGAATGATGTGACTGTGGGCGTTTTTGGAACCATGTTTGGCTTTTTATTTCGTGATTTGGGACCCATGTTAGGGTTTTCCAGCACAAATCATACCCCCTGTTTCGGGATTGTTCGCAAACAAAAATCGAATATCTTAGAGCAGCACATACCCGTAACCTATACCTTGTATACGTGAGTACAACTGGTTAAAGCAATTGTATAACAATTAGACAATCTTACTTCGGCTGTGAAAATCTTGTTCTTCTTGACTATGGATGCTGGTCAGGTTCGAATCATGTTCAATGCACCAATTACGTGCCTCTGCATAATTTCGAACATCAACATTTTGAATGTAGCAATAGTCACCAAAAGCTAACCCACCGTCTTTGCAAGGGCCTGATATAAAAAGAAAAAGAAAGGATTTATATAGGTGAAGCATTTTCACACCAGGGGCGTAACTAAAGGGATTCCTATAAGTAGAAACTAATTAAGCCGTTTCAAAAACGTGCATGGAATTTGATCGATCATCGGTCATTGGATCCACACACCATCAGTCGTCATAGCGACTCATTGCGCCTACATAAGGATAGTCTACTTTAGTATACCTTTTTCCTTTCTTTGTCACTCTATGAACATGTACCGATAGAGGGCTCACTCCCCATGGACCGCTCCCCATCCTCTGATCTCACCCCCGGAAAAAAAGGTCTACTTGCATTGGATTGACCTCGTTGACCTCCGTATACTTTTACATTAGTGCTCGTCCAAAAATTGGACGCATACGTAATGAGCAATTTGTTCGCGTGGGGTTCAAAATTAACCAATGGCAGACACGATAAATACGAAGTATATGAATATTTATATACGTCTTCGCAGAGAGACGAATCTTGCTCACTTGATAAATTCAAAATGTCGATTTTCTGGCACTGTATAGCCGCCGTTTCGGTCTAAAATCACACTTTAGGAGTTATCTTTGACATTGGTCCTCGCCCAAAATATGTTCCTCAGAGATATAGCTACATTTCCGCATATGTGACTATTTCCATGCTATTTCCTATCTTTCAATATCGTGTAATAAAAAACCGTTTTTACGTTGAAACAGAGACAAATAATTTTATCATTGTTTACGATAACTAGATACTCTTACACAGCCACAGAAATACCCCCTTCACGCGTTTCTAGATGTACAAACAGCAAATTCAATATTAGCGCGTTATGAAGGGGTGTGATACTATCGTGACGCATAAAAAGCATCGTCCCTAGTAATCCCTAGTGTGCTCAAGCACAGTTCTTTTGTAAATCCAATGCCAGTAGACCTTGTATTTGGTCGGTTCTCGGATGGGAAGTATCAGGGGGTGTTGTTCGATTGTGTGACTGAAATTATACAAGGTATACTACAGTCGACTAACATAAGGACGGCCCGTGTTAAAAGCCTTATGTGATCACCATAAACAATTAGTTTTAAGAAAGACAGTGTACATGAATATCCAGTTTCGAGTCAGATATTGAGACTATCCATTCAACGAAAATGTTCCTTATTTTCTTTTTCAATTATCGCTTATCCCTTCCCCCCCCCCCCCCCCCCCCCCCACACCACACACATGCCTGACCTTAACCATCTCCCGTAGGCGATTATTTGGTTCGTACAATGATCCTAGTGAAATTCAATACGGAATAAAGCTAAATTCACTGAATCAACTGATTTTTACACAAATCAACTGACATCATGTATGGAAAAAAATAATCGCCTCCCGTAGCACAGCGTATGTCTCCATTATTTGCCCGTCGGGGTGTGTGCGTGTCTATTTTTACGGCGCACTGTGTCGCGTTATGTGTTACGCATGCCGACTGCATGGTTGCAGTACGCATAGAGATAAAGAAACCCGTAGCAATAGTCTGAAAGCCCTTGATTTTGCCTGTTTTCCTAATATCTTGGTCAATTCTGTACGGTTTTCGGCCATTTATAGCTTATAACCCGTCCCAGATGATCGTCTATTTTCAGTATAGCGTACACGGCTTTTAGAAGAAGAAAAAATGAGAGAACCTTTAATGGATACATGCAAACATACACCCTACGAGGACCAAACGTGGCACTATCCAAATGAGGAGCCACCAACCTGGACACATACCGTCACACTGAGGACCAAAATGGCGGTTGTGTTGGGTGTCAAACCGCCAACTATAATGTGTGTGATATCCAACAGAGGCCTAATGGGTGTATGGGGGAGAGTATCACCAAAGAGGACCTCGTTTAGATAGCGTTTTTATGTTGTTTGCAATACTTTGCATGTATCAGGTAAACGAGAACGTCCGCATTTGGCGGTGCGTCCGCAGTTGGAATGTAAATGGTTGGTGTGCTTCCTCGTTTGCAGGTGATTAGAGACGCATACGCACACCCCCACCCCCACCCCCCCCCCCCCCCCCCCCCGGCGTAGCTACCCCGAGGGGCAATCCCAAGGTACCAAAACAAAGTCACCGATTTCAAACAAGAACCTTAAAAGTGCGCAGGGGGATGCCCCCTGACAGTAAAAAGCCCTTTGTGCCCCCGCCCCCAAGCCCTATTAGTGCCCGCCCCATTCTCAGGATGTAGTGTGTATAGCCAATATGATAACTTACAAGGACCATTTTTTCGAGCGCGTTTTGTGTAAAACATGCCCTATCCTTCCCCCCCCCCCCCCCCCCCCCACCCCCGCTCTCAAGTTTTCTGAGCTTACTACAAAAAATTGGGGCACCCTTTTACGAATATTTTGGAAATCTTGCCCCCCCCCCCCCCCGAAAAAATCCCAGCTACGCCACTGACATACAACATTGCGTGAATTATAGTAAGACTACCGGCACTCGAGGCTCCCGCTAGAACGTAGGGCCTACCAAATAGAACACCTACAAAATGAAACAGCACATAAACATGCACACGTGCTTGAAGATTTATCACAAAATTTGTATTATTTTATTTTAAATAATACATTTTGAGTTAAAATATAACGCATAGGCCTATTTTCTGACATGAAATTGAGTGCTTCCCGTCATTGCCCCAAGCTATAACCCATGGTTTATTTACAACCCGTGGCCCGCCCTTACGCAATTTTGTATCATTTAAATCTCGTACATAATCCAGTCTGTAGTGGAAGCTACCACATACAGTGTCAAATCCCACATCTGACACCATGTTACGCGATTTAGATTCACCATACCATAATTTGTTCTTATCAGAAACCACATTATTTCATTATCTCATGGCCCTTGGTTAGGCATAATTCTGTCATTCCCTAAACACCAACATCGTTATAGCGACCCCTCTTGTCGTGTATGGATTGTCGTGCATGAATATGGAAAGAATTACACATGTCATTATATACTGATAAAGGGCGGTAGAATTACACAGCAAACTATGGATGGCGGGCTTCAAACTATAGATGCCCCCGCGTGGCCACCGCGTCCACGTCTTTTTCATAAACCAGGAGAATTCTCACCGCGTCAACGTCTATTTCTTAAACCTCGCGAATTTTCACCGCGTGTACCGCGACCGCGCCCTTTCTAAAACCTAGTACTTGACATTTTGGCATATCAAAAACACAAAGAAAAGAACACCCTCCACACTAACTATTTTGCATATACTTCTGTATCTGTATCTGTGAGGCTTATACTCCAGCAAAACGGTAAAAACAGCATCCCGCTGAGTTGACGAAACGCGGAGCTAGATTTTGTTTAGATACCGGCTGGAGTTTTGTTGCTTAGCATTTGTGAACTGTTGAGCGTCGGCTTGCTGACGATAGTAGATGGAAGGCTGTTCCAGTGTGTTTGTGGCTGGGAAAAAAACTTTGGTGAACATCTTGCTTTTAGCGTGGACACGTTGGTATGAAAAATTGTGAGAACTGCGGTGCTGTCTTTTTTGGGGATCATGTTTGCGTTTGCGTCGATGTCGACTAGGTCGTGAGTTATTCTGTACATCATGTTAAGGCGAAAATGAGTCCTTCTGGTTTCAAGTGGTGGCCAGTCGAGATTTCTGAGCATATTACTGACGCTTTCCTGTCTTGTGTAGTTATTGCAACACATCCTGGCGGCGTATCTCTAGATGCTCTCCAGTTGTGTTGACTCTGCGGCTGTGTAAGGTGCCCATCCGCATACACCATATGACGCCGATGGTCTGCCTGGAACTGGTTGTGACTTTGTTTATATGCGAGGACAATATGGAGTCACTACTGAATATGAGGCCGAGATATGGGTGGTTGGGGGTTAACGGTTGGGGGTTAACAGTAGAGGTTTCCCATTGACGTTGTAGCTATGAATTATTGGTGACTTTTTGGTTGACATGTGCATAATGAAGTATTTACCCGCGTTGAATTTCATTTCCCATTCTGTCTCCCATCTGCATAAGGAGTCGAGATCTTGTTGGATAGCGGCAGCATCGGAGGGTGAATTTATTTCACGATATAATAATCCATCGTCTGCGAAAAGCCTCGTCTTGGTTGAAACATAAGACGGTATATCATTGACATACAGAAGAAAGAGTAAAGGGCCCTGGACCGTCCCTTGTGGAACCCCAGATGTGCTATTAGCCGATGTAGAGCTCAAACCTTCAAGGACGACTCTCTGAGAGCGTGTGATTAAACAATTTGAAATCCAGTCAAGGATGTTACCGGTGATCCCGTAGTGCTTGAGTTTCAGGAGAAGTCTCTGATGCGGTAATCTGTCAAAGGCCTTGGCGAAGTCTAAAAATACGCCATCAATTTGTTTCCCTTTCTCGATGGATTTGGCGATATAATTGACCGTGATATGGAGTTGAGTGTCGCATCCTCTTTTCTTCCTAAGTCCATGTTAGCTGTCTGATAATGATAGTATTTGGTGGCGCTCAAGATGATACATGATGTGACGATGAATAACGTGCTCACAAGAAGTTTACATACAACTGAAGTCAAGGATATTGGCCGGTAATTACTAGGATCGCTTCGGTTACCCTTCTTAACGCCGGGTGTTACGTTGGCTGTGGTCCAGTCATCTGGGAGCTCACCAGTGCGGATGGATTGGTTGAAAAGGGCTGAAAGGACAGGGGCCATTTTAGCACCACACTCTTTGAGTATGCGATTAGGGATCTCATCTGGTCCAGATGCTTTGTTCGTGTTGAGGTCCTGAAGTAATTTTAGGATACCTTCGGTGACAATCTCAAGCGGTTCGATGTCAGGATAAGTTGGCTGAGACATGGAATGTCTTTCCTTGATTCATTTGTGAAGACTGACTTGAAATAAGAGTTCAGGATATTTGTCTTCCCTTTTTGACTGGATACTGTGTTTGATCCATCCTTCAGGGGATGGACTCCAACATTGTCAGTGCATTTTGACTTGACATACTTCCAGAACGTTTTAGGGTTGGTTTTAAGATCCTCTTCCAGCATGTTAGCGATATACGGTTGTGGGTCTTTTTGAGATTACTTTTGTAGGCTTTCCTGGCTAACTTGAACCGTTGAAAATCAGTAACACTACCACGTTTCTTTTGTCGGTTGTATAGGCGCTGAAGCTTTTTGTTCTGCCGCCGGAGAGTGGGAGAGAACCAAGGCAAGTTATACCTTGTTGATAAGAATTTGGATGGAATGTATTTGTCAGTCAGCAAGTTGAGAATGGTCTTCAGCAACGTCCACTTTCTTCTACTGAGTAATATTTGAGATCACACAAGAAAAGGTCTCCTAATGTCTCCAATTCCCTGCGTATATTGTCAAATTGTCCTACCCTGTACAGGTAGTATTTACGGCGGGCAGGCTTGGGTGTTTTGCAACCGACGTTGATGTGGGCGCTCACTATGCTGTGATCACTTATGCCTTGAAGGTTGATCACAGATTCAACTGTTGAGGCACTAGATACTAGGAATAAATCCAGGATACTTTCCTTGCGGGTTGGCTATGTGACGAGTTGGTCAAGGTTGAAGGAATTGAATATTTCGACAAGTTTCCTGCATTGGGGAGCAACACTACTTCCAGGCATTACGGATCGGTCTTCCCAAATGATGTCATTGAGGTTAAAATCACCAACTAGCCAGATGTCACAATTCCCCCTTATTTGTTGGTGGAGTTTATTGAGGGATGAATTTAGAAGATCAATTGGTCCGTGTGAAGAGTCTGGATTGTAGAATGCACCAATGTAGACTCTCTTTTTGTAATTTAGCTCTACCTTTACCCAGTTGCATTAGGAGTCGGTGTTGAGGTCATCCATCATATGAAATGAGAGGTTTTTAATGGCTATTAGGACTCCTCCGTAACTATATATCTGGACGGTCTTTTCTGAACACGGCAAATTCTAGAGGAAATAAGGGAGCACATCAAAACTCGACCGCGCGGCAACCGCCGGTTCCGCCCGGTTGTACCGCATATCATTGTTTAGAACAATAGAAACCGGCTGCAACCGCACGGAACCCCACGGAACCGGCGGTTGCCGGGCGGTCGAGTTTTGATGTGCTCCCTAACTCAAAATCCTGTATTGAGCTGTTTAACCAGGTCTCTGTGCCGATCACAATGACAGGTTTCTGTTCAAAGAGTAACGCTTGGAATTCGGACACTTTGTTTTTCAGGCTCTGGAAATAAATGTTCAGGATGAAATAAATAAATGTTCAGGATGATGAGCTCGAGATACTTTTGTAATGGGTTAAAGAGTTTTTGGTAGGCTGTCAGAGTTTCTCCAACTGATATTTTTTGCAGATTAAGGTGTCGATGCGGCTAGGGGTATGGCGTCTTTTGGGTCCAATGATAGATCACAGTCAAGAATACTAAATGAATTACAGATTGAAACCCAGATATATCACGGAGTAATGATGGAGAGTAGTTTGAATGGCCACAGTCAGCTCAGATCCATGATATGCTGGTGTTAGCGAGAAGGTGATTGCCCGGCTGCCCATGTTGGTGCAGGTAGCATGGTTCCATTTTTCGCATTCTTCACACATGATACCCCTATCGGAGCATCCTACGTCTTTGGTACATATTGCACAAGGGGCAGACGAGTCGTCCATGGCTGAGGAGGTGCTCGAAGATGGGGGGTCTGGGTTACGGTTAATGTCATTCTCAAGACCAATAATGATGATGTGGGGAGGGATAAACCTCGGGAATTGCGTAGTGTTTAAAGAAAGAAAAAAAGAGGTGAAACAGAAGCACAGTAGAAACGTAGATGGTCGAATTCGACATGGTTACAGCTTGGTAATACTGATGCAGTGGTGGTCCCTAAGTGTACAGTACTTTCAGTTTGTTGTCCTATACTAAAGATGCGAATTAACAAAAGCACAAATCCAAGAACTGGGTAGCTGATAGAGAATCTCATGTTGATTAAATCCGAGCAGAATGTGTGTGAAGAGATGTGACAAGACCTAATGTTTTAAAAATCCGGCGATCGATTGCAGTGTAGATACCGATGTACAGGGTGAGTAAAAAAAAAGTGTACTCAAAGTAAAATAATTACTAAAAATATTTGTTATCAGAATATAAAGGCAACCAATGTGTATTTATTCACTATCATCAGAAAAAAGTATCATGACATTCCAGGATACCGTTTACCAGATATTACTATTTTGGTAACGTTACTGTATTTTGAAACCGAACACACTATTGAATATTTTATTCAATAATGCTTGATATCAATGAACAAGTGGATTCATGCATGGTACACAATACTAATAATGACAAATAAAATATTCTCAGTTATTTTTTCAAACATTGAATGCGAAATAATGACAAAACAATGTCATTTTTACACGAATTTAGCAACAACAATAACAAATGTAGCTTTTGTGATAGTTGAACTCAGCTCGTACTAGAGTGACATGTGGACCGTTTTCAATTGTGGAATTCAATAGATCTTATAAGAGAAAATATCGCAAATCTTGTTCGGTTTAAAAAATGTCCACTTTTACGCAAATGAGCATAAAATATTTTTACTACAACCAATTTCAACCAACTAAAATTCTTTAGAAAGCTAATAAGATAACCCGTCTGTCTCAATAAAATATCTGTGAAACTTTTGCACATATTCTAAGATATAAAATCCCATGCACCAATTTCACATGTTTGTCCACGAGACACTCAATACAGGCATAAGATTGCAAAATGCGTCTCTCATTAGAATTTGAAAATTCGAGTAAATTTGTGACGTAATTGGAATTTAATGCACCCTTTCTTGTTTACAAGGGAGATAAGATAATCAATTTACATAACTCATGCTACGAATTGCTTATAATATTCTAAATATGAGTAAAATGAAATTATTCAATATTTTTGTTGGCGGGATATGTAAATGTGAACATGAAATGTGTGCAATTTCAATTGAAAAATCACTATGCTCGTAAACAAACAAGTAAATTGGGTTGTGCAGCAAACAGGTTCACCAAAGACATACGAAAAATGCGATTGACTTTAGTTTTTCACATAAAGTTAGGAACAAACATATCATTCTTGCAATGTTTAAAAAGTTTCAGACTTCAACTTGGTTTTGAAATCAAGATGGCTTCTTTCCACTATTGCAGTTTTATTGACTCACTCTGTATATACCGAAATTACTGGCCAAAACATCACCCTCCACACATACCTTAACCATAGCAAATTGAGAATAAAATAACCAACATCATTCATTTAGAATACCCCTGTGAAGGGTATACCAAAGTCAAAATTGTTTTTGCTATTACAAGTAAAATTCCTCTCGTAATAAAGTTGTAAATTATAATTATAAGCATTAGGTTTTTTTACCAGTTCGAAGGTTGCATATGACGCCAACATCGACACTATGATCGCAGTTGTCAACACCCCATCCGGCATGAGGACATTCGTCAAGAGAACTTTCATTACCTCGGCATCTCAAATCATCCAGCCATATATTACCTGTTCCTGTAGAAAAGGAGTTATTCATGAAGAAATATTTATCGTAAAGACTTTAGGTACATTATTAAATTAAATAAAACAACATAGTTAATTGTCCGATATGTACGAGGGAGACCTTTATTTGATTATGATGTCGCCTCCCAATTTTCGAATATATTAAAAATTAAAGTTTATAATTATTGCCCACAATACAATCTTACCTCCTCCGAAACGATCATCTTTTGCAAAAATTACAGCCACTGATCCCCAACCCAGTTGAGCACATGCTACGTTTGCGTCAACAATTCCAAAACTACGGTAACAAATTGTACCCCATTCACCGTCATGAAATATTTCTAAACGGCCTTCAGACGGTACAGTCCCTCCAACTAACCGCAGTGCGTTAGGGGCATCTGTAGATAGTAACAAGGAGTACAACACATTCGGCCAAGTGCATCAATTGGCATAACTTATTATATTATAAAAGTAAGCTACATCGCTAGTACTTACGACTTAACTGCAACGTATATTATTTGAGATAAAAAACATTTTTTTGGCACTTTTTGGTCAATATTTTCAAAACTAAAAATGTTTAAGCCAAAAAAAGAAAGTGCTTCCTAGATAATTGACTTTAGATGATTTTGGTGAAATTTTGAAATTTTGAATCAAAAACTGATTTTGTTAAATTGTCCGTAAATTTTTGGCGCCAAAAAAGTGATTTTTGGGCAAAAATGTAGAAATCACTATTTTTGGGGAAATTTAATACCAAAAATGGATTCTCCGACTCATTTCATTTGAAAAATTGTATACTTTTATGTACATTACATTATTAGTTTAAAAGTTACAGTGCTTGATAAATTTCATATATTTAGGGTTGACACTTCCCTTAACACTTTTCACGCGGCAGGGCAGACGGTGACATTCCAAAATGTTTCAAAAATTTCAAAATTATTTAATTCCAATACCACATTTGGAATTACCATGAGAAATGCATTGAAAAAAGTACAAACATGTCTAGTATTGGTTCAGTAATTCTTGAGATAGACTTTAAAAGTTGGAAAGGTTTCTGAAAAATTTGTTTTGAATATGGTAAAGGCCAATTCCACCGTTACGGACGTTACAGATACATGCAACTTGCAACTTTTAATTGAATAGCACATCTGTTTGCTGATAAGATAACACTTTATTTCTTAGTATGCTAGTAGTAAACACTCTAATGTTCAATATAATGAAGCAATTTTGTTTTAGCTTTCTTAGTTAATTAGCAACAAAAATTAGAAACGAGCGTTACGGACGTTACCTTAAAAGGAAGAGCCTTTTTGACTATGGTACATATCCTTAAATCTCTGTTCAGTTCCTTGTTTTAATTTTTTCTGTCAACTATATTGAGCAAGCCCTGACTCCATTCTATGTTAACATGAAAAGCAAGTTTGAAATTTATACTCCCGTATCGTCCAACGCTGTTGATTTTAGTGTTACGGACGTTACATTTTGAAGCGTTACGGACGTTACATGTATTAAAATCAATAATAAAACACGATTTATAATATCAAAATGGGACATTTTGTCCCTAATTTGTCATAAAATCCATGTGTTTTTCTTGTGTTACTTTGATGTTAGGGACCGTTCATTATTTATGGTGGAGGGAGGGGGGGGTAAACTATAGGAGGGGGGGGGGGTCATGTAACTTTCATATGTTAAAATAGGGGGGTATGTAACTTTTTATGGGGGGGGGGCTTCGCGCATATTTTCTTAAAACCTATCGACTTCAAAAACTTTACTATCAGACGACTTCTGGACAGCAAATCGACGATATGGTGGAAAAAACATCTATATAATCATCAACGGTCGAGACATTCGAGCCACAGGGTGTATAATGTTACAAAATCCAATTTCAGGGTGCACTACACTAAATGGGGGTATCCCCTACCCTTAAGGACGGGGTTTAAAGCTAGAATCAGAAAGTATGCATCACAAAATCCTCAATTTAAAAAGTCTTGACAGTAATACAATTGCGTAAATGCCTATGATTTTTGATTAATTTTGATTAATGGGACATCACCTACATGCACCCTGACTATAAACTGTGAATATCATCTAGGTAAATATTGAGAGATCTTTCAAATTTGTGCTTTTTGTGCTGGAAACATTGGCGATTACGGCGACATTTCCAAGCTCATCAGAGAGGTAGTCAACTCCATGGGCATATTTTTGAAAATCGAGCAGGTCAACCTACCTATTTTTTTCACTTTTTGGTAATTTCGTAATTTAGTGATCTAAAACAGAGTTTTATATTGGTGTTTTTGTACATATCTCTATTTAGTGGTGTGACCCCTTCATGATTTAAAAATGTGATTTGTTGCATGCTTTTCACCTCATTTCTGCTTTGCACCAATGCTCACAAAAGTAGAACGTTTCACTGGATTATACGTTTCTGCTCAGAATGTTCTAACTTGTTCGGGTAATAAAGACTCACAAAACCATCCAAAGTGTATAAATATGAGGGGAAAAAAATCCAACTCGCTACGTTCGCCATTACTAATTTCACACAATAAAAAGAAGGGACATCATAAAATTATTGGCTGTTCAGATAGGGCACAAACAAAATTTGACAACGTAGGTTATGCATGAACAAAATTCCAAAGTTAAAGACAGCCCCTTAAGTATGTGACAAGTTGATTTTTTTCGAGGAAGGGAGGGGGGGTTGTGTATAAAGTTACTGATTAGCAGGGGGGTCATGTAATTTTCAGTTTCAGCTGTAGGGGGGTTAGGTAATTTTAACATACGAGTCTCGAATTTGTCCCAACCCCCCCCCCCCCCCCCCCCCCCCCCCCCCCCCCCCCCTCCCTCCACCATAAATAATGAACGGTCCCTTAGTTGGTTAAAGTTGTAAAATAATGGAAGGGGTAGTCTGAAAACATCTATTTATGTTTTATGGCATATTTACTACAGAGTATGCTAATTGTTTTCATTCACACAAAGCTTGTTTGTGTTTTAGGTATCTATATTAAAGGTTATTAACACTACCCACTCTAACACTATCAAGTATATCTCTACCACTGAAAATGGAAAAAATGTAATTTTTCTTATGAAAACACTTGTTTTTCGTCACTTTAGAGGGCAAAAGTTGTCATACACAAAAGATGTAACTGTCACAGAACTGTTTAACATATTTTAAACAATGCTTATCAGAAACTTCTCTGGAAGTTTCAAGTTCATAGCATAATATGTGGCAAGACAACACAGTATCAAAGTATTACATAGTGTTACACTCCTGACTTGTCAACTTTGCAAATGTCAACAGTACTTTTTCCTCAATTGGGCTACACTGACTATGTAGCAGTGCACAAATCTAAACCATTGTTGAAGAAAATGTGGTCTAATTTGTCAAATAAGACCACATTTTTGACAAATTAATATTTTCAGTGTTACAGCTCACAAAGGTGTGTCATTTAGAAGCTCTTGAGTGAAAGCTGTAACGTCCGTAACGATTTATGTAACGTCCGTAACGATTTATGTAACGTCCGTAACGATTTATGTAACGTCCGTAACGCTCGTTAAGGTATTTCTAACTATAGATTTATTTATTTTTTTGCTCAATGATTGAACCCATCACAAACTAACAGTGAATGTGTGATGTTATTAAAATCAGCCAATTAGTTTTTCTCCCAGAGGAAAAAAAAGATAAAAAATGTTACGGACGTTACGCGATCCAATGGAAAAAATGAACTTAAAAATGATAACTCGCATTGCGCCTTTCGCAAGTGATATCACTTTTTTGCTTTTTACTTTCATTGGAAGCTTTATTTAGAATATCTAAATCACAAATAGCATTTAAAAAGCAATACTTTATATTACAAAAATAATACACTTTCTTAACTGGTTTTTTTCAAGCCAAATTAAAAAAGCATTATCCTTTTTGCGCACCTATTTTCAAACGATGATGTAATGACCAAAACGAACAAATTGAGGTGAGATCATATCAGACTTGATAAATAGAGATATACCTCTTACCAACAATAGAGAAGAAAAACTTGTAAAACCAATTTGAAATTTTGGCTGTTTTTCACATTTGGCATGGAATTGGCCTAAACTAATATAGCCGCATGGTAAGTGTTAATAGGCTTCGGCTGTGTGGTTTCAACTTTTGGTCAACTTAACTGTTATTAATGCTTCCTTGAATTGTTAATAATGAGTCGAGATCCTTCTCAAAAACTGGGTTCAAACGGCCAGTGAATATCTGGGTTCAAACGGCCAGTAGGTATCCGTGTTAAAATAACAAGTGCACCATTTGTCCCAAAAGGTGTTGACAGTGGTGCCGCATGCGTATTAATCTATCGGGAAATGTATCACACCGGGAACAATATTTCTAAACACCGTCACTAACCAAGTTTAAGTTTTATAACAAAGTTGTGTAAATATTTATAGGGAGGAAAGCTTTAGGCCACTTGTGCTCTATTACACGACGAGCACTCGGTGGAACAACTATTATTTGTTCTACCCCATTAAAAGTTGTTTTTTTTTAACGGTAATCTCACAAGGAATCCAAATATGCTATTTGAATTTAGATAGGACCTATGGTAACATGTTGTGATTAAGAATGGGCAAAAAATCTCTTTTTTCATATTTTGATTAAAGCTCAATAATATTTGTATACTTATCCCAATCATAATGTTCCCGTGTATATTAGTTCCTCATGCAATTACCCATGAGAACATAATGGTTGTCAAGGGTAACTTGTTGAAATATACTAAATATACTAAAACCTTTACATCCGATTTGTCTTATAATTTCACCAAATAATGTCAGATATATTTATGTTCATATTCCCAAACATAAAGCAGCAATGTTTCCCATTTTTTTAAAGTTATAAGCTCTGCAAGTTATGAACACGTTGTAGTATTAAATTTGAGCTTTGTTTTTGTAGAGTTTATAGTAGGTATCCCAAAGAACCCATTGCAAATTAAATCCACATGTAATACAAATATCAAACATTGGTTAAAATAATGTTGCAACTTTTGTACATCCAAAATATGCAATAAGTTGTACAACTGACAAAATGAGACACAGATTATATCCAAATAAGCACTGTTCTAGTGTTCATATCACAGGTTTGCATTTGAGAGAAACAATGACACTTTCTTGTACAAATTTACAATTGTCACACAATTTAGGCGCAAAAGTTATCACTGGCTCATCAAATACATAAACAGGTCAAAAGAAATAAGTCCCCCCTGTGAAATGTGATTTTTTCTGGAAAACCGTTAGGCTCCTCAACCTGTTACAAAAATGTAAAATGTAGACTGAAAGGTTACGCATTTAATGTGCAATAAAGTTGTACCCAACAGTTTAACCTTCGCCTTGAAATGCTGCAATTTATTAAATTTGATGACCAATAAAAAATGACACTTTCTTACATAGGGATTGGACAAATTGATGAAATTTTAAGCCCATGAAAAATTGAAACACATGGTTGTCACCTGTTTGGATAAAAATGTGAAGGACCTGTTCATGGTTGAATGAATAACATCAATTGAAAGTGTATATAATCCCTTGGAGTACACTTCAGGTCCATACATTTCATCAATTTGTCCAATCCCTATGCAAGAAAGTGTCATTTTTTATTGGTCATAAAATTTAATAAATGGCTGCATTTCAAGGCGAAGGTTAACTGCTGGTTGATTTTTTTTTACACATTAAATGTGTAAGCATTTGGATTGTATTCGCGGAGAGTACGGAGAGTGGCCATGGTAATCATTTTAGCCATCCTATTTGTCAACATCCACTTGAAAGTTTGTGCATTGGCCTGCCTTACATGTAGTTGTAATGGTTGTACATGCCTACATGTCATCTGTTGAGCATAAATATTCAATGTACCATCTCAAAAGTTAAATTTATTCACTATAAACAACAATAGTGTAACCTTTTGGTCAGGAGATACCACGTTCACTGAATATTGTTGGTTATTTTATCAAGTGTAAGTGAACACACTATAAGCATGATAAGGCTCTCCAGAGAAAATTATTTCTTGAATTGACCGATGTTTAAAAACAATTATTTTGGAATCGCAACACCCCTTATATATGGTTGTCTGATAGGACATCGAATAGACATATTAAAAAACACAATTATAACAATTGACAAAAGACAACTACTGCAATAGTGGCGTTATGTTACATTTGGCCTCCGCATGGTTGTCTCAGTATACAAAACACATCAATGGAAATAGAGGTATTATGATTTGTTCTATCAAACCATTGACAAACATTCATCTCGCTTGCACATCAGATAAGATTAGAATACACTATTACATGTACATGTTTCAAAAGGTCAAATGTCGTGGCCCACGAATAGGATTGATAAACATAGCGGTAACTTTTCGCGAGTAGAAACAGGGGGGATTAAAAACTGACCGATTGGAAACTTAGCGTTTATTAGCGTTTACTTTTTGCAGTGTCCCAGCAGAAACACGCTCTAGCGTGTTTCTGCTAGGGAAGAAACCGCTAATAAACGCTAAGTTTGCCCAGAAGAAACAGGCAGAACCCGGCAATAATCGGTATTTATTTGGTAATCCCAAAAACCAGGTTTGGAACCGGCAATAATCGGCAATAAACCCAATAGAAACAGAAAGGCGATTCTTAGCGGTTTGCGCCGTGAACCGTGTCACGCTGGATTGTGAAGCAATCTTTTTCAGGTGCGGTGTTTGGAATTACAAAAGGTCAAATGTCGTGGCCCATAGACTAGGATCGATAAACTTAGCGGTGTGACTTTTCGCGAGTAGAAACAGGGGGATTAAAAACTGACCGATTGAAACTTAGAGCGTGTTTCTGCTGGGGCACTCCAAAAAGTAAACGCTAATAAACGATGAGTTTCAATCGGTCAATTTTTAATCCCCGGGCTATTTTGAACGATTCAGTAACATGTGTGTTGGGCACAGATTATGATTTGGTCTTTTCATATTTTGAAGCAGAGTTTGGTTTTCGCAAATATGGCCGACGCATAGATGGCCTCTATCAATTGAATGAAAGTGTTGCATCATTTCACAATGTCTCACTGTGACCAGTCATATTGTGCAGAGAAAGTCGAGCTAGTAACGTTATGTTATGGAATAGTCCGCGTCACATCCAAAGCGGTACCAGTTCGAGGCTCTCCTCGCAAATGGCAGACAGTGCAAAGGGCGAATAGAGTTCATGTTTCAGCAATTTAACATCACATTAATAGCTCGGATTAATAGTCATACGGCTGATGATTCAATGTTAATACTTTTCACGCGGCAGGCGTCTGCAGACGACAGTTAGAGAAAATTCACAAAATGTTTCAAAAATGTCAAAATTATTGAATGTCATCACCATATTAGGAATCACAATGAGAAATGCATTTAAAGAATAACAAACATGCCAAGTATTGGTTCAGTAATCCTTGAAAGTTGAGAAAGGTTTCTGAAAAATCTGTTTTGTATATGGTAAAACCAAAAGCAGCTTGGAAAGTGTTGATACACTTACCTGTTGCTGACTCCACGGTGCTGAAACACACTGTACTCAAATGTATAGAAAGAAGCATCGAAAGTATGAAGCCTGGTAAAATTATTGTTGCCTCCATGTTAACTACTACTCACACAAGTGTGTTATATCAGGATGTGCGGTTATAATGTATAATATCTTCAACAAATTGAGAATAATCAACATAGATATGTCCAAGGGAAATCCCCTGGGTTTATTTTTACACGAGGTGAACAGTCATTCGAAATGTTTAACATCTAAATTCATAGAAAGGCGTGCAGTTGTGTCTATGGTTAGAAATGTGTTATGAGCCTATCATTAATAGCCACACCGTTATATCTGCCCAATGGCATCAGTCACTGCCAGTTTAATCAGTGACAGTTAAGAATAACTGTCACTGGTTTAATCAGGGTCATCTCGTATGATCCTGTTCGTTTCTCGGTGGATTTATTCACATTTTCTGTGAAATTCATTTAACAAATTTAGCAGGGGTGTCCCTCGCGAAATTGTGGGCGGAATTCGCGAGGGCACAAATTAAAATATGGCTACCGTAATTGTTCGTTGAGCACAAGAATTCCGAAAATGAATAATTCCCCACTACCTATATGTTTGTTTACCATTTACCGAGTTATCGAGTGAAACGTATAACGGTCGTTGACTTTTGCATATGGAGTCAAAATGTAAGCTTGCTCCGATTTTGAACAATAATATCTCAAATTGTTTATCTGATCACAAGGGTTCAAGAACTGGTAGTTTTTACCATCTAGAGTATCTGTTGTAGGCCTGGTCAGGTTTCGTATAGGCCAATGGACCTCGCTCGCAGGGATGCAAAAAGTGCGGGAGCGGGGAGCACCGCTCCCAGGAAGCAGCAGTTAAAATTGAGGAATTCATGCCAGTGCCTAAAAAAACTAAAAGGAGGAAAAAGGAGGAAGGAAAGAAAAAAAGAGAAAAAAGAGGAAAGAGAAATAAAAAGAGGAGAGAAAAGAAAAGAGGAAAAAGAAGGAAAAAAGAAAAGAGAGGAAAAGCCTGACGAATAGTACATTATAAATGTACCAGTGACGATTGAATAGGTACAACACAATACAACTCATATTTGAGGACATTTACAATCATCATCAGGACAGGCTTTCAATGAAAAACAGTAAAAAGATGCGAGTCGAGTCATGAAGGTGGAAATAATGGAGAATATCTGAGGAAAGTTATACAACATGTACAATGAGGGTTCCGACTTTTGAACCAAAGGAAATTCAATTTATCAATGCAGCACTAACATTGAAGAAAGAGCTGTTGAGGATGACCTGGAAAACCTTGAGGAAATATTGGATCGATGAGATACAAAGAACAAAGAAGAACCATTATTAAAAGCACCGAACAAGTTAGAAAGTTATAGTAAAGTTTGAGGAAATGGAATCATCATCATCAAGAGGAATAAGTAACACGAACATGACGAATGGAGATGACTGAAAGGACAGCAGCTGACCAACATCTAATATTTGAGGATATAATATTTTGCTAAATGGACAAAAAAGAAAGACAGAGCCAAATTGATAGTCACATTTACATGCAAACCTTATAATGCAATAATGTTGAAAGTTAAAAATATATATGATGTACACCTCACTGTGATGTAATCGAAAAACCTAAAACGTACTTGCTAATGAATCAGGTTCAATGGCGTGTCTACAGGGGGCGGGTTCCATGAAGGCATTTTAGTTCTTTTCTATCCAATTTTAAGGAGCAATCGGTTGAATCGACACCAATTATATATACAAATAGTATTTTTTTCGCGCACTACGCGCGCATATTTCAATGATATCATTTCAAAGCTTGTTCAAAGCCAAATGTAACCTAATTGTGGTCAAATTCATGTACTAAGTAGTGAATAAATATCGCACGTTTTCTGCATTCGGGTAATTGGAAAACTTGCCCCCCCCCCCCACCCCCCCCCCCCCCCCCCCACCCCCCTCTCTACCTGACAAATCCTGATATCGCCACTGAACAGGGTGAACGCGAAATGACAACAACGCACAGTTTCCAATGATGTACCCTCCTGGGAAGTTATTATTTCGTTGTATGAATGAGTAGATCTTAAGCTGATTTATGTGACAACACAAATACTATTATGTAAACATTCTTGCTTCTGAAGCGATGCAGAAACTATTTTATGTTACCATGGTTCTGGTTTGTTTGAGGAAATCTTGATTCTTAGAACCATGCTCCTGAGGAAGAAATAACTTTTTGCACCCCTGCTCGCTCGATCTTTTGACCCACAAAAAATATTCCAGGTGGTAAAAAAATACCATTTCTGGAATCCTTGTGATCAGACGAACAATTGCGATATTATTTGTTAAAATCGGAGCAATTTTAAATTGCCGTGAATTTTGCCTTGGATTCCAAGATAGGATTAAGATTTAATTTGATTTAAATTTTATAAAAAAATACCTAATTTGTATTACACATTATATATTATATGTTAAAAAAGGTAAGTAGCTCTACTTTTTCTCCAGGTATGAATGTTAGGGTACACGGTTGCATTTCTGTTCATGAGATTGAACACCACAGGGTGAAAAACGTCTCGTGTTGACAAAGTTATAACACACAAAGTAAGAAATCATTCAACGATATTTTTTTATTGGCAACTATAGTTGATTCGCAGACATTGGCCGATTTACCATTTCAGTCAGAGGTAACAGAAGTAAAAAGGGGGAGGCAATCGAATTGTAATCGTAATATGCAAGGTTAATACTTTGTCATCATGTGCCTGTAGGCCTACTATATGATGTGCACTATGTGCAGATAGGTTGAACACTATTATTAAACCTACATGTAGTGACAGGGAACTTGCGGCTGAATTATCTGCATTGACTTCGCCTACAGGTGTTGTCAATGGTCCGCGTATATTCGATAAAGAAGATGTGTTGTTATTCAGATAAATCTGTAAAGGTATTTAGGTGGTATCTCATAGCCAAAAATACATAAAATAACGTTTATAATCGGTTTCCGGGTTGATATAATTTTGCCTCCATCTAGGCCAAATGGTTTTGGGTTATTAAAAAAAAAATGATGATAGAATTATCATCGTGAATAAATACGTAGAACTGATCTTTTTTTTATATTAAACGTTTCCTTTATGTCACGTGCATAATAAAAATGGAAAATAATAAAAATGAAACTTGGTTATCCACTAAATTATGAATAGGTAAAATGACAAAAATATCATATTTCTTTCGAAATACTGTATATCGGATAAAGTATTTGGTTGTCGTGATTGTAAAGCTACAGGATCAGCCCTATTCATAAAGCCACGCTATCATGAATAACATTTGATTATGGAGCGCAAATAATGACATCTATAAAAGTACCGCTGTTTCATCATTGGTCAAAATGGGCTCCTCTAACTCCCAATGGACGAGGTCCAAAATCGAAACCGATACCCCGGACCGATACCCCAGAGTTTATGAATCTACTATAGTGAATTATCGGAAAAGAGATACAGAACTTTTTGACTGACCATTTAGATCACTCCCGAATCTCCATCACGATTGGATAAACCTCAAAACGTGCTCTTTCAATGCAAAATTGCACCGTCAGAGACCGATATATTACTGTCATGACTGTGGAGACAGTGATGTCATCGATGTAGTACGAATAGTATAGGGATTGATTTGTAGTTTCAGGAAAGAAGATAATCCGGATATTGCGCACTATCTGTGGTAGATCTGAAAAAGATCAGTCTGTTTACTCTGTCCATGCTCTGACTACCCTAATCCGGTGCTGCGTCCAAAACTAGGGTTAGGCTGCGCAAAACCCGGGTTTTGCGCAAGCTCCTAGTTTTTCGCATACAAAAACGGGGCCTTGCACAAAACCCGGGTTTTGTGCACGTATTTCTGCGCAAAACCCGGGTTTTTCGCAGATTACGAAAAACCCGAGTTTTGCGCAGAAATACGTCGTGCAATTCATGCATGGCACTGGTTGTTTGTACAGCTGTTGTAAGGGCGCGAATCAGTGATCTTGTTGTGACTGCTGTTTCTATGCATGCAAACTATTAGGCATTTGTTTTCTTATTTAAAATTAATGTGGTTTTATCATTGTTTATCTTGTTTAATGAATTAATGAATGGTTCAATGGGCCGTGAGACACATTTTGCAATTGTTCCTGATGTGTGTTGAGTGAGTGTAAATATTAGGCCCTATATGCTGATTAACTTGTAGGCTACTTAAAATTAAAGTTAGGGTGGGGGTGGCACTCAGATTAAAATGTGGATGGTTTTTTTATGACAACACGTGTATGGAAACTTGACTTTCTACGGAGTTAAACCCCCGAATTTTCGATGTTTAGTCAATTGTCAATATTGGAGTGGGAGGAATGGGTATATCACTGGGGTTAGATATCCTCAGAGTCCAAAATATTCGCAACATTCAAATGGGTGTTGCCTTGGAAGGCCACTTGCCTGCATGTTGGATGATTTACCCCCCCCCCCCCCCCCCCGGGTCTTTACTTGTAATTACCGCATTTGGGGCGGGAGTGGCATGCCTGTGATCGGAAGGGGGAGGAGGAATCCCACTAGCACATGCATTACCCAGATTTTATTTTGTATATCGAATCTTAAGATGGTCACGGGGTTCTCCTATATATTAAGGGGTGTGAGTCCTTTTAACGGATTTCCTCTTTTTTAATTATATTCGAGCTGAAGTTCAGCCTATACTATTCAGCAATGTGCCATTTCACCTAATTGCATTCGGTTTGTCCTCATTTTTGTCTGTTTTCATCTTTTATTTGTTGCTAATCAAAATTGACCTATAGGCCAGTGTTCTCAAGACTTCCTTTTTTGAAAAAAAATCAGTTCCTGAGACCCTTATTTTCCTGTCCTGTAATTCGTACAGCTATTGTTGAAGAGAAGAGGGGTTCTCTGTGTTATTCGTACAATGTTGAAGAGGGGGTCTAAAGTGCGGGAGTCGAGTCCCTGTAATTCGTACAACTATTATAATAAGACATGAGAGGCAGGGAAAAAAGGGAGTCCGGCCCTAATACATGTAGGGCGGAAATCCCGGTAGGGGGGATATCCCTCCCCCTCCCCTTTTTTAACTTGGGGGTGGTGGTCAATGTGATCACCCCGCCTGATTGTTCATATAGTGTACATGTATGTGATGACAACAGGCAAAATGAAATAAATTGATTGCTTTTCAATAAAATATGGTCAAAAGTACACTACCAAATCGCACCAACGGTTCGAAACAGCTTTTCCCAGCACTCTCTGTAAATGTCATGGACGTATGGGATAACTCAATTTATATAAAAAGGGCTCAAATGGGACTTTTCCATTAAAAGGCGTAAAATAAACCTAATTCTGACAGAGTGATCGTGTTCCATTGGAGTTAATAACAAAGATATACATTTGCATAAATACTCTATAACCAATATTATTATAGTACTAGCGGAACGCCCGTCCTACGGACGGGCTCTCCCGCTAGGGAGTAGGGCCTACCAGATAGAACACCTACAAATGAAACAACACAAAAGTGTTGGAAAATTTATAACGAAACACATAGGAATAGAACAATATCTAAAACATTTTTGTTTTAATTCTAAGACCCCCGCCCGCCCACGCCCCGTGGCATATTTTAACTTCAAGGCCTAAACCTTAACCATCTCCCGTTCCCCAACCGTCACCATCCCGCCTCGCCCGCCCCCGCCCCGTGACATATCCGTTACGCAATTTAGCATCACAACTCCCATTCGTCACCGCCCCCGCCCCGCCCGTGGCATATTTCAACTCCAAGGCCTAAACCTTAACCATCTCCCGTAGCCCACCAGTCACTCCCCCGCCTGCCCCTGCCCCGCCCGTGGCATATCCGTTACGCAATTTAGCATCACATTTCTTCATTAACCCCTGCCTCCCAAACCACATTACATCATTACACCCCCCCCCCCCCCATTCGTCACCGCCCCGCCCCGCCTGTGTCATATCTCAACCCAAGGCCTAAAGTTCCCCGCCCAGTGGCTTATCTCAACGCCAAGGCCTAACCTTAACCATCTCCCATAGCGCGGCGTATTTCTCCAATATTTGTCTGCGTGTCGCATACAGTATCAAATCCCACATCTGACACCATGTCACGTAATTTAGATTCACCATATCATGTTTTGTTTTATCAGAAACCACATTATTTCGTTACCTTATGACCCGCTGCCCTCCCCCCCCCCCCCCCCCGCCCGCCCTGCCGTCCCCGCCCCGTCCCCGCCCCGTCCCCGCCCCGTCTCCGCCTACGCTCCGTGGCTTATCTCAAGGCCCCAAGGCCTAAACCATAACCAACCCCGTGTGGCGCAGCGTATTTCTCCAATATTTACCCGCCCGCGTGTGTAGGGGTGCGTGGGTGTAGTGCGTGTGCGCGTTTATTTTGCATGTCGCACTGCGACGCGTTATGTGCTACGCGCCGACTGCATGGTTACAGTGTACGCAGAGAAAAACAAACATGGCCCGTACGGAAATAGTCTCAAAAGCCGGGCTGAAAAGGCCTAAATTAGACATAGTTTTGCTCATATCTCGGTCAATTCTGTACGGTTTTCGGCCATTTATAGCTTATAACACTCACATTATAATCATCTTTCATCAGTTCAACGTTCACGGCGTTTAGGCGTTAAATGAGGGAGCCTTTTATAGATACACACATACAAACATACAAACATACAAACATACAACATACGGTGAATTATAGTAAGATTATATTACACATTGCATTCGAAATCATCAAGGTGTTTTACTGTGTGGTTCAATTTAATATATATATATCTAATAAAATTGCAAGATACTAAAAATATATACGAAATTGTTTCATATGACAAGCCTCAAATTAAGCATAACCAGGGGCTAAAAGTAGCTCATGGCCTCCTGGTCCTATGATTTGCTGTGCAAAATTTGAAAAACACCATGAGCTAAAGTTACAAAATTCTTTAAAATGAAAAGAGGCGGGATAAATCGGGGGAAAACGCATAGCAGGGTGTGATATAGTTAACACAAAGTGTTTTATTATTGAATATCACTCATTCCTGTTAATGCATAATAAAAAGCAATGTTCAAGTTAACGAGGTTCAATTTACGGTATTTTCAGAAAGAAATATATTCAAATTTGGATTGCACAATATATGGTTTAAAAATACGTTTGCAAGATAGGCAGAAATACGACGTAGGTATAAATCAAGAAGTGACATTTGTAATATTTAGTTCGAATATGTATCGATAAGACGAAAATTGAAAGACATGGAAGTGGGTCCTGCAATATGTACATGTTTATTTAAAAGGAGTAGGCCTACTGTGAGCGTAGCGAGACACTCAACACTACATGAACATGATGAAGAGCCGGGTCTTTGCTACCAAGGTTTAAAGGGCACGGTTTTGGGTTATTGAAGAGGCACGCGTCTAGTGCTAGTTAAAAACAAAACTATAAGGAAGTAGTGCGGTTGGTTTAACGGCATTATCTATGTTAACAGTTTTGACTAATGTGTCATAAATAAAGTTAATTGCTTGACTACAGCATTATTCCAAGATCAATTTCAGAATGTTCCTGGTTTCGAATAAAGTTAAAAACAAAACTATAAGGAAGAAGTGCTGTTAAAAACAAAACTATAAGGAAGTAGTGCGGTTGGTTTAACGGCATTATCTATGTAAACAATTCGACTAATGTCCCCTTATTGAACTGCACCAATACGGACCACTAATGTGAAGCCCAAGGGGGCTCCCACCAATCCACCCGAAGCAGGGACTCTCCCCCACTAAATGCGGGAGACAAGCATACAAGGAAACCAATTTGCCGGAACGGGGGAAGTAGCTGCTCCAACCCCCAGTCCAGATCAGCTGAGACAATGTAATGGCGACAGACAGACTGATTGTCCCAAAGACCAGACTGAAGTGGAAGCGTGATGGGGCCTAAGAGAAGGACCCAACGCTGACCCGATCGCCCACTTACGTGAGAAAGACCTCACGGTTACCGATCGTCAGATACAGCTACTTTCCCAAGGAAAGAATAGAGCAATGATGGGAAAGCCTATAGAGAGGCTGAGTAATGACAATTCCCAATAGGGAGGCAGTGGGTGGGAAAGAGAACCAGGGAGGCTCTGTGCACACAGACAGCCATGTTGATAGTTGCTATGTGATCCCAAAAACAAGTGAGGGCGCTATTTTATATGCTACCACTTATCAGAGGGGGTCACACACAAGGCACATAATACTCTATTAGGTTAGGTATCAGAGGGGGTCACACACAAGGCACATAATACTCTGTCAGGTTAGTTGCACCTCTTGGTTTGTTCAATAAAATTAGTTAATAAAACTTAACCTCCCCTTATTGAACTGCACCAATACGGACCACTAATGTGAAGCCCAAGGGGGCTCCCACCAATCCACCCGAAGCAGAGACTCTCCCCCACTAAATGCGGGAGACAAGCATACAAGGAAACCAATTTGCCGGAACGGGGGAAGTAGCTGCTCCAACCCCCAGTCCAGATCAGCTGAGACAATGTAATGGCGACAGACAGACTGATTGTCCCAAAGACCAGACTGAAGTGGAAGCGTGATGGGGCCTAAGAGAAGGACCCAACGCTGACCCGATCGCCCAAATTAGCCCAAAATGTGGTAATAGGGTATAAGAGCCCAAGAGTTCTGGCCCACAGTTGTAAGAAATTACTACCGAGTACACAGTGTCATATGAAACAAAATAGAATCCAGGGCACAGGAATAGGCCTCGATTTTGTATACATGTAGGTAGCTGGTCAACTAACCTGAAACCCAATGATGCACAATTGCAAGGATGCAGAGTCACAAGTCATTGATTGTGAAGGGATGCCATGAATCTGACTGACATATGAGCGCTTTTGAAGACCAATGGTTTTGCCAAAAGACTAACCCAAATAATTACAGCTATAACTATCAAGCTCAAGTGCCACTGATGCTTAATGAACGACCACCACTTTGGCTTGTATCAATGATAATAGATAGATGAGATGGCTGACAATCTGTGAGCTAAATAACCATGTCTGAAAAGGGCTGACCGTTGGGGTGACACATAGATGATTGGCCATAAGCAATAAGCTGATCATGTGAGAATGTGACTGACCATGAGAACTGGCCACAAGTAAATATGTAGAATGAGACAATTGTATTGCCAGCACTTGGGATAACATGCATGGCACCAAGACATTGGATTGTGCAAACTGCCTGTGACACATTGACCATGTGTGATGATCATGTTAAAAGTCATCAAGTCGTTTGTGTGGGCTGACACATAGACGATTGGCCATAAGCAATAAGCTGATCATGTGAGAATGTGACTGACCATGAGAACTGGCCACAAGTAAATATGTAGAATGAGACACTTGTATTGCCAGCACGTGGGATAACATGCATGGCACCAAGACATTGGATTGTGCAAACTGCCTGTGACACATTGACCATGGGTGTTGATTACGTTAAAAGACATCAAGCCGCTTGTGTGGACTGAGTATGGATAATTCATGACCAACCATGGATAACTACTGATGGTACTTAAAGGAGTGACATTCGTCATGTGCACTGATTGGCCATGAATCAACTGTCCTTACAGAAAATGAGTCATTGCTGATGGTTGACCATGAGTCATGAGTTTACTGATTATAATTAACTATTGGTATTTGAGTTAGTGATGCTGGCTAATAAGGCATGGCATGGGTGATATTGTGTGCTGACTGACCACAAATTGTGGCCCTTAGTGCTACACTGAAGGCACATGTCTTACTATTATTAAGATGATTGACCATGGTACTAGTTGAGTGACCATAACTCCTTGTGCTACACTGTCCATGAGTCATTTGGGCAGAGACATTCAGGATCCAATGCAATAATTGGCAGAGACATGCTATGAGTGTGACTGACATGGGAGCGCTTATTGAGCACAAAAATGATCTATAGGCCTTGATTAAGTATACAGCCTAAATTAAGCCTACACAAGCAGACACGTGGATTGACCATGTCTTACGACGCGATGATTGACCATGGTACTTGTTGAGTGACCATGAATCATTGTGCTAACTGTCCGTGAGTCATTTGCGCTGAGTGACCCTGAATTGCTTTGTGCTAGTCAAAACCGATGATGATTCATGACTGATTTGTGTTGAATAAACATTATGTCACTGATGGTGAATAATAGGAGAGGTGAGTCACATATTGTGTTGATTGACTGAGAAGCATTGTGCCTATTCGCTATAATGAGTCGTTGCTGATGATTTACTACGACCATCTTGAATGAGCGTAACTAACTCAGTGAAAAACCATGTAATGTATGTGCAACTGATGGTTACAAAATGATCAATCTGTTCTGACCAAAGAAGTGTGTGTCTCCTGACCATGAGGCATAACCGATACGGCTGGATAGTAATAAAGGTGACTTGAGTTGTTGTACTGGTGAAATTTGACCCGTGTATGGGCTGATCCTAGATCGTACACGATACACTGGACTGATAACGTCTGTGATGCCATAATGACTGATTAAGATACCATGTGGACTGAACATAATTCAATGCAACAATTGGCAGACATTCAGGATGATCTGACCATGCAACACTTGCCTGGACAGCCATAAGTGGTTTGTGCTGACTGAGTGAGCACTAAGAAGTAAGAAACCATTCATGAGACATTGAGCTATGAGATTAATAAGAGGACACAATTCATATGCCAACTGATCTTGGAACGTGCCTGATAATCATGACTTATGATTGTCATGAGTCATTTGACCTGATATAAGACTCATTAGAGCTTATTGACTGTGAGAATCTAAACAAGACTGATACAAGTCATGTGGACGTAACGAAAGATTGTATGAAACCATGCCTTATTAGAATGAGGGCAAACTGTGAGTTGAGATGATTGACCATTATGCATCCATTGATGGGAATCATAGCGATGATAGAACCAGAGTATACTGATTGAGTACAACATAGAGAGCGACCATGAGACACTTGAGCTTAACTACGAGTGCAATCAGCCCTCTTGAGCTAGCAACACTATAAGACTTTAATGTTGTAAGATTGATTGATTATATTAGTGCAATGCATGGCCATGATGGTTAGCGACCATACCTTATAAGCAATGGGCTTAGGGAGCCCATGGTATAGCAATAACGCTGACGTACCATGGTCCATGGCGTAAGTTGGGCATTGAGTATAGGGGGGCCTAAGGCATGGGAATGACGCTGTACTATGGCAACCGTACCATAGAAACAGTGAGTTAAAGGGGTCTATGACGTGGCAATTACACTATACCATAGTCAATGGCATATGTCAGCAACAGTACCATATACACAATGAGCTAGGGAGCCTATGGGTGGGTAACGATGTCGCTGTACCACGATTTATGGCGAAGGGGTCAACCGTACCATATAACAATTAGTTAATGAGATAATTACGGTATGGCCGTTAAGCTGTAGCATGGCCATGGTGTGGGTCAGCAACAGTACCATATAAACAATGAGCTAGGAAACCTATAATGCTGACATAGATTTGACATGCCAATATGCTGACAAAGATATGGTATGCCAATATGCTGACATAGATTTGATAAGCCAATCTGCTGACATAAGATTGATACACCAATATACTGACATAGATATGATAAGCCAATAGGCTGACATGGATTTGATATGCCAATATGCTGACATAGATATGATATGCCAATAGGGTGACATAGACTTGATATGCCAATATGCTGATAATAGATTGATATGCCAATATGCTGACATAGATATATGCCAATAGGCTGACAAAGATGCCAGTAGGCTGACATAGATTTGATATGCCAATATGCTGACAACGATATGATATGCCAATAGGCTGACATAGATTTGATATGCCAATATGCTGACATAGATTTGGTATGGCAATATGCTGACATAGATATATGCCAATAGGCTGACAAAGATGCAAGTAGGCTGAAATAGATTTGATATGCCACTATGCTGACATAGATATAGTATGCCAATAGGCTGACATACATTTGGTATGCCAAAATGCTGATATAGAATTTATACACCAAAATGCTGACATAGATATAATAAGCCAATAGGCTGACATAGCTTTGATATGCCAATATGCTGACATAGATTTGATATGCCAATATGCTGACATAGAATTGATATGCCAATATGCTGACATAAATTTAATATGCCAATAAGCTGACATAGATTTCATATGCCCATATGCCGACATAGATTTTACATGCCAATAAGTTGACATAGAATCGACATGCCAATATGCCGACAAAAATTTGATGTGCCAATATGCTGGCATAGATTTGATATGCCAACATGCTGACATAAGATTGATATGCAAAATATGCTGACATAGATATGATATGCCCATAGGCTGACATGGATTTGATATGCCAATATGCTGACATAGAATTGATATGCCAATAGGATGGCATAGATTAGATATGCCAATATGCTGATAATAGATTGATATGCCAATAGGCTGACAAAGATGCAAGTAGGCTGCCATAGATTTGATATGCCAATATGCTGACAGAGATATGATATGCCAATAGGCTGACATAGATTGATATGCCAATATGCTGACATAGATTTGGTATGGCAATATGCTGACATAAATCACATAGATATATGCCAATAGGCAGACAAAGATGCCAGTAGGCTGACATAGATTTGATATGCCAATATGCTGACAAAGATATGATATGCCAATAGGCTGACATAGATTAGATATGCCAATATGCTGACATAGATTTGATATGCCAATATGCTGACAAAGATATGATATGCCAATATGCTGACATAGATATGATATGCCAATAGGGTGACATAGACTTGATATGCCAATATGCTGATAATAGATTGATATGCCAATATGCTGACATAGATATATGCAATAGGCTGACAAAGATGCCAGGTGGCTGACATAGATTTGATATGCCAATATGCTGACAGAGATATGATATGCCAAAAGGCTGACATAGATTTGATATGCCAATATGCTGACATAGATTTGATATGCCAATATGCTGACATAGAATTGATGTGCCTGGCGCCCGGTAAGAATAAACATGCCTGAATGAGGCAGCACATGCAAAATAAACACGGGTGCTGTACACCCAAGCCCAAGAAGGAAGGGGCAAAGGTGCATAATACAAGCAACCCACCGCAGACCGCCACACAGGGGGCAAGTGCCAGAGCCTGATAAGAGTTAGCAATAGTACAAAACCAATAGTGACCCAAACAAACCTGAAACAGATCTCTTCCTGGATGTCCTACTGCTGGTATTTGTAAACTTTGCTTGGCATAATATACAAAATGGCGTAACAATTAAGTCGTACCATAGTCCATGGCGTGGGTCAGAAACCGTACCATATAAACGTTTCGCTTAGGGAGCCAATGGCGAAACAATTAAGTCGTGCCATAATCCATGGCGTTGGTCAGAGACCGTACCATACATTGCGCTTGCTAAGGGAGCCAATGGCGTAATAATTAAGTCATACCATGGGCATGGGTCAGAGACCGTACCATATAAATGTTGCGCTTTGGGGCAATGGCGTAACAATTAAGTCGTACCATGGTCCATGGCGTGGGTCAGAGACCGTACCATATAAACGTTGCGCTTAGGGAGCCAATGGCGTAACAATTAAGTCGTACCATGGTCCATGGCGTGGGTCAGAGACCGTACCATATAAAAGTTGTACTTAGGGAGCCAATGGCGTAACAATTAAGTTGTACCATGGTCCATGGCGTGGGTCAGAGACCGTACCATATAAACGTTGCGCTTAGGGAGCAAATGGCAAAACAATTAAGTTGTACCATAATCCATGGCGTGGGTCAGAGACCGTACCATATATACATTGCGCTTGCTAAGGGAGCCAATGGCGTAATAATTAAGTCGTACCATGGTCCATGGCGTGGGTCAGAGACCGTACCATATAAACGGTGCGCTTAGGGAGCCAATGGCGTAACAATTAAGTCGTACCATGGTCCATGGCATGGGTCAGAGACCGTACCATAACGAGTTGCGCTTAGGGAGCAGATGGCGTAACAATTAAGTTGTACCATGGTCCTTGGCATGGGTCAGAGACCGTATCATATAAACGTTGCGCTTAGGGAGCCAATAGCGTAACAATTAAGTTGTACCATAATCCATGGCGTGGGTCAGAGACCGTACCATATAAACGTTGCTCTAATGGAGCCAGTGGCGTAACAATTAAGTCGTACCATGGTCCATGGCGTGGGTCAGAGACCGTACCATGATATAACTGTTGCGCTAAGGGGCAATGGCGTAATAATAAAGTCGTACCATGGTCCACGGCATGGGTCAGAGACCGTATCATATAAAAGCTGCGCTTAGGGAGCCAACGGCGTAACAATTTATTCGTACCATGGTCCATGGCGTGAGTCAGAGACCGTACCATATAAACCTTGCGCTTAGGGAGCCAATGGCGTAACAATTAAGTCGTACCATGGTGTGGGTCAGAGACCGTACCGTATTGCACTAAGGGGCAATGGCGTAATAATAAAGTCGTACCATGGTCCACGGCGTGGGTCAGAGACCGTATCATATAAAAGCTGCGCTTAGGGAGCCAACGGCGTAACAATTTATTCGTACCATGGTCCATGGCGTGAGTCAGAAACCGTACCATATAAACGTTGCGCTTAGGGAGCCAATGGCGTAACAATTAAATTGTACCATGGTCAATGGCGTGGGTCAGAGACCGTACCATATAACTGTTGCGCTAAGGGGCACTGGCGTAATAATAAAGTCGTACCATGGTCCACGGCGTAGGTCAGAGACCGTATCATATAAAAGCTGCGCTTAGGGAGCCAACGGCGTAACAATTTATTCGTACCATGGTCCATGGCGTGAGTCAGAGACCGTACCATATAAACGTTGCGCTTAGGGAGCCAATGGCGTAACAATTAAGTTGTACCATGGTCCATGGCGTGGGTCAGAGACCGTACCATATAAACGTTGCGCTTAGGGAGCCAATGGCGTAACAATTAAGTTTGTACCATGGTCCATAGTGTGGGTCAGAGACCGTACCATATAAACGTTGCGCTTAGGGAGCCAATGGCGTAACAATTAAGTCGTACCATGGTCCATGGCGTGGGTCAGAGACCGTACCATATAAGAGTTGTGCTTAGGGAGCCAATGGCGTAACAATTAAGTTGTACCATGGTCCATGGCGTGGGTCAGAGACCGTACCATATAAACGTTGCGCTTAGGGAGCCAATGGCGTAACAATTAAGTCGTACCATGGTCCATGGCGTGGGTCAGAGACCGTACCATATAAACGTTGTGCTTAGGGAGCCAATGGCGTAACAATTAAGTCGTACCATGGTCCATGGCGTGGGTCAGAGACCGTACCATATAAACGTTGTGCATAGGGAGCCAATGGCGTAACAATTAAGTCGTACCATGGTCCATGGCGTGGGTCAGAGACCGTACCATATAAACGTTGTGCTTAGGGAGCCAGTGGCGTAAACAATTAAGTCGTACCATGGTCCTTTGTGTAGGTTAAAAAATGTACCAAATAAAAACGAATCATGTACAGAGCCGGTGAAGTGGTTCAAAACTTAGGTAGGCCCCTAGTATGAGAATCAAGCTGATCATACTAGGTTCACAAGCATGAATACATACTAGCATGAATACAAATTTACTATAAATAAAATGAAATCAACAGTGACCCAAACAAACCTGAAACAGATCTCATCGCGAATGTCCAACTGGCAGGCATCGTGTGAGCTTGTTTGGCATATAAGATGAAAATTAACAAGGGTGCCGTACAGCTAAGCCCAAAAAGGCAGGGGCAAATGTGCAGGACTGAATGTGCAGGACTGACTAGGTAGTAAATCAAGAGCCTAGCACCAGGCCTGATACTATGTATATAGAAGAAAACCAGTGTTTAGGCAGGCATAGTCAGTACAAGCATGGAATTATTAGAGACTTTCTAACAATTCCATGGTACAAGGGAGCAGAATTATGCAGTCAAAATACCTTAAAAGTATAGGGTGCAGAATGTGCATAGCTATTACCCTGGGCACCAGAGTCTAAGCATGAAAACTGCTCTGATGCTTGAAGGTTCTACCATAACTACTAATAATTCAGTAACTAATACAAAACCTGAAATCAGAGATAAGGCTTTAGTTGCCTGATGTACAGAATTAAAGAGAACCAGGGAGGCTCTGTGCACACAGACAGCCATGTTGATAGTTGCTATGTGATCCCAAAAACAAGTGAGGGCGCTATTTTATATGCTACCACTTATCAGAGGGGGTCACACACAAGGCACATAATACTCTATTAGGTTAGGTATCAGAGGGGGTCACACACAAGGCACATAATACTCTGTCAGGTTAGTTGCACCTCTTGGTTTGTTCAATAAAATTAGTTAATGAAACTTAACCTCCCCATAAAACTAAACGACAGATTGTGTAACTATATGACCTTTCAAACTCTCACTAAGGTGCGGGATCGTACACTATCGCAAATAGCCGTGTAAATAGCAAATTAGCGAAGGCTAATGTATAGTGTATAATTGATAGTGATAATGAAGCTATTAAGGTGTATACTTGGCAAATTCGCTAATAGAAAGCAAAATAGCCCGATAGCGTTATAGCGTGCAAATAGCCCAATATCTTATGATTAGCGGCGGCTATTGTATAATGCATTTTTCAAGTAGCTTGCGCTAATGTATAATGTATAATTCAAGGTGCTAATGTGGCTAATTCCTTTTTCAAAATTGATATTTCGCAATAGCGTAAGTAGCCAAAATATCTTACGAGTAGCGGCGGCTATTGTATAATGCATTTTTCAAGTAGCTTGTGCTAATGTATAATGTATAATTCAAGGGGCTAATGTGGCTAATTCCTTTTTCAAAATTGATATATCGCAATAGCGTAATTAGCCTAAATATATTACTATTAGCGTCGGCAATTGTATAATGCATTTTGCGAGTAGCTTTTGCTAATGTATAATGTATATTTCAAGGTGCTAATGTGGCTAATTCTCTTTTTAAAATCCAAATATCGCAATAGCGTAAATAGCCTAAATATATTACTATTAGCGGAAGCTATTGTATAATCGATATTTACATTAGCGTTAGCTATTGTATAATGTATAATTCAAGGGGCTAATGTGGATAATTTGCTATCAAGAGCTAATACGCTATAGTGATAATGAAGCTATTAAGGTGTATAATTGGCAAATTCGCTAATAGAAAGCAAAATAGCCCGATAGCGTTATAGCGTGCAAATAGCCTAATATCTTATGATTAGCGACGGCTATTGTATAATGCATTTTTCAAGTAGCTTGCGCTAATGTATAATGTATAATTCAAGGTGCTAATGTGGCTAATTCCTTTTTCAAAATTGATATATCGCAATAGCGTAAGTAGCCAAAATATCTTACGAGTAGCGGCGGCTATTGTATAATGCATTTTTTAAGTAGCTTGTGCTAATGTATAATGTATAATTCAAGGTGCTAATGTGGCTAATTCTCTTTTTAAAATCCAAATATCGCAATAGCGTAAGTAGCCTAAATAATATTACTATTAGCGTCGGCAATTGTATAATGCATTTTGCGAGTAGCTTTTGCTAATGTATAATGTATATTTCAAGGTGCTAATGTGGCTAATTCTCTTTTTAAAATTCAAATATCGCAATTTAAAATCCAAATATCGCAATAGCGTAAATAGCCTAAATATATTACTATTAGCGGAAGCTATTGTATAATCGATATTTACATTAGCGTTAGCTATTGTATAATGTATAATTCAAGGGGCTAATGTGGATCATTTGCTATCAAGAGCTAATACGCTAATTTGCTTTTTGGTAAGTATTATCTGAATATCCTCGACCAGGGAGATAATGTACAGCAAATTCGCTATTTTAAAATTTATAGCGAAGGCTAATGTATAGTGTATAATTGAGAGTGATAATGAAGCTATTAATGATTAAGGTGTATAATTGGCAAATTCGCTAATATAGAAACCTAAAAATACCTTGATAGCGTTATTGCGTGGATATAGCCTAATATCTTACGATTAGCGGCGGCTAATTGTATAATGCATTTTTCAAGTAGCTTGTATTAATGTATAATGTATAATTCAAGGTGCTAATGTGGCTAATTCCCTTTTCAAAATTCATATATGGGTTAATGTGGCTAATTTGCTATCAAGAGCTAATACGCTAATTTGCTTTTTGGCAAGTATTATCTGAATATCCTCGACCAGAGAGATAATGTGGCAAATTCGCTATTTCAAAATTTATATCGTAATTGCGTAATTGCTTAAATAACAAGATATCAAGAGCTATTACGCTAATTTGCTTGTTGGCCTGTAGGCCTAATATCTAAATACCACAAACATGGAGATAATGTAGCTAATTCGCTATCAAAATATCATTATTTCAGAATGAAAAAAGTGGGTTTTTAACTACGGGGCATCCGGCTATTTGGCTAATTGGCTATTTAGCTAATTGGCTATTTGGCTAATTGTCTATTTTGGTCTGCTACCGTTAATTTCTAATTTGTTCTAGGTGGCGCAAATTAGTCAACATTTTACCAAACGTTGGTAATTATTTACCCAACAACGGGGTTGTTCATAGTTGAACCAACGTTGGGTAAATTGTTTGCCCAACGTTCTCTTAATGTTAAAGGTTCTTTATAGAACCTTAAAAGCTCTAGGGTTCTACATACAGGACAGAAAAAGGTTCTAAGTGGAACCCTTTTTTTCTTAGAGTGTAGGATGCGTCGTTATTAAAGGCGCCCGCCCCTTCTTAAAAGCGTAAATTTAAGAATATTCCAAGGGCCCGTCCCGACTTTTTTTTTAGAATAAATTATTAAGGGCCTAAGAATATTCCAAGGCCCCGCCCCGACCTTTTTTTTTAGAATAAATTATTAAGGGCCTTTGTATGTTCGAGGTATAGGCTAAGGAATTTGTAGAATACATCCGATCCGAGGGGTGGGGGTTGTTGAACTTAAAAGGCGGTAAAACCGGTCTTTTTTAGTGTTTTATCCGAGGGGAGGGGGGGGGGGGGGGGTCCTTTACCTGCTTTACTAAATGACATGACAGAGGATGTTGCGTCGTTCTTAAAAGCGTAAATTTAAGAATATTCCAAGGCCCCTCCGATTTTTTTTTTAGAATAAAATAATATAGGGCCTTTGTATGTTTGAGGTATATGCTAAGGAATTTAACCCATAAAGAAAGTCCCTAGAGAACAGAATGCACCAACACCCAAGATATTTATTTTCAGTTCATAAATCATAATAATCCAAATTCACCTACTTTACTAAATGACATGACAGAGGATGTTGCGTCGTTCTTAAAAGCGTAAATTTCAGAATTCCAAGGCCCCTCCCCCGACTTTTTTTAGAATAAATTAATATAGGGCCTTTGTATGTTTGAGGTATAGGCTAAGGAATTTGTAGGTTACATCCGAAGGGTGGGGGTTGTTGAACTTAAAATGCGGTAAAACAGGTCTTGTTTATTGTTCAGTGAACAAGAATTTGTTGATCCGAGGGGGGGGGGGGGAGGGGGGGGGGGGGGAGAGGTCCTTTACTTACTTTACTAACTGACATGACAGATGATGTTGCGTCGTTCTTAAAAGCGTAAATTAATGAATATTCCACGAACAAGAATTTGTTGATCCGAGGTGGGGGGGGGGGGGGGGGGGCGGTCCTTTACCTACTTTACTTTACTAAATGACATGACAGAAGATGTTGCGTCGTTCTGAATATTAAAAAAAAAAAGGGTTTGTATGTTTGAGAGGGTTTTTTTGCTTAGGTGGTAAAAACAGATGTTCGGGATGGTTTGCATAGGCGGTAAATGTAGAACAAAAAATGGTTCTCAAGCCAAGAAAATGGTTCTTTGTATACCCTTAAGTATAGTGAAGAACCTTTTTGGGAAAAAGGCCCCTCCCCGTCTTTCTGGTCTTGTTTAGTGTTTAAGTTAACATCGTGAACCAGCACTTGTTGATCCGGGGGGGGGGGGGGGGGGGGGGGGCAATTACCTACTTTATTAAATGACATGACAGAGGATGTTGCGTCGTTCTTAAAAGCGTAAATTTAAGAATATTCAAGGCCCCTCCCCCGACTTTTTTTTTAGAATAAATTAATATAGGGCCTTTGTATGTTTGAGGTATAGGCTAAGGAATTTGTTGGTTACATCCGATTGGTGGGGGTTGTTGAACTAAAAATGCGGTAAAACAGGTTTTGTTTAGTGTTTTAGTGAACAAGAATTTGTTGATCCGAAGGGGGGGGGGGTCCTTTACCTACTTGACTAAATGACATGATGTTAAAGCGTAAATTTATGAATATTCCAATTACAAGAATGTGTTTATCAGGAGGGGGAGGGGGTTCTTTACCTACTTTACTAAATGACATGACAGAGGATGTTGCGTTGTTCTTAAAAGCGTAAATTTATGAATATTCCAAAAAAGGGTTTATTAGATGTTTGGAGGTTATTTTTTACTTAGGTGGTAAAAACAGATATGTTCGGGATGGTTTGCAAAGGCGGTGTTACTAAATGACATGACAGATGATGTTGCGGGGTGGGGTCTTTTACCTGCTTTATTAAATGACTTGACAGAGGATGTTGCGTCGTTCTTAAAAGCGTAAATTTATGAATATTCCAAGAACAAGAATTTGTTGATCAGGGGGGGGGGGGGGGGAGGGGGGGTGGGGGTGCTTTACCTACTTTACTAAATGACATGACAAAGGATGTTGCGTCGTTATTGCGTTGTTCTTAAAAGCGTTAATTTATGAATATTCCAAAAAAGGGTTTATTAGATGTTTGGAGGTTTTTTTTACTTAGGTGGTAAAAACAGATATGTTCGGAAGAATTTGTTGATCCGAAGGGGGGGGGGGGGGGTCCTTTACCTACTTTACTAAATGACATGACAGATGTTAAGGCGGTGTTACTAAATGACATGACAGATGATGTTGCGGGGAGGGGGGGGAGTCCTTTACCTGCTTTACTAAATGACTTGACAGAGGATGTTGCGTCGTTCTTAAAAGCGTAAATTTATGAATATTCCAAGAACAAGAATATGTTGATCGGGGGGGGGGTGCTTTACCTACTTTACTAAATGACATGACAGAGGATGTTGCGTCGTTCTTAAAAGCGTAAGTTTATGAATATTCCAAAAAAGGTTTATTGTATGTTTGAGAGGGTTTTTTTACTTAGGTGGTAAAAACAGATATGTTAGGATGGTTTGCAAAGGCGGTGTGGCGTCGTTGTAAAAGGCCACTCCCCCGTCATTCTGGTCTTGTTTAGTGAACCGGTACTTATTGATCCGGGGGGGGGGGGGGGGCAATTACCTACTTTACTGAATGACATGACAGAGGATGTTGCGTCGTTCTTAAAAGAGTAAATTTAAGAATATTCCAAGGCCCCTCCCCCGACTTTTTTTTTAGAATAAATTAATATAGGGCCTTTGTATGTTTGAGGTATATGCTAAGGAATTTGTAGGTTACATGCGAGGGTGGGGGTTGTTGAACTTAAAAGGCGGTGAAACCCGGTCTTTTTTAGTATTTTAGTGAACAAGAATATGTTGAATGTTTTTCACTCTTTTATTATGACGAGCCCATAAAGAAAGTCCCTAGAGAACAGAATGCACCAACACAAGATATTTATTTTCAGTTCATAAATCATAATAATCCAAATTCACCTACACTTTACTAAATGACATGACAGTGGAATTTTTATGCTCGTTCTGGTTCTGGTTGGGACGCGTTTTTTTTGTCAAACATTTCGATACAAATGCTGCAATATCATATTATATTTTCTTTGGTATCATAAACAACTAATAGAGTATACAATTGTTTCAATTGATAGCTGCAATAAACGTGGATTAAAAAGCTGATAGACAAAAACTATATTAACAAGTTGTATGCTCGTTCTGGTACGGGTTTGGAACGTATTGTTTATTAACAAACAATTAGATACAGAGTATTTCTTCATTTGTTGACATGAATTTGCCAAACATTAAAGTTTATCGCACTACATTTGAAAGTATCTATTTTGTTGATTTTGTATGCATAAAATATGTATTCCTGGTGCGTTGACGTATTGGTTAAAAGCGTATGATGCCTTAGAATGAAAAGACGATAGATACAAACTATATGCACAATATTTTTATGCGCGTTCTGGTTCGGGATTGGAACGTGTTTTTTATTGTCATCATTTCGATACAAATTATACAAATGCTGCAATATCATATCATATTTTCTTTGTATCTTAAACAACTAATTGAGTATATAATTGTTTCGACTGATAGCTGCAATAAACGTGATGATCAATGGATAGTGTAGGCCTACACTATAAACCAGTAATATTTAAATGTTGATATACCACACTACATAGCATACTCTCTAAACGTAAAAGAGGTAAAACTCAGACTCTTTTGATAGCTCTAGGAGGGACAGCACTTTTTGGAGTGAAGTTCAGTCGTTTTTGGAGTGAAGTTCACTATTTTTAGATTGTTTGTCACTCTTTTCAGAGTAAAAAAAATAATCTAAAAAAAACAGCGAACAATAACTCCGAAAAGAGCGAACTTCACTCCTACAACGAGCCGTCCCTCCTATAGCGTTCTCGAAAGAGTAAGTTTTAACTATTTTACATTTAGAGAGTAGACTGTCACTTTTAATGACTTTATGTTAATATAAATATAGTTAGTACAAATCATGGAAGATTTCAATACATGTAAAATTTGCGCATGTCTTAAAAAGCTAGAAAATATAAATAAAATATCTTAGAAAGAGGATGATACAGCCAGCACTGCAGGAAAGTTCTTGTGAGTTTTCAAAACACTTTGCATATAGGTTTTATGGGTGAGTGTTTCCTTATTCAATATTTGTCTTTTAATGTTGGATTACAAAAATGGCTAACTATTTCAATAGAGATCTACATTATCGCGCGCAAAAGTTGTATCTGTAAAATGGAATGCTAGATGTTTTTATTAAAAACCATAACCATGTTCGAATGAAAACTTCACTTAACAATTTTCTTCACTAACTATATGTGACCTTTATTGAACCTAAACATTTCTGTGGAGTTGTCTCTCTTTTTTCAGTTATATTGTAGTAGCGTGTCCTGTTAAGCTACTTAAAATACTAACCAAGCTAATCCCATTTAACAGTGGTCGGTAAGCTTCATTTGACTCATCAAGTGAGCACATTTCAGTGTTTTTAATTTAGCAACATTAAACCAAATACATGTACATCAGGTGGGGACATTATAGTGTTCAAAACTAAATACATTAATTGATAATTGGCCCCCTAATATACTCATGTATGATAATCTTACCAATTTATATTACAACAGCTTAAAAACAGATGTATTGATGTATAATGAACGAGATTATTGTACATTAGGGGAAAAAATTCTGAAAATATCATTAGCAGTGTTTGCAGCAATGTATAATGTATACAATAATTATAACCGTGCCCTCTACAGTTATATGCCTTAGCATGAGTTAATCAGACATTGCTCAATTTTTTCAAACAATGACAGCAATGTGCCATGGAACCATATTGAGATTATATTTTTGCACTGTTATCCTTTCACATATTGGTGGATAACCTTACATAATTGATATCCATGATCCGGTTGAAATGATTTATAACTATTGATTTTTGTTTTGTTTTGAAATTATTGTTTTTAAGTTGTTCACACTTTTCTTGAACTAATGACAATATTTTTAAAGTTCTAATTGTAAACTTCCATGAAAAGAAAATTTAAGAAAATGTTGGCACAAAATGGCAGAAACAGATGTCATATCCTTACAACCATTGGTTAAACTTTTTCAATAGCTAAATAGCCTAATAGCGCGTTAGCCAGGGGACCCAGTCCAATAATATCATCATTTGTTAAATTCCTTCAATAGCTAAATATCCTAATAGCGTAAAAGCCCCGCGACCCTGGGTAATAATACAACCATTGGTTACACTTCGTCAATAGCTAAATAGCCTAATAGCGCGTTAGCCACGGGACCCTGTCCAATAATATCATCATTTGTTAAATTCCTTCAATAGCTAAATAGCCTAATAGCGCGATAGCAACGCGACTCTGTGCCAAATGTTATCGTTTGATAAATTCCTTCAATAGCTAAATATCCTAATAGCGTAATAGCCCCGCGACCCTGTGTAATAATACAATCATTGGTTAACTTCTTCAATAGCTAAATAGCCTAATAGCGCGTTAGCTACAGGACCCTGTCCAATAATATCATCATTTGTTAAATTCCTTCAATAGCTAAATAGCCTAATAGCGCGATAGACACGCGACTCTGTGAAAAATATTATCGTTTGATAAATTCCTTCAATAGCTAAATATCCAAATAGCGCGTTAGCCACGGGACCCTGTCCAATAATATCATCATTTGTTAAATTCCTTCCATAGCTAAATAGCCTAATAGCGCGATAGCCACGCGACTCTGTGCAAAATGTTATCGTTTGATAAATTCCTTCAATAGCTAAATATCCAAATAGCGTAATAGCCCCGCGACCCTGTGTAATAATACAATCATTGGTTAACTTCTTCAATAGCTAAATAGCCTAATAGCGCGTTAGCTACAAGACCCTGTCCAATAATATCATATTTTGTTAAATTCCTTCAATAGCTAAATAGCCTAATAGCGCGATAGACACGCGACACTGTGCAAAATATTATCGTTTAATAAATTTCTTCAATAGCTAAATATCCAAATAGCGCGTTAGCCACGGGACCCTGCCCAATAATATCATCATTTGTTAAATTCCTTCAATAGCTAAATAGCCTAATAGCGCGATAGCCACGCGACTCTGTGCAAAATGTTATCGTTTGATAAATTCCTTCAATAGCTAAATATCCAAATAGCGTAATAGCCCCGCGACCCTGTGTAATAATACAATCATTGGTTAACTTCTTCAATAGCTAAATAGCCTAATAGCGCGTTAGCTACAAGACCCTGTCCAATAATATCATCTTTTGTTAAATTCCTTCAATAGCTAAATAGCCTAATAGCGCGATAGACACGCGACACTGTGCAAAATATTATCGTTTAATAAATTTCTTCAATAGCTAAATATCCAAATAGCGCGTTAGCCACGGGACCCTGCCCAATAATATCATCATTTGTTAAATTCCTTCAATAGCTAAATAGCCTAATAGCGCGATAGCCACGCGACTCTGTGCAAAATGTTATGATTTGATAAATTCCTTCAATAGCTAAATATCCAAATAGCGCGGTAGCCACGCGACCCTGTCCAATTGATAAATCCATTCAATAGCTAAATATCCTAATAGCGCGATAGCTCCGCGACCCTGTGCAATAATGCAATGATTGGTTACACTCCATCAATAGCCAGATAGCGTAATAGCGCAGTAGCCACGCGACCCTTTGCAACTATATCATCCTTTGATAAAATTCCATCAGTAGCTAAATAGCCTAATAGCGCGATAGCCCCGTGACACAGTGCAATAACACCATCATTTGTAAAATTCCTTTAATAGCTATAGCCTAATAGCGCGGTAGCATCGCGACCACAATTAAATATAAACACAGACTAACAACTCATAAACAAAAAATACACAAAACCCTCTAAGTACCAAATTAGCAACTAGCGACCTAGTCTCCGATAATTAGGATATTGCTCTTACGAATAGCGAATTAGCCATGTAACTGTTGGAAAAGGGATTTCCCTCCATAGGCGAAGTACAGTAGATAGCGTCGATATCTTGCAAATAGCTCCAAAAGTGTCGATCCCGCACCATACTCCTTACCAATCTGTGCCCCAGCCGGAACGTAGCTTGTTAATGCGAGCAAAGATATCAGTAACATCATAGCGAACAAAGCCATGGATTATTACACCGCTTACACAATCAAATGAACGTTATGGTGGGATCAATTTCATCACTAGTTTAATACTCACAGGCGTTCACTTCAACAATGTCATAACAGATAGTATGTGGTTTAGTTTAACCATATGGTTTAACAGAGCATGGTAATATTTGCTTCCTTCTTCAATTTTGAACGATATTTCCGCAATTCCACGCAACTGTTTATAAAATCCAATTTAATGATGTATTAAAGCGAAGGAGGGGAAATCGCGACGGTTCTGACCACCTTAAATGTCATGACCCCCTTTGGGACCCCCTAAAATGTGCCAAAGTCTCCCATAGAATACGTGTATTACACTAGCAACCAACACTAGTATGACACCTTGCAAGCCATGCTGCAAATGGAGAAAAACACTGGGAATCCATTTAACTACTGGGTTAGCTTTTTGGTATTCTATGGATATAAAATAAATAGAAAGGTCTTAAAAGTTTGTTTAAATGAATTTGAGATATATTTGAGACATTATTACTTAAAATGAAAACATTTATAACAATGTATGGGGTGATATGTGACGTCACGCCGGTATTTCCAATGTTCTTTGCCCGGCGGTGTCCGCGCGCATCCTGTTTTGTTTAGGTCCCGTACTTTTAAAACTCGTGCCAAAGCATTATAAAGGGCAATAAGGCAAAGTGGATAGTGTTGTGATCATATGCTGTTCCCTCAAGCATGTATCAAGCATGTATCGACAGTACAGTTCCTTCGAACATTGCTTTTGTTAAAAAACATTGCTGTCATCCCATCTATAGTTCAGTGATTTTAAAAGTATTTTGTGCATAGATATAGTTAATTTAGAGTCAAATTAGATTGACAAAAAGTGTGCACAGGTCATGTAGTGGGGGCTATGAGAAAGTACAGAAAATGTGAATGGCTTCCATTTTAAATATGTAAGTGATTTGTAAACATTTAACTAAATTTCTATCCTAAATATCTAATTTTTATGAATCAAGAGATAAAGTGTCAATATAATGTGCGATATTGAAGACTATAGTTGATTCGAAGACTTTTGCCGATTTACTAGTCTTTTCAGTAAGAGGTTACAGAAGCAAAAGAGGGGGTGGCACTCGAATTTTAATATGCAAGGTTAATACCTTGTCATCATTAGTGCCTATACTACTGTGACGTATTCACCACTATGTACAGACAGGGTGAACAATTATTATTAAACCTAGTGACAGGGAACTTGCGGCTGAATTATCTGCATTGACTTGGCCTGCAAATAGGTGTTGTCAATTGCCCGCGTATTTTCGATAAAGAAGATGTGTTGTTATTCAGATAAATTGATAAAGGTATTCAGGTTGTCTCATAGCCAGAAATACATAAAGTAACGTTTATAATTCGTATCTTGGTTGATATAACTTGTTCTCCATCTAGGCCAAATGGTTTTGTACCTAAGTTTATATAAACAAATGATGATTGAATTATTTCTGTTTTTTTCTCATCAATAAAAACGTAGAACTGATATTTTGTATATTAATGTTTCTTTTATTTCACGTGCATAATAAAAATAGAAAATAATAAAGGTCAATGATGGTCGATTTTGTTATTATTGTGGTGACCGTTTCCAAAAGGAAACCATAATGCGTTTCATATTTCAAGCTGTTGGATTAAGTATTTGGTAGTCGTGATTTTAAAGCTACAGGATCAGCCCTATTCGTTAAGCCAAAATGATTAGTACCCATCGATGCCCAAAGTTATTCAATTGTTTTTATCATTAAAGCCAATTGGATTAGGTCTGTTGTTTTTTCATTATCTTTGAAATACTATAACCTTTCATTAGAATTTTAGATAGTGAAAATGAGAATTCATCAAACTAAAGATACACTATACTATACTTTTACCTAATCCTTATCATACAAGGAATACATTGGTGTGGTATTTCTAACAAGATTTGACCCCTGTTATAACTGTGTGACCCTCCCCCCTAAATTTTCCGCCCATGCACAAGCTTACATTTTTAATTAGTCCTCTCAGAAGACAACTCGAATGACAAACGAACCTTTGCTCGCCACGATAATAATATATTTTTTCTAGGATTGAATATGTTTGATATTAAAATAATTTCTCTTTAATAAACTGTAACTACAATGAATACTACAATGAATATTGTCTAAACATAGGGGAGAGCGGGGCGAGTCCGCCCTCTAATTTTCAGGCTTGCCTAGTGGACTCATTTTACAAGTTAGAGAGCTACCCTACTTCCAAATGAAAGCTACATTTCTTAGCTACATACCCCCATGTTTTCAGCACTCTAGAACTTTTTGTGAGTGCAGGAGTAATAAAAAACTCCAACAGGGCGGACTTACCCCACACTACTCACGCCGGGGCAGGTTCGCCCTCATGATAGGGCAAGCTCGTCCGGCTTCATAGGCAAGTTAGATATTGCAGAAACTATCAGTTATTCCATGTAACGATTGATTAAAGGTCAACTAGACACAACTATGACAAATTAGGCCACGTGGCCCCAACATATGAAATGGACACATCATGTACCCATTTATTATGTTGGGGCCAGTCCGCGCCCTTCTTAGCGTGTAATTGTGCATGGGCGGACTCGCCCCGGTGAAATAGGGCGAACTCGCCCCAGGGCTCATTTTTTTTGTAAATCTCATGGTATACCTACTAAACACGGAATGGGAAAAGGCAAAGGCCTTACCTTTTGAATGACTATACAAGTTAGTACCTTCGCTGTGATGTCTTTAGATTAATGCAACATTTTTAATGACAAATAATTTACTTTAATTATACAAAACAATTATTCAAGATAAATCCTTATGGGAGGTGTAACCGGGTCTGAAGTTTTAACAGTTACTTTGCTATGACCGGTGCAACCAAATTACACCAGTCACGTGATGAGAAACACGTGGTGGGCGGACTCGCCCCGAGGGCGGACTAGCCCCGCTCTCCCCTACTTATAAATTAGGCGCCATTTTGATATTTTAATTTCTCAGGTCGCCTACACATGAATCATCAAGTAAAAGATCATATAAAACAAGATACTGATATAACCTTGCCTAAATATTTTAATTTAATTAGAAAAGATTCTTACAAATAGCGGCCGTTTTGAAATCCTAGATGGCGATAATGAATACTGGAATCGTAAATGTATTGATAACAGTATATTTTCTAAGATCTATGCTTGGTACTAATATCAGGCTGCTTTAATACATTGTTAAAGTAATATGCTAATTTCTCAGGTCGCGCACACCTGCATTTTTGGCATCATCACTTTTCTCGAAGTAGCAGCTAGTTACAATCATATAAGGGCGCACAGCACTAAATCACTCCTCGTTTTGTGTAATGGTAGTAAGTTCCGGCAAAAACAAAAAACGATTTTGTGATTAATGGGGTCCTTTGGGAATCAGTTTAGCGTTAGGGTAGCATTTCATAATTAAAATGAAAGATGATCTCTTGTACTTTGATCAGGATATTGCAAAATATTGATTTTCGATTGTATTGACAATTTATCACGTGGATGAACTCACGTGATCGGAGGCGGTTAGAAGGCGAGCGTCCGGGCTGAAAATAGGGGTGGCGCTGTTTAAATGATCGTATCGTAAAATCTAATTGGAAGGTGTAACACTTCTTGACGATTTTATGAAATTTGAATGTTTGTTTATTAGAATAAAGCATTCGAGACATTCCAAAAATGGTTACTAAGGGCCCAAAATAGCGACTCTTTTAGCCCTAATTTACATGTAATCCAATGGGCGGTTTATTTAGTGCTGTGCCCCCTTGTAAAACCAACGAGCTATGGTGTTTTAATATATGATTAACCCTAACCATCCTCAATGCCGCAAATGAGCACGGTAAAGTCTGTCTGTGCCAGCTGGCGTGGCACTTTTTCGATGAAATAATGGCCCCAGGCTACATAGTCGGGCCAATACACTGGCCCGAGTATGATTGGCCCCCGTGGCGCAGTGGTAGAGCGTTCGTCTGACAACCGAGAGGTTGTGGGTTCGAGCCCCGGTGGCGGCGCCACTCTTTTTGTCCGCGTTTTTGTCGTTGAAAAAAAAATTCTTCAAAATGTGACTTAGGAGGTTAGGGTTAATGAGGTTCACAATTTATGGTCAATTCATAGACTCCACCGCGTGACTTGTCTGAATATGGATGCAAATGTCAAAAGTCGTAACCGACATTGAAAAAACCCCACACTATTCTACGTGCAGATCGACCAACCACTCTAGCAGGATCAGTTATTGTTTTCAATATTATAACAACATATTATTGCTGGAATTCTTATATGAGATGGTCTGTCAACACTTCCTCCATGAAGGACGAATTGCGAACACAGATGATAATTTGACTGGGAATGGACTGAATAGTTTATACTTATGCGGCATAAGTGACTCCACATACTTATGCGCGCGGGTATATGAGACAGGTCTTTTTTTCTTGGCCTTATTATCTCACGATAGTGCAGTTATATAAAAAGGATTTGTCCACGACCTTTGCTGTCCCTAATCCAATACTAAACAAATTAAGTGGTTCAATTGGGGAATTAACGTTGACTTTGTCACAGGTTACCACAACACAAAGAGCACTTAATAGGCAATAAAGTGGCCATTGAATTCACCGGTTATGACTGCACTGACTTCCCAAATTTGATCAAATCTATCTTTAAATATTAGCAGTGGCGGATCCGCCACTTTTTTCTTTTTAAAAAAAGAAAAATAAAGAAGAAGAAAAGAAAAGAAAAAAGGTAAAAGATAAAGAAAAAAAGGAAAGAAAAAAGGGGAAATAGTAAGGAAGAGGGGACAAACGAAAGAGAAAAGAAAACGTAGGGGAGGGGGGGGGTATAAAAAGGTGGATTGGCGGGGAGGTATGCGAGGGACATAAGAACTTTGGGAGTTAATGGACGTCGGTTGGGATATATACGCGTACGTTGACAATAAATCTGATATTTTGGAAGTAACTTTATAGTATATAAACTATAATCGATATGCTTTTTTTAAAACCTAAGTGTTTTCAACATTACAATTTTAAATCAAGAATATATATTATCAGTATGCACAACTTCTTTCTGGCATAGGCCTATATACATCAAAAAGTTCTTGACATCACCCAGAAGGAAGGAGCTATATCGATGAAATTTTGTCTGTGTAATCACTGGTCCTTAAAAACATTATGGTGCAAAAATGGTCTCATAAGTATGTTTACTTTTTATACAGGTGGCGCTAGATGCCAAGGCCATGTAAATCAATGACGTCTCAAAACGGTGCTGTGTACATGGTAAACGATAATGGTCCAAAAACGGATCCTTGTGGGTAGCCTTGTATGAGATTTAAATTTTTTGTCATTTACGGAGATAAATTGAGACCTACGAGTGACAAATGACAACATTTTAAAAAAAATTGATCCTAATATTCTTCTGGAAGGCATCTTACAAGAATCAGTTATTGGACCAATATAATTTACCATGTACACATCACCGTTGGAAAACGTCATTGATTTACATGGCCTTGGCATCTAGCGCCACCTGTATAAAAAGTAAACATATTTATGACACCATTATTTGCACCATAATGTTTTTAAGGACCAGTGATTACACAGACAAAATTTCATCGATATAGCTCCTTCACTTATGGGTGAGGTCAAGAACTTTTTGATCGCACCAAATGAGTTCGAAAATTGAAAGCAAATCCACTTTCGAGGGGGGGGAGGGGTACACCCCCTCGAACTCCCCCCTGTCCGCTTTGGTGACACCTTTGCAATTATTCAAATAATGTGCCCCACCCTAAAAAAAAGAAGGTCCTGGATCCACCCCTGATTAGGTATACCAAGTAGGCCTAGTGTAAAAACATAAACACATCTATGACATTCTGAACTATAATTAATTTACACTTTGACACATATTTCGAAGGAAGTAGAAACAAGGTGAACGGTGGTAATTACGCTATAAACATGATAAATGGCATGCATGCACACAGGACTATGAACACTATTTGAAGATCAAATGTTCCTAGAAAGGGTACGGCGGATACTAGTATGGGTAGCAAAATCAGCAATGGGTTTCCAATGACCCACTTTTCAATGTTAATTTTGAAATGTACATTTGATTGTTTTTCTCTCCAAAATCCTCACCTACAATGCCTTTCATGTTTACATGAAATTGTTATACATGATTTTTTAATGCGCGTAACCCATTGTCAGACAAATTACGCGGTGTGCCTTAGTAAATACGCAAGCGTTCAACGCGCCTCGCGTCGTGGTATGAGATGCCGGACTCGGGGTTTGCGATGAACCTATGTGTAGACACATTAGTTAGCTTAGAACTGCGAATGGCGAAAATGACTGTTTCAATAGGGTATAGGGGAGGAATCGCATATGGGGGAAACTACTAAAGATATTTACCGGGGTTATAAGGCCTTCGGGAAGAACGAAATTTTGATAGTTACAGATTTTGTTGTTGTTGATGCTATCGTAACCTATAATTGATTACGTATAGGCTTACTATATGGGTGCGTGGTCAATGAAAGATCGATAGGAAATACATAGGGGTGGAAAAGTATTGTACAGTTTCATAATGATTCTTTGAACAGATTTTTTTGTTTTGGAAAACAGAAATTAATCAATTAATATGAATAACAACTAGGCCTACATATCGTTAGTTTAACCTGCATCTTATTTTGTACGAATCGGTTATTCTTTGTGTGAGAGATATCGGCATTTTCCCCAAAACGAAATAAAAATTTGTTCCACTGAATCGCTATGAAGAGTGTAAGCGTGCCAGTGGCGTCACTAGATTTTTTTTTTAATTTGGGAGGCAAGAAGGACCAGTGACTTGAAATGGGGGGGGGGGGGGGGGGGGGGCTCCTCATGGGGGGGGGGGGGAAGCTCCATTCCACACCCACACCGATTGATTTCATTGGGGGGGGGAGGGTTCCAAGTGTGGGGGGTTGGGGGGGGGGGGGATCCCCCCGCTGGTTACGCCACTGAAGCGTGCAATGTTATTCTTTGTGAGAGATATCGGCATTTTCCCCAAAACTAAATGAAAAAATGTGTTCAACTGAATCGCTATGAAAGTGTAAGCGTGCAATGTGTTAATACAACAACCAAGGGTATGTGGGAATGAGGCTTAATTATGTTCTACGTGATTAAATTGAATGTTTGGTAAGCATTGCGGCGCTATGTGTTTATTATTTTTCCGATAGTATTGTTTCATAGGCCTATATCAAAGATGAATTATGACAAATAGGTTAAAGTTTGTATGAGATGTGCATAAAGCAACCTGGTTACACTGTCGTATAACCGCGGAACAGTTTAGATTTTGATCTTTTGCGTAAAAACAGTTTCGTTTATGAGTTTGTTAAATTGGGTTTGTGAAATTTGATTATTTTAAGCTCTCACAAATCCCACCATGCAATGCGGTATATCTACAGAAAACCTAAGCACTTTGGCAAAAACATGTTATGTCAACACTAAAACACATTTTTTTCAGAAAAATGGGATATTAAATGTCATTGGGTTTAAGATAAGTTGTTACGAGGCTAGCGAGGACCCGCGCGGGTACACGCTAGTTTCTTATAAACACCCTGTAAGAGCTGCATTTTCCTAGAGTGCTTTCAGTCCATGTATGGGCATGCCCTAACCATGTATAAAATGAAGCAATTATAATCAGCTACATCTACCATCCATGTACTATTCTAAATATATTTTTATAATTTGAACTTGAATGAATCCACGCATTTCGCTCAAAATACCTTATTTCGGTGCCAAATACCTTAATGGTCCCCCTTATTTTGGGGGACATTTCATGAAAGTAGATATTCTAACTTGTACTACACATTCCATGGAATCTATTGGTGTTTGGATTATCAAAACAATGAGTAGCATACAAGAATACAGATATTTATGCTCAAATTGCACCGACAAACTGATGATGTCTCAATCGTTTTATCAATGTATATTCAGTAGTTGAAATCCTACCAAAGGGATAGAAATCTCTGTAAATTAAATTAAAACCCGGGTTACAAGTATAATGAGCTGAATGTTAAATATGAAAACTGTACATTTAAGAAACTCAAAACAATATTTCCTCAAAAGCAATAAAATCGGTCATCGCCAAATAAGCTTATTTAACAACAATATAGATATCTTACCATCGCAAGTCACAGGAAATATGTTATAAAACACGAGAAAAACACAAAGCCATATACTCCCAGTCATGATGTCCATCGAGTGGGAAACGAGCAACTGAAACAACTCGGATTTTGTGTTTGTATATAAGTCAATCAAATAGTTGCTCCAAGACTAACCTTAATGGTCAACTTTCCGGGTTCACTGACGTGACCCAGAGTTGCTCAGGTTACTAGAGTCATAAATAGGCCTATCGGTCGATCAGTTCCAGATGTTGATGCATTTCATTGAACATACATTGCATCAGAAAAACCACAATGGACCAATCAGGACGAGTTTGGTTTACGTTATACGCTATTGGTTTCCGTAAAATAATATATATATTATCATAATGACCATAATATCTAAATACCACAAACATGGAGATAATGTAGCTAATTCGCTATCAAAATATAATTATTTCAGAATGAAAAAGGTGGGTTTTTAACTACGGGGCATCCGGCTATTTGGCTAATTGGCTATTTAGCTAATTGGCTATTTGGCTAATTGTCTATTTTGGTCTGCTACCGTTAATTTCTAATTTGTTCTAGGTGGCGCAAATTAGTCAACATTTTACCAAACGTTGGTAATTATTTACCCAACAACGGGGTTATTCATAGTTGAACCAACGTTGGGTAAATTGTTTGCCCAACGTTCTCTTAATGTTAAAGGTTCTTTATAGAACCTTAAGAGCTCTAGGGTTCTACATACAGGACAAAAAAGGTTCTAAGTGGAACCCTTTTTCTTAGAGTGTAAGATGCGTCGTTATTAAAGGCGCCCGCCCCTTCTTAAAAGCGTAAATTTAAGAATATTCCAAGGGCCCGCCCCCGACTTTTTTCTTTAGAATAAATTATTAAGAGCCTAAGAATATTCCAAGGCCCCCCCCCCCCCGACCCTTTTTTTTTAGAATAAATTATTAAGGGCCTTTGTATGTTTGAGGTATAGGCTAAGGAATTATCCGAGGGGTGGGGGTTGTTGAACTTAAAAGGCGGTAAAACCGGTCTTTTTGAGTGTTTTATCCGAGGGGGGGGGGGGGGGGGCGGTCCTTTACCTGCTTTACTAAATGACATGACAGAGGATGTTGCGTCGTTCTTAAAAGCGTAAATTTAAGAAACATTTTCTGGACCTTTTTAGTGTTAAAATAGACATTTTTGGCGCGCTACGCGCAAATTAGTTTCATATTATAAGTCAAATTTAACAACATGGCTTCAGGAACGGTTTGTTAAACTCCCGGTTAAACCTTTCTTTTGACAATAGCCAATATTCCAAAAAATCCAAGCCAAGCCAAAAATCCAACCCAAGGGGGCACATTCCCCTCAGACTCGTTACCGCGGATAGCGGTGCGAACCAATGATTTATTTTTTTAAGCCCCCCGGGTAAAAAAATCCTGCGCACGCCTATGATATGAACATGTCTAAAACATGTGCCTTCAAGAAGCATTGTATGAATTAAACTGGATCCATATTTTTACCTTGACAATCTGATGACACTTAATGAATGAAAATGTTTTCAGTATAATTTGATGATACTTTTCAAAATAACCTAATTATGATTATGTGTTCCTTCGTGATGGACACTCCATTACCAAGTTCCTGATCTTAAAGGTATAACATTTGATCAACTTCCTAAAGGTCTAATGTACCCCATCCTGGACGAGCGACCATACATGTACGTATTCAAAGTTCCCCCAACAACAATTTCATGACAGGACGATATGTGACACAAAATATATATAACATTTGTGAGGAGTATTCTCAATATCTCCTACATGTGTTTTTTCAGATGAAACTGTTGGTTTTCATCACGTTCATGGTATTTCAAAATAGTCCATCTCACGTCCATATCAAATTCTATTCGTTTAATGGTTAAGGTGGTGGGTCAACTAGCTATCCATTAACTGTTCAAAACTATTCCTGCAAACAAATAATTATCAAATGTGGGGTAAATGTGATGTAATAATTTAGTGGTCCTATTAACAGGGCGTCGTATTAAACATGGAAATTAAGCTAATGGTGCTAAGACAAACCGACATGTCGATATTTTTACAACATTCTAAGGACTATTTTAGCCAAGAAAAATAGAAATCCTGAAAAGATAAAAATACCACCTTTTTTAAATAATTGAATAGCAAACAAACAACAACAAAAACATAAAAAGAATGGGGCGGTAGCCATAAAATCTCAAGAAATCTCGCGATTTATTTTGGTGAATTCGGTATTTCAAAATATGCCATCAAAGCGATACACACAATAGCGAAACATTAAAACATCATTTCTTCTTGAGGTTAATACATGTTCAAATTAACTTGATGGAAAATATATGATAATAGTGTAAAAAAACCCTTAAACAAAGTCAAATATTGATAAATTAACACTTTTTTATGCTAACTCGGAGCGGAAAGTATAGGCCTACAATAAATCAATATCATATACCTGCATATATTCAGGATGAGTCAAAATATTCAGCTTTCACTGATTTCTTAAACGAGTGCAAACGGCAAATACAAACATTTACATGTTTAATGAAATGCCCAGCGAGAACACATGGTTTTATAGCTATAACCTAAATGTTATTTCGTTCAAATTGGTTATTCCAAACGAGAGATATGAGCTTTCTCCTAAATTCTGTGAATTCAACTTCTGTTCCGACATCGTCCAAGTAAATTAGGGATTGTTATGAAACTATAGGTTTTTGCTGATTGAGGTGTCACAGTTGAACATGTTGAAGGAAGAGCTGGACATATTGAATCCAGTTCCAGACCATCACACATATGACATATGAGACGGAAATCCTTCATTTGTTGAGATTAGTGCGATCAAAACGTTTTAAAAACATTAGTTTACTTAATTTGATTTATAAGAGAAATGAGTGCCTGTATTTACACACAACTCATCAATTACATAGATTGTTTGCCAAGAATTCGTTTGGTGTACAATGCTATGTTAAATTTCAATCGTTCTCGGGCAATAATGGACGTAACAAGCATTAGTGAGATAAGCTAAAATAATGTTGACGAAAAAATTTGGAAATTATAATTTTAAACTTATTTGGTTCGAGAGAATAACTGACAGATCTCATTTCTTTTAAACAGTTATTGCGTTACATAACTTAGAAAGTGCTTACTTACTTAATTAGTATGAATATTTGTGTGTAATTATGTCATAATATCTAAATATTGTGCATGCAATGTCGATCTAATTACTCTCTCAAATTCGACACCGTAATTATTATGACATTAGGCCTATTAATCATGATTAAAAACAACAATAGGCAAATATAGATACACTTAGCACATGCAGAACAGTATCAAAATGTGTATACAAGTTATGTGAATTATATTCGAGAAAACCAAGAATAAAGACTGCTAATTCTTTGAGGCATTTATAAGGGAAGAAAAACAGCAACTAATTCTCCATATATCTGGTGATGATAATAAAATGAAATAGTTATTACGAAGTTTTATCAATATCTTATAACTGTCCAATGAGTCAAAGTGGTTTTCATGTGATGCATCATGTCACAGAGTATTATGGTATCTTGTATTTACTTTTAAAAATATGAGATTTTGACAATGTTTGACAGAATATGAATCAATCTTTCGAATGATCTCATTAAACGAAATAGGAGATGGATAATTTTGCAAAAATGAGGTAAAGAGAATATATTTTACAAACTAGTTTGCTCTATATCTCAAAAATAGGCCAATAAGCAGGCAAGATGTATGACTTGATGTCTCGCAATATGCTGTTTTATTAGAGTACACTCTTAAATGTAAGGAAGTGAACACATGTTTATTATTTTATTATTGTTTTAAAATTAAATTTCCAATAAAACCTGATTAATCCTTTGTTGCAAGAACAACATGAATGAAATTTGCTAAAACAACAATGTGCAACGCTTATAATACCATCCTTGGAGGATGAAAATTTGTCTAAATATCAGGTCCCGATTAAATACTGTAATTCATTGAGATGTTAAATGTATTACACTATAACATACACGGTCATCATGTTAAATATTCAGCTTTATCAATCTCATAATTAAACAGAAAAGGTGTAAATCTTTTCAAAGATGATGTAATGGCTGATTAAATTTATTGAAAAAAAATAATTAAGCCCCAATTGGAATGTTTCTGTTTGACATAATGTTGTTTACAATATTATGTCAAAACCAGATTACCACACCTAGACCAGTTTTCCTTTGAAAATATTAATATCGGATGCGCGACTGAAAGTAGGCCTATGTGAATTTTACGCAAATCGTGTGGAAGTAACATTCATATATACTTTATACAAGTAAACATATTCAGACTTTACTATGTTTCCAATGTTTTCTGATACTGTGGAACTCAGTAAAATGTTGTAAAATGCTGGTAATCATTATGTGTAATATTGTAAACGAAATCATGATGAATTAATTATAATGAAATATTGAATAGGCCTAATTGCAATGTAAAATTGGAAATTAATTATAAACTGCGACTATGACAGAACCATTATTTCTCCCCAATCATGCTCCATTGGATATAGTTTTTAAGCTATATTTAAAATCCATCATTGTTCCTTTTCAAAATACAAGAAAATTGTTATAGTTTTCAAAGAGGTAATTAACCAACTGTGATCAAGGAACCCAGACATGCCAGAACGATAAGCCTCTATCCTGCCCCAGATTCAATTACGGTTTGAAAGACCACGGTAACCATCGAAATTGAATGGGATTGATATAGCGCGTGTGTACGGATGCAACCATAAAGTACGGAACTCGGATTGGTTCCATGTGCATTTCTGATCCACAGCGCGACTTGTTGAAAAGACTGATATTGGGATAATCAATGCTATACTAATCGCTACATAATTATAATATTGATTCATCTAGGGAGTTAAAGTGTTCACAATTGAAGCGCAACAATATTTTCTATGCATAATATGCAAATGTTGTTTTTAGCATGGGTATATTATTATTTTAAACGAAACGAAAAATGGTGAAACTGTCAAAATGTAAATATTTGCATAAATTAAGCTTATCGTTTAGATTTCTGATAACACTTACTAAACACTTAAACACGTTTATTTTTGTGTATAATTAGTAACACCCCAACCTGTTTCTTATTGCTGATATAAACATGTTGGTGTGTTAATAAATATTACACAATTACCTCTATAAACGTGTTGTAGTGTTTATGCAAACGTTTATCGTGTGCAATGTCTCCTATACCTTTACACGTAAAACACAAAAATAAATGTGTTTAAGTGTTTATTAAGTGTTATCAGAATTAAAAACGTTTCTTTTTACAGTGTAGAGGCAGATATACGCTAAGCCAATGGTGGCACCAGGGGTGGGAGGCATGGGGGAAATCCCCCAGTCACGACCTCCCCCCACCCCACACCCCACCCTCCAGTCAGCTCAAGCCCCACCCCATGTTGTCCCCCAAACAATCGAAAATGATGAAATTGCAATTCTGAAAATGCCCGTCAAATTTTGATGCTGTCCGCCACTGCACAAAGCATGGATATCTCAACAGAAATGCCACATTTCACTTTTCATGCTGAAACCTAAATTTATGCTTTTTCTTTCTCACAATTTCCACAGTTTCAGTACATTTCAGTCCATACTTTATTTATACAAAAGTTACACACTTGTTCAGATTTTTTCACCGTTCATGCAATTGAACGATATTGTAGGGATAGAATTTTGCATTTTTGAAAGCGCTGCATACACATTGTGCTGACGGAGGCAAACGGTAGGGGCATGTTATGGTATGCTAAGCATTTTCTAAACTTAAAACATTTTGTTGCTTGTGTGTGCCATTCTATTCTTAGTGAAATTGTCACTTTCATTCAAAATTGAATTCTATCTTATAAGAAGGCTTTGGTTTATGGTTTTTAGCGCATTTTTCATCCCCTACAATATTCATCATTGTCAATAAAGAAATCCTGGTTTATTACTGCTGTATACATAAGTGTGGTTGAAATTGCAGCACTGTCCTGATAGCATTGGAGAGTGTAGGAAATAAATCATATTAATCATGAGCTTACAGTTAATAGTTGAAAGTCAGTATGAATTACAGATTGACTGTACTATAAATTCTATGGGTACTACATTGAAATATAAATTCTTTGTGAATTGTTCTTAACCTCATGATTTGGATATACACTTTCGGCCAAAAGTCTGTACGCAATCCCTTGAGAGCACATATTCCGACTCATTGTGGCAAAGTCTGAGAGAGTAATACGGTATTTTTAAAAAAGTTAGGCAAAACTATCTGCTCGTACGCTTGAGGTTTTACATACCGTGCAATGGTCATTGTTTGTATTTCTCATTCTAGTGTGAAAATAATCAGGTACAGTTTTAGTTGTAGCTGTAGAGTAGTTGAAAATAAATTACGTTGACCGTAATTTATTTTAACGTCAAAGTAACGGTAACTACCGTGGTTTCGTTTTTTTAACTGTATTTCATGTATAGATATACGATTTATTGGCGTATTTGTACATTTTACTGCCGAATAAGGACAGATGTGAAAGACAGAAAACTAAAAGGCAAAAAAGTAGAAAAGACTGACAAATTTAGAGTTATGTTTTCGTGAATAGCTTTCTGAAGGTGCATGGGTTTGCATGTTTTCAAAGTAACGTAACTACCGTGGTTTCGTTTTTAACTGTATTTCATGTATAGATATACGATTTATTGGCGTATTAGTACATTTTACTGCCGAATAAGAGCAGCTATGAAAGACAGAAAACTAAAAGGCAGAAAAAGCAGAAAAGACTGACAAATTTAGAGTTAAGTTTTCGTGAGTAGCTTTCTGAAGGTGCATGGGTTTGCATGTTTTCAGACTATAGTAAGTATTGTTTTACCAATGCCTCGCATGAAACATGTCGGTCTTCAGTATTTATGGTTGAACTTTATGTTTACAGACTATAGTACATAGTAAATAATGTTATCACCCATGATACATGAATGTGTTATGACTTTATGTAAACATTTCATGGTGGTCAACATAGATCATTAACATTTTTGCATGTCCAGCTGGGCTTATATTTACATGAATTTGATCATGATGTACATGTAGGGCCTACTTATAACACTATTATATCAGTAAATAATAACAATTGATGATGACCTATAAGCGCTATTATATCAGGCCAAAACAATATTTGTTGTGTTGCCCTAATGACCAACCCTAAAATCTCCAAAATCAGGGTCAAATTTAAATTAAATTAAATTTTACCCAAATTGTGAATTGTCCATATATATTACTATTTTCTGCTTGAAATCATATATTTTACGCACGTGTGAGATGAATAAGTTTGCTTGAATAAATAGTTCTAAAACTATTATCACACTAGGAACATTAGTAACATCATGGTTTAGTAACATTTGTTCGCAAAAGAAAAAGAAAAAAAGAAAATTGACCGACCGACCCGACCTCAAGATTGTTGGCACTTGAGGGCAACACAGCAATTTTGTTTTTGCCTTTACGAATAGGACCTAAGGGACGCACCATTAGATACTCAGGGTGGGTGGGGGCATGGAAGGTTTTTTTTAAAAATCCCACTATCCATGAAGAAAAAACACTTTGCCCACCAACCAGGAAAAAGAAAAAATGACTCATTGCTGAGTAAAAAAAAAAGATAACTCGCCCAACTCAATGTAAATAAAAACAGTAAAACCTAAAAAAAGAATCCGCCCACTTCGGTGTCGAAAAAAAAGTCCGCCCGACCCCAACTTCCATGTCACCCGCCCCCCCCCCCCCCCCCCCCCCCCCTCTGAAAATCAAATGGTGCGTCCCTAAGGACCCTCTACAGCACTATACGAGCGCAGCAACTTCACAAACATTTTAAAGGCTGGTGCAAATTGCGTGGTATAACTGGTGTGAGGGGTTAAAGGGTGTGATTTGTAGCAGGACAGGGGGATACTATGGACCCCAACAGTAAGTTGGGGTTCATAGTTAATTCGCCGGATCTGAACAAAAGAAAAGCACCTATCAATTATATATTTTGTAGCATTAGGCCTATAGGATAAACGCTGAGGCTGCTTTGCGGTGCAGTGATGATAAACAATTTGATGATTTGATGATGTTATTATGCCACGTTAAAAAAATTAAAAGAAATGCTTATCCTGGATGCATGGTGTGTTTTAGCTCAATTAAAAATTGACGAAAGCGCAAGCCGCGGGCACAAGTTGAATTACAAAATTTGAACTTTACAAAGCTGATTGAACTTTGGGCTAGTACTAAGGGTTATGTAATAGACCTACTCTTCTATTCTCGAGTTTACTGATAGTGATATGATGGTGTATTTCAGACTTTTTGAAGTCATGGCAATACCGGTTTTAGCAATATTAAAAAATAGTAGATGGGCCCTGCCCAAATATCATGTTGTTTGATTGCCCAGAAAAGGGGTGGAGGTCAAACCACAATGATAATATAGATAAAAATATAACTTAATTTCTGTAACTTTTCACAAGCTAGATTTGTGCACATTATGTCATAATATTGAAAAAACGATTTCAATTTCACTAATATATATTTTAAATATTACCACTCATCTATTAAAATACTTATTCATAGCTGACCAATCAGAAAATTCGTAAATTTAATATAAACCCCAATATTCCATATTGACCAATCAGGAGCGCTCTAATAGCACTCCTTGGAAAATCCAATATGGCCGTTTCATCTTCAGATGAAATTATCAAGTGACGGAGATTTGGATCAGAAACATTATTATTATGTGCATTTCCCCACCAAAGAAAACAACTACAGTAAAATGCAACAATAAAATATGGTCTTGCTTCTTGGAATATGTGCTTCAATGGCATCAATTAGAAGGCGATCAGGCAGAAATCGCCAAAGAATTCGTCCGTGCACATGCTGCTGAATTCGACAGTGGATCTAATTATGTGTGTACAATTCCCATTCCAAGTGACGCTGGATTCCACCAATTGTGCTATTTGCGATTTAATACCGACAAACAACATGTTTCATGAGTAGAAAAACGTATGGCTAAGAACAGAGAAATGCTTGAAACTAGCTTCGCCAGTCCTATACAGGTAGGTCTATATAATTATTTTGTTATGTTTACCTTTTTATTTTTGAAATAGGCCTGCCCTTAGTCCTTGGTACCAAAATCTAGGATTTTGGTACTTATTCAGGCAAGTGTGTAAGGTGGAAGCTAACCATCTCTTGAAACACAGACTTACTCAGATTTAATCAGTCTATAAAATAAGTCCATGCTTGTAAAAAAACCTAATCTGTGGCAGATTGCATAATCAGCATCCATCTCACCTTTATAAGGCATCATGTTTAATATGAAAAGAAGTTATTGATTGCTCCAGAAATGCCAGAAAAGATAAGTTGGGATTAGGCCTATGTTAATCCATGCATGCCCAGCATAGAACAAACATGACAAAAGAATCAATAAACTTAAAAACTTAATAAATGGATGAATAGAACTAGAATTTATTGACCTCCACAGGAGGAGACTCAATTGCTAATAGACTATGCAATAAGTCTGGTAAAGAAAATGGTTAGGTTATTAAATTGGTTCCCTTCAACACTGTGCCTTGAGTAAGTACCAAAATCCTAGATTTTGGTACCAAGGACTAGCCTGCCCTAAGCTTTCTTCTCCTATTTCTAAATTATTTCTAAATAAGTCAAGACTAGTCATGCTAGTGTATAATAATACAGTTCTTTATTTCAATAATTGAAATCATAGTATAGTCTATAGATGAAAATATCTGACTTCCACTGCTGAAGGGGTTCATTTCATACTAACTTTTTTTAGAGCGATCTGTCGGAGCTAGTATCACTCAGCTACGTCATGCCGGTGAAAACAATCAAATGCCGGTGTTCAAAGACAAAAACAACTTGTGCAGATCAATCAATTAAGGCAACCGCACATTGCGCCTACTGCGAATCAAGTGCGTAACGCTCAGCGTTGAGTGCGTGTATGGAATGTTTTGCTTTTGAAAGACTGGTTGCCAAGCAAATTTGCTAAAAATAACTCAAAGTGCCCGTATGTCCGCGCCGTCCTATATTCAAAACAAACGATTGTCGATCAGAGAGCGTCGTGATCCTAGCGCTCACGTTCATTCAAAGGTTAAACGCATCTGATGTGATGCCCTGCATTCCAAAAATAACAGGCGCGCAACGCTGTCGTGGTTACGCATATGGCGCACACCCAAGGGAATGATTTGAAGTGATCCACAATTATTTGTTTTGATTATAAAATAGTTTAGTGCAGTGAGCGTATTTTTTTTTTTACCACGCAGGTCAACCTATTTTGGCGTTTTTGTTTCTCAATAGGTCTCCCAATTTTGTAATATCATCACATGATCTCAATCATGTAAAAAGCATTGTCATATTTTTGTTGTATTCAGTATGAAATACTGGCAATGTCTTGCTAAATCAAAACAATAATTTTGTTGATCCGTGCGTTACAATTTGAGTACTCCAAAGGTTGAACACGGTCTTACGACGCACTGCATTCCATTAAAACGACACTTTTAATTAAAACAAATAATTGTCGATCATGGCATCATGATCGGAGTGCTCGTGCCAATCGAAAGATTTAACGAGGTCTTGTGACCCACTTATTTCACAACACAAATACAAATATTTATATTCATGATAATTGTAAATAAAATTGAAAAAATACTATAGCGCTATACATGTAGGCCTTGTGGTTGAAAATGTTATTATATGAAAATACAAATTTACATATAGGCCTAGGCCTTAAATTTCCAAAAAAATCACCCAAAATACAATTAATTGATAACTCTGAAAATGTATTGCCTTTATTGAAATTATATTTAAAAAAATGTAATTAGGCGATGAAAAAAAGAAACCTTGTTTTATGGGCCCGACTGACCCATTATTTTTTTTGTAATCAGTGAACTAAATTTTCATGTGCAAATAAATAAAAATAAAATTGGCTTGTCAGCATACGGCACGATTTTTGCAGATTTGTTTGATTTTTACGTTCATTTTCAAGGTGAAAAAAGTTTTCAAAAACAAAAACACGCGCCGCGGCGGCCGATCGACCCATCCTGAAATATCCGTTTGCCTGTAACTTTGTTTTGGTCGCCTTACAATAAAATTCATGCAATTGTTTTGAGACATCAAGTTTTCAAAGCACATATCCTCCTGGCCGGCCACAGTCCAACATTTCATATCTCAGGGAGTGAGTGGCAAATTTGATGAACATTACTTCAAATTTGATAGCAGCATGATAATTTAATATTATATGATTTATGTGGTAAGTATTGTGACGAAAAACCACACCCTCCCTGTTCTAGCCTGTTTCAATATTTGCATTCAACAAAACCGGCTCGCAAAAACAAATGAAGCTCAATAGCCGACAGTACATTTGGTTGCCAAATTGTTATGCTTTTTTTAAAAATTCTATTAAATACAAAAGAGGAAATTCCAACAACAACAAAAAAGTTTGTCTGTCCAGAAGAACAGGGTGCTTTTTTGGCCATATTAGTGTCAATTTGTTTAAAATGATACTGCAACTGCACAATGTATCCAATAATACAGGTTAATATTTGCTGATTCGAATGATTTCAAATTTATATTAAATTAATTTCTTTCTTTGTCTATTTACTGTAATTTACAGCTTCAGCTGATAATGAAGAAGACAACATTGGCAAGCAGGACGGTCGAACAGTCAAGAACAGTCTGCGGTCCAGTATGCAGTTGAAAGTGAAAACTAGATCAGAGCTAAATGATTTCTGGTGGCATTTTGCAGTTATTTTAAGGTATTCACACAATCTTTATGTTGGTCAAAAATGCTTCCATATAAACCTATATAGTGATGGTTGCTACTGACCATGAACCGTTGTTATGTTAATTTTAATATTGCATAACAAACCATACTGGAATTGTCAATTTTGTGTTTACAGATAACCCATAACTGATAAGAATTGATTTGCTAACTTTAGGCAAAAACATTGTTACGGTTTCTAAATAACTTTCTTTTCCACTAGTACGTCAATGATACAAAGCCAATAGACTCAAATGTTAAACTCTAATCAAATTGTGTTTAAAAGGACAGTTTTCATGTCAAATGCAAATTGCAGGCAACAGAAAATGACCAGCTGTGTTCTTGTATTGTGTTCTTGTATCGTCATTGACCAGTGTGTGCTCCATTAAATTTCATCCATTTTATCCTACACATAATCTGCATGTACCTGTTTACAGGTTGAATACAAAGAGTCCATTCCATATCATCCTTTACTAATTATGGTTTACTTGTTTCAAATTTGCAGGTATATACAAGAGAAAAGCCTGTGTACAACCAAGTCCAACTATACTCCTGAACCATCTCAACATGGCTGGAGAATGGAGATCTCATTATCAACTGGATGACCCTCCCACCAGCACCAGAAACAGTGATGGAGTTAGCACACTGCTCTGGGACGTGCAATAAGGACAACGTCAGCAACAGCAATGTATTGTACTTGCCTGCAGAATAATCTGCCATGCACAGAACTCTGTAAATGTGCACGAGACAACTTTAAACATTTGACTGGACATGGTCATCTTGATGATTATGATGATGAGGAGGTGGAGGAGGAGGAGATGTCTGATCCTGAAGATTAAGAGGGCAGTTACTGACACTTACGATGCTTAAATATTTTGAGGGCTGAGCGCAACACCGCCTCATCTGTATTTTGGGTTAGAATGAGACTTGGATACTATTGTTTTTAAGTGATAACAAAGCCTATTTCCATTTCCAACCTCAACAAAGCCACATACCAGTGAAAATATCTTTTAATTGTCACTAAATTACATGACATTTTCTTATTATTACTAACATAGAGATGAGACAGTGTTGCGCACAGCTCTTGATTTGATGGGAAACTAAAGTAGCACTAGATTGCACAGAATGGATTTAGAATGCAGTCTTTAAAGGCCATGCTTCAATATGTATACATGTAGCTATTAGCTATAGCTTATGGGTTTATCTTGAACACTATCATTTGATCTTACAGTGTACGAGGCATTGTAGTTGACCCTTGCTTTGATTCCTGTGTTTAAAATGTCGATAGTTTAATCAGTTCTAAATTGGTAAGAAATCTCCTGGTTTTTTCTCTCTTTGAGCAAAAGTAATTCAAGCGTGTGCACGCTATTTTGGAACATGGATTCATCAAGCATACAATTCACAGCGTGCCATGTTATGTTGTGTTATGCGAGCTTTTTCCCTGCACATACTGTTCTGTACCATACTTTATTTTTCATCTTTAATGATTTCTCTACTATCAGAGGTGTGCAACCTTCAGTCCACTAACCCTATTTCATGAAGTCCACATGTACAAAGCTACGCTTAATTCTTAGATAAATATGACTTCTGTGAGCAGTTTTCAGATAAAAATGTGGCTGTAATTTAACTAAAGGTTAACTATTTTAATGCCCATAACAGAATGAGCTTCAGTTCATCGCACAACTGTTCTATAATACTGGCGTTGTAGGTTTGGCGTTGCAGGTTGCAGAAGAGGATAATCATACCATAAATATGTTGCAATTTTGGATACCAACACATTGCATCGAAAAATACCTCATAACAATATTGACTTTTTTTTAGCCTCAGCTTTTATTTCATCATAATATTATAAAATTTTGTATATATTTCACATAATCTATACATTTACATTATAATAAGTATGAAACAAATAATGGATGTTCTGGGCCCTATTGCATAAAAGATAAGATTAATATTAAGTGAACTTAAGAAGGGTTAAAAGCCTGGTTAAGAAGAGTATTTAAAAATGAGATGAATCTTAAGTTTAATGCAATAGGGCTCTGGAACATGATGCACAGTATTTCCCGAATGTGATTTATGGATTTTAATCCTGCTAGTACTACTTTCATCACTGAATCTCATTAATTGTGGCATGCATTGTCAAATGAAATATTTAATTTCTTTTCATTCAGGTCTTGTTGCTTCCCCTAATTATATTAGAGATAGTATTTGCACTATTTCTTTTGGGCTTTGGCCTCAGAAAATAGTAGGAATACATTTTAGGGAGATATTTCATGTTGTATTCCTGAAAAATATTCAATATAAGAATATGCATACTCAGGTTAAAGAGACAACAGACCATTTCAAAGGGAAGATACCCACATGTTAAAGTGGTTTTTTGACATGCTGCATTAACAAGGAAATCAAAAATATATACTTTTTTAATTGATGCCTTTTTGGAATAAGTATACTATATCAGATTTAATTTGATTATAACACTATAGTAGTCATGCTATTTTAAATACTAAATGCAAATATTCACATGTACCATCAAGAGTTCCAAGGTTTAATTTACAACAAAATCATGTCCACACATTTCTTGTTCTGTAATTGTATATTTTATTGTAATTTATCCCACCTGAGGTAAGAACACAATGTCAAAGTTTATTCTACTGAGCGCAGCTTATCATTGCCTGTGTGATCAAAGACGAACACTGGTATTGACACACAATTGATGCATCTATCACAGGCATGCCCACTGATATCACATTCATACTTCAGGTATGGGAAGGTAAAAACAATACATTTACCATTGCAGCAATGATAGGTGAAATTGTGGCATAATATTCACGATTAGTTAAGGCCTAAACACAGTGATCAAGCAAAATAGCATCAACAGCATGTTGTTTTAATTCAAATAGTGCACTAACTGCACTATATTTTATGTAAATAATATTTATGTTTTTAGAAAAATGTTGTATTAATCATTTGTATACAGTTTTGATCAAGAAACATCCATTTTAGAGTACGAAACCAATTAAAAATTGATAAATGCATCAACAGCACGTTATTTTGTATTCTTCTTTATTTCTTTGTTTTTGTGGATTTTTTTAATCAAAATCAATAAACATTGTTATCAGTAGTAAATTCCAACTGCATTTTTAAAGTTTCTGTTATTGATAACAGTCTCAAAGCAATTTTAAGTTTTAACGTGCACTTGATGTAAGCGGAAACTTCAGAGCCCTCGTTCACGCTAATGTGCAACATTTGCGACTGTGAAAAAAAAAAAATTGTCTAGGAAGGTATTGGGCCCCATTTGATCAACTTTTCACTTCCACCCCAGATGGTGGTCATCAAACTCAAAAACTAGAGGGATATTTACCCTATGGCCCGCTGTAATGGCACAAACCAAGATACGACTAAGAATTTACAGTTTACAAGGCTATATGCAATAATGCAAGACATGTCCCGCGATATCATCACGATTGACATGTCCCGCGATGAAATATCACCACGATTCCACGAAAAGACACGTAATATAACACGTCATCTAGGCAGTTTTTATCCTGAGTCTGTGTCTTCTGGCAAATGTGTGCTTCCTGAAGCCGTCGGGCCAGTGCAGTGGCTCGTATCTTCTACGGTACACTGTTACCGTTCCACATTTGCAAGACAAGACTTCAAACACTCGCCAAAACCGGTCATTTTAACCGTACCCAGCGCGTCAAGCCCCAAAACCAACTCATTCGCAGCAGGTCGCTGCACGTTAACGCACATGATTCAATGCATAAAATCACACCTACACAGAAAGAAAAAAGTGAGTCATCATCGTAAAATGAGTCACTACACGGACAAAATGACTCATTTTGAGCCATAGTGTGTCACTACACGGACAAAATGACTCATTTTTCGATGATGACTCACTTTTTTTCTTTCTGTGTATCAGAGTATGAAACAGAGATATGAAGCTATCGAAATAGAGCTGATGTCGTCTGCTAACCTTCATAGATTTATGAAAGTTTAAAGAGGTAGTTCAAATAATGTTGTTTAATATTAAGAATTTGTTTAACCTGTAGGGCCTATTATTTTTTATTTTTTTATTTTTTATTTTATTTTTATTCATGGTATACAAATGCCAGCAAAACAGCACAGCTGATGACACTAGCTGGCAAATGTGTGCTTCCTGAAGCCGTCGGGCCAGTGCAGTGGCTCGTATCTTCTACGGTACACTGTTACCGTTCCACATTTGCAAGACAAGACTTCAAACACTCGCCAAAACCGGTCATTTTAACCGTACCCAGCGCGTCAAGCCCCAAAACCAACTCATTCGCAGCAGGTCGCTGCACGTTAACGCACATGATTCAATGCATAAAATCACACCTACACAGAAAGAAAAAAGTGAGTCATCATCGTAAAATGAGTCACTACACGGACAAAATGACTCATTTTGAGCCATAGTGTGTCACTACACGGACAAAATGACTCATTTTTCGATGATGACTGACTTTTTTTCTTTCTGTGTATCAGAGTATGAAACAGAGATACGAAGCTATCGAAATAGAGCTGATGTCGTCTGCTAACCTTCATAGATTTATGAAAGTTTAAAAAGGTAGTTCAAATAATGTTGTTTATATTAAGAATTTGTTTAACCTGTAGGGCCTATTATTTTTTTATTTTTTTTTATTATTTTTTTTTTTATTCATGGTATACAAATGCCAGCAAAACAGCACAGCTGATGACACTAGCTTACAAGTTACATATCATACATATCATACATTTCGGTTCAGCATCTACAATGGGGCTAGGGCTTGGTCTATACAGCTTGCCCACACTCAAACTGGGAATGGGATGAAGCACAGTGGCGATGCCATATTTATGCTTATTTATTGTAGGGGTGCAGGTAAAATGAATGAAGAAATACATCTGACCTAAGAAGAGAAAAATTGAGCGGATGCAATGCCGGGATGCAATGTTTCCTTTTATTTAATTGTAAAACTAGCTTTTAATTTAGTCTAGTGTTTACGCCCCCCCCCCCCCCCCCCCCCCACCCACCCACTCCCACTGACGGAAGCGAAGTTTAATGGGGACATAGAACGACCCATACACTTTACACAGTGAGAAATACAAATGGTAGGGCATTTTTTTCTAAAGCTTACCCAGTTCCACTGTTACAAACCATGTTACCTCAGATCAGCCTATTGTAAAACTCAACCCTGCAATAGCTCGCGACTTATATAACCCACTGCATGCAATCATTTGTAGTAAAATCAAACAAAGATTCAATAAAGTGCCTAGAGGGTATTACTGACTAATAAGTAGATTTTAAAACCTTTTTTTCAAAACGTTCAAATGTTCACAACTACCCAACAAGACATGGCAATGATTTTAACATGTCAAATAACAAAGTCTTTCTCCGACCGTGCTATTCGAACCAATGGTCGAAATCTCTGGAATTTACTTCCCAATAATAGGAAACAATACAAATCTGTAACATGTTTAAAGCACTTCCGAACCCAGTTAAAGCAAAACCTTGTCCAAAATTATTACGAGTAATATCTTGCATGTCTTGTATATGACGTTGTGGGACACTGTTATAAAAAGATTTATTGAACTTTGGGCATATCGATGGGTACTAATCATTTTGGGACAGTCTGTATACTCTTTTTCACAAAATTGCATGCATTCGTGCGTTCGTGTGTTGCGGCTCATATATTTCCATTACTCGTCATCATCAAGCAGGCCCTCTGACCCTAAACACTGACATGCAGCACGTGAAAATACTCGTAAAAAATACCAACCCTTTACGCTGATTTTAAGAGTATAGATTTTTCCCGGGGGGCCAGTCAAACATAATGGTGTACACATGCGTGACCAAATTTTTTCCAGACACCACCTAAACAAGTTTTTACCCTGCAAGCAAAATTACCCCCTAAACAAGTTTTTAGCGCGCTTTCCTTGCAAATTTTGACCCCTAAACAAGTTCTTGCCAGAATATATGACCCCTAAAAAAGTTTTGTCTATTCTACGAGTGACACACATGCGTTCTCAAATTGGAAATGAGACGCTCAAAAGAAATCGCAAAAACGGGGATAACATTCTTCTGGGAACGGGGAACAAAACAAGTTACCCTAAACACGTTCGACCAGTATTAATTTTAAGCCACCCTTTTTCTTGAAAATCAGCGTTTTTGATACCCTTAACGCGTCACGCGCGTGACGCGTCCAACACTGAAAAAACACCCCTTTTTACGCGGTTTTTTTGGTCAAGCATGTGTACATTATTATGTTTGACTGGCCCCCCCCGGGAGATTTTTTGACTCATGTTCAAATGAAACCCCAAAATGCACATTCTCATTGCGGCATTTCTTTGTTCGCAATTTTCAGTTGTACAATGTGTGTTTCTTTATTTTCAAATGTTTATACTTCTTTACCCCTACCCCCGGGTCAAGGATAGCCGAATTTACGGAAGAGATTAAGTTATGCATGTTTTAGCAAGTGTTCACAACTCACGAACTCACGAACTCACGAACTCGTGCCAAAAATCAAGCGGTTTTGTTTGCAACGTTCGAACGCACGAAGTCACGAACACGAACTCGTTCTGAAAACCCGGCGGCTTGTGTTGACCAGGGCACCTCTCTGTGTTGACAATACACGAACTCACAAAGTCACGAACTCGTGCCAAGAATCAGGCGGTTGTGTTTGCAGCATAGTGAACTCACGAACACACGACTTATCCGGCGGTTGTGTTTGCAGCATTATACGAACTCACTAACTCATGAACTCAGGATATTTCGAGGAAAAGAGGCGGTTGGGTTTGTTTGATAAAACTAACCAACTCGCTAGAAGTGAAAAAATTAGGAATGTCATGAGTTCGTGACTTGGAGCCAAAATTTCTATACTATATTTTCAAAGTGTTCCAGTCACGAACTCACGAACTCGGGATTGTTGGCACGTGTTCGTGAGTTTATAACCCTAAGCGCTTGGCACTAAATCTCTTCCGTACACACTTTAGTATGCAGAGCTGAATACAGCATGCTAAGACGAATGACGTCGGATTTTCGAGCGATAGCTGCATACAATACAATACCAGTTCCTATAGTGAATTCATCGAAGAGCGATCTTTGGTGCTCGGATGGGCAGGGGAGATGAGCAAAAATAAGATATGCTGTCTTCTGGCGTATATTTGCTAGTTGTCGAAGGATCCCATTTAATTCCAACCTCCGGTCGAACCTCATCTATAATGTGAATTGAATCAATTAGGCCTAAGCTGCCTTATGCAAAACACACACCACTGTTCCAATGCATTATTCTCATCACACGCATACACATAGCAGCTACGTCTAGTGTACCATTCAAAGAGAGACAAATATCGAACCATTTGCGCATTATCTGAAATCAAAAGTCTTTGAAATCGTCACCTGTGATTTCGGCCTATGCATAGAATCACAAAGCTGAAAAAGATCGAAAGTGATGGACTTTGAACATTTACCATAATCGTCACTTGTGATTTCGGCATTTGAATAGAATCTCAACATGCTCAAAGCTGAAAAAGATCGAAAGTGATGGACTTTTAACATTTAGCATAATGTAGGAGGCCACGTTTAATTTTTATTTGCTGTCTTGTAATGTTTCCAACAGTAAATAATGTTTTATTTTCAGGTTGGCCGGGCCTACAGTAAGATAAATTATTGTAAAATGATATGAAACTCTGTATCCCTATGTTCTGTCAGCATGTCCGAATCAATCAGATTTCCTTGTTAAGTATAGAAATAAACAAATACGCTTACAATGATATGGTATCAATATTGAAAGGTATGATTTTCATTTTCAAACAAATGCTATATAATTTGAACGTTGACAAACTAATAAAACTGACTCTCATGACACAACTTGGGTTATGATGATAACAGTAGGTGGGTATCATAATTAATTTTTATTATGGTCGTTTTTCACTTGACTGATTCCATCGATATTTTCGACAGAAAAAACCTCTAGCTCTCCCAGTCAATGGAACGGCTGGGTCACATGGTTGGAAGATCGGTCTCAGATGGATAGACTTATATTAAACGCGCATGATCAATGGGATTGTCGAACTGGAAGGTGGCAACTCCCTTCAATAGCAGCACAAAGACACACATTAGTGAGTTCGCCGTAAATTCAATAGAGAGTGTTGCTAAAATAGTATTTACTGCATTAAATTTATGGGCCATTCCACAAAAATGGGACCACTTGGGTTTTTATCATTCTTTGATCCGGGAAATCTTACTGCAAGTATTATATATCACAAATGTTTATTAAAATTATGGTAAAACTCGATGAGTTCTACTCAGAACACCATGGTTTGCTGTTGCCATACTTTGAATGACATTATCAGGTTCATATTTGTACTGAAAGGCCCTCAAAACTACCAATCCACAGCTCGATGTCTCAATGTTATGCTGCTGAATTTAATTCTCAATTCAAGTATTTGTAATATTTTGGTACGAGTAAATGTAGCAAACGTATCAAACCAAAATATAAAGGCATTTAGTTCTGCCTACATTAATCTTAACGTGCACTTTTAATATCAAATGAACTTTCCACGAAATGTGTGTAATTTCCGATATCCGAACAGCTAGCGTTCCAAATCCAACATAAATTGAATGTACTACATTTGCAATCGTTTATGGACAATCCCCTAGCAAACCCACCACGCTATTAACATTATATCACCTCGAAAGTCTCTGGCACATCATTTAGGCTATAAAAAGTGTTGAAGTTCAGTATTTCAAACGACTGTTTTAAGCTTGTGAACTCCGTGATCGATATTTCTCGGTAAAGTAGGTATTCTGTTACCGTATAAAAGGTAATATGTTATAGGTCTAATGTTTTTCTCACCATTTGTTTTGAAAAAAATAGAAATGCAACCATATGGCTTGCAGAAGGTCCGAAAAGGGATGAAAACGTGAAAGGCGTTATCGTGAACGGCGTTATCCTGTAAAGTGTTATCACCCTCATTTGAAGAAAATATTGCAAGAGCACATTCAATCTTTCTTCTTGGAAAATCTTTGAGAAGTCGAGATTGAAAACAGTGAGTTTGCTTCTTCTTTCGTGATCTATATAACGCATTTCACTTTGTGAACCAAGTGGTTTCTTCTAGAATATGCTGTAAGTGTAAATATATGGCTTATAGTCCACATATATTAGTGTTTACTACCGCGCTACACATAGCCAAATCGCCTTATTGAGCAAGTTTGAGCATGTGTTTTCGTCAGGCTTATATTTGCGCGTGTGTATGTCAGGATAACCATGGATAACGCTGTTCACAAGGATAACGGAATTCACCATAAAATGTCCATATCAATAAAATAAAAAAGAGAACAACTTCACAATATGCGATGCAGTGTGCATGTAATTTAATACAATAGTTAATGTAATGATACATAGGGGAGGATGGGGCAACTGGACCGGTTATGCATATTTCATGATATAAAAGCTTAAAGCTCGTGTAAATATTTATGGAATTACTATGAAAATATCACCCATGTAACTGTTTACATATAACATATAATCAATGTTAAAAAATATCCAAACAAAAGGCCAATTACCACTAACTAAAAACTTTACTTGGCACGGTCCAGTTACCCCATCGTTGGGGCAACTGGTCCTATATGTTCCAACGGTTAGAATACACAGAAATCATTGATTGACAACACGGTAACTAAGCAGTATTTTCTTTACAAACTCATTTCCATATTATTTAACGTGTAAAAATGATACAGGTCTCATGAAACCCATGTTTTATACAGTTTTCGTGGTAAACGTGTAAAAAGCAGTAATACTAATGCACTTATCAATTGCATCCCCGGCCCCGGGGACCCGGGGATAGCGGGGATTAGGGCCGGGACGTACAAATTGCCCATATGTGACGTCCCGGCTACAACCGTGTACGGTCCCCGCAGGGCCGGGCACCATTTTGTGTACGTCCCCACTACAGTCCCGGCCCCCCTTGGCCGGGAAAAAGTGCACAGTCAAAGTCCCGGCCACCCATTTCACAGGACAAGGTATTCACCCGTCTACAGTCCCAATGTCTCTTATTTCTTTCTGCAACCATAACGGAATGCATTTCTATGTGTTCCCTATGTGTTATTAGGCTTATTCCGTCAAGCGCATCGCATCTCTAGTTTATTTATAGCAAGCGCCCGGGTGTACATTTGTGTACCTAATGGGGCCCTCACATGTATCCGTGTGAGCTGAGCGGCCCATTACCGTGTGAAAAATGGGTGCGGACGGCGGCACACACGTTGAGCCGTTTCCCGTCCGTTGAACACGTTCAGGGGACTTTGCCGGCCACCGGAGTTTTGAACATGCTCAAAACTCCTGGCGGGTGAGTAAAAGCGGCGGCGAACGATGAGAGCCCGGTATGAAGACGGTATAAGGACGGCGCACCCGTTCGCACCCGTTTCGCACCTGTTTCGCACCCGTTTCGCACCCATTCGCAGGGCGGTGATGGACGGTGGTGGACGTCGACCATCTTAGCGACGGACTGCGAATGGCCGCATGCAGCCTGGTAACCGTTCGCGGAACGGACTCTCAACAGGCATGTTGCAACTCTCTAAATGTAAAAGAGCTAAAACTCACTCTTTCGAGAGCTCTAGGAGTGACAGCTCTTTTTTTGGAGTGAAGTTCACTCTTAAAAGAGCGATTTTCACTCTAAATAAAAAGAGTTAAAATCACTCTGAAAAGAGTGGCAAATCACTCTGAAAAGAGTGAACTTTACTTCAGAAGAGCCGTCCCTCCTAAAGCTCTCGAAAGAGTAAAGTTTAGCTCTTTTACATTTAGAGAGTATTATAGATGTTGGTCGTACTAATTCCGGAATGCAAATGAAGCGCCGAGCTTGAGCGCTCAGCTTGAAAAGGGCGGTTTGTTGATGTAATGAAGACGTTTTGGCCGGTACCCAGGCGTTCCGACCGGTTAGGAACCGGTATGGAGGTGGTATGCACACGATGAGGACACGGTGAGAACGGTAAGCTAGAACTGTATGAGGCCGGTGATCCCGGGACAATGCCGGTGAGAACCCGGGACAGACCCGGTGTAGAACGGTATGGATCGAGGTTTCGGTGAGGAGGTGTTATGCACCCGGTAAGAACGGTAAGCTAGAAATGTATGAGGACGGTGAGCCCGGTACCCGACCGGTGAGGACTCGGTATAGACCCTGTATATAACGTTATGGACCCGGTGGCAACAACAAAAGATGAATGCGCCCGTTGACATTTTTTACTGATTGTTTGGACTCTGTTGATTTTCTATTAGACGGTAAGGTAGCCGCCTACCATTACCGCCCTGCGAACGGGCGCGAAACGGGTGTGCCGTCTTTATACCGTCCTCAAACCGGGCTCTCACCGTTTGCCGCCGCTTTTACACACCCGGCAGGAGTTTTGAGCATGTTCAAACTTCCTGCCGGGCGCGGATGGCCGGCAATGTCCCCGGCAACGTGTTCAACGGACGGGAAACGGTGTGACATCACCGTGTGCCACCGTCTGCACCAATTTGTCACACGGTAATGGGCCGGCCAGCTCACACGGATACATGTGAGTACAAATGTATTTTACAGAGATTCCCGGAATGTGAGCGAAGCGGCGAGCTTGAGCGCTCAGCTTATACAGGGCAGTTTGATGACGTTATCAAGGCGGTTCGGACGGTACCCAAGCGTTTCGGCCGGTGAGGACCTGGTGAGGAGGTGGTATGAGCCCGGTTCCAGGCCGATAAGGACCCGGTATAGAACAGTATGAACCCGGAGACAAAAAAAATCAATGCGGCCGTTGACATGTTTTGCTGATTGTTCACCGTGTTGGACTCTGTTGTTTTTCTATAAGACGGTAAGGGGCCGCCCAGCTCACACGGATACATGTGAGGGCCCCATTAGCGTACGTCCCCGCTACACGCCCCGGCTAGCGGGGGCACAGTTTGTACGTCCGCGTACACGCCCCCGCATAGCCGGGCATCATTTTTTGTACACTCGTGTACGGTCCCCGCATGGTCCCCGCCATGCCCCGGGTCCCCAGGGGCCGGGCTTGCAATTGATAAGTGCATAATGGTGTACAAAGCAAGCGCAATTTTCAACTGCACGTTTATTATAGATTTACGGTATGAACCTAGTTAAATGGTTACATGGTTGTGATATTCAGACGCCCCATACTTTGTCTATATGAACCACTTTCTTTAATGATCTTATTTACTTTATATAATCATCATTTATAATAAACCATCTTGATATTTATCCAGCTTTTCATGTTACAGGGGTTAGTCAATATGACAATGATGACCACAAAAAGCAGTGGATAAAATACATAGATAATGATATTTCGTCATAGCAAATACCTTTACAGACACCATTCAAAATATAATAAAGATGTAATTCATAATACCGAGGTTTTAAACCATTCTAAAGCAATTTCATGTCATATTGTAATCCTTCAATATCAGAAATAGTGGTATTAAGACCCGAAATGCCCCAAAATGTCTAAGAACTTGAAAGAATGTGAATTATTTCATATTCTATTCACATTTCAATACCGAGTCATGTTTTATTGACACTAACAACTCATTTTCAAAATGAGTTTTACAATTTTGATTAAGTTTTTGCAGGCGGTCGAGTTGCCCCACACCCCTTCGGACCACTTACCCCAACAAATGACGTAGCACTTTGTCGAGATGAAACGTTATTAAAACACGCCTGTGACGTAATACATTTTACGCCAAAATGTTTTAAAACATACCACCATTTGTCATAATAATCAATAACTCCAATACATTTCAGAAAAAAAGGCAAAACTGCATTTTTGTTTTTAACCATTACACAGATTTCTGTAGCCAGTGAGTATCTTTAAATTCGCAAATATTACGGCGTTCGGGTCCTTCAAGTAGACGAGTGTCTTTAGATAAGTAAGAAATGGTGTACTTTGTTATTTGCAAATTCATTAACTAATAACTCTACCAAATGAATACCCGTGATAATGATTTAAGTTGAAGCATTCTTTAAATGATAGTATTGATCGGAAATCCAAACCACCAATGTCCCAAATTAGCAATATGCGCCATTTTACGGTCATTTCATCCACAACCTATGGTTTTAATCATATTTTGGAAAGTCCCATAGCACACTACAATATAGCACCCATCAAATGCAATATGCACCTAGTATCTTAAGACAACTGTACTGCATGTATATATTTACTGTTGCATATCTGTCAATCATATAAAGTACATTAAACATGATCTAAACCCATCTTCATATATCGCCCATATTATCTGTGAATTTTCAATCAGTCACTCAAGGAGTTAGCTTCAAAGATATGGAGAAAAATCACATGTGTAAATACCCTAAAGTTCCAAATGTTTTGGATTGTAGAAGGTAAAGATATATGTCAAGTATCAACCAAAGTCGTATTGTTCAAAAGAAAGCAGTATGCCCATACAATTACAAAATCCTTCATTTCGGACCACTTGCCCCACGGTCCAGTTGCCCCATATTCCCCTACCCCTTTTAAACGAAAATGCAAGCTATATAAAACATTTAAAGTGAAAATTAAATATTTGACCACTGTTTGACGGTCAATCTTGGGAAATTCAGCCCAAATATATGGTTTAAATCATTTTTTAGTATTAAAATGATAAAACAAATAAAGTTTCTGCAACAGCTACATGATTTATGTCAGTTTCAATTGTTTTATCTTTGTTTCAATCCCATAACTATCATACACGTGAACGGCGTTATCCAAGAATAATACCATTACAAATAGCATATAAAGTTATATTTCTATAATGACATACAATTTCAATGTTGGGCTTAAAGAAAATATAACAATTGATACATTACAAAAGGGAATATTCTTCTACTAGAGTGAAATTGACAAAACAAGTTTTGGAAAAAGGTACAAAATTGAAAGCACATAGCTAGTTGTCAAAAGCGTTGATTCATAGCAAGAGATTTGTTGAGGCTAAAAAATGAAATTCATTCTTCTGTCGCATAGCTTGTTAAATATTGTTATGGGGAGACCTCTCAGCGACAAAAAAAACAATAATTTTTATATCATATTCGGACAATATGACACTAGTAGATAACGCCGTTCACCGAGTGAAAAAAACATATAAAACACCTGAATTACATGGTTTCGTGCGTAAAAATGTGAGCAGTGGTGTTCGCAAACATTATTGTTCTAGTAACTTTAGCATATTGGGTCATCAAAAACGATCATAGTAAGTAGATTTGAAACAATTTATTTTCATAATTTTCCAAAGCTGAAGTGGTCCCATTTTTGTGGAAGGCCCTTATATAGGCCGTTGGTTAATTAAAGCTAATTAGCACACGATTTTAATTTACCAACAGCTATATTCTTATCGAGGAGACAATACCTCACAAGTCTATACCAATCGCATGCTCCACCAACACGATAGGGGTAACGAATGTCTTACGGGAAGCACTTTTCTCTGGTTACTGTACCAATAGTCAAATTGTGCGCTAGCCACGCGACCCTTTTAAAATAACGACCACTTGCTGAATTCCCTCACTAGCTTTGATATCTTCATCGCCTAGTATATCACGTTACATGATAATTCTTCCATAGCGCGCGGTAGCCACGCGACCCTGCCATGCCTGTACAAAATAGCATCAATAGCTTCGTTAATCATCCAATTCTTGGAACATTTCACTTCATGATATACAATTAGCCGTTAATAGCCTAATACCGCGCTAGGCCACGTGACCGTGCAATAATAGCATCATTTGTTAAATTCCTTCAATAGCTATTCTAGCCCATTGCGCGCCAGCCACGGACTCTTTCAAAAATGATCACTTGTAGACCTACTTGCTAAATTCTTTCACTAGCTTCGATATCTTCAACGCTAGGGATATCACTAAACTAAGGCTAATAGCGCGGTAGCCACGCGACCGTGCAATACTATCGTCATTATTTTGTTAAATTCCTTCAATAGCTAAATAACAAAATTGCGCGCTAGGCACGCGATGACCCTTTCAAAATAATGATCACTTGCTAAAATGCCCTCACTAGTCACTAGCTTCGATATCTTTAACGCCTAGGGATGGATATCACTTTACAATGCAGACAGCCAATTAGCCAAATAGTATAATAGCTTGAATAGACTATAGTCGTATTTGTAATTGAACGAACACATTGAAGCATCCTGTTGGGTACATGCGTGAGGCGCGCACAGCCATAATCGTGATAATTGATTAAATTCAATTATTAATTTGAATATAACAACACATAAAACAAGAAGATGAGATTTGGTGACGTCCAGGAATAAAGTCTCCTTGCGAGGGTGCTCAAACGTTTTTAAAGATGGCGACCATATAATATGAGGGATGCGGGGTCACTGTTTAGGCTGGTTCGGGTTCCTTGGGGAAATAGTTTGCTCCATCACCCCTCTTTGGAGGTAGTTTTAACCATTTTACCATTGTTATCTTCAGAAGATAGCAAACACTGAAATATTAAATTATATTAAATTATTAATATTAAACGGGTCACAAGCTCATTCTAATGGAAAGTCACTCATCATTATGTAAAACTCTTTGGAAGGTGGTTTAAAGTTTCCATTAACCTTGCGTCGGCATTCGATTTCGCACCTACTTTTATGTGACATAAATGAAAGAGAAGTGTTAATTAATTATGTCATTGTTTTAGTTAACAATTACATTATGAGTTATTTTGAATCATTCCATTGATATAACAATACAGAGATAATGGACGACTTAGTCGACCAAAACATCATCATTCACAAGATCATTTAAAATGGTTGTGCGTAAGAACATTATTCCATGGATATGCGACTTTCTCCATAACCGTCTGCAATTTGTAAGTTTCAAGAACGTACTTTCTCAAGACATACAGCTCCCCCCAGGGCGTCTAATTGGATTTCAAATTATCATCAATGATGCTGCCTCAGATGCTTAATGTGAAAACTGGAAGTATGTTGATGATCTTACTTTTGCAGAAAAATTATCTGGTAATGAACAGGGTCATAATACAGGATGATCTTTTAAGATCATCCTGTATATGTCCCTGTTCATTACCAGAACAGTATTAAAATACTTTCTCTGATTGGACTTCAACTATTGGCCTCAAACTTAATGCTAAGAAATTTCTAACCTTAGAGGTCAATTTCAGCAAAACCTCACCACAACATGCAGATTTGAGAATCGGATCTGACAAGCTTTGAGCATGTAGTCAAAGCCAAAATCCTGGGCTGTTGATTCAAAATGATCTAAAATGGCAGGCCCAGGTCGATGTAATGATCAAGAAAGCCAACATGCGTCTTTTCATGCTCAGATCCTTGAAAAGATTTGGTTTTTGATAAGGATGAGCTAACAATTTTCTCCAATATCATGGGATGAAAAGAGCTATTCATGAAGCATTTTCAAATCTCTTTTGTAGTTCAAATACCACACTTCCAAATCCTTATCAAGGTTTTCATACCAGTATGATTCTTAAAGGAAGGGTCCCGCAAACACAACATTGAGCATTATTTGTTAGAAAAATAATTATCCAGCCGAAGTTACGGAATTATATAGAACAATACACCATACTAGTCACAAAAATGAATAATAACTGCCATCCTCAACATGCATTTTTTTAAATTCGCGGCGATCGAAAGTCCCGGTCGATGATGTCATGGGTATCGGTGCTCCAATTTGCGCATGTGCATGTATACAGGCGCGTACGCATGGGGGGGGGGGGTGTTTTGGGTGTGAAACACCCCCCTTGGGTCTGTCCTAAAAAATAAAATAAAAGGGGAAAGGAGAGGAAAAAGAGAATGGAAAGGAGAGGAAAAGAGAAGGGAAAGGAGAAGGAAAAAGAGAAGGAGAGAGGGGACAGCGGAGACAGGGGCCCGGGGGAGAGGCAGTGGCGTAACCAGAGAGGGTCGAGCGATCGCCCCTCCAATATTGACTGTATGTCAGTTGAGATTGGCATTGTCGGTTCATTTGATAAGAGGAATCATGGAATTATGATAGTCACAAAAGTACACAAACGGGAAAATATGGAATATTTTGGGAGTAGAAGCTTGTTTAAAGCAGAAATGTACTTCAATCATAGCACAAATATATTGGGTTCACTTTTCTTGCCCCCCCCCCCCCCCCCCCCCTCCCCTCCCCTCCCCAATATGAAAAACCTAGTTACGCCACTGGGGAGGGAGAGGGGGAAACAAAGCCTCATTAAACTGTCAATGAGGAACGGGAAGGGAAAGAGTAAGAGAAAAGACTAGTTCAAAAATTTCGCGCGTTACGCGCGCATGTGTCCCCAAAATGCAACATTCTTTGCAACAAGCTTGTTTAGAGCTAAAATGTACCTCGATCGTGCCAAAAATAGGTGTAAAGTCGAAATAAATTGCGAAAATAAAATGGCTATAATGCAGCCTGCATAAATGGCTATAATGCAGCCTGCATATACACTGCCGCCCATAAGTATTTCCCCCTCTGGAAGCTTGCAAGTTATCACTGTGTTGTCGACAAAGTATTAAATCATCAGACCCAATTACCATTTCATTGTGTTCATTGTACATTTCATACCAATAAATTCATGTTTCCTATTCAGATTCATGATTTAAAAGCATTATAATTCATGATTCTATCCAGCAAGTCAAAATTCCAATGTAAAATCACCGTAGTAAATCACCTCATGAATATCAATTAGCTCATTATCGGCAGTGTAACGCTATGGGAATTTTCAACTGAGATCGACTGGTGATGGAAAACTTCATGTGCAGAAATTTATAAATGATAATTGGTATGCGCGGTTTATTGGAATACCTTCAGAAGGAACCATTCTAAAGGTATTCCAATAAACTGCGCATGCCAATTATCATTTATAAAATTCTGCACATGGAGTCAATCATGAATGCATAGATTAATTAGATAATCCTTCAATTGGATTAACAAGTCATTTATAGAAATAGTTAAAGAATATATAATACATAAATATATAAATAATGTAAACATCCTATCTATAGTCTATTTGGCCATTACGAGACAGTGCGGACGTAACCGCGTATTCTACTAATTGCACAACATAACACTCGCGGCGCTGGCGTATACACATGAGCGTTAAAAGGCGGAATATACATACGCGTGCGTACAAGCTGCGTCTGGTAAGTTACGCCACTGTCCAGAGGAAGCCAAATAGAGTATAGGCCTAGAGCTTTTAAAACGGGTACGCCGGCGGACAAGTTTAAGACTTTTACACTTTCGTCAGGATTAGCTCTGACTTCTTCAGGACCAAATTATTATATTTAATATAATTTGTAATTAATCAAAAGTCCTATCTAGATTTATTATTTAATATATTGTAATTAATCAAATGAAACATGTTCATTTGAGCGCCCATTCCCTTTTAAAGGAATTTTTATGTTGTTTTCTTTTGTAAAATAGTTATGTGAAGCGCCCAGAGGCTCCTTGCATTGGGCGCT
>CM069455.1:50791880-50891181 GCA_035610835.1 Ophiura sarsii
CACAGACGAAAAAGGACTAATCCACTATCAATTAAATAATACTGTATTGATATATTAATAAAATGGAATAGGAATAATGTGCTATATAAGAGTGATCCGAAAACATGTCCCAAATGCCCCAATGCCACAGACCAAAAAGAACTAATCCACTATCAATTCAATAATACTGTATTGATATATTAATATAATGGAATAGGAATAATACACTGTATAAGACTCATGCCAAAAGTTGTCCCAGATGCCCCAATGCCACAGACGAAAAAGGACTAATCCACTATCAATTAAATAATACTGTATTGATATATTAATAAAATGGAATAGGAATAATGTGCTATATAAGAGTGATCCGAAAACATGTCCCAAATGCCCCAATGCCACAGAGCAAAAAGGACTAATCCACTATCAATTCAATAATACTGTATTGATATATTAATTTGATGGAATAGGAATAATACACTATATGAGACTCATGCCAAAAGTTGTCCCAGATGCCCCAATGCCACAGAGCAAAAAAGGACTAATCCACTATCAATTAAATAATACTGTATTGATATATTAATATAATGGAATAGGAATAATGTGCTATATAAGAGTGATCCAAAAACATGTCCCAAATGCCCCAATGCCACAGACCAAAAAGGACTAATCCACTATCAATTAAATAATACTGTATTGATATATTAATATAATGGAATAGGAATAATGTGCTATATAAGAGTGATCCAAAAACATGTCCCAAATGCCCCAATGCCACAGACAAAAAAGGACTAATCCACTATCAATTAAATAATACTGTATTGATATATTAATATGATGGAATAGGAATAATACAATATATAAGACTCATGCCAAAAGTTGTCCCAGATGCCCCAATGCCACAGACGAAAAAGGACTAATCCACTATTAATTAAATAATACTGTATTGATATATTAATATGATGGAATAGGAATAATCCACTATATAAGACTCATGCCAAAAGTTGTCCCAGATGCCCCAATGCCACAGACGAAAAAGGACTAATCCACTATCAATTAAATAATACTGTAGACTGTAGTGATATATGAATATGATGGAATTGGAATAATACACTATATAAGACTCATGCCAAAAGTTGTCCCAAATGCCCCAATGCCACAGACGAAAAAGGACTAATCCACTATCAATTAAATAATACTGTAGTGATATATGAATATGATGGAATAGGAATAATACACTATATAAGACTCATGCTAAAAGTTGTCCCAGATGCCCCAATGCCACAGACCAAAAAGGACTAATCCACTATCAATTAAATAATACTGTATTGATATATTAATATGATGGAATAGGAATAATACACTATATAAGACACATGCTAAAAGTTGTCCCATATGCCCCAATGCCACAGACGAAAAAGGACTAATCCACTATCAATTAAATAATACTGTATTGATATATTAATATGATGGAATAGGAATAATATACTATATAAGACTCATGCTAAAAGTTGTCCCAGATGCCCAATGCCACAGACCAAAAAGGACTAATCCACTATCAATTAAATAATACTGTATTGATATATTAATATAATGGAATAGGAATAATACACTATATAAGACTCATGCCAAAAGTTGTCCCAGATGCCCCAATGCCACATACGAAAAAGGACTAATCCACTATCAATTAAAGAATACTGTAGTGATATATGAATATGATGGAATAGGAATAATACACTATATAAGACTCATGCTAAAGGTTGTCCCAGATGCCCCAATGCCACAGACCAAAAAGGACTAATCCACTATCAATTAAATAATACTGTATTGATATATTAATATGATGGAATAGGAATAATATACTATATAAGACTCATGCTAAAAGTTGTCCCAGATGCCCCAATGCCACAGACGAAAAAGGACTAATCCACTATCAATTAAATAATACTGTATTGATATATTAATATGATGGAATAGGAATAATATACTATATAAGACTCATGCTAAAAGTTGTCCCAGATGCCCCAATGCCACAGACCAAAAAGGACTAATCCACTATCAATTAAATAATACTGTATTGATATATTAATATAATGGAATAGGAATAATACACTATATAAGACTCATGCTAAAAGTTGTCCCAGATGCCCCAATGCCACAGACGAAAAAGGACTAATCCACTATCAATTAAATAATACTGTATTGATATATTAATATGATGAAATAGGAATAATACACTATATAAGACACATGCTAAAAGTTGTCCCAGATGCCCCAATGCCACAGACGAAAAAGGACTAATCCACTATCAATTAAATAATACTGTATTGATATATTAATATGATGGAATAGGAATAATATACTATATAAGACTCATGCCAAAAGTTGTCCCAGATGCCCCAATGCCACAGACGAAAAAGGACTAATCCACTATCAATTAAATAATACTGTAGACTGTAGTGATATATGAATATGATGGAATTGGAATAATACACTATATAAGACTCATGCCAAAAGTTGTCCCAAATGCCCCAATGCCACAGACGAAAAAGGACTAATCCACTATCAATTAAATAATACTGTAGTGATATATGAATATGATGGAATAGGAATAATACACTATATAAGACTCATGCTAAAAGTTGTCCCAGATGCCCCAATGCCACAGACCAAAAAGGACTAATCCACTATCAATTAAATAATACTGTATTGATATATTAATATGATGGAATAGGAATAATACACTATATAAGACACATGCTAAAAGTTGTCCCATATGCCCCAATGCCACAGACGAAAAAGGACTAATCCACTATCAATTAAATAATACTGTATTGATATATTAATATGATGGAATAGGAATAATATACTATATAAGACTCATGCTAAAAGTTGTCCCAGATGCCCAATGCCACAGACCAAAAAGGACTAATCCACTATCAATTAAATAATACTGTATTGATATATTAATATAATGGAATAGGAATAATACACTATATAAGACTCATGCCAAAAGTTGTCCCAGATGCCCCAATGCCACATACGAAAAAGGACTAATCCACTATCAATTAAAGAATACTGTAGTGATATATGAATATGATGGAATAGGAATAATACACTATATAAGACTCATGCTAAAGGTTGTCCCAGATGCCCCAATGCCACAGACCAAAAAGGACTAATCCACTATCAATTAAATAATACTGTATTGATATATTAATATGATGGAATAGGAATAATATACTATATAAGACTCATGCTAAAAGTTGTCCCAGATGCCCCAATGCCATAGACGAAAAAGGACCAATCCACTATCAATTAAATAATACTGTATTGATATATTAATATGATGGAATAGGAATAATATACTATATAAGACTCATGCTAAAAGTTGTCCCAGATGCCCCAATGCCACAGACCAAAAAGGACTAATCCACTATCAATTAAATAATACTGTATTGATATATTAATATAATGGAATAGGAATAATACACTATATAAGACTCATGCTAAAAGTTGTCCCAGATGCCCCAATGCCACAGACGAAAAAGGACTAATCCACTATCAATTAAATAATACTGTATTGATATATTAATATGATGAAATAGGAATAATACACTATATAAGACACATGCTAAAAGTTGTCCCAGATGCCCCAATGCCACAGACGAAAAAGGACTAATCCACTATCAATTAAATAATACTGTATTGATATATTAATATGATGGAATAGGAATAATATACTATATAAGACTCATGCTAAAAAATGTCCCAGATGCCCCAATGCCACAGACCAAAAAGGACTAATCCACTATCAATTAAATAATACTGTATTGATATATTAATATAATGGAATAGGAATAATACACTATATAAGACTCATGCCAAAAGTTGTCCCCGATGCCCCAATGCCACAGACGAAAAAGGACTAATCCAATATCATTTAAAGAATACTGTAGTGATATATGAATATGATGGAATAGGAATAATACACTATATAAGACTCATGCTAAAGGTTGTCCCAGATGCCCCAATGCCACAGACCAAAAAGGACTAATCCACTATCAATTAAATAATACTGTATTGATATATTAATATGATGGAATAGGAATAATGCACTATACAACAGTAATCCGAAAGCTGCCCCAGATGCCCCAATGCCACAGACCAAAAAGGACTAATCCACTATTAATTCAATAATACTGTAGTGATATATGAATATGATGGAATAGGAATAATACACTATATAAGACTCATGCTAAAAGTTGTCCCAGATGCCCCAATGCCACAGACCAAAAAGGAGTTATTAACTTTCAATTTAATGATACTGTATTGATATAATAATATAATGGAATAGGAATAGTACACTATAAGTTTCAATACGGAAGTAATGTATGTTCGATACGTAAGTAATGTATGTTCGTGAGTGTATTAATGTTTGCTATTGAACTATATATAAATTTCGTGAGTGCTTACATGAAGGATAAACCGAAGTATTCACCCGTAACGATACTGCTTCGCAGTCATAGTTGACCTCGTAATAGCACGATGTAAATGAGCTCTTTTCATGATTATAATCACACATTTCAAACACATTTGCCATGAAATTGTAAAATAAAAAGGCATATTATGCGAATAATATTATCTAATATTAGCTGTGACTTCATGACATGTTGCATTTTCGGTGCAAATTATTGTCATCACACACAGCCGAATTCGAGAAAAACTTGACGAAAATAAAGCCAAATTAACAGTAAATATTCCCTTTTTGAAGAATTAGGCACCAATTGTATTGATGGTATCATAATATTCATTAGTCTTTTGTAACTAGAAACATGCTTAAAATATTATGAAATTATTTAGTCCAGTCAAGTGAATAGTTAATAAAATGGGTGTCCGAATCTGGCTCGAGCTATATTCATTTCGTACCGTCGTTGGGTTGTTGATGAAGTGTTTAAATCTCACGAATAGCATTAGTTTCGCTTGATAGCTCAGATGGTAGAGCGTTAGACTGAAGAGCGAGAGGTCCGGGGTTCGAAATCGATCCTTCTGCTCTGCACAATTTCATATGATATTTTTTTTCTCGTCAAAATCATTTTTTACAATTTTATCACACAAAATGCATAAATTCGGACGTTTTCATTGCAAAAACGGTATTTTTTCCCAAAATTTCTAATGAATTCAAACGCGGGCATGAAAATGAAGCGCGGGCGGGTTATAGGAAACTAAAAATCAAGTTGGCGAGGCCTAACGGGGGATCGTAAGTTTCGTTTTCTGACCGAAAATCGGTGAAAATCAAACTCGGTTTTTCTTATCAAAAAAGAAGTCGGGCATCAATGTTTTTGATATGAAATTAAAGCTTAAGATTCCGTTAGTACAGAAATTGCTCTTAAAATATCGTACGAATTTTAGTCCAGTCAAGTGAATAGTTACAAGAAGCAAAGTCACGAAAGTTGTTAAATTCTAAAATTAGCGATAAAATCACTGTTTGTGGACCAAATATGTCAGATTTGGCATCATATTATAGAGAAAATTACGAACAATCCACCTACTTCGCCATCATGGCTGCCAGCTAACCCTACCTCGATTAATTCAGGGAAAACAAACTTCTCGTAAGATTTTAGCGCAAGGTTGACATCCTGAAATCGATCTTTGCGCGGGTTAGAAATCGGCAAGGTCACGCATTGAAAGCGGCCTGTTGCGTACTGACTGTATACATATATGTCGTGTTTCTGTTCCTATGATGAATGGTGACTTGAGTAAATGCCGTCCTGATTGTTATGTATTCCGACCCAGGTTGAAAGCCTATTAAATAAAAATATTGACAAATATATCGAATAAAATCCCATAGACTTATTACACATGGACGAACACGGATATACACACTAGATACATTTATCACACCTGTATTCTCATGTGTAGTTAAGCATGTCTTATCAACATCAGATAAAATAACTAAAGGGTTCAACAAAAGAAAGTATACAACTTTGTTTATGTCATTTTGAGTATTTTTCAATTTGTTTTTGTCCAAACAGGCTAGATAGGCATTTAGATGAATCTTTTAGGCATAATTTGGTACCAAATTTGCCCCCTAACAACAAAGATAAACCATGATTAGCACCATTTAAAGGAAAATATCCCATTTTCAAAAGTCGCATTTCCAATACACAGCACGAGAAGATTTGGTTAATCTGTCCATGTTCTCCCCATCCATAACATTCCTTTACATTCAAATCCTTCACCCATGCATCAGTTTACATTTGAATTAGCCCGCGCATTGAGGGATATGCGCGGTGATCAGTACGGGATAAATACGGCATATGTGTGTGTTAACAATTAGCCTATTCTTCTCGTGCTGTGTATTGGAAATGCAACTTTTGAAAATGGGGTATCAAATTATGCCTAAAAGATTCATCTAAATGCCTATCTAGCCTGTTTGGACAAAAACAAATTGAAAGTTACTCAAAATGACATAAACAAAGTGGTATACTTTCTTTTGTTGAACCCTTTATAATAACACAAAGTTCTAAATCTAATGATTTTTTTTTAACGCACAATACATACTGGACTTTCAATCCGATTTGATACATTTCGGAAGTGAACATTTGATGATAACGATATAATTGTGATGTTGTGATCACGTTGAAACCATCTCTTTAAAATTGCTGAATGCATTGTATCCTGTCTTTGGATTTTCAATTTGCAATATTACAAAAGTACATCTTTACAAATAATTGATCATACAATTACAACGGTTATTTATATACTCTACTCACCAATTTCTTGGCATATACAATTATGAAAAACGTCGACGAAGAATCGATCACATCTTACATCTCCACTCTATCCTCGGCTTCCTGTTGACCTGGCAATTTAAGTCACTGCACAAATATAATTATCTCTACCTGTCGAGATATTACAATTGATTAACTCGATACAAAAATGCTCAACTTGTTTGGAATTATGCCGATCTTGGACAAAGGATGTGTTACTGAATTTTGATACGTCTGCTTTTCGTCGTAGCAAAGGATGGTATGATTACATTTAAAAATCGCGCCAATCTTAGAGCTGTGATATTGTTATGCGGTAAAGACCTAATTACGACAACAAGATAAAATAGTGCGATTAAAGTGCCGTAAACGTCAGTGCGATATTAAAAAGTAAAAGATTATTCTCTAATCGATTTTACACGTGACAACAACCATAGCCGTAATTTCAGTAAACTACGTTTGTTTTCGTCCATTGACGAATCGAAATGCATTAGTTCTTTTCTAATGAATCTAATAATTTTATTCTTATACATTTGTTACCATAAGAATGAATTTTTTTGTTTTGTTTCTAACGTCATGAAAACGGCCAAAAAATTACTACTTTTGAACGTACAACTAGGATTGCTAGGGCAATTATCGATTATTGATTGAAGCACTTTAAAAGTTCACGCTGGCAAACCGGCTTTGTTACTCACTCAATAGAAAAGGAAACCAATTAAAGCGACACTTGAGACCGTGCAGTGAACATTTATTGGATCATTGACGTAGCGTTTGATCTTGAAGCTACAAATGGGTGCTCAAAAATATACACGGTCCGCGAGGAAAGAATCCCAAAGCTCGGGAGTGAAAATCCTCGCATGATATATGGGGGATCTAAACATCGCAACTCGATAAACATTTTACTGGAATTATAACTTTTTATTAAAAAAATGTGGAGTCGAAAACTTTGATTGCTTAAAATAACACCTTATGTTACTGCTATTTACACATTAACGCCTCTGGTGTGAAAAGCTACACCTATAATCCATTCTTTTTCTTTTTATAGCAGGCCCTTGCAAAGACGGTTGGTTAGCTTTTGGTGACTATTGCTACATTGGGAATGTTGTCGTTCAAACTTATCCAACGGCACGTAATTGGTGCATTGAGCATCATTCGAACCTGACCAGCATTCATAGTCAAGAAGAGCAAGATTTTCATAAACGAGGTAAGATTGTATAATTGTTATACAATTGTTTTATTTTCACCACTGCCAAAGGAACCGAGGGGTACTCACTTACGGTAAAGGTAACGGATATGTGCTGCTCTAAGTTGATTGCTTTTTTGCAAACATTCCCTGTACATAGGGTATGATTTATCTTTGTGCTGTAAAACCCTAACATGGGTTCCAAACCCCCAAATTGCAAAAAAAGGTCACATCAGCTATATTTGGAGGCAAAAACACACTATATGTCGCTTAGGATTTCCAATTTCCAGCTGCACACCCCTATCAAAGAATAATTTGAGTACCCTCCCCCTCTCCGGGCAAATGTAGCAATTAGCAATAACACACACATCAGTGATAATTGAATAATACTGAACGATATAATTACGTTAAAATGTTCAAAATATATATTTCCCTTTTGCGTTTGTTTTAGAGTTGGGAATCGGCTGGATCGGTTTGGATGATATTGCTGAGGAAAACAAGTTCAGATGGGTGGACGGTTCACCGGTAAGATACCGTACTAGGTACTTAGTACCAAAGCTATACGGGAATATGCCGCAAATATGGATTGCATTTTCAGTTCTCCAGTAGAATATCAATACAAATACCTTATTTTGTAATTCTGGTTATGAATAACCTCTATTTGTGCTCAAGTGACCAGTTAATGTGACCCCTCCCTAAAAAAGAGGTAAGTTTTGCCTATATGAGACACATTTGAGTGGAATGTACTGTACGGCCAAGGAGCGGCCAAGTTGAAACAAATCCTGGCCCCGCCACCAACTACCCCTGCGGTATTTGTAAAAACCAAGTCAAGGATAACGACCACGCCCTCCTTTGTGATTCATGTGATTTCTGGTGTCACATAAACTGCTGCGAAGTGCCAAGTGATTATTATGAGCAATTGTGTGACAAGTCAAGCTTTTCATGGGTATGTTACAGATGCGGCCTTCCTAACTTTAATAGCTCCCTCTTCAATACAGCCTCCATAGAGAGCTCAAACCCCTTCTCATTACTTGAAGATAGCTTGGACTCAAACATGGAGAACCAACAAACAAATCACCAACCCAAAACATCCACACCAACCCGCCCCGCATCAAACAAGACTCCATTTAAACCACCTCAAAATCGTAAATTTGGCGTAAGGGCTATGATTATCAATTGTAATGGCATCAAAAGCACAGCCAAACAAGCAGCCTTTCGTGCTACAGTGTCCCACCACAACCCTGACGTCATATTTGGATGCGAGTCAAAAATTGATGACTCAATGTCTACATATTCAATTTTCCCAGACAACTACACCGTCTATCGTAAAGACAGAAATGCAAATGGGGGAGGGGTCTTTATTGCAACCAAAGATTGCATCATATCTGTGGATATGCCAAACTGTGAGATTATCTGGGCCAAACTACATTTTGTTGGCACAAAGCCACTCTTCATTGCCAGCTTCTATGGTCCGCAAAACAACAAAGGAACAACAGTGGATGAACTGGCTGCCTCCATAAATAACCTTATGAACTCACACAGGAGGAAATACCCCAATATCCTTATTGGTGGAGATTTCAATTTCCCTGATATTGATTGGTCAATTGCAACATGGTCCACCACAAACAACAGGACCAAATCAGATCATGGCAAATTCATCAATTTTTTGTTGGAAAACTCCTTGGCACAGCTTGTCACTAAAATCACACGTCCTGCTTCCAATAGCGTCCTTGATCTAATAGCAACAAGCTGTCCCCAATTAGTTGATAACATTGATGTTTTCCCAGGCATTTCAGACCATCTTATCGTCTTATTTAACATCAACATAAAACCAAAAACCCAAGCCAAACCACAACGGAAAATATACAATTTCCAGAAAGGTAACACAGAGGAGTTAAAACAAAATACCAAGTCATTCACTGAAACCTTCCTTGGTTCTGACCCACTCAACAAATCTGTGGACACAAACTGGGAGCTTATTAGAGGAGAGCTCACAAAGTTAATGGACACACACATCCCGTCTAAATTGAGTAGAGGTAGAAATAGACTGCCCTGGGTCTCAACTGAAATCAAGAAGCAAATGAGGAAGCGCGACAGATTGTATTGTAAAGCCAGGAAATCTGGTACATCTCCTGACTGGAATTCTTTCCGTAAACACAGAAACAAAGTGGCAAAAGCAGTCAAAAATGCCCACTTAAACTACGTCAACAATGTTGTTGGGAACTCACTCCAAACTAAACCAAAAACATTCTGGTCATATGTCAAACTGATGAGGACTGACAACCTTGGCATCCCAACGCTACGTACCGCCAACAAATTATGTACATCAGCTGTTGACAAAGCAAATGCCCTCAACCAACAGTTTCAGTCTGTTTTTAACAAGTCAACTGGTATTGATAAGACCACCGTCAATGATACTTCCCCGTATCCCAGCATTGACCAACTCTCTGTCCACTGTGAAGGTGTGCGTAGCCAACTCCTGAAACTAAATCCATCCAAAGCAAGTGGCCCTGACGAGATCCCGCCTCGCTTACTCAAGACCGTAGCAGATGAAATTGCCCCAGCTCTTACCCTACTGTTTCAACAATCCATCAACAGAGGTGTTATTCCTGACCAATGGAAAAGAGGACTTGTCACAAGCATCCACAAGAAAGGCCCAAAGTCGGATCCGGCAAACTACAGACCCATATCACTAACCTGCCTGTGCTGTAAAATCCTTGAGCACATCGTCCTTAGTCACATGTCAAAACATCTCAGCCTTCATAACATCCTACTAGACTCACAGCATGGCTTTCGTGAGCGGCTCTCCACGGTCACCCAACTACTGTCATCTATCCATGACTGGGCAGCCAACCTTGAGGCACGTGGACAAACAGATGTCATTCTCTTGGACTTTAGCAAGGCATTTGATAAGGTGTCACATCATCATCTATCCCATAAACTGGATTATTATGGAATCAGAGGGTCCACGCTTCACTGGGTTAATGCATTCCTCGCCAACCGAAAACAAGCAGTGGTAGTCAACGGCAAACACTCAACATGGGCACCAGTCACTTCTGGGATTCCCCAAGGCTCAGTCCTAGGCCCTGCATTGTTCTTGCTATACATCAACGACATTCAAGACAACACAAAGTCAACCCTTCGTCTCTTCGCTGATGATAGCATCATTTACAGGGAGATCATCACTCCAGATGATCACAACATCCTACAGCAGGACCTACAGGAGCTCGCAGATTGGTCTAGCAATTGGCTCATGGAGTTCAACATAGCAAAGTGTGCAGTACTTCACATAACCCGGAAAAGGAATAAAAGCCACTTCCAGTACAGCATCTTTGGCAAGCCTCTTAACACTGTTGATCACCATGAGTACCTAGGCGTCACCATCTCAAATGACCTACGCTGGAATACACACTGCGAGAAGACTGTCAAGAAAGCGAACAGAACCCTAGGTCTGCTACGACGCACACTAACACCATGCACAAAGGATGTTAAAACCAAAGCATATGAGTCACTAGTGCGCCCTCGTTTGGAGTATGCGTCTGAGGCGTGGAATCCACATGCAACATCAACAGTAGACAGCCTCGAGCGAGTACAACGTGCGGCAGCCCGCTTCATACATCGTGATTATAGCAGAGAGACACCATCGCAGACTGCTTGCCCAATCAGTGATGTTCTTCAAGATCCACCACGGCCTGGTCAACATCAAATTTCCACCGTGTGTTTCACCTGCCACCTTCTTTGGAAGACATGATCACCAACTCAAATTCAACGTCATCCAATGCACAATCGACCCCTTCAAATTCTCATTTTATCCGCGATCCATCCGCATCTGGAACAGCCTACCAGCCACTACAGTCTCGGCCCCATCCATTCTGGTCTTCAGGAAAGCCGCTATGCCATCCATCCGGGCGATGCTTCCCCCAGTTGGATCCAGACTCCTGTAAGCTGTCAAACCCCTGTATATAGTGCACCCTGAGTTTATTTCGTCTTTTTCGTCCAGTCATCACCATTATTTGTTCTGGAGATCGTCTTATTCTCTCTCCATTGTCCACCTTTTTACTTGCACAAACTTGCTGTATGACGTCATCACTGCACCACATCCAAGTTTAGCTTTACAGCTGTATATGGATTACACTACCAAGTACCAAGTACACGATCCATAACGCAGCGTCCACCGGTGAAATGACTTGTCTTTGCAAGAGTTCGTGATCCACGGTATGATCATCATAGCATGTAGCCTCAGCAAACCAGAAAGAATAATTTATTGGTGGAGCAGATTTCAAGTGTAGTCATCTTCGAAGCCTTCATTTCACCATTTTTAAGATATGCATTCTTAATGTAATTCTCTTAGAAGATGACTTTTTTCGGGGGAAAATCTTCGTTTTGCAAACAAGCTTTCAACAGCAACAAGAACCTGTCGAAATATTCGCTCGCACCAAAAAAGAAACCATTTGCTTAGTTTCGCTCGATTTCATCGGTCTAAACGCCACCGGAGATTTGAACATGCTCACAACTCCTGGCGGGTGAGTAAAAGCGGCGAACGATAGGAGCTCGGTATGAAGACGGTATAAGGATGGCGCACCTGTTCGCACCCATTTCACACACGTTTCGCACCCGTTTCACGCCCATTCGCAGGGCGGTGATGGACGGTAGTGGACGTCGACCATCTTAGCGACGCGGGCTGCGAATGGCCGCATTCAGCCTGGTAACCGTTCGCGGAACGGACTCTCAGCAGGCATGTTGCAACTCTCTAAATGTAAAAGAGCTAAAACTCACTCTTTCGAGAGCTTTAGGAGGGACAGCTCTTTTTCTGGAGTGAAGTTCACTCTTAAAAGAGCGATCACTCTAAAAAGAGTTAAAATCACTTTGAAAAGAGTGGAAATCACTCTTAAAAGAGTGAAAAAATCAATCTGAAAAGAGTGAAAAATCAATCTGAAAAGAGTGAACTTCACTTCCTAGAAGAGCCGTCCCTCCTAGAGCTCTCGAAAGAGTGAGGTTTAGTTCTTTTACATTTAGCATGTTTAGAGAGTATTATAGATGTTGGTCCGGAATGCAAATGAAGCAGCGAGTTTGAGCGCTCAGCTTAATAAGGGAGGTTTGATGATATAATCAAGACGTTTCGGCCGGTACCCAGGCGTTCCGACCGGTTAGGAGCCGGTATGGAGGTGGTATGCACACGGTGAGGACACGGTGAGAACGGTAAGCTAGACCTGTATGAGGACGGTGAGCCCGGTACCAGGCCGGTGAGGACCCCGCATAGACCCGGTATATAACGGTATGTACCCGGTGACCACTAACAAAAATCATTGAGCCCGTTGGCATTTTTTACTGATTGTTTGGACTCTGTTGTTTTTCTATTAGACGGTAAGGTGGCCGCCTACCATTACCGCCCTGCGAATGGGCGCGAAACGGGTGTGCCGTCTGTATACCGTCCTCAACAAACCGGGCTCTCACCGTTTGCCGCCGCTTTTACTCACCCGGCAAGAGTTTCGAGAATGGTCAAACTTCCTGCCGGGCGCGGATGGCCGGCAATGTCCCCGGCAACGTGTTCAACGGACGGGAAACGGCCCACCGGGTGACATCACCGTGTGCCACCGTCTGCACCAATTTGTTACACGGTAATGGGCCGGCCAGCTCACGCGGATACATGTGAGTACAATGTATTTTACAGAGATTCCCGAAATGTGAAAGAAGCGAGCTTGAGCGCTCAGCTTATACAGGGCAGTTTGATGACGTTATCAAGGCGGTTCGGTCGGTACCCAAGCGTTTTGGCCGGTGAGGACCTGGTGAGGAGGTGGTATGAGCCCGGTCCAGGCCGATAAGGACCCGGTATAGAACAGTATGAACCCGGTGACAAGACAAAAAAAATCAATGCGGCCGTTGACATTTTTTGTTGATTGTTCACCGTGTTGGACTCTGTTGTTTTTCTATAGACGGTAAGGGGCCGCCCAGCTCACACGGATACATGTGATTGCCCCATAAAGTACACTTTTCCCATTGATCATACAAAAAATGTTTAAAGTGACCAGCGCGAGACAAACAGCTCAAATCATTAATATAGCATTACAGTGACCATCGAAAATTGGACACTCATCGGCCCACACCGGTATGAGGAAATAGGCAGCACACATGGTCTGTAGTGTATAGAGACATTTGGTAGATATTTGATCTACATTTGTGTTTTTCAGCGCGCGTTCGCGATGTTTTATATTACTCTCCAATAATGAACCGAACCTGTACTGGTGCATGTACATTACGTTTGTGTAATACATAACTCCATGGAGTTTAGCCCGCCCGCTTGTTATTATAACTCACAACGCACTACAAGTATTTGCCATGCACACAATACACCCGCTGCTGAGAGAATCGACAATACCTTAGCACGGCAAGTCACGATGGTTGTGATTGGGTACTTGTAGCCGTTTAATGCTGTGAATTATTTGACATATTATGTCATGAAACTGTTAATGTATCAGTGCTAGTTTTTTGTACGGATAAATAAAATGCACGTGTTTATCGCAATTATGTTATATTTTCATGTACAAAGAATCAAATCAGACTTTTGACATTTAACCTTTCTGGGCAAAACATATACCGGAAATAAATGTCAGTTGTAGTCACTTAATCTTGAAAGGAAAATGTTATAGATGATAATATGTGTTAGGCTTGCGTAATCGGTGTAACAGTAATGAAATAATACTCATTATGAGATTATAAACATGTTCTAGGTTGTTACGTTACAGGCGATTGAATCTCACAATCTGTGCATTGTTTAGATTTGGCCCATAACATAGCGCACTCTATAACAGTTGCGACAAGCGATTAAGTAATCGTAGTTGGGGCTGTTAGGGCATCACAGGGGAGGTTTAGTTCACATTCGTCTAAAAGCACCAAATTTGGCCCATACCATACTCTTTTGTTTTTTGATGGATGCCAAAATTGGAGCCTTATGGGACGGCCATATTGGCCAATTCCAATATGGCGCCATACTGGGGAATCAAAAATTCAAATTGCTTCAATTTAGCTGAAAATTGTTTGTCTGAGCACCAAGACCACTTCCGATGTGTGGTTACTGAGATGTTGACCTTTGCTTTTGGGCGTATATAGGCGTATGATAGGGATTGTGACTTTTCGACCCTGTATAAGGCACAAAAACGACTCCAGGTGGTAAAAATTACCATTTCTTGAACCATTGTGATCTGACGAACAATTTGACAACATCGGAGCATGTTCAAATTTTGACCCCCAAAAGCAAAGGTCAACGACCTTTTCACGTTTTGTTCAATATCTCAGTAACCACACATCAGACAAACAATTTGGTATGCTTGTCAGCTTATTGAAGCTATTTGAATTTTTGATCCCCCAATATGGCGGCCATATTGGAATTGGCCAATATGGCCGTCCCTCCCAGAAGGCTCCAATTTTGGCATCCATCAAAAATCAAAAGAGTATGGTATGAGCAACATATGGGTCCAATTTGGTGCTTTTAGAAAAATGTGAACCAAATAATCCTTTAGCCCCTCAACTATTTGGAAATGATAGCGCGCCACCTATACCAGTTGCGACAAACTACTAAGGTCAAGAGAATCGGGGTTTTGTCTTGGGAGTTTCTTATTTCTTTATCCCTGTACGTTATGTCAATTTGATCGCGGATGATATAATGAGTAAACAGGGAAAGCCATTGTAGTTTATGGCACAACTGTGGATCTATGAATAAACGTATCATGAATGGAATGACCGATGCGGACCGATATTTTGTGTAGTGTTTTCGCACTGTGTTTGACCAGCTGCTCAATTTCAGTCAACACATGTTTCGTTCGCCGTTCAGGGGCAGGTTAGTCAATTAGGCAAACTAAAATTGCCTGGGTAAAATGCCTGGGTAAAAGGCAGGGACTCAATGGAAATAATCTTGGAAATCTCATACGTAAAGCTGATACACGGTAGTATATCCCAGTAGTCGATTGTGAACCGGGGTTTGTGATAACAAGCAAATCCATTTGTCACACCTAAATAATATATACACACAGTCTATGCATATTGTACTTTTAAGTCTGATAAGTCCATGGTATCACCCGGGGGCGGGGGTCATAAATTCTTAAATTTATAAATGTCTTATATTATAAATTCATAAAATGTATTGTATGTATTTATTCATATTATAAATTAACTTAATACATTAAATAATAATTGTTTATTAAATAACTAATGGTGAGTAAAAATGGAAAAGCTATAGGCTCTGCAGAAGAGAATTCGGAAACCTCAAAAATAATTTGAGAATCCCGTGCATGGTTACTCCATTTTATATTATTTTGAGCTTCGAGTTTTAAGCGCACGACACGATCGAAGGTGCGCCGATAGTGGAGCATGTGTGGATCCCGGATGTGCGCAAGGGTGTTGGACGCACTATATTTGACTTAGTTTTCGTTAAGTTCTGTGCCTGACTGAAATATTTCAATATACATACGGTATTTTGTCCTCCGATACAGGTGAATTTCACAAACTTCGGCATCGGTGAAGCAAACAAAGTTACCGGAATATTTGAAGACTGCATTATCTTGTCAAGTAATGGCATCTGGCAAGATCTTAGCTGTAGATATTTGAGAAATTCCATCTGTAAACGACGTAGAAGTAAGTCAATTGTGAGGTATACCTTCTTTGTCATGTTTATTGTCGCAGCTGGCTATTAAACAACCAAAATGGTGATTCAAGTATGTTTTATTCGATGGAAGTAGTATAGGAGAAAAAAGGGGAAAACTTCAGGAGGGTATCAGTGCAAAACATCGGGAGAAAAGGTCAGCCTCCTGATCGTCTGACCCGAATTCTGCTCTCTGATTGGTCCAAGTGTGAAAAGAGTCATAAGGTAATTTCTCCCGAAACTGGGGCGAGTGTATAGGGACCCGAAACCTGCCCTCTGATTGGTCCAAGTGCGGGATGAATCATAAGGTAATTTCTCCCGAAAGTGGGGCGAGTGTATCGGGACCCGAATCCTGCCCTCTGATTGATCCGAGTGTCAATGAGTCACTGGGTAATTTTTCCCTTTTAGATGTAACAGCGACCTCAACCTTTACTTTTAAAAGTCTTTGATATTTAATCGATGTCTTCAACGGTTTCGATGTTCTCATCCGGTTCATTTTCCTGAAATAGCGCGTCAAAATTGGTCCGATGTTTAATCACTACTCTTTAAACGGCAGTGAATATGTCTATTCCCTTGTCTATCTTTTCTTCGACGTCAGCTAGTATCTCCTGGTGAGTATCATCGTCTTTCACGTGAAGGTAACTCGACAAAATGTCCTTATAGTTGTTGAAAAAGTTTCTCTTGACCGCCCACAGGGTTTTAATATCGGCCATTTTCTTCGCATCCTCTTCATTCATACTCATTGACGCATTTCACGACGCATTTGACGCATTACGTTCGACGCAATATATTGCGGCGAACATATCAAATGCGTCACTGCGCCGCGAAATGCGTCAATGCGTCGTGAAATGCGTCAATGCGTCGTGAAATGCATCAATGCGTATCGTGAAATGCGTCAATGCGTCATACTCATTGACGCATTTCACGCATTACGTTCGACGCAATATTTTGCGTCAATGCGTCGTAAAATGCGTCAATGCGTCGTGAAATGCAACAATGCGTCGTGAAATGCGTCAAGAAATGCGTCATTGCGTCGTGTGATGTGATTTTTTACCAAAAATTGTGATTTTCACGATTTTGGAGGTAAACAATCACGTTTTTAGCACTTTTTGGTCTATATTTCAAAAAATAATAAAGATTAAAAAAAACCAACACAACGATTCCTAGGGAATTGTATGAGGAATATAATAAAACTAGTATGACAAAATTTGACACAATATATTTTGAGTTATCTTTGCAGATCCTAAAATGGGTCAACCAATGTGTTTTTTATAATTTTTTCCAAAATGGTCAATTTCATGATCATGGTTGGATTCATTGAACCCTTTCCTGCAAAAAAATGTATACTTTTATATAGATTAAATGGATAATGAAGAAGTTACGGCAGTTTTACGGAGGCTGTACCGAGGGTGCACAGCCCCCTTAAGGTGATCAGTGAGCTTGTCTATGGCGTCGTTGCCAACCACTTCAAGTATTTCATCAACATATCTCTTCCATAGGCTTATAATCAAGCGGGGCTGTAGCGATGGTAGTTTGCTTTAAGTATTCCATGAAGATGTTTGCTGCTAATGGAGATACCGGGCTGCCCATGGCTGCGCCGAACAACTGTTAGAAGATTTTCCCTCTGAAAGTGAAATATGTGGTCGAGAGTATAAAGTCCAGTAGGTCCACCACGTCGTTTACAGTTAGGTTGAAACCTTGAAGCTTGTTGTATTCTTTAAGCCAGTGGCTCTTTGGTGAGTCGTTCTCTGACTATTTCAAGAACCTTACTGATAGGTGTATTGGTGAAGAGGCTAATCACGTCATGGGAATTAAGAATGTCTCCCTCCTCTATGATGACTTCACCCATTTCTTCAGCGGGTTGTTTGGAGTTTTTGACATGATGATTAGTGTTCCCTACCAATAGAACCCAAGATGTCAGCTAACCATCTCGATGTGTCGTAACCAATGGTGGCGGTGTAATCCACAACAAGTCTGAGTGGTGTATTAGGTTTGTGGATTTTTGGTGTGCAGTAGAGTCTTGGTATATTTGCCGCTGTGGGGCAGAGTTGTTTGTACTTGGTCTTCGGAATTTTATCTTCATCCACTAGTCTTGTAAGGATGGCTACCAGTTTCTTTTTGTATTTAGCAGTAGGGTCTGAAGATAATTCCTCGTATGTTTTGGGGTCAGATAACATAGCCTTGGCCTTTGTTTCATAGTCAATTTTGTTCAGTACTACCGTGGCTCTACCTTTGTCTGCAGGCAGAATGATGATGTTGTCAACTTTTTTCAGCTCTTTTATAGCTGGATTTATCCTATTTCATGTCATGTCATAGGGTAGCTGGATTTACCCTATTTCATGTCATTTAGACTCATCACTTCAAAGCGTTAACATGTACAGTATGTTTCGGTAGCTCGCTCCCATGGCTGTTCATTTTATGGTAAAGGCTTCACAAGGAGATACGATTTGAGAAGAAACGTTGAAAATGTACATGCTGAAGAGGTATCTCCCTCGGATGAAATGGATGACTATGATGAAACGACTAGTAAAAGGCCAAGAGTCATAAATGTTGAAGAAACTGACACCGACTCATCTCAAAACGAAGATTCCGATCGTTCCGGGTCTAGTGAAGAGGATGAGTCAGCATCTCAGAGCGCAGATTCCGATGGTTCTGAGTCCGAAAGTGGTATGGAAGAGGAAGAGTCATCTGATGATGAAACTAGTTCCGAACTTGAAGATAATTTGGCGTACCAAGACTGGTTTGATGAGGCCATGGACCGATGCGGACCGAGAAATATGAAAAATACATTACTCAGGGTATGAATGAAGAGGATGCGAAGAAAATGGCCGATATGAAAACTCTGTGGGCGCTCAAGAGAAACTTTTTCAACAACTATAAAGACTTTTTGTCGCGTTACCTACACGTGAAAGACGATGATACTCACCAGAAGATACTAGCTGACATCGAAGAAAAGATAGACAAGGGAATAGACATATCCACTGCCGTTAAAAGAGTAGTGATTAAACATCGGACCAATTTTGACGCGCTATTGAAATAGCGAAAATGAACCGGATGAGAACATCGAAACCGTTGAAGACAGTGATTAAATATCAACGACTTTTAAAAGTAAAGGCCGAGGTCGCTGTAACATCTAAAATGGAAAATAATCCAGTGACTCATTGACACTCGGATCAATCAGAGGGCAGGATTCGGGTCCCGATACACTCGCCCCACTTTCGGGAGAAATTACCTTATGACTCATCCCGCACTTTGACCAATCAGAGGGCAGAGTTCGGGTCCCTTTACACTCGCCCCAGTTTCGGGAGAAATTACCTTATGACTCATCCTACACTTGGACCAATCAGAGAGCAGGATTCGGGTCAGATGATCAGGAAGCTAACCTTTTCTCCCGATGTTTTGCACTGATACCCTCCTGAAGTTTGCCCCCTTTTTTCTCCTGAAGTTTTGCCCCGAAACCCTAACGTAATGTCACCTCCTATACTACTGATGGAGGATATTGTAAAACAAAATACAAAAAGAATTACCCTTTAATATTGCCCATGAAACAAAATATAGAGTTTCTAAGCATATAATTTGAATCATATAATGACGATGACAGGTTACACACAGACCATCAATAGGTCGATATAGAAAGTATCATCTGATGACTTTAGATTGCTCAGACCTATCAACCGAGATCCGGACCGATACCGAGTTGGGCGTTACACCTGTGACGTAGTAAAGCTAAAGTTCATCATATGCTAAAAACGAAAGACTGGCAATCATGATTGTTTTATGTATATATTTTTTCCTGAACAATGTATCAGCGTAATTCGTTTTGCATTATATTCTACTAAACATATTCCATCGAATAAAACATACCCGAACCGCCATTTTGGCTGACCTGTAAGGGAATTATCATGCGATCTTTGTTATGGTACGCCCTCTATCTTTGATTTGTTCCTCTAAATATAATGTTGTTGTCAAATCACATTTCTGAGTACTTTTTCGTTCGTAAATAGAATTTCATGGTTTGACACGTGTTTCCGGTTACAATTGGAACTGTACACAAGTGATCACCCCCATATGGAATGCTTTATTATGAAAATACAAAAATTATGTTGACAAATCCTTTAAATTGGAACCAGATTTCTAAAAAAAAAATACGGACAATACGGTCAAGATAGAAGTGTCCAGAAAAGAAATGTGTAAAAATTTGAAAAGAAATCAGAGGCTATTTTGTAGGGATGCGTCGACAGCAAATTTTCGGGGGAAAATGGACCCATCGTTTACCGGAAACCCATGATTTTCCTATAATTCGACAGATTTGGCTAAAATGTCAGTGAAACAGCAAAATTAAGGATTTAATAAATGGCTTTGAAAAGGGGTCATCCATTTACCAGAGGATTACAAATTTGACCCTATTTGGCGGCACATCCCCGTAAAATTATATCCACTAAGTACCCCCACCGGGCTATCTGGACAATGACAAGGTGACCTAAATATATTTATTTTCAAATATAGACAGACAGGTGTACTTAGTTTCAATGTGTTTATCATGGATTCATTACGCGTTGTCATATTCCAAAAGGGACTAAAATGTCATCTGTTTCCTAAAATATAATGTTTGCCTGTGATATCTTTTTTGTTTATCAATTGCATTCAGTTTGTATTCATTTATGTATGTTTTTATTTATACCGTGCTGTGATCCTTTGGAAATGGCACACTAATAAGCTATTTTTTACGAAGTTTTATTGGTATAATTTCTTGTTGCGCCCTTGAGTCGTACGAAGCCTTATTGTTATCATTTCGTGTCGCGTATTTCGCATTTCGACCTTTCTTGTCGACCCCGAAATTTCGCCCTCGAAATCTCGACGTCTAGTGCGAAATCTCGTATCGCGTATTTCGTGTCGCGACCCTGACATTTCGAGTCGCGACCACGAAATTTCACACTCGAAAACTAATTTATTATTTATTATTGAAAGGCGGAGGGCCCTAGGTGGAACCTGCATTGAGACACACTTTGAAATAAACTTGCTCTAAGTGGATAACTTCCAACAAAATGAATTAAGATAATTTTTAAACTAGAAAATTAAATAAGAAATGAACTTGACTGAAGCAGTCTGGCTGAATGTAGTGATGTGGTTTATTCCTTAAAGGTATACGAAACGCTATGTTTTAATTTCTTAACTATACAATTCGAAGGTATTCTACTTAGGGCTCTTGCCCAAACACAAGTAGAGGAAAGCTCGACGAAAGAGCAGGGAAAGCCCTCTCCAAGCGCATGCGCCGCCGGTTTTCGATGACGTAGTCAACCGAGCCTATATAGTGAGCGCAGTATACTGCGCGAATGTGTAGCTGAGGGCCGTGGCTTAGTGGATGGGACGTGGGTCTTGAGAACGGAGGCTCCCCGTATCGAATCCCGGCAGTTCCCCGGAGATTTAATTGGTGTGTTTGCCTCGAAATTGTGATCCCGGTCAAAAACCCTAAACCAGGGTTATTAGGGTTATGGTATCATTTTTTGTTTTTGTTTTGTGTGTTCTATTAACCCTAACCCCCTGAGTGCTAATCCTAAGTCCCTCCCCAAGCGCATGCGCCGACGGTTTTCGACGAAGTAGTCAACCGAGCCTATATAGTGAGCGCAGTATACTCCGCGAATGTGTAGCTGAGGGCCGTGGCTCAGTGGATGGCAGTGGCGTAGCTAGGTTTTTCATATTTGGGGTGGGGGGGGGGGCGAGAAATATAAATGAACCGACAAGATGAGTCTGAGTGAAGTAATGCGCGCGTAGCTCGCGAATTATTTTGAGTTTACACCTATTTTTGGCACAATTGAGGAACATTTTGGCTCTAAACAAGCTTGTACCAAAGAATATTGCACTTATGTGATATATATTTCATCAATGTACTTTTGACCATCATAATTCCATGATTCCTCTGGTCAAATGAACCGACAGTGCCAATCTCAACCGACACGACGTCAATATTGGGGGGGGGGGGGCGCCATTGGTGGATGGGACGTGGGGCTTGAGAACGGAGGGTCCCCGGATCGAATCCCGGCAGTTTCCTAGAGATTTAGATGGTGTTTTTTCCTCGAAAAGTGTGATCCCGATCAAAAATCATAAACCGTGGTTTTTGTTTTGTGTGTTCTATTAACCCTAACCCCCTGAGTGCTAATCCTTAGTCCCTCTCCAAGCGCATGCGCTGCCGGTTTTCGATGACGTAGTCAACCGAGCCTATATAGTGAGCGCAGTATACAGCGCGAATGTGTAGTTGAGGGCCGTGGCTTAGTGGGTGGCAGTGGCGTTGCTAGGTTTTTCATATTTGGGGGGGGGGGGGTGCCTATTTTTGGCACAATTGAGGAACATTTTGGCTCTAAACAAGCTTGTACCAAAGAATATTGCACTTATGTGATATATATTTCATCAATGTACTTTTGAACATCATAATTCCATGATTCCTCTGGTCAAATGAATCGACAGTGCCAATCTCAACCGATACGACGTCAATATTGGGGGGGGGGGCGCCATTGGTGGATGGGACGTGGGGCTTGAGAACGGAGGGTCCCCGGATCGAATCCCGGCAGTTTCCTAGAGATTTAGATGGTGTTTTTTCCTCGAAAATTGTGATCCCGATCAAAAACCATAAACCGTGGTTTTTGTTTTGTGTGTTCTATTAACCCTAACCACCTGAGTGCTAATCCTTAGTCCCTCTCCAAGCGCATGCGCCGCCGGTTTTCGATGACGTAGTCAACCGAGCCTATATAGTGAGCGCAGTATACTGCGCGAATGTGTAGCTGAGGGCCGTGGCTTAGTGGGTGGGACGTGGGGCTTAAGAAGGCAGGTTCCCGGAGATTTAGTTGGTGTTTTTTCCTCGAAAATTGTGATCCCGGTCAAAAACACTAAACCGGGGTTAGGGTTAAGAGGAGTGACTAAGGATCGGTGATTATCACCTCACTGAATGGGTAATTCTTGATTGTGACATACGAGCGTGTATTGTTCCTCATGACATACCTCAATATGGTTTTGTCCATGAATAACTCTTGCCTTTCTGGTATTGTCTATATCCCATGTAGATGTTGACGAATGTGTTATTGACAACTGCAATGCTGATGCGACATGTATAAACACTGTAGGCAGTTATAGTTGTCGGTGTAATGATGGTTATGACGGAGATGGCAGAACATGTTCAGGTGAGATGATTGCTAAAATATGTGTGACATTACTAGCGGTTGATGTTTGTTATTGATAAATGTACTTGAAATCACTCTATAGATGCTATTACAGGTTGCACACCACTAATAAAATCCCCTATGCTTACTGTGTAAAATGGACCATCATTATACGCCATTTTCTCGCTTATAAAGCAACTGGTTGCTTCAACTTTGCTTTCTGTGTGAAGATCATGGTCTTGGCTTTCCTGTAAAAAAAAAAAATGTAAGGTCAAGGCAAAATTTCGAGATATGCACCGTCGAAGATACGCATGTTTGTAGATTGCCCAGGCCTAGCCTAGGTCTAAGCAATTCTAGTCAATCATTTGAAGTCTCTAAAATGACTATAAAATCATAAAAAATTGGTCAAGGAAGAAAATGTGCACTGATATTGTTTATTTTTATATATTTCACTTAGAGGAATGTCATCCCAACCAATTCAACAGACCTTTCATGGACTGTTCCAATATTTATTTAGTGGTGTGAATCCTACAGCCTACCACAGTGGAGAGGTTTTCATATCAGAAAAGGGAGGTCGAGTCGAGGTAAAGGGAAAGGACTGAATGATGGCATTCATTTTTGCACTCATTTTGATATTTTCTTTAGGTTATATAGTATTTTGTGATAATTCTCAGTATTTTTTGTACATGATTATTATTGATGATGGTGATGATGATATTGATGATGACGATGACTGATGACGATGATGATATTGATGATGATGATGATGATGATGATGATGATGATGATGATGATGATGATGATGATTATGATATTGATGATGGTGCTGATGATGATATTGACGATGACGACGATGACGATGATCTTCGTCGTCGTCATCGTTTTCGTACTTTCATCATCGTCTTCTGATTTTCATTTCCTTCTACAGATATTGACGAATGTGAAACGAATGGTGATGATTGCCACGCAGATGCAACATGTATAAATACTATAGGAAATTATATATGTGAATGCAAAGCCAGCATTGGCAGCACTTGTGCAGGTAGGCTTATAAGTTACAGTACTATGGTATGAAATAATAATGATACTACATGGTTTGAAGGAAAGTAGTGCAAACATTGTCCCGTGGTTTGGATGACTGACTGGTCCACGTCGAGAGGTAGTCACCATGTCATCCAATATCAAGGGACCAGTAGTTTGCACTACTTTCCCGAAATGAACCATGCCTAGCAACATGGATGATCCATGTCTAGCCACATGGATGATCCTGCCCAGTAACATGGATGCATGCCTAGAAACATGGATCTGCGTTCTATTGAACTTGGTTAGGTTTTGTTTAGTGATAACTCGGATGTCTAGTAGTCAACATCTATCATGTCTATTATTAGCAGGCTTTTTCATTTATCCGGCTTTGTCAGAAATGAACTAATCAAAGCAAAGGATACCCTTATAAATACGTATGAGGTGTAATTATCTTATGGGCCAAATGCAGCTACATTTTGATCAGGGTTTGACTGAAATTACAAGGGATGGTAATGAGAAACTGTTGGAATGAGCAATGGTCTGTCAATTGAGTCACACACAAGCTAGTTAGATATAGAAGGACCCGTAATTAGTTATCAATACTTGTAACTTTGTAGTTATATGTACTTATTGATGTTACCAAAGAAAATGGTAATACTTTTTCATATTGTCACTTAACAACCATGTTATAGTCCTATTTCGTAAACCTTCCTGCGTGTATTACATGTATACAGGTTATACCACCATACAACGTGACCTTTAGGTGATTGCTACTACCAAAATAAGTACCAGATACAAAAAATAAAGACAAATTGGTTTACTGTAATTTGAAGAAAATTGAATCGTCTCAGTAATTTCTAAAAGTTAATGAATGTTATATTTGAGAGAAGTATTGATTAAAGGGACACTAAGAGATGTGTTGGAGGCTGCGCCCTCAATTATGATAAAAACTGGGATTAGTATATTTTTATAATTGTATTACATGTATGAACTTACACCTATAAGGATTAAGAAAAATCAGCCCTCTTTGTACAAGAAAACGTTGATTCAAAAATGCTCGTACAGCCGGGACGAGCATTTTACGTCCGACAGTATCTCCCTGCAGTACGCGTGATACATAACGCGAACCATATTTGCATAGAGGGCGTTTTTCAATAAATAGCGATGATATTGTTTTAATCAGGTTTTGCTGTTTTTGTTAGTAGAAACGACAATAATGGCAATTTTTAATGTTCATCTTGAATTTTGAAGTAAATTTTAAACATTTAAAATTTTCAACACCACTTAAAGGTAGATGACCCGATCACATTCCGATTTTAAACTTAAAGTTTACTATTCTACATGAAAGGTCATCCTTAAAAAAGTCGTATTCCAAAGTTTGAGTTGCATAACTCTAATGGTTCTTATTTTAGACGCAAAAGATGCCGTGAAATGTACCCATTGAGTTGTACACAAACGATATTGGTGGTATACCACCTTTCGCGGTAATTCGACGTTATTTCATCGATTTCTCCGTAATTATACCGATTTAGGCCGTCAAATTTCAGTGTGATGATGAGAAAAATACGAGCTTTCATATGATATGAAAATCTCCGTATGTTTGAAATAATTCTGTGTTACGAAAATGTGATCGGGTCATCTACCTTTAATGTCCCTTTAATGTCTTGTGTGTGCTGTCTGCATGACTTAATAAATCTGGATGTAAATGTTATTTGACTGCTGTTACGCAATCGCTCATTTCTCCATAAATTACTGAACCGAATCAAATGCGCATTTCTTCAAATTATAACAACTAATTCGACTTTGAAATATCCCATCCTTACACTTATTTACACTGCTAAAATGTTAAGCAAAATACGTTGCTTAATTCATCATATGTAGTAAATTAGGGGTTGTATAAAAGTAAAAACTACCCAACGTTAGAGCAAAACAATTTAGTAACAGGTTGGGGGAAACCCCCGGTCAAAACTAATTTGTTTCAATTGGGCGACTGTTGAGTATTTGTCTCAGGCAATCACGCAACTTATGATAAGATTTACATGTGGTTTTTATTGATCAACTATTGCTTAAATACTCGATTATAATGGAGAAATATTCCACTTCAGCAACTTGCATGAGCATTGAGGAAAATCACACAACAGCTGATGCAAGTTACGCACATGTGAATTTTAGGCAACTGTTGTCCAAATAAAACGGTGAATCCGCATCAACATCAGAGTATGTGACATCTGACAGGCGTTTTGTGAGTCCGGTTTTGAATGTTTGAAGCTTGGTCTGTCAAGAAGATGTTGTGATAGATCAGTCTAAATATTTGTGGTCGTCCACGGGAATAAGCTTATTTCGTCATGTCACAAATAAGCAACAATTGGCATTAAAACACCCATCATAAGGGTACATTTGATAAGCAACAATTGGCATTAAAACACCCAACATATGAGTACATTTGATAAGCAAAAATTGGCATTAAAACACCCAACATATGGGTACATTTGATAAATTAATCAACATTTGCTATACAAAAATGCTCAATATAATAAATGAAAACAATTCACAAATTAAGCAACAATTGGTATTAAAATGCCCAAACAAATGGTTAATTAATAATACCCAACTGTTGTGTAATTAAAATTGTGCAACTGTTGAGTAATAATGATTGCCCAACTGTTGATAAACCTTTGAATAAGTTCATCAGGATTGTAGATATACTTGAAAGCAAACGAAACTCCGAACATTCAAAGACTAAAGACAGACAAATACACAAATTGGAAGCACTGAAGACAAAACAGGAACAAAAACGGTCTCTTCCTACGACATCGGAACCGGATCTATCAGGGACTCAGTTAAAAAAAATGGGTCATAAACATCGCGACCAATCGAGAACTGACCACACCGGAGAATACTCTGTTAGCTAAGGGACTCAACTTCGCGGTTTCTGCCGAAAAAATCCCACATGATGAGTTTATCCTGGCGTGCGAAAGGGCGTGTTGGAAATTACCACCGGAAAAAGCACAAAATCTTCGTGCAGAGGTCGCAGGCACCAGCAAGTCTGCTAAGATTACCAAGTCAAATATATCCACGGCAGAAAGAAAGGCGCTAAAACAGCTACAGAAGGAAAAGTCTCTACTAATAATGGGAGCTGACGAAGGTCGACGTACGGTAGTCCAGTCGAAGGATAACTACGAAGAGAAGGTCAAGATCATGTTAAGCGACACCAAGACTTATGAAACGCTCAAAAAGGACCCTACCAGCGTGTACAAACGTAAGCTTACTGGAATGATCCAAAGACTGAAGGAAGAGGAAAAGATTGACCATAATATTGCGATCCCCAAGCTGCTCAAAATGGGAGCCAGACCAGGGGTCATACCCTGGATATGTAGTTTCTTATCTAACAGAGTCCAGTGTGTCAGATACCATAACACTTTGTCTTATTGGAGTGAACTCTCAGGTGGGGTCCCACAGGGCACGTTGAATGGTCCAACAATCTTTATGGCCTTAGCTAATGATGCTGCCAGAGTGGAGGAGCCAAATAAACTCGCTTTGAAATATGTTGATGATTTAACTATTGTAGAAAATGTGTTTGGAAAACAAATTTCCACCATCCAACATGATTTGGATAAATTTGAACAATGGGCTACAGAGAATCATATGAATTTAAACCCGACCAAATGCATGTTTATGGATGTCACCTTTGCGATGGATCCACCGATACTTACCCCCCTCCGTTTGTATGATCAAGACCTTCATTGCACTGACACGGTGAAGATTCTGGGCATAAAAATTGCTAAAGATCTGAAATGGAACACCCACATTGGTGACATTACGAAACGTGCAAGTGGACGGCTATTTATGCTTAACATCCTAAAACGGCATGGGCTAAGTGTTAAAGACCTGGTAACAATCTATGTTGGTTTTGTTCGCCCCCTTCTTGAGTATGCTCTACCAGTATGGCATCCTGGTCTGACAGAAAATCTCCACTATGATTTGGAGCGTATTCAGAAGAGGGCGTGTAGAATCATCTTAGGTTTTAACTACATAGGCTATCAGGATGCCTTAATAACATGTGCTATTCCGGAACTCAGGAACCGTAGAGACCAACTTTGTTTAAACTTTGCTAAATCCCTTTTAAAATCTAATGAATTCCGTGGTTGGTTACCAAAATCTAGAGATGAACAAGTGCATAATATGACTCTCCGTAGTGCTCACAAAATAACTGTTCCTAAAACACGTACCCTGCGTTACGCTCGTAGCTCAATTCCATACATGGTCAAACTCTTAAATCATACATTATAGTTCTGTTTCCAATAGGGGGTGGGTTGTTGTGTTTTGCATGCTTAGTTATTTCTATGAATATATTGTTTCTATTTTTCTATATATTACATATTGTAAATATTGTTGTAATTCAGCATTTTGCTGCGATAATGATATGTTTATTAAACCTTGAATTGAATTGAAAAAAAAAAATTGACAACCAACAATATAAGCTTCTTTACCCCACGGCAGAAAATATCCCCCCGTCTATACTGCACGACGAAAATCCACAAGAAAGACAACCCAGTACGACCGATTGTGGATTATACTGGTTCGATTGCATATCAAACATCAAAAGCATTGGCGGAAATTCTTGGGCCGGTCGTAGGTAAAACCACACACCACGTAACAAACTCTAGACAACTTGCAGAGGACCTCTCAGCAGTCATGATCGAGGTTGACGACATCTTCAACTCTCATGATGTGGTGGCCTTGTTCACCAACACACCCATCGAGAGGGCTCTGGAAATCATCAGGACTGCTCTAGAAAAAGATGACAACTTGAAACACAGAACCAAACTAAACATCGACGACATACTAGAACTTCTACAGTTTGTGTTAACCACTACATATTTCTCATTCAGAGATGTGATCTACAAACAGAAGTTTGGCGCAGCCATGGGCAGCCCGGTTAGCTCTATCATAGCCAACATCTACATGGAATGGCTTGAACAGGAAGCGATCGCCAGTGCACCCATCACATGTAAGCCCAAGCTATGGAAAAGATATGTAGATGACATTTTAGAGATCATCTCTAAGGACGCTACTCAACAGCTAACAGACCACCTCAACACAATTGACAAGACGGGCAACATCAAATTCACGTACGAAGAGGAAACTAATGGACAGATACCCTTCCTCGACACGTTGATTGTTCGCAAACCAGATGGCTCTGTCAAGTTGTTGATTTACCCGAAGAAACACACACGGATCAATACCTTAACTTCTCATCTCAACACCCGCTACACCAGAAACTTGGCGTGATCCGGACTCTATTCGATCGAATGCAAAACATTGTCACCGAAGAACCTGACCGATTAGCAGAAGAACTGAGAATAAAGAAAGCGCTAGGTCTGTGTGGTTATCCAAAGCGGGCGTTCCAAAGAGTGAAAAAACAGATGGAGGAGAAATCAAAGAAAAAGCTCAAGAAAAAGGACAGCAACGAAGTGAGCAATGGTATGGTGGTAATACCATATATCGAGGGAGTGTCGGAAAGACTTCAAAGATCGTTCAAGAAATACAACATCCAAACTGCCATGAAGCCTTACAACACCCAAACGCGATGTGGCGAAGACAACAGACTGTGTTTACCAAATACCATGTCAATCGTGCGATAAGGTCTACGTTGGAGAAACGGGGCGTCTTTTCGGCACCAGATTAAATGAACACAAAAAGGACGCCAACAAAGTCAGTGACAGAAAATTCACACGATCCAACAGAAAAGAGTCAACAACTGAACAACACAAATCAGCAGTGACAGACCACATCGCACAGGAAAATCACACCATCAACTGGACAGGGGCAAAAATCCTCGATAAAGACACTGATATGCAGAAAAGATGGATACGGGAAGCAATTTGGATACGGCGACAGGGGCCTAACATACTCAACCGTGACGAGGGCATTTATTCTCTGAGTCACGTGTTTGATCCACTCATCACAACTTTGCATCCTGGGAACGAGAATATCATCTCTCGCGGGAAAAAGAAGTGGATCAAACCATTACTGAAGAAGTCAACCGAACTGGTTGACGAAACCGTCTAATTGTGAGTACATTTATTGGATTTGTTCAACAAAATATCAACTTTCATGTTGATAAACCATTTTAGCCAACGGTATTGGGCATTTTTTGAATTGTTGCATAGTTATTCAACGTTGAGTAAAATGTTGAGTACAATTTTACTCAACATTTTTGCAGTGTAGGAAGAAACGATCACCTAAAAAAGTCATATTGTACTTTATCTCCCTGTATAGTAAGAGTATCATTTGATAGACCGTTGACTACGTGCTGCTGTTAATTATGACTATGTTTCTGTCTCTTTTCACGTTCTTTATTGTCACGACGTGTGTGCATGAAGTCAACAAAGCTTTGGACTCTATTGCCAAGGTAACTCATTTTACACAAAAAGTAGTGTTTAATTAACAATATGTATTGTCCCAGAATCTTGATTCACCATTAGGGTAACTGTTTAACATGTCTTATTTATCTTTGAAAGCATCATAATTTTGATAGGCCTATTAGTTAAGAGGCCTTGCATAAGATGCAGTTTACTGGAATCAGACGGACTACTGAACTTTCAACGCTTCTTAGATTAGAAGATGTTAGAGGAATAGAGGATATGGTTGAACTTAAGGCCTATAGATAATAACATCGCTGTTCTTTCCATCTGACTCATTTGCTCAGTTGGTAGAGCGCTGGTCTAGTATCTCGGAGGTCCCAGGTTCAAACCCTAGATGGTCAGTGAATTTATCACTGGCTGTCATTCATGTTATGTGGGGAAAACATAATAAATGTGCACTACTGTACTTTCTTCACCAAAGATTTCTGTGAGTGCATGATTCAGAATACGCGCATTGTCACTGCTCAGCACAAGCAATGGTTTCCCATAGAAAAATGGATGTGCTCCACTTTTTTTAGATCTCATGGAAAAGTGTACTTTAGGTTCAGGGAAAAGTGTACTTTAGGTTCAGATACTGGTATACCAGTAACGTTCAATACTGGAACATAAACGTTGCCAGTATCGCTCGATAATCGTACGATTTTACTGTCCCAGTATCGGTTGATACTGAACACCAAATTGTGTTCCAGTATCGAGCGATATATGAACGTTTTTATGTTCCAATATACCAGAAGTGATTTGTCCCAATATTGAACGATACTGGTACATAATCATGATAATTGTGCTCCAGTATCTCCTGATACCTGGAACATTTCATATGTGCCCGTATCGTCCGATACTGGAACACTGACTTTGTACCAGTATCGAACGATACTGAATGTTCCAGTATCGGACGATCCTGGATCCTGAAGTACACTTTTCCCGATCACATTTGATTTGTACATCATTACATGTATGTAACTTGTAAAGTATCCACTACTGTTGTATGAATGAGGTTTCAATTTCGAATTAGCTAACATTAAAAAGTACCTTGAGATGTTCCCTTTGAGTTAGGTTTACTATTTAACACTTTCCACGCGACAGGCGTCTGCAGACGACATTCCAAAATGTCACAACATGTTTAAAAAAAATGTCACAATTGTTGAATTTCATTATTTTAAGATTTGTGTTTTTCTTTAGATACCAGTCACGGCAAGTAACGTGGTAGATGTTTTGGCTAACTTAACTCAAGTTATAAATGAAGCTACTGTGATCGATAGTCAAGGTCTGGAGTCCATTGCTGTTATCCTTGATGATGTTGCTGATTTAGAACTGCCGGATGAAAGTGTAAGAATTAAGCCGAGATCAAAGTCAATCAAACAAAAAACAAAATATTCCATGAGCCCGATTGACCCTATATTTTCCGATTTGAGATTATTTTGTTTTGGTTTCGAACCTTTTGATCAAATTTATGATTCTAATTTTATAGATAGGCCTATGTTTCCTGAAAATAAATAAATACAGATATTTAGAAAATCCCCAACACAACCCCCAGTGTAGTCCGTCCGTATTAATAATTATTTCGTAAGAGATGAATTTAGAACACATGCAACACATAGCTCTGCATAACTAAAGAGTTATCGGGCTATTCCAGTTAAAATTCATACACCCTATGGAATATATTAATGCACATAGGCGTAAATCTCGGGGCGAATGGGGGGGGGGGGGGGGGGGGGAGGATATATCCCCCAATATCTGGCCTATGCAACCCCTTTTCTAATGTTATACATGATATGCTACATGCTTACCGTAAAAGAAATAGGCTATCTAATTCAGAACAAATTAAGCTCATTTCAGGCTATATTTACAATAAAAGCCACAATTTCGCCCGCATTCCCCCTAATGGTTTTTTTTCGCGCGATTCGTGCACATTTCCCCCACACATTCTGTACTTGCTCCCCATTTCCTTTCTAAAATGTTGATGCTGGTGCCGTCTCTGGCCTATCATCCCCCAATTACCAACAACAACTTTAGGCCACTGTTAATGCACAGGGAGTGTACCCATGCAGGTAACCCAATTTGAAAAACACAGTTTCCCTGTGGGGAAATTAAAGTGATATCTTCCGTAGGGTGTGCATGGATTTCATATAGAACAGTCCATAATATGATACAGCAACATTAATCCTTCATTCCAAACAGCTAACGAGATCCGTTGTGGCAATCGTCGATGACGTCCTGACCAAGTACGACGAGGATCGTAACGAAGATTCATACACACCAAAGGACGATGACGGATTCAAAGAGCACTTGAAAGTCAGATATCATCGTTACAGTCGGACCCAGATGGTAGTAACAATACTGTCATCGAAGGGGAAAACGTGGTCATCCGTGCCGTGAAAATTCCAAGAGAGTCTCTCATTATTAACAACCTGGTATTTGAAAGCATTCCATCGGGTGATGTGAACACTGCCAATGGTAGCTCAACTACACGTGTACACACGGGAGACGCCCCTGACAAAAGGCCTGAAGCCGCCATTTCTTTGCCAAGTGATGTGTTTCTTTCCTCTACAGGTATTGTTTCACGTGTTACAGCTCGAATCACGATCTCTTTGTCATTTTTATGACGTACAGTATGCACTCCGCCAAAACAACTGATTAGTGCGCGGTGTGTATCAAACGAGTGTATGTTATCTGCACCTCTGTTGAAATCTTTCCATTGGCCGGCTATCTGTTGAACAGAGGATCACTTTTAAATTGCTGTTGTTGTTTATAATACACTAAACAGTCTTGCACCGATATACCTATTAACTGATTCAAATGATATGTTCCAAACAAACACTTACTGCAACTATATTGTTTATGTCAGATACTCCTTTTTGAGTGTCACTACGTACTGCTGCCCAATAAGCAGTTCAGAGGGTAGCATACGAACTTGCACGCACTGACGTCATGTTTTCCCATGATTCACGACAACATTTATAAAGAAAATCAATATGATTTTATACGGAACCAGTGTTTCTATTTATTTGTCGAAATTAAGTTTAATATCATGTGTCCGATTGAAGATAATGAGAATATCACAATGATGACAACGTAACTTATTACTCAAATTTGCCGCCTGACAGGTAACAGTTCTGCAGTAGTGCTAGTTAGCTTCTTTGTTTACCAGAACAACAAGTTGTTTCCATCCCAGCGTCTGATCAACGACTCCGATAATCCAAACCAGATTCGCGTTGCGGTAGCAAGTCGTATTATCACAGCTAACGTGGAAGGAGCCGAAGACATCGTCGATTTACCAGACGACCGCCAAGTTGAAACTATCTTTGCTCTAGTTCTGGTAAGGCCCAAAAACAAAAATGTTCAGAAATGATTCAAAAAATGATAGAGTTTTTTTTTTAAAATTGGGAAATTTTTGACAACCTTTTTAAAGTTTGAAAAAATTTGACATATTCTGACATTTTTGACAATTTACCGACGAAAATAACGTTCTGTACTACAATATTGTTCTGGAAATGTCAACTGATTATGATATATATGATGCATAAGGCGACTTTTTTTTATTTATTGTTTTTTTTCAAATTCCTCATTTGACAATATCGCTTTTTATCAACATCTGGTTTACCAATTAGAAAACAAGAATTTGGAGTAAAATAGTACATTACTGATTCAAAATTATGTTCAAATAATTAAAATCTGCTCATATGAAATATTATATTTTTAAAATCATGAATTAACCATAAATGTTATTTCTACCCCATTCATTTACGTGTGTATAATGTAGGAAAAAGACCCGAATTCTAGAGTAGGTCGTCCTCAATGTGTATTCTGGAATGTTAATGCAAATGACGGAGTCGGTGATTGGTCGAATGACGGGTGTCAAGTCAAACGGACTCTCAAAGATGACAGGCTCTCAAAGATGGTAATGTGGTATGGCAATGTGGTGTGCCAATGTAATCATCTCACTAGCTTTGCCGTTGTAGTGGTAAGAATTAACGATATCTTTAAGATGAATTTACAAATTAATATGATGATGTATAGTTATTTCAAATCGTGAAGGAAAAACGAGTTATGCAATTATTGGTTTTCCGCCGCTGCAGTGAATCGATCATTACTTTTGATTTATTTACAGCAAATTCACCACAAACCTTAAAGAGTTGAAAGATTTTATAGATTTTAATAATTCTTAAAAAATATTTTTGAACATTTTAAAAGAAGATTTGTATTAAAGGTACATTCGGTGATTCCGAAACAACACATTTTTCTCAATACAGACTACTTTAAAGGTAGGTGTTCCGATTGCTGGCCCGATTTTCAATTTCATGTTTTTTATTCTATATGAAGGGTCATTTTTATTCTAGAAGCACAAGGTGATATAACATTTGCCCATTGAGTAATACCCTGATACCCGAACTGGCCAGATGGTCGGGTGGTAAACCAACTTTAGAAGTAATACATTTCACTTAAGCCTATAATTTCTAAATGGAACATACCTTGCGCCAACAAATTTACAGATATAATGAGAACAATTTTGGGGTTCTTCTGATATCAAAATAATTTGATGAAAAAAACCTGATCGGAAGATACACCTATAACCCTAACCCTACTACATCCCACGACAACCGTCGGGCTGGCCTCTTTGTATAACCGGGCGTTGAAGTTTTTCATAGAAAAAATGGATCCAGGCTATATACTTGGCAGAGTATACTGAGCCAAGTAACCTTGACACCCGTGGTGTAGTAGTGTGCTGGAGGTCCGTGGTTCAAATCCGGGGGGGGGGGGGTGGGGGTCTGGGGGGTGGGGGTCTGGGGGGTGGGGGTCTGGGTGACTTTTAGGGTGACTTTTCTCCGTTGGAAAAAAATGTCTGAAACAAGTGGCCCGCCAGAGTTAGGGTTAAGACGCGCAGCCTCGGTAAACCATAGGCAGACGATTGGTTTGCTGGTAGCAACAACTCGCTATTCGACAATGGGATGTGGATTGATCAGTGCGTCATATACGCATACCTTTGTCACGCTATACCCAGCGTGTTGAAAAAGCATCTTTGAAAATAAAAATGCACTTACTTTTATTTTGATTTGGACAGTAAGCTCTCTTAATGTTCAGGCAAACTTCTACACTAAATTTCTACACTAAATTTATTAAATTATCACCCTTTTGTTTTTCTTTTTTCTTTTTTAGGATATATATAATCAAAATGCTTTGGAGTTGGATTACATTAGCAAAATTGGCTGCGGTATTTCTATTACATGTTTATTGGTAATGCTTGTAACGTACTTATCGAACAGGTAAGGGACTTTGAAACTCCAAGCATTTTCCAGATCCCGTGTATTTCTTTTGAAAACGTTATGGACATACAGGCTGTCCCAAAATGATTAGTACCCATCGATGCCCAAAGTACAATAATGTTGTTCATCATCAAAATCAATGAGATTAGATCCGTTGTTTTTCTACCATATTTGCTATACTGTACCCTTTCATTAGAATTTTAGATCATGAATATCAATTTTTTTAATGAAGTTACACTCCATTGTGTAAGACATGGTGATTTCACCTTTTTGGCAAAGTGCATAAAAATGTGTTTTAAACACTCAGCTTGTTTGAAAGAAACTAATACATTTTCTTAATATCTTGTCTGCTAATATCTTTGGTTCCTTTCTATTTTAAATTGCTGTTGTATCATACTGTTGTTCGAACCATTAATACTTCTTCATTTTGATTCAATTTGAAGAGTAAAAATGGATCGTCACGCATGAGCGACCACAAGCTTTGTTTTAATATAATGAGCTAGTTTTGAGGCTAAACTTGAGGGACATTTAAACAAGTAAAAACGTGGTCATGGGTAATTAGCAGTGGCTTAGACTTCTTTTTCATATTGGTGATGCAATTTTCTACAAACTTGGTAAAAATGATATATTCCTTTACTGCTTAACCTCACGAAATCCATTCTCCAATGTGAAAATGAAATCTAAGCCACTGGTGATTCTCCTAATACCACTTAATTTAGAAGTCCCTAAACACTTGTCAAATAAAACAATGCATGGGGTCACTCAGGTGTGACAAACTTCTTTTACCCGTTAAATTGAATTAAGGAGAAGAATTATTAATGATTTGAACACCCATAACAAATAACAGTTACAACAGAAAGACACACAAGCTTATATTGAGTAGACAAGAGATGATGAGAATACACAAGTTTCTTTCAAACAAGCTGTAATAGCACACACATTTTTAGCACTTTGTCAAAAAGGTGAAATCACCATGTTTTACATAATGGAGTGTATCTTAAGTTTGATAAATCCGATATTCATGATCTAAAATTCTAATAAAATAGTACAGTATGAAAAAGATGATGTAAAAACAATGGACCTAATCCCATCGATTTTGATGATAACAAAAATGATTGAACTTTGGGCATTGATGGGTACTAATCATTTTGGGACAGCCTGTAAAACTATGAGAGTCATTAACTTGGTATTTCCATTAATGTGTGTGTGTTTCGAGCCGCCTATGCAGTAAAAATGTGCCATTTCCGGTTTCCGAACTGATTATGGTTATATTCACTTATTAATTTGATATGCCTCATTGTGACATAATTATGTGACATCAAATGGGAGAGGGGCGGGTGTGGAGTAGAGTGGAGTGGAGTTGGTACCGTAATAGTCAATAATGTACTAGGCCTATAATTGAATAGTCCAAGCTTTTAAGCTTTTAGAATACTGTTAGTGGAACTAGTTATGTAATTTGAGATTTTTTCTTCTTTTTCTTTCAGACAGTTGCGTGAGAGACGCCCTCAGAAGATTATGATCCATTTCTGTTTTTCTTTGTTATGTCTTTACTTGGTATTTGTCATTGGGATTGACCAGACTACACCACGGTGGGGATGCGCCACTGTGTCCGTATTGATTCATTACTTTACATTAACCTCGATATCATGGATGGGCGTCGAAGCTACCAATATGTACATACTCTTTGTGAAAGTCATTGGTTGTCATATTTCCAAATTTATGTTGAAATCGGCTATAGTAGCGTGGGGTGAGTTATTAAAATAAAATAAAATAGATGAAGACGGTTTTGTAAAAATATTTATCTAACGAATATTATAATGTCACTGAGCTTGGCAGAGGTGTAGATAATACTACGTCTTACCATGTTTACTGCATGAGACTATATAAATATGCAGCAATGGAAATACCCACACGACTTTCCCCCCGGGGTAGACAGTCCCGGGGTAGACTAAGAAGCACCCATTCATACCTGCTATGTGCAGAGATCCAGGTCTGTCGCGGCATTGTTATAAAGAGCTCAACAAAAGAAAGTCATACACTTTGCTTATGTCCTATATAGTGACTTCCATTTAGTGTTTGACCATACAGGCTAGAAAGACATTTGGATGAATCTATATGCCACAATTTGGTACCATATTTGTTACAAAACAACAAAGATAGTCATGATTACATGTAGCACCACTTAAAGAAAATCTGTGACAATTCCAAATTCGCATTGTCAACACCCTTCGTGGAGTAAGGTTTTTACAACGACGTTATAAGATCTGCTCTTGTTTTATTTTTCAGGTATACCTGCCGTTATTGTTATTACTGCATTAAGTGTGGACCGTACGCAATATGTCAATCAGCAACAGTGAGTTTATGAACGTTTTCATCTTCTTTCCAAGCAATGGATTTATTGACAATTATCAAATACTTCTCTATACATCTATAGTCGAGCACCAACCCATGTGAGGACCCGTATTAAAACACGTTAAAAAAATATTGAAGTTACAGTCAATCTGAGGACATTTTATTTTTTGTACCATACATGTAGGGACATTTGTATGGTATGTGTAATGACGTCTAATGGAGGACATGGCCATACACCCTTAGGGGGTAAGGATCCAACTTCTATACGTTTTTATGCAGGAAAAAAGAGAGGACTTCAAAAAAGGTCCTCACTTTTTTGTTGTTCTCACATTGCCGGCTGGTAGGGACAAAGGTCGTCGGATTGGCGGGTTCAACATTACAACATATACGTTCCCACATTTGCATAAATATGCTAAATACAGAGTGTCCCTAAAAAGGGTCATTGCCTTCATTGATTACTCAGTATTTGGCTGTAATCTTAACATAATCTATCAGATAATTTAGTTGGCTTTCAAATGCCGTTTATTTGATTCTGTTTACTTTTCTCAGTTTAAAACTATGTTTTATCAGCATCAAGCACTCACAATCAGATTTGGGGTACTGCACCACGGTAGCGACGCGCAGTGCCGCTGGCACTGTGCCAGCTGATTTTTTGACTCGAAAATGCGAGCGTAGCGTCAAATAAAGGCGCGAGCGTGAATTACTGGCGTTGCGTCGCAAGCGCATTTTGACAAAATTCAAAATATTCCAAATGCGCGTCGATCGACAAAAAGCGCTATACGCGCATGTTCCCGCTTGTTTCTATTTTGTTCATATGCCGCGAAAACTCAAAATGAAGCCGAAGAGAAAGAGTGGTCAGTTTGTTTGCAGTAGTTTGCGATATGATTTCACAGTTAAAGACCCATACTCGGTAAAAACTCCGAACCCCCAACCTGTATGACCAGAGTGCTTAGGTAACCGCGTCGTGAATATCGGTTGGATAACGACACAACTGATGCATGCAAGGTTGTCACCGCTGCCTGAAAGAGCTGATGTCAAGAATCTCAAGATGCTCTCGCGAAACACCGCATGACCGGTTGGATTAATGATGTCAATAATAATATCATAATTTAAACTTACACAAAAAATCAAACTACAAATACATGTATATACCATTTAAAATTTAAAGAAATATATATTTATAACAAAAAAAACCACAATTTTTAATAAAAAGCATCCTTTGTCAAATGAGTTTTTAAAGACGTCTGGAACTGTGCCAGGGATGTGCATGATCTAACATGAATGGGTAAGGCGTTTCAAAGATTAGCTACAATTCTAGCAATAACTTGTGAAACGTAAGTCACATCGTTGCTGTAATTTAATTTTAGGAATTTTAATACCATTGAGGGAATACGGAGAAGGGAAAAATAGTTTTAGGTCTATTTGCGCTGGATATGCCCTTTCACCGAAGGCCAAAGAGCATAAAGTTCTTAAATACTATATAGGAGGGCGGAACTAGAGGGGTCCCTGCCCCTGCTAGGCTCGCCCCTCGACCTACCACCCCCAAAAAGACAAACTCTATTATGTATTGTGCCCGCCCCTGATTACAGGCCTGCTGACCACTCATGCTCCCCCCTGAACACTGCTGAAGACCCTATAGTTACGATAATTCTTACCGTGCTATTGTTATGCCATAATAAGATTTTTGGAATTAATTGAAATGGCACAGAATCAAACATAATTGAAGCTGTAACATGCTTATTATAGTATAAAAAGGGGATTAAAAGGGCAGTGGCGTAGCTACCGGGGGCATGGGGGTGGGAATGCCGCCCCTAACAGAGGTGTTTGTGCCCCCCCCCTTGTGCCCCACCCACTCTCCGCCGGGATGTAATGCATATGCGTTATAACCATTTAAAAAGGACCATTTTCGCCTGTGTTTCGTAGATAACATGCCCTAACCCCCCCCCCCCCCCCCCCCCACACCACCCCCACCTCACATCCAAAAGATGATCCGATATTGTCCACACGAAAAGAAGTCTTAACAACCATCTAAGAAAAACCACTAGGACTGACCGAACCAGTGATCGTAATTGTCTATTTTTTTCTAATTTTAACTAAATTGAATTGGGGGAGCAATCTTTGTGTGTCCCATTGTCCCTGTAGTACCGCCACTGCGCATATTTTCCTTAAGGTCAGTGTGTAATACGCTTTACATTAGCTTAGAATACATTAAAGATTGCTACCTGATCAAGTTTTCATATAGGCCTACTATCAATTGTGTTCCTGTGTACAAGGGACCATGGCCGGCCGTAAGCTAATAAATTCAGCAGATGGAAAAATACATTAAAGTCGGGATTTACTACGCGAACATTTCTTGACTTGGGGCCCACAACCCCCACACCCACCCCCCTCCAATTGTCGGCAGTGCCCGTTTGCCCGATCCTTTAAAAGTCGAGGCGCTAGCCATGTGTGACGAAAGTCATGGCCGTGCGTAAAGAGACAGTGACAGTGCGTCTGTTATGACGCGAGTACGCGACTCAGACCAGTTTTGCGCTCGTGCCGCGTTGTTTTACTGTGCGTTCTACGCCTTACAACAACGCGCTTCTTCTTTTCCAACATTGTTGACCCCAAAATATCGGCCTTTTTATGGAACTATCTCAAAATATAAGCTGGTGACCCTATTTTTTTAATTTAATTAATCTATAGTGCCTATTAATGCGCAACTTTTATTAAAATTACAAAAAAATTGGCGGAGCGGTTTTCTTTTTAAATACAGAAATCTTCGACCTAAAAATTCTATTTTCATAGGATTGTGTACTAAATAGTAGTCGAAATGGCTAAAAACACGTGTTTTGAAATGGCTGTAGATCAAAAAGTAAGCTGGTGACCCCAATTTTTTATTCGAGATTCGTTCTTATAATCGTTCAAACTTTGTTCACAGTGAATATAAAAAAAATTGGCGGAGGAATTTTACCGTGGTGCAGTACCCTTAAACACTGCTTAACGCTACAAACACGTCTTTTAAACAAAATTAGTTAAAGTATCCTTCCTTTTTTAGTATTTATTATTAATTGGTTTTCTTGCGTTTTGTTCTTCTGATGACAGCTGCTTCCTGGAAATTGGGAACACGTTTTATTTTGCCCAGTTACTCATCCTGGGACTCGTCATCTCTTACAACATGGTGATCTTTGTGTTAGTAATGCATCGTCTGGTATTTGGCAGAGCAGCTAGCAGTAGGAGCCGTGATGCAGATCAGAGAGCGGAGATTATTAAGCGTGTCCAGAATGCAGTCTCCATTACTGCTCTACTTGGATTAACCTGGGTGTTTGGGTTGTTATCTCTTATCCATGAGCGATCCAGTCTTATCTTCCAAGTGTTATTCTGCCTCTTCAATTCCATGCAAGGATTCCTGGTTTTCTTTATGTTCTGTGTTCGTCAGAAGAACGTTGTGCAAGTTTGGAAAGGGTGGTGTTCATTCGTGAATAGAAGAGGTACGTTGACAGCATCTGCACCTTCAACGCTTGACCGACCAGTGAGGAGACAACCTCGAGCAAACGTCGCGGATAACGGACGGAATGACATCAATTTAGGCTATATCGCCGACCATGAAGATGCGCCGACAAACACACAATCTAATGACGATGTGTTTGTTGATAACAACTAAGGGAGCAGTTCCATTTATACGCGATAAATTTATCGCGACTGTATCGGGGCCTGATATGTTTTGGACCCGATGTTTTTCAATTTGATTCGCGATAAAATAGTCATCAGGCCCCGATAAAATAGACATCGGGGCCCGATACGAGGCCTCTGCCATACCATGGGGTATGTTTAGCAAATAGAGCGGGACATTGTTTAGCAAATACACGAGGACAATACAATTTACGTTAAACATCCATAATCAATAACATTATCTCTAAAAACATGAAATGCTGAATTTGTACCTTACAACTAGAATAAATAACCCGAAGCTCTATTTACATACCGACCACTTATCTTTCGTTATATTTAAACAAGCGGTAACGTAATACGCTACTCGATAAATAATCCTTTGCTACTCGCAACTGTTCGCGATAAAAATCTCATCGGGGCCTGATAAAAAACTCATCGGGGCCCGGAACATTCTCGCAATTTTTATCGCGTACAAATGGAACTGTTCCCTAATGAAAAACAGTGAATATTTTGATCCTGGACTCGACAGAGTCCAACTTTGTTTCCACAATGTCATTTTTGATTACTTCTAATTGTAAAACAGTTCAAAAAAGACGAAAACTCTAGTGCAAGCAATTGTAATTGGCACAGAGAGACTGTGAAGACATGTCGGGTTGGTTTGGTGTGGGTTGTGTAGGGGTTGGATGGTGGTTAGGGTGGGGGTTTGGTAGTGGTTGGGTTGGGTGATGTTTGGGGGGAGGGGTAGGTGGGATAGTCAGTGGCAAGCAGAATTTAATAGCGAGTCGCACTACTGATATTTGACCATTATTACAAGCTCATCGCTGTTAAGTCGCGGGCGTTGATTGAGTTAAATGTCGAGTTGGTTGGGGGTCTGGTGGTGGTGGGGTGGGGGTGGTTGGGTGGGTGGGTGGGTGGGTTAGGTGGGGGTGGTGTTGGGGTGGGGGTAGGTGTGATATTCAGTTGCAAGCAGAATTTAATAGCGAGTAGGCCTACTGGTGTTTAACCATTATTTTTTATTACAAGCTCATCGCAGTTAAGTCGCGGGCGCTGATTGCGTTAAATGTTTCGCGTAATTAAATGCTCTGATGCTCTTACATTGATTTTGCTGGTTAGCACGGGCATCTAAATTCACTGATGAAGACACGTCATGTGGAATATGGGCCTAATACAAAAGTGTAAGTCTACGCGAAACCTTTTTTTTATTTTATTTTATTTTATTTTAAAGTCCGTTCCGGAGAAATCCGTCTGATAACAGAACACTTTTAAAAAAAAAGTTGGTTTGGTTAAGAGAGTAGAACAATTTAAAGTGAAATAAATTGAAGAAAAAAAGACATTTTGAAATAAAATTTTGTATTTTAGTTTATTTTCGTAGGGGGTGTTCTGTCAGTGTTGTGGTATGATCAACTTGCACAAAAACCGTGTGATTTTAAAAAAAAATTCAAGTTCTGATTCACAACCCTCCCCTCGCTTAACAATAGGCCTAACTTAAAATGAAATTGCCTTTAAGCCGACCCTTGCATCGGTCCGGCACCGGTGACGATCGCCCTACACCCCCCCTTTCCCGCTAACATTGCCTCTAAGTCTGATGTGCGTATGTACTGTCCGCCGCCAATTTATTACCCATACCTGATACCTAGTAAACATTATTTCCTCTACGGCCAGAGATGCGCATCCGTTCACCGCCAGTGCCCCCCTCCCCCCTCCCCCGCCTCCGACCCCCCGCCTCCGACCCCCGCCTCCGACCCCCCCCGCCTCCGACCCCCCTATAACACGCCACATCAGATTTCCACCGCACACCGTCGACATTACCTATATATAACTTAAGCAACGTTCATCAGGATACGTCAAAACACCGCCAAATCCCTCCCTTCCTAGGCAATGTCTTGCTAGACGTCCCGTAACTGATGTGCACATGCTCATATCAATTAAAATGTGTTGTCGTAGTACACGATTTATTCCGTACGGGACGTCTAGCAAGATATAGCCCCTTCCTAGTTGGCTGGCGCGGCATCGATTGTGAAGGTCTTTCTAATTGACAAACACAAAAATTCAGATTTTTTGTTTAAATATAGAAAATACCATTGTTCAGGAGATAATGAGTTTTCAAGATGTGTAGCATTGCTTATATAACATCATGCCGCGGGGCGAAGATTTTGTAAGTGATTTTTTCCTTATTTTTTTACAATTTTTACGATACCATAATCATAGATTACTCGAATGTGAATTAAAAGTACACTTTATTTTGTCCAACATGAAACTATCTCTTGTTGAAATATGTTGACAACTTAAAAAAAATAGGCAACAGGGTGAACTAGTCATGCTAATGGTACTAAAACACTGAATAATTTTGTTTGTATGCTACAAAAGGTATTGTATAATATATATAAATCGGCTAATACATAATAATAATAACAGTGCTTATATAACAAAGATATAACATGTAAACAATACAATGTACCACAGTCATCATACTGAAGCGAATGAAAAGAATGAGAAAGCATGTACAGAAAATCAGTTACTACATAAATGAGTGTTATTCCCCGGGTTATTCCATAGTGTTGGGCCAGCACAGCAAAGGAGCCAGCTCCAATGCAATAGCTGACAGGCACAACACAACGGGTTATGTCTGTGGCAGATTGTAGACCTTGTCTAGATGGAATGTAGATTGAAACACACTCAGATTTGTATATGGGGGGGGGGGGGGGGGGGGGGGGGGGGGGCTGAACCGGGAATGGATTTATAGACATCAAGAAGTGTTTTGAACTTGATTCGTTTATGATAATAAAACATAACGACGATTGTAATAGGGAACACTAGTATTCCCTAGGGGGGGGGGGGGGGGGGGGGGGGGGCTGGGGTACCGCGCCATTTTGCAATATTTTGCGAAATCGATCGTGGTTATCACGTGATACGTATCGTGGAAAAATAATGTACACTGTTTTAACGAAATGCACTGTGGGATTGTGTTACCAGCCTAAAATTATAGAGGTCGCAAACTTGCTTATATTGAGCCTAGCTATAACAAGCTAAAAGTGACATCTCTAAATGTATTACCAAAGTGTGAAATTGTTGGACACACTGGTAAAATGGTTTTACAACAAGTTTTGCTATCATATTATCAAACTGAACTCAAGTTAAATCACTCTATATCGAGCAATAATATAATTGTTTACGCATTTTAATTGTTTAGACAAAGTTAAATAAATCAAGGATACATTTATGATAGATAAATAAATAAAAAGAAAACTATAAACGCATGGGCGGCATTTATAATTGATAAAAATTGACATAACAATGATGTTACATTAATATACCATCAAGTTTAAAAAATAGAAAAAATAATGGGAAAATTCGAACCCGTGATTTCCGATTGCCAACGACATGGCCAACCTACGCACGCCACAGAGATTTACGACTGTAATTGTGATAGTTTTATTATTTAACCATGTCCATTTATTTATAACGAACGGATTTTTATTGTGCCATTTTTGCCAAATGTGTGTGTTTGCTCTCGCACAAAATGTGTTTGTAATTTGATTATAATTCTTATTTTTAAAAGAACGGTAATTTTTTTTGACATTTTCGAGAGAAAAAATGGCGTAACCCTGATACGGTAAACGCCAGCAGTGTGGTGTCCGCGTGGGCAAGCATACAGATGATGCTAAGCAAATCCAGCATATAAAACAAAAAGTGCTCCTAATGGGACTCGAACCCACAACCTCTCGCTCCTCAAGCGACTATCTTTCCACTACACTAACCGTGCTAATTGAAAAAATGTAACGCAAATAATTTATTTATATCATGGGTCATGGGTTAATGCACTGTGTTAAATTCTACAATCCCGGCCGCCACTCTGTTCAAAGGCACAAAAAAGTTGACTTGTTTTATGCTTTTTTTGCAATCCTGAGGTGTGCAGTTCGATTTTCTTTCTCGAATTGTTTAGAAAACCATCCATTTAGAACATCTGAAACCATTCGGAAAACCTTCAACATTGATTCTACATGTACCTCATCAAATTCATCCTGCTTGATACCTAAATTAACTGCATTTGCACCCACCAATGATGAAGAGATCAAAAAAGTCATCATGAAATCACCATCTAAATCATGTGAACTTGATCCTCTGCCAACATCATTGATGAAAGACAATATTGATATTTTTGTACCATATATAACTAGCATTGTTAATAAATCGCTGATAACAGGTACTTTCTCTCAAAGTCAGAAAATTGCATATGTTCGTCCTCTCATCAAGCAGCCTAGTTTGGATAAGGACATCTTAAAAAACTACAGACCGATTTCAAACTTAAAATTTCTCGGAAAGACGATTGAAAGGATTGTGTCAAAAAGAATATCTGATCATATTAATACCAATTCCTTATCGGATCCATATCAATCTGCATATAAACAATATCATGGAACAGAAACCGCTCTTCTCCGAGTAAATAATGACATTCTCACTGCTCTCAACAATGGACAAATTACAGGCTTAATTCTCCTGGATCTAAGTGCTGCATTTGACACTGTTGACCATAAAGTTCTCATCTCTCGTCTTCATGATTATCTTGGCATTCAGGATCTTGCTTTGGATTGGTGCAAATCCTACCTTTCCAACAGACCCCAATATGTTCGCATTGGTACTGCTACTTCTCATCCCACTGTGCTTGATTATTCTGTTCCACAAGGATCTGTGCTTGGACCGCAATGGTTCACTGTATACACTTACCCTGTCCGTGACATCATTCTTCGCCACAAATTAACCTATCATGTTTATGCTGATGACACACAGCTTTATTTGTCATTTGATTCATCTCAACAAAATGCTGACTCTGCCATAGCTACCCTTGAACTATGCATCGATGAAATTCGTAAATGGATGAAATCAAACTTCTTAAAGCTAAACGACGAAAAAACTGAATTTCTACTGTTTGGATCCCACCACCAATTGTCTAAGATAAACATTGAACACGTGCATATCGGCGACTCCAAAATTGCCTCAGTTGCCAAAGCTCGGAATCTGGGTGCAATTTTCGACTCTTCCATGACTATGAAACCACACATCTCCAATGTCATTCGTTGCTCAGCATTTCAACTACGTAATATCAGCAGAATCCGCAAATATCTTAGTCGTGATGCTACAGAACAATTAATTCATTCGTTTATAACCTCTCGTCTTGATAACAACAATGCTCTTCTTTATGGATTACCAGCTAATGAACTCTATCGTCTTCAGAAAATTCAAAACACTGCAGCTCGCATTCTCACATTCTCTAAAAGATCTTACCATATTACGCCAATTTTAAAGGGACTCCATTGGCTCCCTGTAGCTCAGAGAATTGTTTTCAAAATATTGCTTATTGTATATAAATGTATCAATAATGTTGCCCCATCATATTTATCTGAATTGTTATCAAACTATGTGCCAACTCGCACTCTTCGTTCTGGACAAATGCAACTTCTTCAAGAAACTATATCTAAGCGCTCTTGGGGAGACAGATCTTTTGCTATTGCAGCTCCTCGTCTCTGGAATGAACTTCCTATCCATATTAAAACTGCAAAAACTGTTACAATCTTCAAAAAACTGTTGAAAACACATCTGATGTCTGAGACATTTTGTAATAATTAAGTAGTTTTATTGTTGTTTATCGTTTTCTATTATATTGTATTTTATGTTTGTGCCTTGAGCGCTCTTATTTAGAGTGGATATGTGCCTTGTCACTATTATTATTATTATTATTATCTGAAATTTAAAATGAACTGCACACCTGGGAAAGTATGATGCCAAGGGCATATTTTTTGCACGTAAATCCAATACAAGAGTTCTGAAAATCGACAAAAATATGACGTCATAACCATTGCTTCGGGACAAAATGGCGCGGTACCCCACCCCCCCCCCCCCCTAAGTATTCCCTTAAAGGGACATGAAGAGATGTGTTGGAGGATGCGCCCTCAATTATGATAAAAACTGGGATTTGTATATTTTTATAATTGTATTAGATGTATGAACTTACACCTATTAACCCGTGACATTAAATTGCATATTGTTAAACTGCTATACACTTTTAGATTGTATATAAGAATAGCTTGTGAGGGGAGAAATCTCTTGGGCTTGAAATCTATTGTTTAATATTTTTAATATAAGCGGACAAAATTATAATGATTGTGTAAGAGGGGGACCATCGGTCAGATGCCTGATAGTATTCGGACATTGCTTAACAGGACATACAATATCACTGCTACGTTGTTTAAACGAAGAGTTATTGCACCCTTGGCATAAGTGATTAAACTTGCAGGGGTTACGGGAGCAACCACATTTGTTATTGAATGCGAAGTAGAAGGTGCGGGATTGGCTTTTTAGCGCTTTAGCGCGGGGAGTTAGCATCTGTGTTAATTAGCGAAATTAGCATCGGTGGTGCTAAAACGCTATTATCGCTAATTTTGCAAGTAAGTGCTAAAAACGCTATTATACGATATCAAAAAAATTTTCAAAAAAATTGAGGCATGCCATCGCGCAATTAGCGCTAATAGCGCTAATTGCATCATGAGCGCTAATAGCGCTAATAGCGCTAATAGCATCGGTGGTGCTAAAAACGCTATTATCGCTAATTTTGCAAGTAAGTGCTAAAAACGCTATTATGCATTATTTTTTCACTAAAGCAAATCATAATTATACAGGGTGTCTCAACAGCAGCAAAGAAATATGACCCACAATGCATTGCGAACATACCATATTATCGCTCGAATCAATGGAGCTGACGTCATTTGAGTTTCAGACATCGTAACGAACAGACCTCCGTTTGACTGGCGAAAATCCTTAGAAAGGAATCGCAAAGAAATTACACCAAACTTCAGAATTCATTAGATAACATTAATCCAAACCTTATTCCGCATTTGCCCAAAATTAAAAATTGTACGTTTTCATAATATTTGCGTCTAAAAGTTGGGACGATGTCAAAAAGCTTCAAAATTCGGCAGCTTTGCGATTCATTTATACACGGTAAAATTTCGCGACCTATTGAAAATTATCTCGAAACAATCCATCCGAAAATACCTGTAAAATGAATAAAATCGGGCTTCTTGATAAACCGAACCGATTTTCATGTACGAAACCATGCTATTAATTTAAATATGCGATAATCAGGTCGTAAGTAGTCAATTAGAGTTTCTACGCCAAAAAGTAATTTTGGCTTTATAAATTTTATAATTTTTTTTAAAAACGCAACATGCCTAAAATCTGATAATCAGGACCCCTAGTATTAGGCTATTTTAGTACCGAATAGATGCTTTACACGCCTATCAGCATGTTATATTTTGTTTAGCCACACTTTTTACTTGAACATGGTCCTGGAAAAACAAACAAATTGTGTAAAATGTAAATTTGAAAATAACGCAGTCATTCAATTCAACAAGTCCTTTCCACTATACTCCATTTAGCTCTCTGGACAGTGACGTTACCCCGGACGTAACATAACAGGCGCAGCTTTTACGTGTACGCGTTACGCGTATATCTTCCGTCTTTCAACGCTCGTGTGTGTTTTATACGTGTACGCCAGCGCCTCCAGTAGGTGCGCTCTATATGCTGCAATTAGTAGAATACGCAGTTACGTCAATGTTGTGATGGCCAAGCCGCCAAAAAGAATGGGGGCTATAGTCTAATTTGGCCATCACGAGACAGTGACGTAACTGCGTATTCTACTAATTGCAGCTCATAACACACGCGATAACTCGAGGCGCTTGCGTATACACACAAGCGTTGAAAAACAAAAGATACATACGCGTGCGTAAAAGGTGCAACTACGGTTAAATTATGTCACTGTCCAGAGGAAGCCAAATAGAGTATAGGGACACATTTCGCAGCAATAGGAATAATTTCCAAAAATGTACTTCGGTCCCAGATACTGGTACAATGTTATCATTCAATACTGGAACATAGAAGTTGCCAGCATCACTTGATACTGGTACGATGTTATGTTCCAGTGTCGGTCGATACTGGAACCAGACTGTGGTCCAATATCGAGTGATACTGGAACGTTTTTATGTTCCAGTATCAATCGATACTACTAAGCCTACACATGCTACCCGTGCGATTTGTCCCAGTATTGAACGATTGCCCGATACGGAAACATTTCATAAATTATGTGCTAGTATATCAACCGATACAGGAAAACACTGATTTTGTACCAGTATCGAACGATTCTGGGTGTTCCAGTATCTTAAGATACTAGTACAGTCCAGAATCTGGAATATAAATTGCTCTTTTTTGAATTTCCATCAAAAAGAGGAAATCGTCCATCATTTCGCAGCTTATTCTGTTGACGTGTACCCATTATGAAATGGGGCACAGAACATGATCATTTTTTTATATTTTCTTTAATTACAGAACTAAAATTTTCCTCCCAATGCCATATTTCCCTGAAATGAGATTCCAATTTTGTACAGGCCCAACTTTATATTTATGATCAGAAATGTATCTGCAAGAAAATTTGCTTCCATTTTTTTCCCAAAGGATTGAGGATTTATTCAAAGATTGAGGGTGTCACCTGAAAAGATCACATTATACCTTTAAATTCATATTACAAAGATTGAGTTTTATTTTCAGGATAATGAGCTCGGCAACTTATTCTCAATGTTAGCACTCCAATTCAGAATAGTGGATCTTGTAATAAAACAACCAACACTAAGGCCATGTTCCCACATAAAACAAAATCCAGAGTTTTCTATAGTCTATTTGGCCATCATGAGACAGTGACGTAACTGCGTATTCTACTAATTGCAGCCATAATGCGCGCGTCTACTTGAGGCACTGGCGTATACACACGAGCGTTGAAAGACGGAACATACATGCTCGTGCGTAAAAGCTGCACCTGTTAGTTACGTCACTGTCCGGTGGAAGCCAAATAGAGTATACATGTAGACTAGTCCGGACCCGGACTAAATCGCTAGTGGGAACGCGATTCAAGTACGTCCCGGTCCGGACTCGAAGAGTTTTCTGTTATTTTTTAAGACCACCTTATTATTTTGGTATGCTTGCGGATTACATTTAGGTTGAAGAAGAAAAAAGCACCTGCAAATTGTTAGATTCTTTTAATGTTATTCTAAATACAAATGGCATGTAAACCACTTTTTAATACAGAATTGACACAGTCACAGTTCACTCAACAAGGAAATATAAATCTAGAATACATGTTAGCATAATTCAGATTTTATTATTGCCATAATCATTGATGTTAGTATACATGCAAAATAAATGCATATTAAAAATGAAAATAAATGTACACTTATTGGTCTTTTATTGTATTCCATTCATTGTATTGATGTGCAATATAAGGACTGCTTGAATCTAATCATTGTAGAGAGCAATTATAGATCATGGTTACAGCTTGTACTAGAATGTGAAACTGATCACTTTTTATTGGCTACAATTTTTTTTTCACCTCAAGATATTTTGATATCAGAGGAATCCCCAAAATTTGCTCATTATGCCTGTAAAATGTTAGGGGCCTGAAATGTTTCATTTGAAAATTACAGGCTAAAATGTGGTGAATGCCACAGATGGTTACCCACCCGCCAGTTTGTGTACTACTCAATTGGAATATTTCTTGTGACCATGTGCTTCTAAAATAAGAACCACTGGAGTTATGCAACTCAAACTTTGCGACAATTTTACGGATGACCTTTCATGTAAAATAGAAAACATCAAGTTGAAAATTATAAATTAACAATCGCCAAAGGTGAAAGCCTGATGTAAAAAATGTTGTCAAAATAGCAAAAATCTTGAACTTGTGTACAATTGGAAGGTTTTGTTTTATTTGATTCATTTTTTACATCACAATTTGTTTAAACAAGGGGCTCTATAAATAGTGAATGATCTCATGCTGTTTGGTTTACATCCATTTGGGATAATGTCAGGTTCATCACAGGTTGCGAGAATTTGTTTATAATTATATTCTGCTTTGTGAGAAATGTGGATTCTCGACCTCTATTCAATAGTGTGTTAAACTCACCTTGCGATTCTATTTTAATTTCTACCCCTGTTGTGCAATTGTTTAAAACAGTTTGACACAGTAATTATCATGACTGTGATCCAAGAGCTGGTGATGGCATGGCAACATCTTAAGCAATTATTCATTAAAACTTGTGGGCTTTTGTAATTCAGTGGAAACACAACAAAACAAAATCTGATTGATAACACCAATTTCCCGATAACACAAAGCACCTTTCGAGACTCGTGGACAAAAAAGAAACAAACAATGCAATGGTTGAGGTTTTAAATTGTATGTGACTTGAAAGGTACCTTTAAATTGTATGCGACTTGAAAGGTACCTTTATTATAATACACCTATCAGTTGTAAGACGCACTATACGACCCCCGGGAGTGGTGTGTCACTTTACCGAGGTGCGTCAACTACTCATGTACCATGACGCAGCCTGTGTCAAAAAAACGATGGACCTTTGCCATCCAAATACGCACCCTCAGTCAACTATCAGCCCATTCGCACCCATGTAAAGTGACGGACCTTTTCATTTTTTTGACGGACCAAAGGCTTGCCACTGACGTACCCTCCGTCAAGAATTATTGGTAAACGACGCACCTCTCCCGGGGGTCGTAGTGCGTCTTACAACTGATAGGTGTATAAGATAAACAAACTTTTCATTTGAAGAATCCAGCCAATGAGATGACTGATGACATCATCATTTACATCACACAATTATGTGTATAAGGATTAATTGTATTTTTTTTTGAAGAGTCAATATTGAATGTCAAGCGACAATTAACCGAGAATCAGGTTTCCTACGATTCTTGATCACTCTTGCTGTTCGTCTTTCCAAGCCTGCCTGTTATTATAGACTGGTAGTTATTGTCTTTTGGACTGGACATATCCGCTGCGCCTGTGTCTGATGATACCTGTAACTGTAAGCCAAAACATTTGAAGGTGAAGAAAAGGGAAATAAAAAACTGTGTTAATATTTTATTCAGTCATAGATATTGCTAGTCACCAATTCAACTTGACTGTTGAGCATAGTGGTGTGCCCCTCAAGGCCTTAATAAGGCCCCTTGCAATTAAATGCGAGTTTACTGTTGCGTTTTTGAAAAGCAGGACGCGGTGACTATTTAATATTAATATTGTAATATTTTGGGGTAAAGTCACCTGATTTAATATTGTCGGCGTTGTTAACTATTATCCAAGGTACGAATACAATTCAAATGCTGTTAATTATGTCCTACCACCACCTACTGCCTTGGCTTTGCATTTTGTTTCTTTTATAAAGGAGTCTACTCATATTTGCATCCCTATTTTGAATATTAATGAGATATTCGATCGATGTTTGTAAAAAAAAATTCGTTACGCTAGCTCGGAGAATTTTAAAGATGGCGATCGTAATCTGAAGCGATTGCCCAGTAATCAACTGCCGTGCCTACGAATATGCTTCAAATACACACATTTCAATACAAAGCGACAGTTGCAAGTTTCGTGCAGAGTTTTTTACTTCCCAGAAATGTTTTCCCAACCCGGAAGTATTGCAATGCGGCTCATCGGCCTATTTTATCGTCAGAAAAGTGTTAAAAAGCTTATGAAAAAGCTGTAAACAATGAAATAATTAAATATTTTAAAAATATTACATATATCACGCGGGTGACTTTTGGACGCGCGCGGGCAACAGTAAACTCACATTTAATTGCAAGGGGCCTAATGAAATTGATAAATCTAAAGCATTGAAGTAGTATGCAGGCCAAAAAAACCTGATGAGTAAAAAAAAAAAAAAAAATCTACCCACCCATCTCAATAATATGAATGAATACATTTAAATTTTAAAAAAAATTCCCCGCCTTTGGTCGCAAAAAAAATAATTCCCCCTTACTGCGGCCAAAAATAAATAAATCCCCCCCCCCCTGAACCCAACTTCCTACCGCCCCCCCCCCTGAAAATCAATCTAATGGTGCTTTCTATTGATGGGGGAGGTGTTGTTGCTAATTATAAAAAGGCCCAAGTATTCGTGTTGACTGTAGACATTAGACTGGGGATACTTTGACCAGTGATGGGTAACTTTGGCCCACCAAAAATAAAAAGAGTTTATTTGTCACATTTTGAGAACAATTCGTCTTACCAAGCTTGCATAGTAGACTGGTTGTTTACTGTCTTCTGGACCGGATATCTTCCTGTTTTCAGTACCTGTAAGCAAAAGAAATGAAGGTGAGGGAAATAATTGGGCTATCACAAATATAATTATGGTATCGTTGTGCCCATCACTACAAAAACTTTTTACAATAGACAAAACAACTTTTGCTTGATGCTGAGTGGATGTCTCTGACACACCCCTTGTATTGTAAATTTTGTATTTAGTGGAGGCACGTCACATGAGGTTGAACTTGCGTATACACGAGTTCAACAAAAAAAAACAGGGCAACGTGTGAACAGACATCCATTTAAATGCGCAATACGTCACCTCGACCTCACGGTCTGATTGGTTAGCGGTATTATGTTAGTTTTCAAGCATGCGTGCGCAGCCTGATCGAAGTGCGCCCACGTATGTCGAACTCTGGAGTGTGGCTAGGAGATTATGTGCCGTAGATCCATTGTAGATCCATTGTTCCCCCAGATATAGTGCTAGGAGATATCATTGAGCCTCCCAACACTAACATCGCCAAATCATGCTCTTCATCTTCAACAAGCATCATAATTTGCTATTTCAAACAGGAAATCAAACTTAAATCTTACCCCAACAGAAATGTACTTCATTGGAACCATTATTTTGTGTTTCAAGCATGAAAAATAATTAATTTATTACGCATTTTGTCTTGGATGGCAAATTTGGCCCCGAAATCGGTGGCCAAATTTGTCCACCTACTAGGACCGATGTGGACAAGAACTTGGTGTGTGAAACCTGTATGTGCAGGAAAGGTGAGACTCTTCTCACTTTACCTTGTATTTGCAAAACATTCCCCAAACATGCTAAGTAAAACTAAAAAGCCCTGGCCTTTTGATGGGATTTTGATGGTCAAATCAAAACCGTAAAACGTCAAACGACACACACATTTCTGTTCTCTCTGGCGAAAAAATTGACGGTACTGCACATTCCAGATTATACATTACGGTTATAATAAGATTTGATAAAATATAAACTTACCGAAATTTTGATTGAACGGATGTGATATTCCCACGAAAAAGTCAGAAAAGGCGATTGAAAATGTACGTAGCTCGATCTCTTCAAAAACTTCGCGAAAAGTTGTCTAAAGCATTGTCAAAGCTGTCAATCAAACGAAAATAACAAATAGCCTCGCTACCTACGCACAAGTCCCGGACACTGTGTACAAACGCGTGTGTAAAATTTGATGTGCAAGTATCTGGTGCCGATGCTTATTTTAGCTGGCTTCCAACATTTCTGAAAGTTGTTGGCAAATATCTCTGAAAATAAATAAGCGCTTAGCCTTTGGGGACCATTTTCTGAAAGCTCCTCAAGTACACGTTACTTTGAGACCAAACAAACCGTAAGCGCCGAGCTGGGTATATCATAACGAACGGTTGTTTCGGGGTCGTTCTATTTACGTGTTTTTCAATAGGGATATTCCCGGTTGCATGAAAATAGCGTTTTACGGGAATGGTGGCTAATGGGAAGGTGTTCCAAGCTGCTGTTGGGTGTCTCTAAAAAGGTTGTGTTAACGGAGCATGTTTATATAGAGCCCCGCAGGGTTCCGGAGGACACACGAATCACACCAAAGTGCCAATCAAGTACAATTGGCGTTATTAGCGCAAGACCGCTAATCAAGTGCAATTAGCGCTATTAGCGTTTGCGCGACTTCTAGACTTGGTTCATCTTCAGAAATTGCACTTTAGCGATTACAACGCTAATCAAGTGCAATTAGCGCTATTAGCGCTATTTGCGCGACTCCTAGACTTGGTTCATCTTCAGAAATTGCACTTTAGCGCGTACAATGCTAGGAACACGGGATATCGCGCTAATTGCGCTAATTGCGGCAGAGTGCTAACCAAGTGCAATTAGCGTTATTAGCGCAAGACCGCTAATCAAGTGCAATTAGCGCTATTAGCGCTATTAGCGCTAATTGCGCGACTCCTAGACTTGGTTCATCCTCAGAAATTGCACTTTAGCGATTACAACGCTAATCAAGTGCAATTAGCGCTATTAGCGCTATTAGCGCTAATTGCGCGACTCCTAGACTTGGTTCATCTTCAGAAATTGCACTTTAGCGCGTACAACGCTAGGAACACGGGATATCGCGCTAATTGCGCTAATTGCGGCAGAGTGCTAACCAAGTGCAATTAGCGTTATTAGCGCAAGACCGCTAATCAAGTGCAATTAGCGCTATTAGCGCTAATTGCGCGACTTCTAGACTTGGTTCATCCTCAGAAATTGCACTTTAGCGATTACAACGCTAATCAAGTGCAATTAGCGCTATTAGCGCTAATTGCGCGACTCCTAGACTTGGTTCATCTTCAGAAATTGCACTTTAGCGCGTACAACGCTAGGAACACGGGATATCGCGCTAATTGCGCTAATTGCGGCAGAGTGCTAACCAAGTGCAATTAGCGTTATTAGCGCAAGACCGCTAATCAAGTGCAATTAGCGCTAATTGCTTGACTTCTAGACTTGGTTCATCCTCAGAAATTGCACTTTAGCGATTACAACGCTAATCAAGTGCAATTAGCGCTATTAGCGCTAATTGCGCGACTCCTAGACTTGGTTCATCTTCAGAAATTGCACTTTAGCGCGTACAACGCTAGGAACACGGGATATCGCGCTAATTGCGGCAAAGTGCTAACCAAGTGCAATTAGCGTTATTAGCGCAAGACCGCTAATCAAGTGCAATTAGCGCTATTAGCGCTATTAGCGCTAACTGCGCGACTTCTAGACTTGGTTCATCCTCAGAAATTGCACTTTAGCGATTACAACGCTAATCAAGTGCAAAACGCTAATCAAGTGCAATTAGCGCTATTAGCGCTATTAGCGCTAATTGCGCGACTCCTAGACTTGGTTCATCTTCAGAAATTGCACTTTAGCGCGTACAACGCTAGGAACACGGGATATCGCGCTAATTGCGGCAGAGTGCTAACCAAGTGCAATTAGCGTTATTAGCGCAAGACCGCTAATCAAGTGCAATTAGCGCTATTAGCGCTATTAGCCCTAATTGCGCGACTCCTAGACTTGGTTCGTCTTCAGAAATTGCACTTTAGCGCGTACAACGCTAGGAACACGGGATATCGCGTTAATTGCGCTAAAAACTAATGTGTTTTTAGCGCATTAGCGCACATTTGTACTAGCACTGCAATTATGGCTAATTTACATTGATCTTACACGCTAACTTGGTGCAATTAGCGACATTTGCAAAATTGCGCTAATGCGCTAATAAGCCAATATCGCACCTTCCTCAATGCGAAGCAGGTCCCATTTGTGGTGTGTGTTGACCTGTCCCTGATTGACCTCTACCGGGGCCCTGATTCACCATGGTAGTATTCAATAAGGACACAAATGGAGACGGAACTGCAATGTATAGATTCCATAGTTCAACATCTATTGAGGCCCATGTGGTGAGAGGTCGTATTTGTTCACGTAAGCGGAACTGAATACCGTATATAAATAGCATATGGCACGTTTTTATCTCTGATATACAGGGCGCCATCTCGCGATCAAAACGTCTTTTAAAAGTTTATTCTTAAAGGCACTTCCGAATCTCAAATGTTTGCCCCGGGCAAAAGTCACATGACTCGCTAAGTACCCGAGATCCGCGTACACGTATCATAAAACCCATGATGCAATACTGAAGAGTGGCTACAAACATTAAATGTGAACGAAATCCGTGTCTAGAAATGTTTCTAACAGTCATTCTATTTATTTTAATGAAACCAGAGTTACAATCTGAAGCAGCATCAAATCAGTTTTTAAGCGAGAACCCTATGTTAAAAACATCCAAAACTATAAATTTTAAAAGCATTATTAACTTCCAATTTATGGGATAGTAATCGTGTTCACAAACGATATTTGAATCTATTTATGTTGTAACAAAAGTACAGTGCGCCGTTGGCTCAATCGGTAGAGCATTGGGTTAATGATCGAAAGGCCGGTGGTTCGAATCCCACCCAGAATGCTTTTTTGTCTTTGTTAGTATCATATTAAATTTAGTAATTTTATGTTGGGTTTGTTTATCGTTCCCCATAATACTTGTGAATCCACAGATTCGAATGATTGTCTAAATTCAATAATTTGAATGCAGTTCAATCAGGGAGGTGTCAATTGACACCTCCCTGGTTCAATGCAGTTCAACTTTGACTTGTTCATGGTCAGCGTTGCGTAAATTGAATTATTGAGACCCTATAGCCCCATTGTTACACAAATATTCTGGGAAAGGCCAATTGTGAAAAGAGTCAATCGTTTCGTTATTGAATCGATATTCTGATTTTCCATGTATAGGCCTACATGATTGTACGGTCATGTGCATGTACCTACATACTATCTGTTTGTCATGTTTGTAGCTTCGTTGAAATAGACCCAGTCAGATGCCAACGTTGAGTGAGGCTATTGTATACGACGCAATTTTGTTTTCCCTTGAAAAGAGGATGTCGATCTTGTGCAATTCAATATGTCAAAATGTCAGCATTATACAATGCCAACATCAAGGCATTTACATGTCGTTCAACGCCATGTGACTAGGGGGATTTTTACTAAGGGGAGCAATAAAATACTAATCCATTATTTTGATGATATGCTTAAGTCATGTTTGCAGGGACGCTTCTTCTTGAAAATGCCATTTTCTGAAGAAGATGTTTTTGTCATTACTGAAAAAATAAGGTATATTTCCCGTGGCCCTGACCCCTGTCTCATTAAAAGCTTTAAATTAATAACCTTGTATGATCATCGATGTATTGATCTTTACATTGAATCTTGCAGCGACACCGTTTTCACATTTAAAATACAATTTAGAAACTGGGTTCAATTTGGCTAAAATGTCGTCGAATACTCAATAGTTTACCACTAGTTCATTATGTAGAGAACACATAAACACGTCAAAGAGTAGTTATGGCCGAGCGGTTACGACTATGGACTAGTAATCTAATGGATTCTCCCCTCCTCGGTTCGAATCCTGATGAATACCTTTTGTTAGAAAAACGGTTTAGTCTCTGTGTGTTGGAAAATGGCGTATATTTCTTACTGTAGGTGAATAAAAGTCGTGGCCCTGACCCCTGTCCAAAAATGTATTACAAATAAACATATTTTTGATTAAGTGTAATATGTTAGGAACATTTCTTGTGCACAAAGTTTTTGCTATGACGTCTAAAAATCATCAAAATTACGATTTTTACGATCGCATTGAAAATGCATCTTTATCGACTCCAAAAAAGTAACAAAAATCATGTTTTTTTTGTTAAATCGGAAATAATGTCCTAAATAAATAGCACTTCCCCTTCAAAATAAGCCTAAGATTATCACAATTGATGGAGGCAATCCGTCACAATCGCGAGTTGTAAATGACCCAATTTCTATTTGTTTTCTTGAAATCTCGCTTTACTGGCGGGCCGGGGCGAACAAAATAGTCTTGACTTCTGACTGTTCAAACAGATCAGATGGGAAATAAGAATCGATTCAACGACGACTGACTTCTTTCAATAACAATTGGCCTGATAGATTATTGCGTGAATAACCATGGTGTAACAATGGGCGGGGGTATTGCAATAATTCAATAAACGCAACGCTAAGCATGTATTAAACCTATATATACATGTACATGTACATGTACATGCAGCCCCATGAAGTGCATTAAGGTGCGATATTACATTTAGCTGCATTAGAAACCTAATAGCCACCAATAGCCTCAGCTATTGCGGATACTAGCTAATGGTACTTGTAGCTGATATTGGATGATATTAGGTAATAAAGGGGGATATTAGATATTAGCTATAGGTAATAAGATATAAGCTACTACAATTAACCCGTTAATGCCGTAGCTATTATCAGCTATAGCTAGCTAATATGGTATATTAGTATAGTACTCAAATACATCTAATATCAGCTATTATATATTAGCTATAGCTATAAGATATTAGCTATTACAATGTGCTTATTGTATTAGCTAATATCAGCTACAAACCTACCTATAGCTGATACTAGCTATTACAACATTCTATTATCACAATCGTATAAGCTATTGCCTTCTAATATAAGCTGATATCGGCTAACTAGAGCGCTAGCTAATATAAGCTACTACCCGCTAATGCGATATGATAGTTCGATTTCTTCTTTATTGTAAACATAGATATACCAGCTATTAGCTATTAGAACAATCTAATATACGCTATTGGAAGCTAATATAAGCTATTGGTAGCTAATATCAGCTATTGATAGCTAATATCGGGTTATGCGCTAATAGTTAGATTTTATTTTATTATAAACCTAGCTATAGCTGATATAAGCTATTACAACAATCTATTATAAGCTACGGGTAGCTAATATAAGCTATTGGTAGCCAATATAAGCTATTGGTAGCCAATATAAGCTATCGATACCTAATATTGGCTAATAGGATAATGGTACATAGATTCTTACTTTATTCTAAATCTAGCTATAGCTGATATTAGCTATTACAACCTTCTATTATAACAATCATATAAGCTATTGCTATCTAATATAAGCTGATATCGGCTAACTAGAGCGCTAGCTAATATAAGCTACTACCCGCTAATGCGATATGAAAGTTCGATTTCTTCTTTATTGTAAACATAGATATACCAGCTATTAGCTATTACAACAATCTAATATACGCTATTGGAAGCTAATATAAGCTATTGGTAGCTAATATCAGCTATTGATAGCTAATATCGGGTTATGCGCTAATAGTTAGATTTTTATTTTATTATAAACCTAGCTATAGCTGATATAAGCTATTACAACAATCTATTATAAGCTACGGGTAGCTAATATAAGCTATTGGTAGCCAATATAAGCTATTGGTAGCCAATATAAGCTATCGATACCTAATATTGGCTAATAGGATAATGGTACATAGATTCTTACTTTATTCTAAATCTAGCTATAGCTGATATTAGCTATTACAACCTTCTATTATAACAATCATATAAGCTATTGCTATCTAATATAAGCTGATATCGGCTAACTAGAGCGCTAGCTAATATAAGCTACTACCCGCTAATGCGATATGAAAGTTCGATTTCTTCTTTATTGTAAACATAGATATACCAGCTATTAGCTATTACAACAATCTAATATACGCTATTGGAAGCTAATATAAGCTATTGGTAGCTAATATCAGCTATTGATAGCTAATATCGGGTTATGCGCTAATAGTTAGATTTTTATTTTATTATAAACCTAGCTATAGCTGATATAAGCTATTACAACAATCTATTATAAGCTACGGGTAGCTAATATAAGCTATTGGTAGCCAATATAAGCTATTGGTAGCCAATATAAGCTATCGATACCTAATATTGGCTAATAGGATAATGGTACATAGATTCTTACTTTATTCTAAATCTAGCTATAGCTGATATTAGCTATTACAACCTTCTATTATAACAATCATATAAGCTATTGCTATCTAATAATAAGCTGATATCGGCTAACTAGAGCGCTAGCTAATATAAGCTACTACCCGCTAATGCGATATGATAGTTCGATTTCTTCTTTATTGTAAACATAGATATACCAGCTATTAGCTATTACAACAATCTAATATACGCTATTGGAAGCTAATATAAGCTATTGGTAGCTAATATCAGCTATTGGTAGCTGATATCAGCTATTGATAGCTAATATCTGGTTATGCGCTAATAGTTAGATTTTTATTTTATTATAAACCTAGCTATAGCTGATATAAGCTATTACAACAATCTATTATAAGCTACGGGTAGCTAATACAAGCTATTGGTAGCCAATATAAGCTATATCGATACCTACTATTGGCTAATAGGATAATGGTACATAGATTCTTACTTTATTCTAAATCTAGCTATAGCTGATATTAGCTATTACAACCTTCTATTATAACAATCATATAAGCTATTGCTATCTAACATAAGCTGATATCGGCTTAATAGAGCGCTAGCTAATATAGCTAATATTCGCTAATATGGTAGTTCGATTTCTTCTTTATTCTAGACATAGATATACCAGCTATTAGCTGTTACAACAATCTAATAATACGCTATTGGTAGCTTATATAAGCTATTGGTAGCTAATGTCAGCTATTGATAGCTAATATCGGGTTATGCGCTAATGGTAGTTATATTTTTACTTTATTATAAACCTAGCTATAGCTGATATTAGCTATTACAACAATATATTATAAGATAAAACATTAACTTGATCGTTTCCCAAACACATCAAGGGTCGTTCTTAAAAAAGCCAATAAAATGTAAAAATGTAAACACCTTTTAACGCTTTCCACGCGGCTATTATTTTAACCATACACAAAAGAGATTTTTCAGAAACCTTTCATAATTTTCAAAGTCTATCTCAAAGATTACTGACCAAACACAAGGCATGTTTGTACTTATTTCAATGCATTACTCACGGTGATTCCAAATATGGTAATGAAATACAACAATTTTAACAACATTTTGGAATGTCGTCTGCAGCTGCCTGTCGCGTGGAAAGTGTTAAGGTGGTTACATTTGATATAACTTTGGTGTAGGAAGCCAATGACGTTTAAACCGGTATTAAAAGCATGTTAAGAGTTTAAACATCACATTGTTGGTGTTTTTAACTTGGTGTTAGAAGCCATAGAAATTTCAACCCTTATTAAGCGTTAAAACATCAAATCGATCCCGGAACACACGATTGGTCGTTCTTTAAAACGTGTAGGTGTAGAAAGCCAATAAAAGTTAAAATTCTTAATATGCATGATAACACTTTCTACGCGGCCATAATTTACAATAAATATTATCGAACAACAGATTTTTCGGAAACCTTTCGTAACAGTTTTCAATGAGGAAAAAATATAAAATAAAGATAGCCCATTAGCAGATAGGTGTAGCTGATATAAGCTAAGGGGTTGTGATAGCTGATAGCCGCAATAGCTAAGTTTTCAATGAGGGAAAAAATATATAATAAAGATAGGCCTAGCACATTAGCAGATAGGGGTAGCTAATATAGTGATAGCTGATAGCTCAATAGCTACGTTTTCGAGTGAAAAAAATATAAAATAAAGATATCCCATTAGCAGATAGGGGTAGCTAATATAAGCTAACGGGTTGTGATAGCTGATAGCTCAATAGCTAAGTTTTCGAGGGAAAAAATAAAAAATAAAAATAGCCTATTAGCAGATAGGGGTAACTAATATAAGCTAACGGGTTGTGATAGCTGATAGCTCAATAGCTACGTTTTAGAGGGGAAAATATAAAATAAAGATAGCCCATTAGCAGATAGGGGTAGCTAATATAAGCTAACGGGTTGTGATAGCTGATAGCTCAATCGCTAAGTTTTCGAGGGAAAAAAATATAACGGGTTGTGATAGCTGATAGCTCAATAGCTACGTTTTCCAGGGGGAAAAAATATAAAATCAAGATAGCCCATTAGCAGATAGGGGTAGCTAATATAAGCTAACGGGTTGTGATAGCTGATAGCTCAATAGCTACGTTTTCCAGGGAAAAAATAAAATAAAATCAAGATAGCCCATTAGCAGATAGGGGTAGCTAATATAAGCTAACGCGTTGTGATAGCTGATAGCTCAATAGCTACGATTTCCAGGGGAAAAATAAATAAAATCAAGATAGCCCATTAGCAGATAGGGGTAGCTAATATAAGCTAACGCGTTGTGATATCTGATAGCTCAATAGCTACGATTTCCAGGGGAAAAAAATATAAAATCAAGATAGCCCATTAGCAGATAGGGGTAGCTAATATAAGCTAACGGGTTGTGATAGCTGATAGCTCAATAGCTACGTTTTCCAGGGAAAAAATAAAATAAAATCAAGATAGCCCATTAGCAGATAGGGGTAGCTAATATAAGCTAACGCGTTGTGATAGCTGATAGCTCAATAGCTACGTTTTCCAGGGGAAAAAATATAAAATCAAGATAGCCCATTAGCAGATAGGGGTAGCTAATATAAGCTAACGCGTTGTGATAGCTGATAGCTCAATAGCTACGATTTCCTGGGGGGAAAAAATATAAAATCAAGCTAGCCCATTAGCAGATAGGGGTAGCTAATATAAGCTAACGCGTTGTGATAGCTGATAGCTCAATAGCTACGTTTTCCAGGGGGAAAAAATATAAAATCAAGATAGCCCATTAGCAGATAGGGGTAGCTAATATAAGCTAACGGGTTGTGATAGCTGATAGCTCAATAGCTACGTTTTCCAGGGAAAAAATAAAATAAAATCAAGATAGCCCATTAGCAGATAGGGGTAGCTAATATAAGCTAACGCGTTGTGATAGCTGATAGCTCAATAGCTACGATTTCCAGGGAAAAAAAATATAAAATCAAGATAGCCCATTAGCAGATAGGGGTAGCTAGTATAAGCTAACGCGTTGTGATAGCTGATAGCTCAATAGCTACGATTTCCAGGGGAAAAAAATATAAAATCAAGATAGCCCATTAGCAGATAGGGGTAGCTAATATAAGCTAACGGGTTGTGATAGCTGATAGCTCAATAGCTACGTTTTCCAGGGAAAAAATAAAATAAAATCAAGATAGCCCATTAGCAGATAGGGGTAGCTAATATAAGCTAACGCGTTGTGATAGCTGATATCTCAATAGCTACGTTTTCCAGGGGAAAAAATATAAAATCAAGATAGCCCATTAGCAGATAGGGGTAGCTAATATAAGCTAACGCGTTGTGATAGCTGATAGCTCAATAGCTACGATTTCCAGGGGGAAAAAAATATAAAATCAAGATAGCCCATTAGCAGATAGGGGTAGCTAATATAAGCTAACGGGTTGTGATAGCTGATAGCTCAATAGCTACAGTTTTCGAGGGACAAAATATAAAATAAAGATAGCCCATTAGCAGATAGGGTAGCTAATATAAGCTAACGGGTTGTGATAGCTGATAGCTCAATAGCTACAGTTTTCGAGGGACAAAATATGAAATAAAGATAGCCCATTAGCAGATAGGGGTAGCTAATATAAGCTAACGCGTTGTGATAGCTGATAGCTCAATAGCTACAGTTTTCCAGGGGGAAAATAATATAAAATCAAGATAGCCCATTAGCAGATAGGGGTAGCTAATATAAGCTAACGGGTTGTGATAGCTGATAGCTCAATAGCTACGTTTTCCAGGGGGAAAAAATATAAAATAAAGATAGCCCATTAGCAGATAGGGGTAGCTAATATAAGCTAACGGGTTGTGATAGCTGATAGCTCAATAGCTACAGTTTTCGAGGGACAAAATATAAAATAAAGATAGCCCATTAGCAGATAGGGTAGCTAATATAAGCTAACGGGTTGTGATAGCTGATAGCTCAATAGCTACAGTTTTCGAGGGACAAAATATAAAATAAAGATAGCCCATTAGCAGATAGGGGTAGCTAATATAAGCTAACGCGTTGTGATAGCTGATAGCTCAATAGCTACAGTTTTCCAGGGAAAAAATAAATAAAATCAAGATAGCCCATTAGCAGATAGGGGTAGCTAATATAAGCTAACGGGTTGTGATAGCTGATAGCTCAATAGCTACGTTTTCCAGGGGGAAAAATATAAAATAAATATAGCCCATTAGCAGATAGGGGTAGCTAATATAAGCTAACGCGTTGTGATAGCTGATAGCTCAATAGCTACGATTTCCAGGGAAAAAATAAAATAAAATCAAGATAGCCCATTAGCAGATAGGGGTAGCTAATATAAGCTAACGCGTTGTGATAGCTGATAGCTCAATAGCTACGATTTCCAGGGGGAAAAAATATAAAATCAAGATAGCCCATTAGCAGATAGGGGTAGCTAATATAAGCTAACGCGTTGTGATAGCTGATAGCTCAATAGCTACGATTTCCAGGGTAAAAAAAATATAAAATCAAGATAGCCCATTAGCAGATAGGGGTAGCTAATATAAGCTAACGGGTTGTGATAGCTGATAGCTCAATAGCTACGTTTTCCAGGGAAAAAATAAAATAAAATCAAGATAGCCCATTAGCAGATAGGGGTAGCTAATATAAGCTAACGCGTTGTGATAGCTGATAGCTCAATAGCTACGTTTTCCAGGGGAAAAAAATATAAAATCAAGATAGCCCATTAGCAGATAGGGGTAGCTAATATAAGCTAACGCGTTGTGATAGCTGATAGCTCAATAGCTACGATTTCCAGGGGAAAAAAAATATAAAATCAAGATAGCCCATTAGCAGATAGGGGTAGCTAATATAAGCTAACGCGTTGTGATAGCTGATAGCTCAATAGCTACGTTTTCCAGGGGGAAAAAATATAAAATCAAGATAGCCTATTAGCAGATAGGGATAGCTAATATAAGCCAACGGGTTGTGATAGCTGATAGCTCAATAGCTACGTTTTCCAGGGAAAAAATAAAATCAAATCAAGATAGCCCATTAGCAGATAGGGGTAGCTAATATAAGCTAACGCGTTGTGATAGCTGATAGCTCAATAGCTACGATTTCCAGGGGAAAAAAATATAAAATCAAGATAGCCCATTAGCAGATAGGGGTAGCTAATATAAGCTAACGCGTTGTGATAGCTGATAGCTCAATAGCTACGATTTCCAGGGGGAAAAAATATAAAATCAAGATAGCCCATTAGCAGATAGGGGTAGCTAATATAAGCTAACGGGTTGTGATAGCTGATAGCTCAATAGCTACGTTTTCCAGGGAAAAAATAAAATAAAATCAAGATAGCCCATTAGCAGATAGGGGTAGCTAATATAAGCTAACGCGTTGTGATAGCTGATATCTCAATAGCTACGTTTTCCAGGGGAAAAAATATAAAATCAAGATAGCCCATTAGCAGATAGGGGTAGCTAATATAAGCTAACGCGTTGTGATAGCTGATAGCTCAATAGCTACGATTTCCAGGGGGAAAAAAAATATAAAATCAAGATAGCCCATTAGCAGATAGGGGTAGCTAATATAAGCTAACGGGTTGTGATAGCTGATAGCTCAATAGCTACAGTTTTCGAGGGACAAAATATAAAATAAAGATAGCCCATTAGCAGATAGGGTAGCTAATATAAGCTAACGGGTTGTGATAGCTGATAGCTCAATAGCTACAGTTTTCGAGGGACAAAATATGAAATAAAGATAGCCCATTAGCAGATAGGGGTAGCTAATATAAGCTAACGCGTTGTGATAGCTGATAGCTCAATAGCTACAGTTTTCCAGGGGGAAAATAATATAAAATCAAGATAGCCCATTAGCAGATAGGGGTAGCTAATATAAGCTAACGGGTTGTGATAGCTGATAGCTCAATAGCTACGTTTTCCAGGGGGAAAAAATATAAAATAAAGATAGCCCATTAGCAGATAGGGGTAGCTAATATAAGCTAACGGGTTGTGATAGCTGATAGCTCAATAGCTACAGTTTTCGAGGGACAAAATATAAAATAAAGATAGCCCATTAGCAGATAGGGTAGCTAATATAAGCTAACGGGTTGTGATAGCTGATAGCTCAATAGCTACAGTTTTCGAGGGACAAAATATAAAATAAAGATAGCCTATTAGCAGATAGGGGTAGCTAATATAAGCTAACGCGTTGTGATAGCTGATAGCTCAATAGCTACAGTTTTCCAGGGAAAAAATAAATAAAATCAAGATAGCCCATTAGCAGATAGGGGTAGCTAATATAAGCTAACGGGTTGTGATAGCTGATAGCTCAATAGCTACGTTTTCCAGGGGGAAAAATATAAAATAAATATAGCCCATTAGCAGATAGGGGTAGCTAATATAAGCTAACGCGTTGTGATAGCTGATAGCTCAATAGCTACGATTTCCAGGGAAAAAATAAAATAAAATCAAGATAGCCCATTAGCAGATAGGGGTAGCTAATATAAGCTAACGCGTTGTGATAGCTGATAGCTCAATAGCTACGATTTCCAGGGGGAAAAAATATAAAATCAAGATAGCCCATTAGCAGATAGGGGTAGCTAATATAAGCTAACGCGTTGTGATAGCTGATAGCTCAATAGCTACGATTTCCAGGGTAAAAAAAATATAAATTCAAGATAGCCCATTAGCAGATAGGGGTAGCTAATATAAGCTAACGGGTTGTGATAGCTGATAGCTCAATAGCTACGTTTTCCAGGGAAAAAATAAAATAAAATCAAGATAGCCCATTAGCAGATAGGGGTAGCTAATATAAGCTAACGCGTTGTGATAGCTGATAGCTCAATAGCTACGTTTTCCAGGGGAAAAAAATATAAAATCAAGATAGCCCATTAGCAGATAGGGGTAGCTAATATAAGCTAACGCGTTGTGATAGCTGATAGCTCAATAGCTACGATTTCCAGGGGAAAAAAAATATAAAATCAAGATAGCCCATTAGCAGATAGGGGTAGCTAATATAAGCTAACGCGTTGTGATAGCTGATAGCTCAATAGCTACGTTTTCCAGGGGGAAAAAATATAAAATCAAGATAGCCTATTAGCAGATAGGGATAGCTAATATAAGCCAACGGGTTGTGATAGCTGATAGCTCAATAGCTACGTTTTCCAGGGAAAAAATAAAATCAAATCAAGATAGCCCATTAGCAGATAGGGGTAGCTAATATAAGCTAACGCGTTGTGATAGCTGATAGCTCAATAGCTACGATTTCCAGGGGAAAAAAATATAAAATCAAGATAGCCCATTAGCAGATAGGGGTAGCTAATATAAGCTAACGCGTTGTGATAGCTGATAGCTCAATAGCTACGATTTCCAGGGGGAAAAAATATAAAATCAAGATAGCCCATTAGCAGATAGGGGTAGCTAATATAAGCTAACGGGTTGTGATAGCTGATAGCTCAATAGCTACGTTTTCCAGGGAAAAAATAAAATCAAATCAAGATAGCCCATTAGCAGATAGGGGTAGCTAATATAAGCTAACGCGTTGTGATAGCTGATAGCTCAATAGCTACGTTTTCCAGGGGGAAAAAATATAAAATCAAGATAGCCCATTAGCAGATAGGGGTAGCTAATATAAGCTAACGCGTTGTGATAGCTGATAGCTCAATAGCTACGATTTCCAGGGGAAAAATAAAATAAAATCAAGATAGCCCATTAGCAGATAGGGGTAGATAATATAAGCTAACGCGTTGTGATAGCTGATAGCTCAATAGCTACGATTTCCAGGGAAAAAAATATAAAATCAAGATAGCCCATTAGCAGATAGGGGTAGCTAATATAAGCTAACGGGTTGTGATAGCTGATAGCTCAATAGCTACGATTTCCAGGGGAAAAAAATATAAAATCAAGATAGCCCATTAGCAGATAGGGGTAGCTAATATAAGCTAACGGGTTGTGATAGCTGATAGCTCAATAGCTACGTTTTCCAGGGAAAAAATAAAATAAAATCAAGATAGCCCATTAGCAGATAGGGGTAGCTAATATAAGCTAACGCGTTGTGATAGCTGATAGCTCAATAGCTACGTTTTCCAGGGGAAAAAAATATAAAATCAAGATAGCCCATTAGCAGATAGGGGTAGCTAATATAAGCTAACGCGTTGTGATAGCTGATAGCTCAATAGCTACGATTTCCAGGGGGGGAAAAATATAAAATCAAGATAGCCCATTAGCAGATAGGGGTAGCTAATATAAGCTAACGCGTTGTGATAGCTGATAGCTCAATAGCTACGTTTTCCAGGGGGGAAAAATATAAAATCAAGATAGCCCATTAGCAGATAGGGATAGCTAATATAAGCTAACGGGTTGTGATAGCTGATAGCGCAATAGCTACGTTTTCCAGGGAAAAAATCAAATCAAATCAAGATAGCCCATTAGCAGATAGCGGTAGCTAATATAAGCTAACGCGTTGTGATAGCTGATAGCTCAATAGCTACGATTTCCAGGGGAAAAAAATATAAAATCAAGATAGCCCATTAGCAGATAGGGGTAGCTAATATAAGCTAACGCGTTGTGATAGCTGATAGCTCAATAGCTACGATTTCCAGGGGAAAAAAAAATATAAAATCAAGATAGCCCATTAGCAGATAGGGGTAGCTAATATAAGCTAACGGGTTGTGATAGCTGATAGCTCAATAGCTACGTTTTCCAGGGAAAAAATAAAATAAAATCAAGATAGCCCATTAGCAGATAGGGGTAGCTAATATAAGCTAACGCGTTGTGATAGCTGATAGCTCAATAGCTACGTTTTCCAGGGGAAAAAAATATAAAATCAAGATAGCCCATTAGCAGATAGGGGTAGCTAATATAAGCTAACGCGTTGTGATAGCTGATAGCTCAATAGCTACGATTTCCAGGGGGAAAAAAATATAAAATCAAGATAGCCCATTGGCAGATAGGGGTAGCTAATATAGGCTAACGCGTTGTGATAGCTGATAGCTCAATAGCTACGATTTCCAGGGAAAAAAAATATAAAATCAAGATAATAGCCCATTAGCAGATAGGGGTAGGTAATATAAGCTAACGGGTTGTGATAGCTGATAGCTCAATAGCTACGATTTCCAGGGAAAAAAATATAAAATCAAGATAGCCCATTAGCAGATAGGGGTAGCTAATATAAGCTAACGGGTTGTGATAGCTGATAGCTTAATAGCTACGATTTCCAGGGGAAAAATATATAGAATCAAGATAGCCCATTAGCAGATAGGGGTAGCTAATATAAGCTAACGGGTTGTGATAGCTGATAGCTCAATAGCTACGTTTACTAGGGGGAAAAAAATATAAAATCAAGATAGCCCATTAGCAGATAGGGGTAGCTAATATAAGCTAACGCGTTGTGATAGCTGATAGCTCAATAGCTACGATTTCCAGGGAAAAAATATAAAATCTAGATAGCCCATTAGCAGAGAGGGGTAGCTAATATAAGCTAACGGGTTGTGATAGCTGATAGCTCAATAGCTACGATTTCCAGGGAAAAAATAAAATAAAATCAAGATAGCCCATTAGCAGATAGGGGTAGCTAATATAAGCTAACGGGTTGTGATAGCTGATAGCTCAATAGCTACGATTTCCAGGGGAAAAAATAAAATAAAATCAAGATAGCCCATTAGCAGATAGGGGTAGCTAATATAAGCTAACGGGTTGTGATAGCTGATAGCTCAATAGCTACGTTTTCCAGGGGAAAAAATATAAAATCAAGATAGCCCATTAGCAGATAGGGGTATCTAATATAAGCTAACGCGTTGTGATAGCTGATAGCTCAATAGCTACGATTTCGAGGGAAAAATATAAAATCAAGATAGCCCATTAGCAGATAGGGGTAGCTAATATAGGCTAACGGGTTGTGATAGCTGATAGCTCAATAGCTACGTTTTCCAGGAAAAAAATATAAAATCAAGATAGCCCATTAGCAGATAGGGGTAGCTAATATAAGCTAAACATTACTTTTGTTAGGGGTACCCCTTTAGCTGATAGCGATAGCTAATATACGATCCCTATACATATACATGTATAATAGTAACAAAAATCTCGTTACATTTAGCAAAAAAGGGCTACTGTTAGAATATATAATATACACATAAATAGCTCCTAATAGCCAAGGCCCTTAAAAAAACCTGTAATACCGCACCTAACTCATGAAGTGATAGTACATTAGTACATTCAAATTAAAACCTCATTGAATCGAACCCACGGTCTTCAGATTATAAATCTGAAGCTCTACCGATTGCGCTAACGGAGCACTGAATGACAATAATAGGACATACATAAATTCAAATGAAACATGCTTAATAATGCAAAAATTCAGGTCACGCCCCCTTTCCTTTTCTTTACCATCATATTCTATGAAAACGCTATTTTTAAATTAGACCAAAAATATGGGTGCATTTTTCCTTAAATTGGCAGGTTGTGGTGATTTTCTGGCTGGTAATTCTTCCGGTAGCTTTGATAATAGTCATGCAATTCACTAAGGGTTTGATCTATCTATAGAGGGCGCTATTAAAAGTGCTAGTAATGCCAGACGGCTGTAGATGAGATTTCAGTGATGCGGTCCCGTATTACCTACGGTCCCGTATTACCCACACCTACCCTAGTGTTTTCATAAGATATGATGGTAAAGAAAAGGAAAGGGGCGTGACCTGAATTCTTGCATTATTAAGCATGTTTCAGGTGTTGGTCTAACATGTCTTGTGTGTGTGCTTCGCTAGTACAGTGTACATTGGTGTTATAATGCATTGAATGGGAGCCGTGGGTTCACAATTGGTGAAGGTAATATGGGACAGCCAGCATGACGGTATGCAAATGTCTTAAAGGTCCCGTATTACCCACCCCTACCCTACTTTTTGTTTTTTTGTTGTAGCAATGTACCATTTTTGTACCAATATACTCCATGCATTATTATCTCTTAAATGGATCACTGGACCATTATTTATGGTTTTTGAACAGTTACTCTTTAAATAAATATGTCAAATAACTTTTCATACCAAAACAATGTCCTCAAAACAATGTCCCATATTACCTTCACGTGTAGGTAAGATGGGACATTTATGATAACGTCAGTATTTGACAATAACAGCCGAACCAAACATAGAACGACTCTGTTTTTTATTACAATAAAGGTTTATAAAATGTAGATTACAAATAACAAACTTTGCTTAAATTTGAGTCAGTTATTTTGTATTTTAATTATGCAAATGTCTTAAAGGTCCTGTATTACCCACACCTACCCTATGTAAAACGCGTTGAGTTTGCGATGTTCAAATAGCTCATGGAATAGATCTGTATGTGAAACGCGTAGAATTTGCGATGTTAAAATAGTTCATGGAATAGATCTGTATGTGAAACGCGTAGAATTTGCGATGTTCAAATAGTTTACGATGATTTCTCGTATAGAGCTTATATAGATCTCTATGTAAAACGCGTTGAATTTGCGATGTTCGAATAGCTCATGGAATAGATCTGTATGTGAAACGCGTAGAATTTGCGATGTTCAAATAGCTCATGGAATAGATCTGTAAGTGAAACGCGTAGAATTTGCGATGTTCAAATAGCGTGATGTGTCGTCCCCGTTATATCCTATTCTATATGGAATAGCGCTATATGTGAAACGCTGAAATGTAAAAAAACAGCAAATACACCAAATTCAAGGACTTATATCTCATTAATTAATCAGAATTGAGGTCTGTAACTTGGGATATTGAAAGAGCACGATACAATATTACTAAAAACCGATTTTCTCAAAAATTCATAATCTCTCGAATTACATCAGTATGTGATGAGACCGACGATTTGTATAGCGCCCTACACAGATCACAGCGTTTTATAATCAAGAAAAACATCTACAAAAATACATAAATTACAGCCAAAACTATACATTGTACATAAATAAATGAACATGAAAAATCAAACAAAATAAAAACAGTCAAACAAGTGAGTTTTTAAGCAGTTTTTGAAAACGCTAATTGTTTTGGCGTGCCTCATGCTGACGGGAGGAGAATTCCATAGACGTGGTCCTGCTACTTGAAACGCTTTATCTCCAGTACATGTTCTTGTTCTTGGTATCAAGAGGAGTGTGGTATCCCGTGACGATCTAGTAGCATATGTTGGCTCATTGAAAGTTACGGATCGTCAGCCAATAAGGACGACGTAACTATGGGCACTAGATGTACAATAACACCTAATTTGTCAACATCGTCGATAACCAAAGGAAATTGAATAGGGGGTGTTGCTGTTTTAATCCATATATTATAGTTCTTTTGGAGAATAACAAAAATCTCTGAACGTTATGTTGTTGAATGGGAGGCCTTAGTTTAAAGCTGGTTAACAAAGGTGTAGTGCAATTTACGAATAAACAAACAAACAAATACAGAAACCATTACAACTCGGTTGTCTGCTAAGTCAGTAGATAGCACCCATATATATATTATTGCATTCATCACTTAGATATAACCCAATTGTATCGCTTTCTTCAGTAGATAAACACCCGGCGTTACATTTCTATCTTCAGTAGATAGTAGGCCTACCCATATATTACATTACTATATCTTCAGTTGATAACCGTATGTTATATTGCTATAGATGCATTACTTGATAATCGTAAACTATGTGATACAGGTATTTTCTCTTGGCCATCAGGTATAAAAGGGATATTTGATCCCATCGATAGATCAGATATATGTAATAAACCTAATTTTGCATTACACCAAGTAATTTTAATTCAATTATTACCTTTAACCTGGAATCTTTGGTTTAATATATTAGTAATTTTCAAACTAAATTGAGGTCTTATTGTCTATTAAAAAAAATCATTTTCTCCTGAGAATTACATTGTTATGTTCAACCGATCTACTCGAAATGTCTTCACCAAATTAAGAATTAGTGCTCACAAAGTAATGATTGAGAAAGGTAGACATGTTACACCCAAAATCCAACCTCAGGACAGAATCTGTATATTTTGTGATTTGAGTTTGGTTGAGGATGAATTTCACTCTATAATGAAATGTCCATTTTACTCTACTTTACGTAATAACCTCTTAAGTAAGCTTTCCGACATTTACAATTTAGACTCAATGTCTAATAATGAGGTTTTCACGAGAATCATGGGTGTATATGACTATGACTATGCATTTGAGGCTCGACAATCATTGGATATCTACGTACGACAAATCTGTTTGCTCCTAGCAGTATTACTAGTATATTTTTATATTAACATATTTTTATATTTAAGTATTAATACTTTTGTTGTTTTTGTTTTGTTTTAAACTTGTAGTTTTAGTTGATGCTTTATGTATTTTGTTTTGATTATACCTGTTTGTTTGGTGATATCAATAAAACACTTTGAACTATTGCTATCTTAAGTAGATAGTATACGAATATATTAAATTGCTATCTTCAGATAACATATGCTATGTTGCTATTTTCAGTAGATAGCATTCATGAAGTATATATTACATGTTTATCTTCACCTGAGCATAATATCCATATAAACAGAACCGTGAGTGAATTTACCCCTATTATTAGTGTTATTGGTGTGCAACAGTTTCTATACGTATAAATAATATATGGACTCGGACAAACTGGCGAGAACTAAATTAACAAAGACATTAAAAATACACTGTCTCGAACCCGGTCCCTCTCGCTGTTTCAACCTTAATTAGGACCAGTCGGGATATATATGAGAAAAAACGACATATTTACAAAAGATTAAAAATAAATAATGTTTATTTACAAAAGGCCTATGCCTTTTCAAAGATATGGACAACCCGTTCGACCCCTAGTTATCATCCTTGCATGGGCGGACCTCGAACTGGAACTAGAGTAATTCGTCTATCATGTGCACCATGTGTAGGAAGACTGCCTTGAGCACTCGTAAAAAATAACTCCTTTCCCCTCTGAGAGCTAACTATACACCAACTACAATTTAAATGAAGTTATATTTCTTGTTTTATTCACCCATTTTTGTATCAAATGACCACGAAAGTGACTCAAAACACGTAAACCAATGACTAGAAAAAAAGTAAAAGTTTAATCCCCTTTTCAGTTGGTGTAATTGTCTCTGAGAAGGAGCTTTATTTTTATTTAAGTCTTACGTTTTTATTTGTTTATTTTATTCAAATGAAGAGTGATCGATTGATGATAATTAATTATACACACACAGTTTATCGATTCTAGACCAATACTTTTTAAAGTTCATTGTGCAGGGGCGATTGAAATGGAAATTTAAGGCATAAACGGCCTATTATGGCTTGTTTAGGGAATCATTGGTTGTTAAGAAAGTGACCTACTGAATACTACCATGAGATTTATATGCAGTTCAATGAGTCTAGCACTGGGGATCTGCCTCCACGAGTCATTTGTATTGACGGTGAATCAATTGCAACACATTTCTTTTTTTAAGTATCTTAAAGACAAGTTACCTCATTTAAAAAAGGCCATCTAGATCTTGGCACACAAACAAATGCCGCTAAAAAGATCGCTAAAACTGAGTGGCTTACGGGAAACAAATTATAGACAAATTATGTTGTATCTCTTATAAAAGCATACATTAGCCTATTTCAAATTAAATAATCCCGAAGTTAAGATCAATATAATCGTCGGACTCGAGGTATTTTAGGCCAATTATAATTCACTCTTCTGTGTTTAGGCGTACTGTTTTCCGCCCGCGTCCAAAAATAAGAATGCCAAATATTTAATTATTTTATTTTTATTTAGGATTTTATGAAATTAATCATGTAGTTATAACATAATTAAATACGGACCTCGATATTGGTTGCGATCACTTGTTTCAGTATAAAGGAATAAAAGATAGAAATCTCGTCCCTTTTCCAAACATGAAACTGTTAACTCATAATCATTTTAAATCGATATCCTTATCATGCTTATTGCCAAGTAGCTAGCTTTGATTATGCTTCTAAAATTATTCAATCAAATAACCTTGTCAGTCCCGAACTCGTCCGTTCGTAGCTATCTGACGATTCAGAGAATCAAGTGCCTCCGTGTCACACTTTAGTACACAGAGCTGAATACAGCATGCTAAGACGAATGACTGCGGATTTACGAGCGATTAGCTGCATACCTGAGAACAATACCAGTAAATATTCCTAAAAGGAACTCGCGTTTGTTTCCTTAAAAATATTCATGATCAATGGGATCCGAACTGGAGGTGGCAACTCCATTCAATAGCAGCACAAAGGCACACATTAGTGAGTTCGCCGTAAATTCAATAGAGTAGTGTTGCTAAAACAGTATTTACTGCATTAGATTTAGGTATTGATTCTTTATTTTGGTTAATTAAAGCTAATTAGCACACGATTTTAATTTACCAACAGCGATATTCTTATCGAGGAGACAATACCCCACATGTCTATACCAATGGCATGCTCCAACATGATAGGGGTAACGGAATGTCTTACGGGAAGCACTTTTTTCGGGTTTTACACTGTACCATTAGTGCCTACGCTGGTTTGATAGTGACATCATCAACAGTGAATGTAATATCCGAAAGGTGATCAATAAATCGCGAAGAAGCTGCAATAAAAAACTCAGTTTTTGCTTAATTACACATTCATTAAACATTTAATGCTTTCCAAATTAAAAGAAGTTTGAAATGAATTCTGGACTCTTCCACAGGCGTTCCAGCTTCCAGAATGCACACCAAGCCAGTGACTTTCTTCTTTTAAGGTCGCTTGAACCAGATGCCATCATAGAGCCGAGATATCTGAAATCTGACACATGGTTGATGGTATCACCATAGACTTGAAGTGTTTGATGGGGGTTGCAGTTAATAGCCATGTACTCTTACTTAGGTGTGCTAATGACGAGACCGAGGTCGGCTGCAGCTGCCGCCGCTGTTCTGGTTAGGTGGGCGGAATTGAAGATTCCAATAAGCAACTTGGCCAGGTGACGACTGGAGCTACGAGGATGTTTTAACACTCCCGAATCTAGCTCTGATGTGGCCTTTTTTAGTAGGTAGTCGACCAATATAACAAAATAATGAAAAAGGAGCCAAAACATCTCCCTGCAAAATTCCTGTGGAGATATTAAATGAGAAATTTGACGGGACATGTTCAGACGGGACATGTTCAGAACAGGATCAAATATGACTCCAAGATTCCTTAGTGCCTACGCTGGTTTGATAGTGACATCATCAACAGTGAATGTAATATCCGAAAGGCGACCAATAAATCTCGAAGAAGCTGCAATAAAAAACTCAGTTTTTGCTTGATTACACATTCATTAAACATTTAATGCTTTCCAAATTAAAAGAAATTTGAAATGAATTCTGTCATGAACGGGTAGCCAGTGCATCATCATCATCATCAACCGTCGGCTGCAGAGCAGGCGACTACAAGATTTTTTCATGCACGACGATCAGTAGACAGTGCGGCAATCTGTTTTTCTTGGATTAGGATCACTGTGAGAAAAAAGAATGTTTGTGTCATCAGCAAAGATTATGAAAAGGAAAGTGGGTGAGGAGAGGGGGAGATCATTTATGTAAATCAAAAACAAAAGCGGCCCAAGTATAGAGCCCTGTGGCACTCCGCACACTATATTACCTTCACAAGAGGTTCTTTGGTTGTAGACAACGTGCTGTTTCCTATCAGAAAGATAGGTTTCAATCCAAGTATTTGCATGACCTCTGATACCGTAATTATTTAGTTTGTGGAGAAGAATATCATGATTAAGGGTATCAAATGCCTGAGGTCAAGAAAAATACCAAGACAGTGCAATTTGTTGTCTAGATCGTTTGTGATGCTGCAATAAAGATCGTTTATAGCCATGTATCTTGATCTTTTAGCCATGAAGCCGTATTTATATGGGCTAAGGATATTATTGACAGAAATGAAGTCATAAAGGCGTACATAGACAATTTTTTCCAGTATTTTTGAGATGGAAGGAAGAATAGAAATCGGCCTATAATTGCTGAACGATTTATTGTCCCCTGATTTAAAGATTGGAGTAACTTTGGCTATTTTAAGTTGTGATGGTACTACTCCTGTGGCCAGTGACCTGCTAAAGATGTGTGAAAGGATAGGTGCGATATCATCGATAACGGCTTTTAATAATCTGCTACTGATATTATCAAAACCACAACTATTACTTTGTTTAAGTTTATTCGTAATGTCTAGAATTTCTTCAGCAGTAGTTGGTTTTAGGAACATGCTATTTTTTTTGGTTAACCGACTTTAGAGGAGACGTGTAGTCATCATCAGGATTAGAAATTTTACTCGCAAGATTAGGGCCTATATTAGTAAAAAATTGGTTGAAATTATTCGCAATATCACTTGAGTCAGTTATTTTATTACCGTCTTTATCTTTAAAAAAGTCTGGTAATTTTGAACGTTTATTTCTACCCAGAAGATTATTTAGTGTTCTCCATGTGTCTTTCATATTACATTTATTTGTTCTACCAAAGTGGTAGGCCAGCTCTAACCTTAACCCCAACCCTAACTCTAATCCAAGTAATCCTATTCAAGCATTGGCAAATCAGCGAACTCAATATAATCGGCATCATTACACCTGCGTGAATTAGACTATAAGGCAGTCCATAGTTGAAAGCATTTTTTTACTGATTTATGTTAATTTACGTTCCATAATCAATATACTTAATAGCTTGGTAATTCCTATCTCTTTTTAGGAGAGTTTTCCATTATGCTTCACTGCCAAATCATGCTAATTACTTGTATATCAGCGATTTAGCTATTGGCCTGTTATAAATTCTCCAATTCCCAGATTAGGCAGGCCAGTGGTGTCCTAAAACATGTGGCCGTGCTTAAGTCAACACTGGCAGCAGATACAGCCATTGAACAGACACCCTATGGCATCATGGTCTTTGGTCTGGAGCGTTGAGACATTGGAACATAATGCAAAATTGTATGCATCCAATAGCTTTCACAAATTTCAACTCATCAAACTGTTAACATTTTTCAAATATACTGACAGGTTCCAATTTCATGATTTCAATTTCCTATATGCTGTCATGGTGACATGTTGTCATGGTGATAACATGTCCAACAAAGTTTCTGGTTGGCTATATAATACCTTATTATTCAAATAAAAGGTATACACTGCTGAACGTCAATTTCAAAATACTCCCTGTTTAATATCAGTGAATCCTATTGCCAACCACTTCCCATGCGAAATTTATTTCAATGTTATTCCAAAAATAACATAATTTGACTGATGTTTTTTTTTCTCTTCACATCTATTATTTAATTTCCCTCCACCTGGACCCTCTCCCAACATTCACCCCAACATCCATCCCCTCAAACACAGAGAATAATTCCCGCAATTCCGATTTACCTCAGCAATATCTAGTAAAAGTCCTAGCACTTCCCTTTCAAAATGTACAAGTACTATAAGTCCGAATTGCCAGTTAAATCTGAGATCCGATATTATTTGTGACAATCCCACCAAATAAAAATGGGTAATTCCAATTTTGGATTCCGAAGTCAGAATTAATACCCTGTCATGGAGCCTCCCCCTTCGTAGGAAACAGTATTGTGTCATTGACATCCCCATATCTTGCAGAATATAAGAGGTATGTTTGTCAAGACTAGAACAAACAACTCCCTCAGGGGACAATTCTTATAATTATAATTCAAATAAAGATGACATATGATACTTTCATTGGTACATATTTGTTATTTTTGCAGTAACTCAACCATCCTAAAACAAATCAGAGCCACACCCCGAGGTGATAGATTTTGTATAGGTCACGACACGTATACACCCACTTACCAAGGCTTTTGTACACCAAAATTTAAAGTCATATCAGGGGTGTGCCAGTGAGCTTGCCGATCGGGTCCACTTTTAAATTAACATTTGGTCAGCATAGAACTGGTGGCGCTATACCGATCAGGCGTGATTATAGCAGACGACACGACGCTGGCCACGCGTCTCTCAGACGACCCAATTATGTCAACGGGAGTGCACTATTTTGAATTATTTTAACAGTCATCGCCCGGTTAACGATGACAATTCTTCTAATTATGATGAATTTGTCAAAATGATAAGATTAACATTCGCGATTACGTGTTATTTATTACGTATTCAACATTTAGGTTTCGCGTGGCCACCATCGTCTATGTAAAACCACAGCGCCCTCAAATCTATGCTGACCAAATATTACGTTAAACCTGGTTGAACATTGTTAAACGAGTTAAACGCCGGTCACCGACACATTCCGATGATTACCATAATTTATGTAATTTATGCAAACGGAACCGTTTTCGCTACGTGTGTTAGTATACGACTTTTCTATCCCAAAATTAATAGTATCCCTGGTCATATTGTGAGATCTTTTCCAAGTTAATCCCTTTATTCTTGATATTTACTTTGGTAGCAGATTTTCTTGCAAATTTTCGTTTTTGATCATAATTCGTAAACAGATCTTCCAAGTTACAGAGCGATATAATTCCTAATTACTTCAAAATCATGTTTTGAAAAGGTTAAAATAAAATTATTTTACTGAGTGTCTTTTGTTCGTAAATGGATTTTCATGGTTTGGCACCGTATTATACCGCCGTTTGCAGTCGCAACTTTACACAGGTGAACGCAATAGTATGGACTGATTTATGATACATATCGGAACAAATTCCTTAAATTGGAAGCAGATTTCCATTATGATTTAGTAAAGTTCTGTGATGGTTTTTCACATAAGATACAGTCAAGATAGATTTGTGAGTCCAGGAAAGTATTTTCTGATAAATCAATTTTCATTTTAAGAGACAAAACATATGTGTAACAAGTTGACAGAGATCACATAATATTGTTCTAATTCATGTATTTCATAACTTCGTTATGTTCTGCGGGTGGGATGGGATTGTGGGTGGGGAAGTGGGAGTGGTAACTCAACTTACTTTTAAAAGAGGTTAATGTCAAGTAAACGGGAGGGAGAAGATTGCAACAGATTAACGTGAAAATAATTGAAAAAGGATTTACGCCAAAAATATTATCATGGCTATAGCATCTTCACTTTCCTAAAAATGGACAAACGTAATTCTTGTTTACGCTTTTGAAAATACTATATGAATAATTACGCGCTCAGACATGTAGCGTTAGTATTATACAGACCACATCAGTAGGTTACAGTTTTTAAAAGTGCCACATTAAGACAAAATCGGCTTTAGATTTTTTTAAAAATCACGTTTCATGTACTGATAATTTCGATTTATGTGATTACGTGCAGCCACCTGCTGCTGATGAGGCGGTTTTAGAAACGATGACCTCACAATACCGCGTATGGCTATCCCAACAGCACTTTCGACACAAACGCCTGGCAATTGTATGGTCAATAGACAAATAGAGGTATAACCTCTTCGGACAAAAATGTTTGTTCACATTTTAAGGATTGACAGTTGAAACAATCCGACAGACATTCCAGGGGTGTTAGGAAGTATATGTTGACAGAGTGGTTCAGGATGAAAGAGTTTTAAGGGTTGCCCATGACTATAGGCACATGTGAGAAAGGGAGCGGAATTAGGCCTCTTTATCATTAATGACAATTAAGGGTACTGCACCACGATAGAATTTGTCTATAGAATTTCCTAATATTCACTGTGAACAAAGTTTGAAAGATTATAAAAAAGAATCTTGAATACAAAATGGGGGTCACCGATTTAGTTTTTGAGCTACAGCCATTTCAAAACACGTGTCTTTAGCCAATTTTGACTACTATTTAGTACATACACAATTCAATGGAAATAGGCTGAACATTTTTGTATTTAAAACAAAACTGCACCACCAATTATTTTTTTTGTTGTTGTTGATAGTTTGCCCATGGCGATGACCTGTCCTGTCTGTCCTCTCGGACCTTCTGAGCATTTGGAGTTTTAAATTCATCCTTTTTAATTGTAAAAAAGAACGCCTGTCATCCCCATTAAATTTGTCCCGGATTTAATATGCTAATCAAGTTTACAGCACAACAAGAACAGCTAATCAAAATTCCCGCTATTATCTTCACGCTGAATCAGAGAGATCAATAGGAGTTACTGCAACAATGGAAATGGGCACTTTTCATCTGTAAGCACATACCACGACAACAATACTTTATCGATTTTAACAAACAAGGTGTCAAAATCACCGTAATTGAATTTTCCGTCTCCTGGTATTTTCATTTTTAGAATATGAGTAATAATTTTAAAATTATAGGTGCTTTTACAATAGCCGAGTTACTTTTTTTGCTGTCTTTATAAGAGGCACTTACAGAACCAGCGTGTAAATCGTTCGCACACTTACTTGTTTAGCGTACACCTTCACGCGGATGGCATGAGAGTCGAATACTATAAATTTACGCGCGCGTTTCTTACTTGAAGTGACGCTCGCATTTTCGAGTCAAAAAATCAGCTGGCACTGTGCCAGCGGCACTCCGCATCGCTGCCGTAGTGCAGTACTCTTAATGGAACAATAACATTGATTAAACGCTAGCAGCGTCACAGTTTGATTTGATAACTCGGTAAACAAACATAGGAAGTGGGGCAAACTATACATTTTCGGATTCTTGTGCTCAAACGAACAATTTTGTATGCTTTTGAAATATTGCCCCTCTTTCTGGCGGCCATATTTTAATTTGTGCCCTCACCAATTCCATCCACACTTTCGCGGATAAATCCACCAAGAAACGATCGGGATCATTCGAGATGACCCTGATAACTGGCAGTGATTTGATGCCATGGGGCAAATAGAACGGTGTGATTGTCAATCTCAGCATGCCTGACTACGTTACATAGGAAGCACCGGAATTGGACCTTATCGGGACAAACTCTCGCTTGATGGTCCAAATGACATCTGGGATCGTTTGGAGGAGGCTGACTATTGTAGTATAAAACTACCTGCGCTTCGATTAGCTTTGAACAAGCCAAAGCCTCTGAGTCTGCACCATTAGGTAGCTGGAACAAGCCAAAGCCTCTGAGTCTGCACCATTAGGTAGCTGGAACAAGCCAAAGCCTCTGAGTCTGCACCATTAGGTAGCTGGAACAAGCCAAAGCCTCTGAGTCTGCACCATTAGGTAGCTGGAACAAGCCAAAGCCTCTGAGTCTGCACCATTAGGTAGCTGGAACAAGCTAAAGCCTCTGAGTCTGCACCATTAGGTAGCTGGAACAAGCCAAAGCCTCTGAGTCTGCACCATTAGGTAGCTGGAACAAGCCAAAGCCTCTGAGTCTGCACCATTAGGTAGCTGGAACAAGTCAAAGCCTCTGAGTCTGCACTTTTAGGTCAGAACAAGCCAACGCCTCTGAGCCTGCACCTAGTATTATACATGCAATTTTTGCAGTTAACAGGGCTACACTATGTTAGAGTGTTTGACCCTGAATCTGAAAACATTTTAGGGAAAGTGGTAAAAGACACTAAGCCCAACTAATATAAAATGTTCTTCAGTCTGGATACACATTTAAGGGAAAGTGGTAAAAAACACTAAGCCCAACCAATTTAAAATGTTCTTCATTTTGATAAACATTTCAGGGAAAATGTTAAAACACACTAAGCCCAACCAATTTAAAATGTTCTCAATTTTCTGGCAAAACATGTCAGGGAAAGTGGTAAAAAAACACTAAGCCCAACTAAGTGAAATATTCTGAAAAACATTTCAGGGAAAGTGGTAAAAAACACTAAGCCCATCCAAGTGAAATGTTCAAATACTCTGAAAACATTTTAGGGAAAGTGGTAAAAGACACTAAGCCCAACTAGTTTAAAATGTTCTTCATTCTGGATACACATTTTAGGGAAAGTGGTAAAAAACACTAAGCCCAATTAATTTAAAATGTTCGAAATTCTGATAAAACATTTTAGGGAAAGTGGTAAAAAACACTAAGCTCAACTAATTTAAAATGTTAAAAATTCTGGAAAATAATGGCGGAATAATAGCCAAGTGTGTCATATTAATATACGGTATATGTTGTACAAAAATATTGATAAATGAAATATGTACCACTAAATCTATCCCTTCAATTGTTTCTGGTCAACGAAGTGATAGTGAGGAAATGATCACAGATGTTGTGATAAAAGATGACGTACGTCTCCACACATGATTGTGACAGTCATAGTTTCAGTGTTGATCAGGGTCATAAGTATACCATTCCAATCTGAATGATTCTGAGATTTACACATGTAGATGCAAAATTGGATTGATTGACACAGAAACAAGAAGTGACAGAAGTAGTTTACAAGTTGATGAAGTACAATGTACTCATGAATAACATGTCGTAATAAAAAAGACAATTGAATCAGGACATGATGCACATCGATTGGAGTATAGACTCTAAAGTAAACATGATGAATAGCGCTGAATATGTAATCGCTGATTTCAACTGGGATGAATGATAAAAGAACAATGGTTTCTTCATCAGCCGGATAAAAGAACAATGGATTCTTCATCAGCCGGATAAAAGAACAATGGTTTCAGCTTTATGAAAGAACAATGGTCTCCGCAACAGCTGAATAATGGAATAATGTTTGTTTTTTGTCAGCTGTACGCAGTTAACACCGATAGACACTTTTGAAGTAATAGCTTCACTCTAAACTGCAAGTTGGCAGTTAAGACCCAATGAAACATTTCCAAGTTATAGTTCCTTCACTCTAAACTGCAAGTTGACAGTTGTTACGCGGATAGAAAGTCGCACCTCATTCAGATTATGAGAACACTTCCAGCATCTGTCAGTGATGGACACTATTAACTGTTCCGTGGTTCAACGGTATCATCTTAAGTGATAATGCAACGAGCGAGTACATTATTTATTGTACTGTGCAGTGCTTCAATGATATTATTTCGAGTGATATTGCAATGGAAAACTTTACCTGATCGGTATTTCATTGATATCATCATGAGTATTCCGACAACGAAAGTTTTGTTACACTCCAACTTTCTTTCTTTTAAAGGGGGAGATGTGATGAATCCCTATTTATTATGATCACTGACTGGATACTGCCCCCTACAGTCCGAAGATGAAAGGCTGTGCTAGACTAGGGACAGCTTGTGATTAGGCAGGAGAATCAATGGCAGCCACCATGTTAACACGCACATGTGGTAGCTAAAGAAGAAACAACAGCTTCCGTCGCAAAATGACGTTTACTTCTGCTCAAACATTAATTTATACAAACTACCAATGAACGGTAACTGGTATAAACAGGCCTGCAACGCAGAATGCTAGCACTACTAATGGAACATTTCCCCAAATGCATGCAATAATAAGCTTACTCAGTCTTAGGCCAAGTCCGGTCATTCATTACCTGATTGATATAATCTTGGAATGAGAAGAATACTCTACTCATTTGATGAGTTTCATGGAATGCAAGGAGAAGTATCATGCTGTGAAAACGAGTCATGTCGTGTTAAAGGAGTCATGTTCTAAGTTATTTACTTTGACTGGTAATTATGAAAGGAACGAACAGCTGATGACGGATATTTTATTAACAAAAAGAGTCTGTAAATTTGCCTATGAAAATATAAGGTACCATGTACACTGCCGCGCAAAAGTATTTCTCCCCCTGGAAGCTTGCCAGTTATCACTGTGTTGTCGACAAAGTATTAAACCATCAGACCCAATAACCATTTCATTGTGTTCATTGTACATTTTATACCAATAAATTCATGTTTCCTATTCAGATTCGTGATCTAAAAGCATCGGGCAAGTCAAAATTCCAATGTAAAATTGCCGTAGTAAATCACCTCATGAATATCAATTAGCTCATTATCGGCAGTGTAACGCTATGGGCATTTTGAACTGAGATCAACTGGTGATGGAAAACTCCATGTGCAGACTTTTATAAATGATAATTGGCATGTGCAGTTTATTGGAATACCTTCAAAAGGAACCATTCCAGCTTTAAAAAGTTATTTTTGTGACGACGGTGTATGTTTTTTGCAGATTCATCTTTATTTAAGGCACATCTAAAATTATTGTCAATACAATCGGGCTGAAATAACATACAGCGTGTTTTTACTGAAGAAAAAAAACAGGCATATGACTGCTAACGGATTAAAATCCCCCAGTAAAAACACACCACCACCGGCATTTGCCCGCTCATACCGGTTTATTTCTCCTGGATTTTAGATCACCTGACAATTAAATGCAAACAGATGTGTATGACCTTTCGCAGGCATTTATTATAATGAGGTCAGCGGCAGCCGGCAAGTTTGTTTATCGAACTGCAATAAAAACACGTCTCTCACACGAGCAACCGGCTTTTATCCTGCTTTTTATAAGACGGGTAAAAGCCGGTTTGCTTAATAAAAACACGCTGATACAGCGTGTTTTTACTGAAGAAAAAAAGCAGGCATATGACTGCTAACGGATTAAAATCCCCCAGTAAAAACACACCACCACCGGCATTTGCCCGCTCATACCGGTTTTTTTCTCCTGGATTTTAGATGCCTTTTATCCTTCGAAACCAAGGATAATAGCGGTTGAAACCGGTTAGGAAAAGCAGTCTTTCGTCAGTATAAACACGCACGGTTCCAGCTCAGCGCGTTTGCCGATGGTAAGCGGAAATGGGTATAGTCATGTAAATGTCGTACGGCAGACGCCATTTTGCTACTGTCAATACCACAATGCATCGCGAGTGACCTGCTTACGACCTTTCACTGGCATTTATTATAATGAGGTCAGCGGCAGCCGGCAAGTTTGTTTATCGTACTGCAATAAAAACACGTCTCTTACACGAGCAACCGGCTTTTATCCTGCTTTTTATAAGACGGGTAAAAGCCGGTTTGCTTAATAAAAACACGCTGATGGAGAACCAGCAACTTACAAAGTGTGCATGCACGTAGTTCGTTGACCTATTTGCTCCAGTGACGTAACAAACCACGTTATCAATAGAATGATTCAAAGCAGTAGAGTTTCCCTCTATTTCATCTTCACAAAGGACCGCTCAATAAACAACATACCAAGACATAATAAATCCTTTTTTCTACTATGCCACCGTCTCTTCTCAATCCCAAACAATAGGGAGCTACACAAACCTATTCAAATCAGATGAATAGGATACTTTTATATCGTGTCCAACCTCTAACAGTACTTATTTACAGTCAATGGGTCCCCGGTGCTTTTTTAACATGCCGAATTTGCGCTATTACAGCCCGATATGATTTGGTTTTAAAAAGATGAATTTCTGCCAAAAACATAGATCGACGTCAGAAAAATAACTTGATATAGCTGGAATGGTTCCTTCTAAAGGTATTCCAATAAACTGCGCATGCCAATTATCATTTATACATTTCTGCACATGGAGTTTTCCATCACCTTTTGATCTCAGTTGAAAATTCTCATAGCGTTACACTGCCGATAATGAGCTAATTGATATTCATGAGGTGCAGCTACAGCGATTTTACATTGGAATTTTGACTTGCTCGATAAAATCATGAATTGCAATGCTTTTAAATCATGAATCTGAATAGGAAACATGAATTTATTGGTATAAAATGTACAATAAACACAATTAAATGGTCATTGGGTCTGATGGTTTAATACTTTGTCGATAACACAGTGATAACTGGCAAGCTTCCAGGGGGAGAAATACTTTTGCGCGGCAGTGTATAATCGGTTTCAGCAAATGTGTTACCTCTTGCATATTGGGGGAGGTGCAGGGTTGATTTGATGGGATGTACTGGTTGTAAATTGTTATTTGCCACGTTAATACCCAGTTTAATCTTCTTAAATAATGCGCTAGAGTAACCAATAATCAACGTCTTTATGAAAGATAAAAGCTCATAAAATTACTCAGAATGTTACGTCATGGTTACTTTAACAGGTGAGTATTAGGCCAAATACATATTTCAGTGTGTTACTTATGGAAAAAGGCACTCAAGTTGATGTTATTCCCTTGGCCTATGTAATCATGTAGGATTACTAAAATCATGTTTTAGGTGAAATTAAACATCATGTTGCAAAGCACAACAAAACTTTTAACATCAATGACATTCAAAAAATATTCGATAAGGCATTGGGAAAAGTATCCCATCAGACTGGAAACATGTGTCGGCACGTCAGGGAAATTAAAAATTCGTAAAAAAGATCACATCTGTAATATTGTCATTCCACAAATTATCATCAAATTATTTGAGGATTCAGACCACGACGCAGATTCATCGAATCAAATCAAATTGGTGATAAGCGTATAATAACATGTTTAATATTGTAGGCCAAATTTAAAATGTGCGTGCAACCATGCATGATACATCCATGGTGTACAGTCATCAAAAAAGTAACTATACAGGTAATAATTGGGCTTCTCTAAAAATATGTATCCTACCTAAAAAATCCCATGTATTACCTGTATAGTTACTTTTTTTGATTACTGTATATAGTTTTCCTTTCTGGCCTGTTTCAGGATCGAAGTTATATTGATTTATTCGGGAAGCAGTTTACTATCTCTCCCGAAGTGTGGACAGGCGCAAAACTTTTAATGATTTTAATGAGGAAACACATTTGCTGAAACCGATTATAATACCAAATGCGAAGCAGTACTGGGAAGGAAAGGCTCAATTTGATATTGATTTGTCACGGCCAATTAATGACTGGAAGGAAGTGTACTCATTAGCTTTAAAATGCTGTATGGACTCATACAATGTATACAAGATATTTCCAGTTTCGATATATTCATAATATTCTACCAACAAACTATTTTTTGTTTAGAATTGGTTTAAAAAAAACTTATATATGTAGTTTCTGCAAAGCGTTTTATTTATAGATGCAGAGTTGAAGAAAAGACACTATTAGTATTTATGTCTTTAAAGCATTGGTGAAAATGACTGAAAAATCAGAGAAAGTTATTGCAGAAAGGAATAATAGAATGGCATCCCATAACAAAAGATGGGGGATATTTTTTCATAATATTGTTTTCATAATGTTTTCTTTAAATAAAAATAGCATTATGTGCCTATATAATAGTAAAACTTTGTCAGGCATTCGTGGCGTCTGAATGTTGATGCAGGGTCTGTATTTGATGTATTTTTTGTAGTGTTATTTTTACATTTTTGTATTTTGTTAATTTATTGTTGTATGTCATACAATAAAAAAAGTCCCTATAAACGGGCTGGAAAGAGAAAAAAGATTAAAAAAAGAAAAAAGAAGAAGAATACTCTACTTATTCCAGGAAATGATTATTGTTTAATAATGACTATTTATTTGTATCTTTAGCGTGAATAAACCTTACACTTGTTTTGATATAGTTAAAGCCAGACACATTTGTTGTTGTGTATATTTTGGTTACACCTTTGAGTCAATGAACCCTATTATGATGATCTACCACATCGGGGTTTGCCCATCAGTCCGAAGTCCCATCAGTCCGAAGGCCCGCTAGTCCGAATCGGTTTTTTTTATAAAACGGCCCGCTAGTCCGAAGGCCCGTCAGTCCGATTTTTTTATTATTTTTTAAACGGCCCGCTAGTCCGAAGGCCCGTCAGTCCGAAGAAAAAATAAAAACGTCCCGTCAGTCCGAAGCACCGCTAGTCCGAAAAAACAGGGGGGTACTCCCCCCAATAATATCAGTGGGTATTTGCAAAAAGTAGGTTTTCTCTTAATATACAAACAATCGGTACACGAAATATAAAGGAGAGAAGGACTATGCACCCATGTTAAGGTAGATCGACCTTGTTCAATTGTGATATAACAGGAGATCGGAACATGAGATTGCTAGGTAAGCTTCGACCTTGGTCATTATTGTGCTCAAATAGCAGACGACCGGAACAGAAGTAATAGGTATTCCGACCTTGATCAATTCATATTATGGATATACAGATAATATAGAATGCGATCGTAACACCGTGTCTAGTATACAGGTGCCCGAAGCGTTCTGTCATTCCAATGATATCTCCATCACGTTTTTTCTTTAATACGGTCTGTCTCGTTATAACGCATTACAGGTGTTTCCCGTAGTAGGTATCTACCCATTGTTCTACAAAGTCGTTTGTAAGCGATTGGGGGAGATCGTGAATGCTTACCCTTATCCCCCGTTTCTTTCTCATGCCGTTCTCAGTGCTGTAATCTTGTACTGCATAAGACCGGATCTTAACGGTAATCATATCAAGTGCTAGGACTATTGCTTTGGCTTGCTTGGTTGCCATCGTTACAATCCAAAGACTGGTGTCGGACACATAAATGACTTACGTGAAGTCCTCTTCAGCGATCTCAGCATACCGAAAAGTAGGCGGGGCAATGGGCAAATATATCTAGCCAAAAGACCCCCGTGAGGTCCCAGCAAAGGTCGAAACGCCGATTAATAAGTTATGATCAACGTAACACATTTGTGTGAGTAGTTAGTCAACATGGAGGCAACAATAATTTCACCAGGCTTTACACTTTCGATGCTTCTTTCTATACAATTGATCCTGAGTGGGGTGTGTTTCAGCACCGTGGAGTCAGCAACAGGTGAGTATCAGAAAGAAATGTACCGTGTATTTTAAATACCTAGAAAATACAAAATGATTATTGTTTTAAATTTAAACACCTGCAATATGAAGGTGAACCTGTTTCCTATAGTATATGTTATTTTCATTGACATATCTTTTTTTGTTCTCGTGTGGCAAGACATAATCGAAAATCGATGAAAAACGTGTTTTCAATTTCAATCAATCCTCTCTACCACTACCCCCAACATTTCAAACAATGTAGCCCACACCACATAAGCAATATTCAAAATTCCCGCCAAAGAAAGGAAAGTTAAAACCACTCAAGCAGAACAAATCCCGGTTTATTTGCGGATTAAAAATCAAAATGTATCTCCAAATTTCACCCAGAAAAGTATGCAAATAATAAATAGTTCAGTGATGTGAAAAGATGAGATATGGCGACCAAAAATAAACCCTGTCCTATGGACGGATTTATATCTCAGGTAGGGTTAGTAATTTCACAGATTTTTTAAATTGATCATTTCGACTAAAATTGAAATCTACCATCTTTACCAGAAAGTCTGTATTTTCCATCAGAAATGTCCGATTTTCAAAATTTAAAATTCTTATGAAAGCTTGGCGTTTGCACGAGATATATATGAAAACAATTTGAACAATATCAATCGAATTCATACCGTAATAAATCATATTGCCTCGGTACTGTTCATTCTGATACACCCTGTATCGAGCACTTTCCGCTCGGCTATTGGTTCATTTACCATAATTATATAAAACAGATTTTTCAGAAACCTTTCTCAACTTTCAAAGTCTATCTCAAGAATGGGCAATAGTATTTTAGTGAAATGGGTCGAAATAGGTCGAAATGGATCGAAATGGGTCGAAATGAGTCAAAAGGAGTCGAAATTAATCAAAATTAGTTGAAACGAATCGAAATACGTTTGTAATGCGCACAAGCATCGCTCATTTCTTAAAAAGAAAGGTTATAAAAGCCAAAAATATGCTACAATCTCGGCCAGTATTGTTGGAACACTTTTATACGTGTCTTTAAAAACTCCCAGATTGTCTCCTCGAGTGACAAATGTCAAACTTGACATTTGTCACTCGAGGAGACAATCTCGGCCAATATTGTTGGAACACTTTTATACGTGTGTTTAAAAACTCCCCCTCTCCCCCTGGATCAATGTTGAAACGTGATTTTTGAGTTACGGGATACTGGAAGGGGTCAACATTGCCTAGTGGGGTGGGGGGAGTTATTCATGTTGAGGAAAGGCTTCAAGCTTTCCGTCAAAGACAGCAATGTTTCGATAGTGTACATTTTGCGCAAACAGGAACGCATGAAAGCGTAATTATTACATGGATGTTCCAACTAATTTAATTATGGCCGCGATTGTAGTTATCGCCGCGTACTTTCGTAGCAGAAATTGCTAAACGGAGCTCGTAGGATAAGGATGGGCGGTATATCGGTACGGTTTCATTTTAATATAGTCGGGTGGAAGCTCGACCGTGTAGGGTACAAAGGGGGTGGGGTACAAATGCAATTTTATCGCTGTAAATGATTGATGAGGATGTCTAGATTCACAATTTTCAAGCAGAAGACTCTAATGAAAATTGGCAAAAGCATTGTTGATAACTTAAACGAAAGCACATGAGATGGAAATCAACAAGAACTTGCTTCAAAATAACAACTTCCATTATATTTGAAACAAGTTGGAACTTGTGAAATAATAAATAAAGAACGAGATTGAAAGAGGAAAGAATGAAAAATAAAGAAATAAAGAAACAAATTGAAAATAGGAAAGAAACAGGGGGAAAATAGAGAAAGAAAGGACAAGTTATACAAAGACACTGACGCATTCACACAAAGGAAAATCCATCTCAATGTGATTTTTGTACGAAAGTATTTGCACACAAGAGTAACATGGCTACATATTCGGTACAGACGAATGATCATATCAATGTCATACCACTTAATTTCCTAGCCTTTTTTTTAGGCTGATCACTCACCCCCTTTATGCTATACTATTACATGTAGCTACAGTTGAAATTGCTGTACTTATTATTTCCTGCCACAGAACAATTTTGCTAATTGGATACAGGTATAATAAGCAGACTGTGTCCCAGCCTACATACCTAGCGCAATCAGCCTTGGAACTTCTGTAATTGAGTGCTACAGTGTTTCAAATGATGCTGAAGGGAAAATTGTGAGCCAATCGACATACCATTTCTCTAGGGTCTTTGGCCAATGAAATTCACCTTGTTACCATAGTGATCTCAGCCTTACTACCACTGTTATTGTACAGGCACACATCATTTTATTTGTAGGGGTAAAAGTAGGGGAAAATAAATTGCTGATGATGGTTCTGGTTGTCTTATGACACGTGGAACTATTGAATATGGTTAAACATTGATTTCTCTATCAAAGGTTCACTAGATGATGATTCTTTATTCTTAAACTTGCAAATAAAAGAAATATATACATGTATATGATTTTGTCACAACCCATTGAAAAATGGAATATGCTTTCAACATTTTGAGTGGCACACCTCTATAGCTGGACATCTGGCACTAATAACAGAAGTTTCAAGTCTCGGTGGGCGAGCAGATTAGTAACCTGGGTAGATTAGTGACTGGGGTAGAATAGTAATATGATGCAAACAGTGGCTAGGGTCAATGGTGTGACCTTATATTTAAGGACATTAAGTCAGGTGTCATGACTGGCATACTAAAAGGTAATTAGCAAAAATAAGATGGAAATGACTAACAAGAGAGACTGCGAGCAGATTAGTAACCTGGGTAGATTAGGGACTGGGGTAGAATAGTAATATGATGCAAACAGTGGCTAGGGTCAATGGTGTGACCTTATATTTAAGGACATTAAGTCAGGTGTCATGACTGGCATACTAAAAGGTAATTAGCAAAAATAAGATGGAAATGACTAACAAGAGAGACTGCGAGCAGATTAGTAACCTGGGTAGATTAGTGACTGGGGTAAAATAGTAATATGATGCAAACAGTGGCTAGGGTCAATGGTGTGACCTTATATTTAAGGACATTAAGTCAGGTGTCATGACTGGCATACTAAAAGGTAATTAGCAAAAATAAGATGGAAATGACTAACAAGAGAAACTTGAAGCAAGTCTATTAATTTCCCCCGAATGGGTGTAATTCAACCTCAGAATGATACGGCCCCCATGAAGGAGGAAAGAAGAAGTTATTTTATGAGCTGACCCCCTCCCGTAGTCCCCTAATCAGATGGGGATGATTTTGTATGCACCCTAACCCCCACACACGCCCAAATATAGTTATATAATGTTAAAACCTTAAGTTTTTTAACTACCCCCGCCCCCCCCCCCCCGCTCCCGGTACAATGGTATTCATTTCATGACCACCACCATATTGTCCGTGTAAAATCCCAAAAGATATTATAATATAAATTGTATTAAATACTACACAATTGAAGCTCAACAAATAACGTTTGCCGATACCCAATACCGCCCATGCCTAATCATCACGTTTCGCGAAATGGACCACGGAAATTGCGGTTTTTCTTCATACGTTTTTGTCAATTTTGACTGTTTATTACCACTAAAATTAGCTTTGGATTGGACTCAATCCGCATCATTTCTATAATATTTCGATCCATTTCGATTCATTTCGATCAATTTTGACACATTTCGACTCATTGCGATCCACTTCACTAAATACTAACACCCCTCAAGAATTACTGAACCAATACTAGGCACGTTTGTACTTCTTTTAATGCATTTCTCATGGTGATTCCTAATGGAGATGACATTGAATAATGTTGACATTTTAGAAACATTTTGTGAAATTTTTAACTGTCGTCTGCAGACGCCTGCCGCGTGAAAAGTGTTAACATTGATTAAGGGACGCACCATTTGATATCAAGGATTGGGGGGGGGGGGGGGGTTACCAATCATCCGTTAGCAATTTTGTTTTGTTTTACCATCTTGGTGAGTCAAATTTTGCCTGAATTTTCTCTGTCTTTTTTTAATGTTTTCATTTATGAGGGGTTGGTAAATATACATTTGGGGTTGTGAGAACCAAAACATTGCATATCTGAATGTAAAGTATACATTGATCTTCCTAACAGATGTTGAATCAATTACTTTGAAAAGTGTATTGAACTTCCTTGTGCAGTGTAAATCAAGTGCAATGAAGTCCCAATAAACATTTTACATTTCAAAAATGATACAGTGACATTGAAGCTGAAGCAAGTAATGCCATTGCTTTAAGTTCAAGTTTGTTTTAAAATGGTATCTGGATTGTATAAAGTGATCATACTATGTGTTTGTCAGTGTGCCCTTTTGTCATGGCTTGATAGAATTAAAAAGACAATGCAATAAATTAGCAGGGGAGCAATTCTTAAAATACAACTGACTTGTCTTTTATTTCTCTCTGAATTCCAGAGCTTATAAATAGTTTCACTAAATTATTTGTAACACTGTACTAGTATATCAAAACTAAATAGAACCTTGCCCTTAGATGCCACCCCGTTAAACACCAATAAGACAAATGCGGGATAGGAATTTGCAGGACTGGCAGAGACAATATTGGAATAGTTTTATTGTAGAACATACGCAATTTATGGGTGACGACGACCACATACTCATCAAATATCACCACGACTTATAATATGACATTTACACATTAATTTATAACATTTACTACTATGGACAACAGGATATACGAACACGAGGTAGACATGACATATGCAAGGAACACAACGGTGTACACGACGAACACAACGTGGACATGACAGAAATGAGCTGCCGGAGGGAGCCGGGGCGAAAACATTTCGCATGAGCCCCGCAACGGAAGACTCAGTCACCACAATCAGCGGTGACGCGGAAAATTCCCCCCGCCCCGACTCTGCCCGACCCCCACTTCACGCCTTACAAGGGACCGACTACAAGGGGACCTCACTGCGACAAAAGCAAGCAGGGGGTGTGGAAGGATGAAGGACCAAACAGAACCCCCTCCAACATAGCACATGAGGGATCCTCCCAACTCCCCCTAACCTAACCCGCACCAGGTGCCCAACAGTACACCTGATGACCTCCTCCATCCCCAGATGCAAGCACAAAGGGTGGGTGGGAGGGTCTCTGATGATCTCAGCCGACATGTGACAAGCAACGCGCAACCGAAATAAACCGCGAAAGAATAGAGAGCCTTTGATTGGCTGGTGTCACAACCAGACGACTATACACCTCTCGGTACACAGCCTCGCATGGGCTGTCAACCGCGTATGGCGAGTTGGTCGATAAAGGGGTGATTTAAATTACAATGCTCTCAATTCACGGGTAGGGCCATTTGGTGACCCACGTGTAACTGACCCACCGACCCACTGACACACTGACCCACTATATTAATGCGCTACGTGTAGATAGTCAATCAAGTAGGACGTCAGACTGTAGTCGTGGTAGTGAGCCCTACGTGGAGAGTGCGGGTCGTGCACTGGCGATAGTCCTCTAGCTCTTGGAAGGACTACGCGTAGAAGAAGCTGTGTACTTCGGTCACTAGAGATGGATGGTAACAGTTTTTCACTCACAGGCGCCAAAGTGCATTGTCCAGAGGTAGCTGGTTACGGCACCTTTAAACTTAAATGAGGCTGTATCATAATTCAAGATTTTCGCTACCCGTGTGATAGTGTTCTCGAAAATTCATAATTAATAATCTTATAATCCAAATTAAATCTAGTTTATATTAATATACCAGGGAGGTGTCAAATAGACACCCAGAAAAGACACAGGACTCATGCATGGTCAAGGTATACAAACATGAACACAAGAATGCATATAAAACATAATAGGGTGTGAAAATCAATCAATAGATAGACCCCTCATATCTATGCATGATGTGATGAGAGCTATATAATCTTATATACAAATATACTGTTATTTTTAGCATGGAGAAGGTGTGCGCATACGATTGTAAACAAAGTTGAATTATCGCCCACCTCTAATAGTAGTCTCTTTCGAACCTATTGTGATTCGTCCATACCGGCACATAATTTCGGTTAAAGTAGTCCTAAGTCGGCTTGCTGGGGACACTTCTAAGAGAAAAATAGTCCTCAATATTTTCAATGAAAAATCGGGATTTTGAGTACATATTTAATCATAAATAAATCTATTTCCATGCCGACAGATACTATCTGTATATTTATATGTGGGTCAGTGGGTCAGTGGATCAGTTACAGGTGGGTCACCAAATGGTGGGTCAGTTACAGGTGGGTCACCAAATGTCCATACCCTCAATTCACCCTCAAAAAGCGTGACCAACTGAAAATACAGGGTGTCCCAAAAGGCAAATTTTGCATTCGCCAGACAAGCTGTCAAATGCATACTTAAGTGTACGGAAAGCGATATCGGACCCCCGCCAACCTACTTATCATGCTTATAGCCGCTGACTTTGTTTGTTAATCGGTCGTTATCAATTGTTGGCAGCTCATGAAAATTATATTCCGCCAACGCCTCTGTGTTTCCGATGTAACTCTTTATTTGCCGCGTGCTTTGTTAAATTCCCGCCCGTTAATGTTAAAGCCGCGTGTTAATCAATCCCGCCCGTTAATGTTAAATCCGCCGCGGTGTTAATCAATCCCGCCCGTTAATGTTAAAGCCGCCGCGGTGTTAATCAATCCCGCCTGTTAATGTTAAAGCCGCGTGTTAATCATTCCCGCCCGTTAATGTTAAAGCCGCCGCGGTGTTAATCAATCCCGCCCGTTAATGTTAAAGCCGCCGCGGTGTTAATCAATCCCGCCCGTTAATGTTAAAGCCGCCGCGGTGTTAATCAATCCCGCCCGTTAATGTTAAAGCCGCGTGTTAATCAATCCCGCCCGTTAATGTTAAAGCCGCGTGTTAATCAATCCCGCCCGTTAATGTTAAAGCCGCCGCGGTGTTAATCAATCCCACCCGTTAATGTTAAAGTCGCGTGTTAATCATTCCCGCCCGTTAATGTTAAAGCCGCCGCGGTGTTAATCAATCCCGCCCGTTAATGTTAAAGCCGCCGCGGTGTTAATCAATCCCGCCCGTTAATGTTAAAGCCGCGTGTTAATCAATCCCGCCCGTTAATGTTAAAGCCGCCGCGGTGTTAATCAATCACGCCCGTTAAAGTTAAAGCCGCGTGTTAATCATTCCCGCCCGTTAATGTAAGACAGTTAACATTACTGCCGACATTCTACATCGTGTGATACAAATTAAAGATCACATTTAGATCACAGTACGCGTGATGCATAACGCGAACCGTATTTGCATAGAGGCCGTTTTTCATTAAATAGCGATGGTATTGTTTTAATCAAGTTTTGCTGTGTTTTTGTTAGTAGAAACAACAATACTAGTAATTTCTAATGTTCATCTTGAATTTGAAGTAAATGTTTAAACATTTAAAATTGTCAACACCACTTAATGTCCCTTTAAAGTTAAGGGGGACTCAAGGAAGTCAATTTTTGAATTTTGTGACTGCTGTAATTATTGAATTATGACTCAAATTTATATAAAAGTATACATTTTTGGAAAGGAAATAGGTCAGAGAATATACATTTTGCGTAAATCACAAAAACTCACTTTTTTGACCCAAAAAAGTTCAACAAAGCTAAAAAAAAAATGTGGGGTAACAAATTCCTAAAAAAAAAATGTGGGGTAACAAATTCCCAAATTGCTAGATTATGATATGATTATGAATTTTTTTTAAAACCTAATCTAATATTTTTTTAAATGTTGATAAAAAAAAAAGTGAAAAAAGTGGGGGAAAATGGGAAACAACATTTTTGCGCTTTTTGGTCAAAATTTCGAAAATATTAAATTAGGTTAAAAAAAAAAAATCGTCCCTAAGTTACTGTCTTTAAATCATAATTTAGCAATTTGGGAATTTGTTACTCAAAATTATTTTTGTTAGCTTTGTTTAACTTTTTTGGGTCAACAGAGTGAGTTTTTGTGATTTTCTCAAAAACTCAACATTTTTGGTCAATATTGACGTAAAATTTTGTTTCTCTGATCCATTTCCTTTCTA
>CM069455.1:50891281-51338214 GCA_035610835.1 Ophiura sarsii
AATAAAGTGAAAAGAATTCACTGTTTTTCAAGAAATGAAACATTCCTTCCTCAAAAGACATCATATTCCATTAAATGTTCATCTACTTCCTAATATGTTTGCAACAAACTGTACTATCTTGAGCTAATAATGCATCTTCATAAAAGCCCCCCCCCACCACTTTTAAAAAAAACACACTTTCAAGCCCATGGTTCTTATAAGGCGCAAAAACTCTTCCAAGGAACTCAGAGCGCGCAAAACATATATATACAACAAACAACAACAATATATTAGAGACAATAAAGTGAAAAGAATTTGAAAATTCAAAAACAAAATGGGTTAGTCTGGCCCTTAGAACAGAGTGTGGTTTATCGTCACCTATATATAAGCAATATCATTTGTTGGTATTACAGTAAAAATGAATTTCAAACTTATCATATACTGGATTTAGAGGCACACCTTGGTACCTTGAAAATGATCATGTGACAAATTTGATTAATATTATCGGAATTTTGAGCTCATTGCAGAAAAGGTATATCAAGATTCTATGATTTTTTTATGAGAGGGGGTGGGCAGGATGCGATATTATTTACCGTAAACAACATTTGATACCTTGACGAATAAAGCGTATAGTATACATGATGAGACTTTGTATACATGTGTTCGGCCAAATGTTGTTTATGGTTAATAAATTCGCGGGCAGGATAGAGCATAACTTGGTATTCAGAACATGCACTATTGATCATTGGGTCATCAATATCACGAAGTTTTTATGAAGTACATATGGACAAATTCTTTGACTAGTATGGAGTATCTCTTCAACTATCACGCTCTATGCTCCATTTATCACCAACCATCTTGCCCCGGGGGGGGGGGGGGGGGGGGGGGGGGGGACCAGTCAGGTTAATGTTGTAATCATCCGCGTGGATGAAAACGCAGATTAAGGGTGCTTTTTTCAACCACCACAACACATACACATGCCTGTGCTAAGGGTATCAAAATTGCCAATTTCAGAGAATAAGGGGTGTATTTTTCAACCTCAATCCGTGCTTAGGGTAGCTTGGGCCGATAGTCGTGCATCATTCATTTTAAAATAACCCAATATATGGTTAGGCCTTTTCACAAATTTAATATCAAAACTGAGTCATACAATTACTTCATTCGTCTATTTCAGTCTAAACTCCATCTTGTTGGTCTTGCGCATGTTGAGGACCTATATCCTTTGCTAAGAGTATGATTCATCAAGCTGAATCCTTCTTAATGATCATCTTTTTCGTCTTTGAGAATATGCGTTAAGGGTAGTTTTTGAGAGCGCATTCACACATATGATAACATCTTTTATACGTAAGTGCCCACCCCCAGCCGTCTCGATCATTTCTGTTGCAGATACATGTAGCATGCCACGGACATATTTTTCAAGTGTTGTCAATAATGTCCTTGATACTAAAGAAAGTAAGAGCAAGGCCAGGGGAGAGAGCCTAGTCAGAGATATCATGACCAATGATGCAGGAATCTGCTGTGGCACTGATGGTCATGACCTCCCATTTTCCAGCTCCTTGATATTTCGAGAGATTGAGAATTATATGTAGTTATTTTTCAGTCTAAATGTTACACAGTCAAATCGTCTACAGTTCCCTTCTCAGTTAATCAGAAATTTATTTTTATTAATGCTTTCTTTATTGAGGGTAATATGCTTCAGTGAATTGCACTGCTTTCCAAGCAGGCCCTCATTTCGATACATTAAATACATACAAATAACAAATGTTACAGTGTTTTAAATATAATTAATTATGATACAGCGGAAATATATAATCAATTATGATACAGCGGAAATAAAGGATTTGAATTAGACCGAGTGACATATTTTCTAAATCAATATGAATAGATGGTGATAAATTGTTCCACAGATGGCCAGATCTGAAAAGGAAAGTGCGCACACCAGAATTTGAGTTGATTTTAGGAATGATTAAAGTATTACTTGAACGATTCCTGGTAGTATGATTGTGATAGTTATGTAAACATTCAAAATTGGATGATAAATAGGTTGGACTTACAGCTTTTTGAATAAAATAATAAGCATTTGAATTTTCCACCTATCACTTTTGCCCAATGAAGTAAGTTCATCATATCATTTATTGGTGTTCTGATATCAGCAGATAATATTGTTCTGGGTTAATATCTCGAGGGTGAAAACCAAAATGATGACCAAAACGTGTGCTAGTGCAGTGTTTTAGGCAGTAAAACAATGACATTTTAAATAATATTGCACTCTTGAGAACAATTTTGAAAATCATAAGGGAAGGGTTTTTCATCCTTTGTATAGGGTGAGTGAAAACACTGTTAACAGAGAAAATCAGCAACGAATTTGAACCAAATTCATTTCCAAATGCCCCTTTTTGCTCATAATTGAGGTCATGACAATCCCGAGCGCATATCTGTACCATCAAAAGTTTGAGACCACCCCCTTGATCCATTACTTTCCCTAGTCAGTGACATAAAAGCTCTAGAAGGACTAATTGTGAATTGTATTATATAGAGGCTATTCCATTTAGAATCCATACACCCCCTATGGAAGACATTGCCTTAATCTTCCCCATCACAGACAGGGATAATGAATTCAAATGGACATACCTACCTGGGCGACTCCATTTGAAATCTACACTCCCTGTGTGGAAGATTAAAAGTCATGTCTCCCATAGGGGGGTATACGGATTTCAGATGGAATAGCCCATTGAACCGATTTAAACAATGATAACCATGGTTAAGAGCAGCATTTTGAGATTCATTAACATAATGCTGGATTTCAATTTCCCGATTGAACACTTTACCAAACCATCGAATAACCTATCCATTGCTTGTATTGTTATTCTTCCCTCCTTCACTCCTTCTGCCAGTGTAGGTCTGCTAATACAGGGGTTATGTGACACAATGCTGGATTTCAATTGCCCTGATTTAACACTTTACTTGCGGCTGGCGTCTACAGACGACATTCCAAAATGTTTTAATTGTCAAAATTATTGAATTTCATTACCATAGTTGGAATCACCATGAGAAATGAATTTAGATAAGTACAAACATGCCTAGTATTGGTTCAGTAATCCTTGAGATATAGACCTTAAAGTTGGGAAAGGTTTCTGAAAAATCTGTATTGTACATTGTAAAATCAATAGCTGTGTGAAAAGTGTTAACACTTTAACAAACCATCGAATAACCTATCCATTGCTTTGTTATTCTCTCCTCCTTCTGCAGTTCCGCAGCGACACCCTCCCTCACCAATCCCAGAAGCTAGTATACGCCGGTAGCGGTCAGACCGTCCCCGATTGGCTAACATCTCTTGGCCTACCCATGTACATCAAGAGCTTCGTAACACAAGGATGGGACGCCCTGGAGATCGTCATCGCCATGGAGGAAGACGACCTCCGCAAATGCGGCGTCTCCAATACCAAACATCTTCGTCGGCTCACGACGGCAGTGGAACATCTGAAGATGTCTTGGAGAACATGATGCTGAAATATGAGGGCGCTTGTCACGCGTCCCAATGGCCTGTAGACACATTTTGTTGTTGTTGTTGTTGTATAACTATCACCTCGAAAGTGCCAAGGCATTTTCAGATTTTTGTATTCCTTGGGGCCAACAATATGTGATATTGTATTGCCCTCAAGCTCTTAACCTGGAACACCTGCATGAACTTGGAACACATTTTTAAGTCATGTCCCGGGCGCTTAACTCTAGGACAATGCAATATTTTTGGCCTTATCTTTAAAATCTGTGTTATATAGTAACTTCTTATGATTGACGTTATTGATGTGAGGTTAGTGACTGCGTATCAGTTGTTTAGAGGGTACTGTGGAAATTCATAACATTTCACTTCCGTACCAAGAAATTCCGAGGTCTGAAGTTAAACGTTATGAATTTTCACAGAACGCGATAAATAAACTGATTAAAGACATTAACCTCATTCATAAACGTAATACAATGAATCTGTTTTTTTCGAAAACACATAATTTCCTTACAAACATCGCCAACATATTGTCATTTTTCCACCTATACATGTATGTACACCTCTCCATGATTTAATCGAACAGCCTGCTAAGTAAATCGCACTTGCCAACGAATCAACAGCGATTGAACATGAAATGACAACACACAAGTAAGTGATTGGTGAGCTTGTTCATACGTTCCTGTGTCGGTCATGCTGTTGTTTTTTCAATAACCGGGATACCCTAAGGCTCAAAAAAAGAAAATGTAATGTTGTCCTCGACCGCCCGCTCGTCAGATTTAGGGCCGCTCAAAAAAAAAAAATCTTATCCCGATTTTTTTTTTCCCCGATTTTTTAAAAAACAGTTTTAATGGCATTGAATATTAAATTTAGTGTTTATAGCATATATGTGCGACTCTTGGAGTGATTACAACTTCTTGTTGGCTGAACGTTGAGCTCCTGCTGGTATAAGAAAATAAAAAATAAAAATTATTATTAAAAAAATCCGCCCGCCCGCCCCTCCTCTCTGAAAGCTGTGGAGGACAACATTACCTCTTTCTTTTTTTGCCTTATAGTACTGCATTAATGAATCGGAGACGTTTAACTTGGGAATATCTGACATACATATTCATGAATAATGAATATAAATAATATAATGATAAAAAAGATTCTCTTTTCAACCTGTAAAACACTAAAAATGTGTGGATACTTTATTTCGCTAATTGAAAATTATTGCTATTTTAGCGAGCATTTCATTTTGAGAATCCTGGCATTTTACTGTTACTTTCAATGCAAAATTAACAATTTTGCAGGTCTTTTATTAGCGAATCCACATCCCTAGCGAAATTCATGAAATGAAATCCCTCGCGAAATAATGTGGTTTTACAGTCAGACAAGGTTTTCGCTGCAAATTTCATCAGTTTTTTGACCCACCCAATCCATATGACACCAGAATTTGGTCATGAACTTTAGTTGTGTATACCATGAAAGTAACAGACCAGATAGAATTGGTAATCAGTTTCCCAAGTTGGAGACTGTGAAAATGTTATTTTATGAAAAAAGATGATAAATGTCATTTTTTGATTCAGATTGTTTAAGCCTGAAATTATATTATTCCATATTTGAGCATCGCAAATAATAATTTTGTTTTTTATATATAATTTGCTATATATTTTTTTCCTGTACAGAAAATGTGCACTTTAAGTACGCAAGTTTCCTATTTCATTAATTTACGATAACCTAACTGAATAATAATTCAATTGAATTTCATTAGTAATGTGTATATTTTAGAAACACATCGGTTTAGTGTATAGAAACCATTTTATTTCATTTATTCAAAATGAAACGGAATTATTACTGCAATACTGACAGGTTTTAGTTTGTAGAAACATTTTGATTTTCATGGTGCAATGTACACTCTAAGTTGCTTCCAAAGATTTGTGTTTTTATCCGGGGGGGGGGGGGGTGGGGGTGTTAATAGGTGGATATGAGGTTACGGGGATGTGCCGCCAAATAGAGTCCCTTCACTCTCTTGTAAATGGATGACCCCTTTTGGTAAATTTTTGGGTCTAAAATATACAGGAAAATTATGGGTTTCAGATAAACATATGGGTCCATTTCCCCCGCCCCCAGCCCCCCACCCCCTCCCCTCGAAAATTGGTAAATGTTTGGGTCAATTTTCAATTTGCTGGCGGCACATCCCTACCAAAAAATATCTGAGTACCCCCCTCCCCTTCCCCGTTTTTTTTTTATCCACACAAGAAATTCACAGTAATTTGTAAATAGATGAAGAAGATGTGTGATGTTTTGGCCGATTTGTAAAGAGATTTGTAAAAATGTATTAAGAAAACGATGGACAACTGGTGCAATTGTGGAATGATTTGGAGAAAAAAAGTGTTATTTTTGTGATTTTCAAATGCTTTCACTAAGTTTTTACGAATGATGTTATGTATATAGTCCTCATAATGATAAATTGTGATTCAAACGTGCAGTATTTCAGGTTCAGATGATTTGCATATATTGTGAAAGGATGTGGTGTTGTACGATTTGTTTGATAAAATGGTTTAGTAAATATTTCTCCATTCTATAACTATAGTCTGTCCCAATAAAACATGTTATAAGGTGACTACCCCCTCCCCCAACCTGTTCCATGGGCCCGACCGACCTAAAAAAAATTCTTTCCAAATTTGAGATTGGATTTTTTTAATATATTTTTAGTTGTTTCAATTTAAAAATAATTGTTATGAAAATGTCTGTTTTTTTAAATATTGGATTCTTTTGAAAATTTTGAAAACTTGAACATTGTTGAAAAATCACAAACATTTAAAAAAGCAAAACGAAAAACCCAACACAATTCAACCTATAGCTGAGAGGTCTGTTTGCCCGTAGAACAGGGGTGGTTTTATTGTCTAACAACCAGATTTATTTGAAATATGAACTACCCTGTATTATTTTGGTTTGATTAAGATTTGAAATTGAAGCTTGGGGCATACACTTGCAGTATAGCCTGAAGTTATGTGTATTCAATATTAATGTCCAACTTTCCCAGGGGAGGGGGGGCACTTATGTACAAATGATTTAATCATCCATGTGAATCCACTCTCGACAAACAAAGCAAAAGATATAGGTCCTAAGACAGAGTTTAGACTGAAAAACGTATGAAGCAATTGTCTGATTCAGGTTTGTTAGTAAATTTGTCTTAAAGGCCTAACCATTTTCGGCTATTTATACAATGATGACACGTGACTATCGACCCAAGCAACCTTTAGTGCGGATTCAGGTTAAAATAGACACCGTGATTATGATACCATTAGTATGGGCCCACGTTGTGTTCGATAAAGCACCCTTAATCTGTGTTTTCGTTCACGTGGATTACAACATTACACCTGACTGCCCCCCCCCCCCCCCAACCCTGGTCAACTTTATAACTAGTGGTTTTTAAGTGATAACGCAGCAATTGATACAATTAATGCAGTTATACTGCACCATTGTTAGGCGTACAGAAAGTCTATCGCATGCCGCAATACCCCCAGGTATAGATAGTCACTGAACAATTAGCCTGGGCAGCCCAGCGCTTGTGGTTCGGTGGTTGAATCCGCCTGCTAGTCTGGCGACCCAGGGGTCTGCGGACCAAACATTTTTGTCCTGATCCCTTTTACCGCCTCCCCCTATTTTGTTACATTATTCCAACTTGTGTAAGCTATAGTCACCAGCAGAGAAGTTCAGCACTGTGGCCACACACACAGGAGCAAAATAATGAACTTGTGGGCGGTAACATTCATGCCACCATAGATACAATTGAGCCAATAGGATGCGTGCGTTGGTCAGCTCAAAGTTTTGTCATTTAATTCCACCACTGGGAAGCGCACTTCTGTGATTAGGCCAAGTAACAAGAATTATGTGTTTCACGTCCCCATCTGTACCGATTTGTTATTTTCACAAATTCCTTCCAAGATTCCAAAAAAAAGTTAAAAAAAAAATCAAAAATCATACCTGTCTTTGTTGTGTGTCAGTGTGTCCATCATTTTCAACTCATATTTCAATGAAAAAGATGCGAGAAACACTCGTTGGCATAGATAGTGATACGAATATCGAAACAATTCTTGCAAAAAGCATGTAATTTGGCTTCTGAAAAATAACAAAAAATCCAAAAATAACAAATAGTAAGGGCCGCCCTCACTGATTTTTAATAAAGTCCGGACGTGAAACACATTATTTTTGTTACTTGGCCTTACGGTTTGTACGCGGCAATTACAGAAAAAGGTGCTGAACTACTTTTCAGTTGACTATAGTGAAAGTAATCAACATCAAGTATTAATTTCATATTGGTTCAAATATGTTAGAAAATGCTGAGGTGAATGACCATGATATTGCTAAGGATTTGTATATTTGTCATATGAAGTGAATAATTAATAGAAAAAGATTATGTCAGAATTGTGCCAATTATGATTTGTCAATATTGCGCCTCTGACTTGGCAAAATGATTTTTAATATAAAAATAATGTATTTTCTTAGCTGTATTTGCAAGACACAAACAGGTATCTTACCCATTTATGATATAAACAAATCCGGTAAGTTGTTTACTTCTTTTCTTTTCAGCGCAATGCGCTGCTTTCAAGTACGTGTATGCACTGCGTCTTGTCAAACAGGCGCACACGGCGGTTTGAGTTAATGCAGATCGTAGAATAACATGATCAAGCGTGATGATGTTATTACTGTATCCAACATCAAAGAAGATTTTAAAGACACCACCACTATGCATTGCATTGTGTTTTTGCAAAATGCGTTTTTGTTGCAAAATGCGTTTTTGCAAAATGCGTTTTGCAATGCGTTTTTGCAAAATGCCGTAAGTCTGGTCTCTAATTTGTCTCAGTTTCCATTGACATATGCACACAATCCAATCATGGCTTCATAGTGTGTTCATCGTCGGAGCTCTTAGGTTCTAGTTTTCATCAATAAATAAATTAGTTATCAGTGTTCCTTTTTCTTATCTCTAAAACTTAAGAGCTCGACAAATGCATCATGTGAAGAACACAATTGGTTGGTTGGCGTTCGCGCAATGCATTGTGTGAAGTCCTTAAAATCTTCTTTGATCCAACATGGTCTGATAACATTCTGGCAGCAAAGAAATCGCCGCATCCAATCAACCGCCCTCTATTTGAACATTTACATATTATAAACCACTCCCACTGCATAAGAATTAACCACAGTTGTTATCCGTAAAAAATATCTGTCAGGTAATTTAGACGAAATGTTGCCCATGACTAAAGACTAAACAAAAATGAAAAGCATCATTTTGGAAAACATGTATGGTTTTTTAAACATTGCACTGTTATAAATATGACCAAAGCCACAACAAATGAAGTGTCATTGGTATAGTAAACAGTGAAAAAGTACCATTACATTTGCGGTATGCGTCTTTATAACATCTGTAATAACACTGAGTGTCAGATTGAGGTAAAAGAGAGATTAGGCGGCGAAAAAAAACCCACCCTGTTTTACGGGCCCGACCGGCCCACATTTTGGGGTTTTCAAGATTTTTCAAGATTTTTTTTCTCAAATCATGTAAAAAAAATTTAGGTTTAAAAAATATAAAAATAAAAAGGCTAAGGCGACAGAAAATACCCCACATTTTTTTTTTTATTGAGTTTTTTTTTTTTTAAATCTTGAAATTTGTTGAAAATTCACCAACATTTTCACAATTATTTTTTGGTTATTGGAGGAAAGAAACCACAGAAAAGCTCCGACCCTACCTGAGAGGAAGACTGGGTCCCCGCGTCCCTCTATATGGCCGCCATCTTTAAAAATGGTGGACCAAAAAGAGGGACTGGGAAAATAGTACGTCCAAAAAGTGTGCGGTTTTCTCGGGAAATTCAATGACAACTTTGCATATATGAATATGCATACCAATACCGAGCATGAGTATTTGTACACAGCAACAACAGAAATACCACATGATTGGTCCATCAAAGGCAGTGCATTGAACGATCGTCACGGTGCGCCACGGGGAGGAACATCATGCACCCTAAAACGTCACTTGGTGTACAACGCCACACGAAACTACCGGTGCACTGTGGCGTGACTGGTGCATGAATAAGCTCATGTTTATTCACGAGTTTATCAGCGCACACTTTTGGAACTGTATTTTTGTTCTAGTCTTCACATTTGAGCACCCTCGCAGGGGCCGTGTTTAAAATAGGGAAGACATGAGGATCGAGTCTACCTCATGAGAGGTCTGTTTGCTTGTACTACAGGTTTTTTTTGTCGCTTTATCCTTACTATTTACTCTAATAAGCTATTTTATCAGAACTAAGGCCAAACAAAGAAGAAGGTCTGTCTCAGAAACATTAAAAATTAAAAAAAGAAAGAAGAAGTTTGTTAGCCCCCAGCGCGTAGACCTACGCGCCGTAGCTCATTTCACATACCAATGCGGGCGGGCTTCTGAGACAGACCTTCTTCTTTGTTTGGCCTAAGGCTATTTAGGATATAACATTTTAGCATGTATTCAGCATAGTCTGTTCTCTTATAAGAATGATTCATGAACAGTTAATAATATAGATGTATTTCATTATTTATTTCACAATGCTAACCAACAGTGGTTTAAAAGTTTTATTATAGAACATCAGCCAATCAGTATTCCTTGATATTTAATAGGACTTTATTATGTGAGGGCGCTATATACTGTATGAAGGTGCCAGAGGGTGACGGAAGAGTCGAAAAGGACTTTTCTTCATTTAGGCAAGGCCTATTTTTTGTGTGCATATGTGACAGTCTCATCAAAAAGGACATGTTGTCGGCAAACACAGTTTTGAGTATAGAGGTCAATATATTTAGTGAAATGTAAAAAATGTAAAAAATATGCTTCTTCAAACCATATCTTGTGATTACCAAGCCAGATTACCTTCAACATGGTATCATTTCAAAGCTTAAAATGTGCTCTTTCAAGTCATACCAATAACTCAGACTTGGACCTCCAACATGTCCAATTTGACGTGACGGGTCACATATGGCCCTTAGCATTTAAGTGTATTTGTGACCAGTCGAGTCAAAAAGGGCATGTTGTCGTCAAACACAGTTTTGAGATAGTGGCCAATATGTTTGGTAAAATATTAAATAAATAATAGTAAATAATATGCTTCAACAAGTCCATTTCGACGTGACATGTCACATATGGCCCTTGGCATTTAAGTCTATTTTCCCTATAAAGACTGATACCAAACAACGCGTTTGCCTTTAAATCGTCCTTGACATTCAAGCCAACACTAATCAATATGGAGAAGTCAGTATACTCCTTCTTGGTGGACCATTTTATTCTTTTATATCTGTGTGTATTACTCCTAACAAAGCACAAAAGTAAAATAAGAGTCAACTAATTAGGCTAATGTAACAACAGCATGTTTTGAAACTTATAAGGTCTATTAATTAGGCAGAATGAGATCTCTAAACATATAAAATTCGGAAAAAGTGTACTTTAGGTCCCAGATTCTGGACTGAACGAGTATCGTCCAATACTGGAACACCCAGTATCGTCCGATACTGGTACAAAGTCAGTAATGAAATTCAATAATTTTGAAGTTTTTGAAACATTTTGTGAAATTTTAGAATGTCCTCTGCAGACGCCTGCCGTGTGGGAAATGTTAACATAAAATTGATTTTGAAGTGTCGGTAAATATAATTTCTGAAACAAATTTGACATCCAAAAATTGAGTTGTAGAAAATATCAAATGAAGTGAGAAATTCCCAAAACAGAAAACAGTAAAGACTAGAAACATGCTGATATCTTTGATAGACAAGAACGCCCTCCAATCTTCTGTATTAACTCTTTCTACGCGGAAGTCGTCTGCAGACGACTGTTCCAAAATTTCACAAAATGTTTCAAAAATGTCAAAATTATTTAATTTCATCACCATTTTTGTAAACACCAAGAGAAATGCATTGAGATAAGCACAAACATGCCTAATATTGGTTCTGTAATTCTTGAGATAGACGTTGAAAGTTGGGAAAGGTTTCTGACAAATAAACTAATAGCCGCGTAGAAAGTGTTTAAACACTATGGGTACATACATGTATGTGTTAAAATAATGATACCTCCCACCTCTTAGGAGAGTCTCCGTCTGGTAATATGATTCTCAATGTAATTATGAGGTGGCTCTCAGTGAATGATTATTTTAGTATTGGATAGATGGGATATCGCCCATCACTAGACCAGTTGGTTGAGCGTAACACACTTGGTTGGTTACTTTTCCATGTGTTGTGTTCCATCACAATCGCATGGGAACTGTTGTGATGTAAGATGAAAACGGAGAGAAATTTGCAAAATATCAACCAGATTTGTAAAATAAAAGGGAATAATATGAGATTATGGAATGTGCCAACAGATATGATCAACTTCTTACACTTGCGAGAAATTAACAACCGCCGATTCAATCCCAAATGCTGGTAAATTAATGAATTGGTCTTGAGAAAAATGTGTGCAAATGTTTAAAAAACGATCACAATTAGGAGAAATTATGACGTAGGTGGGTCCATTTTTACTTAAAACAGGTACATTTTCAATTTACTAATCAACACGCCCCTATGACAAGGAGGGGGATAGGCATGTGATCAAGAAGGGGGGGGGGCATAATTGTGCTTACTACATGATTTGCCATTTCATTTTGGGCATCTGGTAGCCCTCGTAAACCTACTGTGACAGTTTCACGCCACATCCCAATGAAGAAATTATTCTAGTACATTTTCCTGAGGTTATATAATTGCTACTGTGCACTGGTTTAATATAACATCAATGAATATAAAGTGACTTTTTGAGAAACACTAGAATCTACATTGATGAGAATAAAGATCAGATGGTGTTTACTTGCGGAACCAATTGGAAACATGAGCCAACCTTGATAGTTGCTTGTATCAGTGACTTCAAAAAATCAGTAGCTTCAACTGAAAGTACCGGCTTAGCCGTCCCTTTAATTTAAATGTCACTGATTTGACTAACTCCTTCCCTAGTTTTTTTGCGACTGTGTTTAATATAACATGAATGGATAATTATAGCTTGTGAACAAATAAATAGTCGTATCATATGGTATTTACTTGGGCTAATACGAAACATAAGCCAACGTTGACACTTTCATGTAAAAAACCCAGACATTTAACTTCACAACTAATGCTATAGTCTACCGGCTATCTGTCTTCTCCTACATATTGGGAAAAAGTGTACTTTAGGTCCCAGATTCTGGACTGTACTAGTATCGTCCGATACTGGAACACCCAGTATCGGACAATACTGGTACAAAGTCAGTGTTCTAGTATCGGACGATACTAGGCTATATCAAATGAACCAGTATCGGGCGATGCTGGAACTAAATTATGTACCAGTATCGTTCAATACTGGGACAAACTACACTGGTAACACGTGTACCAGTATCGTCCAATACTGGAACATAAAAACGTGCCAGTATCGCTCGATACTGGAACACAATTTGGTGTTCCAGTATCAACCGATACTGGAACAGTAAAATCGTACCAGTATCGAGCGATACTGGCAACTTTCATGTTCCAGTATTGAACGATTCTGGTATACCAGTATCTGGGACCTAAAGTACACTTTTTCCACATATTGTATAGCGTACTTCCACTCAGAAAATTAAGCTTTAAATGGACATAGAGAGATTGCCGAGAAAATGAAATTTGGAAAAACGGAATGGTTTCAATAGATGTGCCACCAAATAGGGTCCCATTTTTCACCCGTCTGGTAAATGAGTGACCCCTTTTCATAGCCATTTTTGGTAAATTTTTGGGTCTAAAATCCTTAAATTTGCTGGTTTTCACAGACATTTGAGCAACATCTGTCAAATATGTAGGGAAATTATGGGTCTCTGGTTATATATGGGTCCACATAAAAAATATTAAGCAACACTTGCTATGCATAACCATTGGGCAGTTTTTGGCGTTGTACATGTTGAAGGGCGGGGAAAACATACAAGGTTTTAACAGAACAACGACGTACAATATTAATATTGGAACAGTTTTTCTTCAATTATGTTTGAAACCTAAAACTTATCTCAAGTATTTCAGATTGATTGTTAGCCGGTGCTAAATAATGCCCCCAAGTATTGTGAGTGTATATTTGTACTGTATAGTCACTGAAATGCCATTGCTGAACATGGCAGAACTTATTTTAATCAAGTTGCCATGGGTATTATATTACCCTATAAGGCTGACATAAATGTATACCCTATACCCTTAAACTATCATTCTTATTATATATTGGCGCTATTATTATTATTATTACCAGAATGAACATGTGATTATAACAAAATGTCAGTATGATATTAAACGGATGAACATATTCTTTTCCCCCAATATGCAAAGTGCCTTTGACCTTTGACATGTGTATTATACCATGTATATGGATTGTAATTTGGAGTGTGCATTGGTGATACGGCCACTTGAGTCATATACAGTGGTGAATATTAAAACAAGAAAAGCTTTAAAATAATTGTGTGCTGTGTTTTTATTGAATTAGCGAGATTGTTACAGTTTATGGTAACATTGTTTATTATGAAGTTAGCTATTTTCAATTTAATACAGATCTTTGTTTGACAGGGCCTATTAAGCAAAGGGATTCGTCAAATATAGATTCAGGTTATTTGACGAATCCCTCTGCTAATAGGCCCCTGTCAAACAAAGATCTACAAATGATATACAAATAAATATCAACTAGTCTCAATTGATTGGATGGTGTTGACCACACAGAGGTTTATTTAAAGCAATACACAGCAGTGTTGAGAGTTATTTTTTCATATAATTTACTTCAGAATTCAAGATGATAATTAATAATAGTCGTTTTTGCTGTTGCCACTCACGAAATCACAAAAGCAGCCTTTATGCCCAGCATATTTATATTGTGACTGTTTATAGCTGGGGAGCATACATGATTTTGAATTAAACACATTGAAACACATGTGACTTACCCTAAATCAAGGTCAATCAACCACCCAAGTTGACAAGGATGTCCACTTGGGTTTAATTTTACCAACTTCAAAGAACATTTTGGTATATAACTCCCTGTGTCAGCCTCAGACTGGGACCAAAAAAAACCTATGCTCCCCAACTACTAGAGAAATTATGATCTGCGATAGATCAGAATATTTGAATTCATGTTTGTACAAAGAGGGCTGATTTTTCTTAAACCTTACAAGTGTAAGTTCATACATGTAATATCCCAGTTTGTATTAATATGGAGGGCGCAGCCTCCAAGACATCACGTATAAACCTTTAACCAAGAGGTTAGTTAAGTTAAGATAGAACCATTTTCGGTGAGCCATTTTCGGTGAGCTAAGGAACTGTTTTTGTTCTTCAAGTTTCCATGAACCTTACTAAGGTCATGTAAAGAACCCCTTTCTTAATGAACCTACCCAACATTTTCAGAACATCTGAAGATAAAAATATCTTTAGGACTAAATCTGGTTCTGTATCACATTTGGGGAACATTGTTGGTTCTTAAAAGAGCCTTTAGAGATTAGAGGAAAACAAAGTGTTTTTAATTTAAAAAAAGAGTGCGTTTATGAAATCAATATTATCACATTCTAAGACTATATCACATTGTGACACGATCAAGGGAAATTAATCGGATGTCAGGAATATTGATTTTGAGTTGTAGGTTAAAAGAAGTGACAAATTATTATGTTTAGGCTTTGTTTTCTCAGTTGGTAAATTGTTTGTAACTTAAAAAAATAGAAGGTCCATTTTAGTGGGTTTGAACCACACTAGCATTTTCGCCTGCTTGTAAATTAATTGAAATGATGGACACACATCACAATTGAAAACTCTGACATGCGACTCATTTAGCTTGATAATGTCACATACCGTATGTCAGAAACACCAGATGGATTAGGGAGTGTTCATTATTTACGCCAGGGAGAGGAATGGAGGATTTCAGTGTTTTTTAACCCTTTTTTCCAAGTTCCCCCCATCTCAAGTTTTTAAAATTTCAGGTTCCCCCCTGACTAGTAGAAAAAAAAATCATGTTCCCCCACAAATATTTTCAATTTATGCAATTCATAAATTTGTCAATATCCATAAACCGCACATCAAATATTGTTTGATGGTCAAGAAATGATAGACATCAATGATATCAAGGGCTATATAGTGTCAGAAGGATCTGCATTTTGGGCCAAAATGATCCAACAACATTGAGAACAATTTGGTCACAAAAGGCCTGGATGTTTTTGTCTGGCTCTACAGGTACAGTGTATGCAAATCAAATGAAAAAGCATTTTCACAGAATGCGATTAAAGCAAAAATATACCCAAAGCTAAGTAAGCAATACCTGATCACGCGTATGTATCCTGGCGTAATTTAAATATCTTGGTGTCAAATTTGATAGTACCATGTCTTGGTCATCACACATATTACTTGGCAAATAATGTTTCCAAGAGAATCGGTGTTATTCGTCGTGTAAAGCATTTTCTTCCACATCCAACTCTTGTGATGTTATCCAATGCTCTTGTGATTCCTCATTTTGATTATGCCAGCCCAGTATGGTCCAACTGTTCAAATACATATCAAGCAAGACTTCAAGTCTTACACAACCGTTTAGCCAGAACAATATTATCTGCTGATATCAGAACACCAATAAATGATATGATGAACTTACTTCATTGGACAAAACTAAATGATAGGTGGAAAATTCAAATACTTATCATCTTATTCAAATGTTTAAAAGATATAAGTCCAACCTATTTATCATCCAATTTTGAATTTGTACATAACTATCACAATCATACTACCAGGAATCATTCAAGTAATACTTTAATCATTCCTAAAATCAACTCAAATTCTGGTATGCGCACTTTTCTTTTCAGATCTAGCCATCTGTGGAACAATTTATCACCATCTATTCGCATTGATTTAGAAAATTTGTCACTCGGTCAATTCAAATAATATATTTCCACTGTATCATAATTTGTATTATAATTTATATTATATATAAACACTAACATTTGTTATTTGTATGTACTTATGTATCGAAATGAGGGCCTGCTTGGAAAGCAGTGCAAGTCACTGAAGCATATTACCCTCAATAAAGAAAGCATAAATAAATAAAAATAAATCCCACCAACTAATCCCACCAACTTCCAATAAACTTCCAACGTTCTAATGTCCCTCGCATGCCTCTCCTCCCCTCCCTTTTCTTTTTGCTTTTTCGTTTGTCCTCCAGTGGCGTAACTAGGTTTGTTATTTGGGGGGGGGGGGGCGAGGGCTGGAATTAAAGCGACAAGATTGTCTTTACTAAAGTAATGCGTGCGTAGCGCGCGAAATTTTTAAACTTTACACTTATTTTGGCTATGATTGAAGTACATTTTGGCTCTAAACAAGGTTGTACCCAACAATATTGTATTTGGAGGACACATGCGCGCGCTACGCGCCAATTTAAAAATAAAATAAAATTCGTGTTCCCCCTTAGTTAATCAAAAAAAATCGTGTTCCCCCCTGTCTCTACAGATTTTTTTTCGTGTTCCCCCCTTAATTCCTCCATTCCCCCTGGCATAAATAATGAACACTCCCTTTAGAGAATCCATTTGGATCCGTCGCAAAATTAATAATAGGGAGCTTTCGATTTCTACGACGGACGCTTCTACGACAAGATGACACCTCGAGTCATGTGCGCATGCGTCGATTTAGCAATCCGTCGGTCGTCCAATTTCTGGGACCTGTGATCTTAAGCTTTCGATTTGCGCGACGGACGCTTGTACGACGGTAAAACACAAAACGTTACCGTCGTCCCCACGACGGTTGTTAGTCCCTATACGCGTTGTAGCATTTAGAGGACAAACGGATGACAAAATTGACGCATTCGCACATGACTCAAAGTGTCATTCAACCGTCCCAGATTCATCCGTCGGGCAAATCGAAAGCTCCCTAATAATCAGCCGAAGACAGGTCCTATAAATTGAACAACCGATGGATTTATAAGTCGACGCATGCGCACATGACTCGAGGTGTCATCTTAAGCGTCCGTCGTCCAAATCGAAAGCTCCCTAATGACATGAAACGGCATCTAATGAATGGCGACGAGGGGGCCTATGAACTGAAGCACACACCTCTACGACCAATTGGCCCAGATTACGTCATCGAAACATCCCGTGACGTCACCAGAAAGTCAACACCTGGCAACTCTGGATCAGCAGTCATACGTATACACCATTGAAAAAGACATCCGATCGGACGACTGTCTGGAACAGTAAGTTCAAATTTATATGACATTTTCTTATAATGTCACATCTCATTTATCAAATAAAGTGGACAATTAAGAATCAACGCCTGCTTAAAAAACAAAAACAAAAACAAAACATGACTCTTTGAGGAGGGAGGGGTACTACGGGTAACAGCGAATATGTATGAATTTGACTTGAAACAATTCAGAATTCCTCCCTAAATGTCGTCTTTGGGTTTAAAAAGTTGCAATTTCTCATAAAGGAGATAGGGTTGGGAGGCAGAATATCCATTCAAAATGCATGTTAGATTGTTTGTTTAGAGGGCGGCATTAAAGGAGTTGCACTCAAGTGGATAGAGTCATACCTTAGGCCAAAAAAATAAAAATGTTATGTTGTCCTCGACCGCCCGCTCTTCATTTTAGGGCCGCTCCGATTTTTTTTTTTTCAGATTTTTTAAAAATTTTAAATCGTATTTTTTGTAAACAAAAATCGTATTTGTTTTTTTCAGATCTTTTTATTTCAGGTTTTTTTTTCAGATTTTTTTTTCAGATTTTTTTCTTCAGATTTTTAACAGTTTAAATGGCATCAATATTAAATTAAGTGTTTATAACATATATGTGCGGCTCTTAGAGTGATTTTAACTTCTTGTTGGCTGAACTTTGAGCTTCTGCTGGTAAAAGAAAATTTAAAAAAAAAAAAAAAAAAAAAAAAAAAATCCGCCCGCCCGCCCCTCCTCTCTGAAAGCTGTGGAGGACAACATAACAAATTCTTTTTTGCCTTACCGGCAGAACAACAAGCGTTTGCATCAATGGAGTCTCCTCTGATAGCCACAGATTAAGATATGGGTTACCACAGGGATCTATAGTTGGTCCCCAGTCATTTGCCAATTACTCCATTCCAATTGGCCGCACCATTAGGAAGCATAACCTGCAATATCACCTGTATGCAGATGATATCCAAATGTATGTACTTGTGATATACATGACGAGGAATCCATATCTACTGCCCTGTCTCGGCTTTCTTCATGCATATCCGACATCAAATCATGGATGACTCTCAACATGTTGAAGCTCAATGAACAGAAAAAAGAGTTCTTTATCCTGTTTCTCTTCAGGTCGGCGACAAAGTTATCAAGCCATCTGACAGCGTCCGCAACCTCGGCGTTGTGTTTGACAGCTCTATGTCCATGCATTCTCACATTAAAACCTTATTGTTCTAGCCTAAACTTACCAACTCAGAAGCATAACCCGGATACGTAAATTTATGGACAACGTGTCAAACTGCGCCCGGCTTCGGATACTACTATACCCAACTAACTCAGCATTCATCCATCAGAACTCTTAAATCAGCCAGCAATCGGACTTTCACCTATGTCGCTCCAGCAATGTGGAATCACCCTCCCGCTCTCACAAGAAATCGTGACTCTTCACACATGTTCAAGAAATCTGTCAAAACATATTATTTGTGTCCAAATGTTGTGTAACTTGTATCATATTGTACTTTATGATGTTTGTTTGTTGAATATCTTTTTGTTCCCTTGGGTTTGCTTTTCTTACGCGTATGTAATGTTTATATTATACATATCAACTCTAGGTGTCAAATTAAAGATATACACCCAACATCACGCTTCAGAGGTAAACATTCATCAATCTAAAGCCCATATGTTGTATTAAAATTCTTATAATTATATCTAATTAATTATACCACACAATCCGTTTAAATGAAAGTGGTCTATTAGTGTTTCCTTTACAAAATCAGAATTTAAAAAAAATAGGAAGGCACTTCCATTTACAAAAAATATATTGAATACTTTCTTCAAAATTGGAATGTAATAGGAACCCCGCCCCCCCTCAACAAAAAAGGTTTATGGATTGAAGCTTCGTAACCCAATTACCCATTTGTTTGTCCAAGCGGATATTGCTAGCTTGTTTCCTGGCCGTTCTCAGACGACGATGGACACGCGGAAACCTAAATTTTGAATTCATATTGGAATACCACGTAATCGCGAATGTTGATCTAATCATTTTGAAAAATTCATCATAGGTTAGAAGAAAATGTTTCCAATCCAAAACCGTTGTGGGTGGCTAACCACCCGCAGTGTCAGTATCATTTTTTGAATTTAAACCGTTGTTGGACACACGCTTGTGCCCTGAAAGCCTATATAAGCATGCTGGCTGAATGAAATGAAAGTTAGAAAAGATGGAAGAAAAGAATTAAGTAAAAAGACTCACTTCCAACAAATAACCTTTACACAGTGAATATCACGGACACCGCACAGACACTGCACAGTGCTTTGAATGAATGAATGAAGTTATTTGGAAAACTTGACACTTTAGTACATTAGAGTTGATTATAGGATGTCAGGTCAATTATTACTATTAATAATAATTAATAAAAGGGGCTCAAAAAATTTCGCGCAGTCCAAAAAAATCGCACAGTAAATGTAATACATTTACAATTTTGCCTTCTATTTGGCTAATAACCTCGGTCTTTTTTCTCAATTTGTTCCTATTTCCTTTTTTTCTCACTTTTTTTTTTTTTTAGAGGGGTGGGGGGCGGGGGCACAAATTGGATTTTTTCGTCAAGGGGGGCATTTGCCCCCCCCTGCCCCCCCCCCCCCCCCCCCCTGAGCTACGCCACTGGTAGCGTTGACATGGTTGAACTAATGACAATCCCCACTCACAATGTGAACAACGCCACAAATAATAACAATCAAGAACATAAAAAATTCACAAAAACATTAATCAAAGAAATCGCTCTCAGATTTCATCATTAAAGTCTTTAACAATGTTTTGAATGAATCCACAGATTTTGCAGTTTTTACATACTCCGGAAGCTTATTCCATAAGCGAGGTGCAGCACATAAAAAAGAACGTGATCCACAGGATTTTGCAAATCGCGGTTCAGTGAAAAGTATTTTGCTGTTCGAACGCAATTGTCTATCTTGCTTGTATGGAGTTAGAAGATTTGAGATATACAATGGTGACATACCGTATTAATAGTTGATTTATAAACATAAATAAGTATTTTGAAGATAATTCTGTCCTTTATTGGAAGCCAATGTAGATCTCTTAGAACTGGTGTGATATGCTCAGTTCGTTTGGTGCGTGTGATAATTATAGCAGCTATATTTTGTAAGCGACTGAGACGCTTGATCTGGAGATTCGGGAGTCCATAAAGCAGAGAATTTCCCATGTCAAGGCGCGATGTAACAAATGCATGGACGAGTTGTTCAGTAGCATCATTTGTGAGGTATTCCCTGATAAGTCCTATGTTACGAAGATGAAAAGAAGATGATTTGCAAATCGCAGAAATATGATGATTCAGTGTCATATCAAAATAAGCGCCTAAATTGCGAACTTTACTTGCTGGAACAATAGAAGAATTCCCAATACGTAAATGGGGTATATTTACTTTGTCACGTAGACATTTAGAACCAAATACAATGAATTCGCTTTTGTCATCGTTCAGTTTCAAAAAGTTGTCAGTCATCCACTCGCGTATTTCAGTAACACATGATTCCAGCTTATTCAGTGCACAATCAGCATCATTTTGAGTAGGCTTGAAAGACACATAGATTTGAGAGTCGTCGGCATATAGGAATGATAATCAAGATTGTATTTGCACATAATTTCACCGAGGGAACATGTATACAAAGAGAATAAAACCGGTCCAAGCACACTACCTTGAGGCGCTCCATATTGAAGATTAGATGGAGCAGAACATTTATCATGAATTTGAACAGATTGAGATCTATTCAACAAATAAGATGCAAACCATTGAAGCACTGTTCCGTTTAATCCAAGTTGCTGAAGACGCTTGATTAAAAAGCAATGATCCACAGTGTCAAAAGCAGCTGATAGATCAAGGAGAACGAGAGCAACAAGTCTACCCCGATCCATCGCTGATAGAATGTCATTTTCCACTTTGAGTAGTGCAGTCTCAATGCTATGGTTGGTACGATAGGCAGACTGGCGATGATCAAGAATGTTGTTAGTCTGAAGATAAGGCAAAATTCTGGAAAGTACAATGCGCTCAAGAAGTTTTGACAGAAATGGTAGATTTGATACCGGGCGGTAATTCTTCAGAATTTCATGGTCGAGACTAGGTTTCTTTAAAAGTGGGCAAATAAGTGCAGTCTTAAAAGTTGATGGAAAAATTCCAGAGGAGAGAGATTGGTTAATTATCTTAGTAATTACTGGGAGAATAACATGCGAGTAGTCAATTATTATTACAAGTAAAAGCTAACACGTACTCTTTGGAATCTTACCCATCCAGCCTGACCATGCTGACAGCGTTATTCTAAACAAGACCCAATTTTGCCGAACTCGAGGAGGACTCAAATGCTGAGTCCTCGAGTTCGTTAGGGTCCGAGTCCCGAGTCCAAGTCCGAGTCCTACAACACTGATCTCAACTAAACTTGGTGACAATAATCTTTGGGTAAGGTTATTTTGATATGACTCAAGGAGTGTACCCAGATTGACGTCTAATGTACCCTATATGACTTTTGACCCCATTTAGGCGACTCCGCTAATTTATTTACCGTAAACAACATTTAGATTGAAACTGATATATATACACATTCAAATATTCAATAAAAATAAGTTCCCCTTTTGATTATGCCTGATATTTTTAAAATGAGTTACTTCATCGAAACGAGCTTTGGCACACTATGAGCGTGTTTCTGCTGGGCAAGTTACCGCTAATAAACGCTAAGTTTGCCCAGTAGAAACAGGCAGAACCGGGCAATAATCGGTATTTTTGGTAATCCCAAAAACCTTCACAAAGCAGGTTTGGAACCAGCAATAATCGGCAATAAACCCAGCAGAAACAGAAAGGTGATTCTTAGCGGTTTGCGCCGTGAACCGTGTCACGCTGGGTTATACACATTATTGTGAAGCAATCTTTTTCAGGTGCGGTGGCATTGTTTGGGATTACAAAAGGTCACATGTCTTGGCCCATCGACTAGGATCGATAAACTTAGCGGTAACTTTTCGCGAGTAGAAACAGGGGGGATTAAAAACTGACTGATTGAAACTTAGCGTTTATTAGCGTTTACTTTTTGCAGTGCCCCAGCAGAAACACGCTCTATATGTTACTTACGAGTGCACAGCAACACTAGAACGGAGCTATAGCTACGCAGGTGTTATAGGCCTAATGCTTGAATGAGCACACATTGAATGGAGGAATACCTCAATTCAAAAGTTGCCAAATGATGTATTGAAGGAGAATGGTTAAGCAACTTGAGCATGGGTCTTTGCTTGAACACCGCACAGTTGTTGTGCTGCTTGAATGAGCACACATTGACTGGAGGAATACCTCATTTCAAAAGGTAAAAATGCGGTGTTCAAGCAAAGACCCTGGTTCAAGCTGATAATTGATTAGAATCGCTTAGACCTACGCTAGGCATGGGCGTTCTAAAAACATTCGTATCTTCGACGGCGCATATCTCGAAACTGTTGCCTTGACCTTAATTATTGTTGTCGTTTAAAAGAAAGCCAAGACCATGATCTTCATCAAAAATGTAAAGTTGAAGCAACCAGTTGCTTTATAAGCGAGAAAATGGCTTTTAATTATGGCCCAATTTACACAGTAGGTATAGGGGATTTGTTTAGTGGTGTGTATCCTACAGGCCTATATGGATGCTGACAGCGTTATTCTAAACAAGACCCAATTTTGCCGAACTCGAGGAGGACTCAAATGCTGAGTCCTCGAGTTCGTTAGGGTCCAAGTTCCGAGTCCGAGTCCGAGTCCTACAACACTGATCTCAACTAAACTTGGTGACAATAATCTTTGGGTAAGGTTATTTTGATATGACTCAAGGAGTGTACCCAGATTGACGTCTAATGTACCCTGTATGACTTTTGACCCCATTTAGGCGACTCCGCTAATTCATTTACCGTAAACAACATTTAGATTGAAACTGATATATATACACATTCAAATATTCAATAAAAATAAGTTCCCCTTTTGATTATGCCTGATATTTTTAAAATGAGTTACTTCATCGAAACGAGCTTTGGCACACTATGAGCGTGTTTTTGCTGGGCAAGTTACCGCTAATAAACGCTAAGTTTGCCCATTAGAAACAGGCAGAACCGGGCAATAATCGGTATTTTTGGTAGTCCCAAAAACCTTCACAAAGCAGGTTTGGAACCAGCAATAATCGGCAATAAACCCAGCAGAAACAGAAAGGTGATTCTTAGCGGTTTGCGCCGTGAACCGTGTCACGCTGGGTTATACACATTATTGTGAAGCAATCTTTTTCAGGTGCGGTGGCATTGTTTGGGATTACAAAAGGTCACATGTCTTGGCCCATCGACTAGGATCGATAAACTTAGCGGTAACTTTTCGCGAGTAGAAACAGGGGGGATTAAAAACTCTATATGTACGTGTGCACAGCAACACTAGAACGGAGCTATAGCTACGCAGGTGTTATAGGCCTAATGCTTGAATGAGCACACATTGAATGGAGGAATACCTCAATTCAAAAGTTGCTAAATGATGTATTGAAGGAGGATGGTTAAGCAACTTGAGCCAGGGTCTTTGCTTGAACACCGCACAGTTGTTGTGCTGCTTGAATGAGCACACATTGACTGGAGGGATACCTCATTTCAAAAGGTGAAAATGCGGTGTTCAAGCTGATAATTGATTAGAATCGCTTAGACCTACGCTAGGCATGGGCGTTCTAAAAACATTCGTATCTTCGACGGCGCATATCTCGAAACTGTTGCCTTGACCTTAATTATTGCTGTTGTTTAAAAGAAAGCCAAGACCATGATCTTCATCAAAAATGTAAAGTTGAAGCAACCAGTTGCTTTATAAGCGAGAAAATGGCTTTTAATTATGGCCCAATTTACACAGTAGGTATAGGGGATTTGTTTAGTGGTGTGTATCCTACAGGCCTATATGGATGCATAATAAGTCACTAATAAATCGCCCATTCCTCATTCTAGACCATTTTAAAAAGAGCAATACGGTGTCTTGTTATAGGGGGCGGTTCGCGTAGCGAGCCGAACCCTATTAGGGTGGGATTGGCAAAATGATGAGATTTAGGTATTTCTAGATATTTTTGTAGTGTATGCCACTGCCACATTCGTAAAATATATGTACCATAATGCAGCATAGTTTATTAGTTCCCCGCAGCCCGTGATGGAGTCAAAGATATTTGTTTTAGTCTGTTGATGTATAGATGTTATTCGTAATTGGCGCACTTACCGTCAAAAGAGGGCCGTGCTATACAACTGAGCATGCTCAGAGCAATTAGTGCTCTGAAAACGAGGCTAGAGGCGAGAGTGATGTAGTTTTTCAATGTGGTGAACTTTGCACTGATCATAAAAATTCGTCACACTTCTGAGCTGTTCAATATTTGACCTTATTACATTCGTGAAATAAATTTGAACATATAAACTATCTTTCCCATTAGTTTGAAATAAAATGTTTGCTGGTAACCGACACTATCTAGGAAAATGTAGAAGTTCACAGTTCATTATATTGCAGTAAAAGTACGAGATTGTATGTCTCCCTCTTTAGTTTGAAATCGCCAATTACGAATAACGTCTATGGCCATGTGTTTTGAACTCACCACCCAAAAAGGGTGGTGGCGTTGCATTTTTGGTGACGAATCATCCATCTCTTTCTATTAACTCAACAACTAAATGTAGTAGAACTATGGTTAAGGTGTCATGTGAAAGCCTATTTATTTAGCTACATTGAGTGAATAAATCAGGTATTTCTATAAATGTTTGGCTGAGATATGATTGATTATGTTGTGAAAGTCAGAGGTGGTGGCGGTGGCGGTGGCGGCGGTGGCGGTGGCGTTGTGTACAATCTCTATGGGGAATATAGAAAATGTTCCCAATTCTACGTTCAAATTACAATAACTTCTCTTCTCTGTACGGTACAAACATAATTGTGTTCTCATTTTATAGATTGTTTTATATTCTATAAGTTTCTGTTACAACAAACGTGTCAACTATTACGTAACAATTGTAATCACGAATCGATTGCATTTTCCTTGGCTTTTTCCCTATTCACTACACAGTGAACTTGCCCTAATTCAGCGGTTTTACATACATGACTATAACAAAAGATATATTTAACCGATGATAGCAACATTATACATTTTTGGAAAGCTTTCAAATAGGGGAATTCAAAAATGCCGTTTAAATCAGGAAAGGGTGTATACCCAAAGAAATATACTTGTAAACGCTAATAAATATGAAATTTAAACGTTTGTGCTCATTTACTTCTCGATATAGTGTATTTCAACATGTTTACCATTGACAACTATTATGTTCTGATGGGTATTTGCATGAGAAACTTAAATATGCACAGTAAAATTATGATTGGGATTGGTATAAAAATATTATTGAGCTTAAATCAAAATATGAAAAAAAATCGATATTTTTTGAACATTCCTAATCACAACATGTTACCATTAGGTCTTATCTAAATTCCAATAGCATATTTGGATTCCTTGTGAGATTACCGTTCAGAAAATATATATTTGTTATGGGTAGAACAAATAGTTATTGCGATATGCTAATTCGAATCTCAGATGGTGTAAAATGTAAAAATCTGGACATGCAACGGTAAGGGTGGCGAGTTCAAAACACATGGCCCTATTGGTTATACTTCCAACAGAGAGACATAATAGATCATCTTGTTTGACTATACACAGACACAAGTATGAATTGTAATTTTGTTCTTCAACAATTTCAATACAAGAACTACGACGTATTTTGCACAAAATGAAATATTGAAATTGAAATTCCAAATAATTTATTTTTATCAGGAATTACAATTTTGTGTGCGGCTTGATATAAAGAATAGTTTTTTATTCATTAAATTCCATGCTTATTTGGGAACTAATAGCTCTGGCAATACATAGTATTGATGTTTAAATCAAACCAAATATAATGTAGGCCTAGCCATTACATCATGTAACCTATTTTTACACAGAGTTGTGGCATCGTCAAAATACAGATAAATAGGACATGTAATAAATATAAGAGGACCTGACGTTTCGATTCTAACAGAATCTTTATCGAAGGTAAAATGACAGAATACAACACACACACAACATATATATATATATATATATATATAGACAGAGGAACAATAGGCAGGAAGTGACAGGAGATAATGTAACACAGAGGGGGTCAAAGTGACAGATGGATGAATGGGGGAAGGTATATCAAACTTGACAGCTGATTGATGAAGTGGATAATAACAAAAGGATGACATAGACAAAGGGGAGATTAAAAAGTAAAAGGCAAATGGGATAAGAAAAAATGGTGAGTAAAATCCACAATGGTTATTGATGACTACAAATAAATAATAAAATGGATGGAAATGTAAAATGACTGAGGGATGCATTAAAGAAAACAAGATAAAACAAAGTGGGAGTAGGCCTATGGTAACAAATAATGGAAATGCACTGGAACGAGTAATGAAAATTACTGTGCATAGGAGACAATGTCGAAAATGAAAACATAGTGTCACACATAAACAAGAAGTAAAAAATTGAAAAATGAAGTGAAGAAAATGTGGAGAAAAACAAACGGTAAAAAATACAAGTGATAGGTTAATCAGATACAAATGGAGGAGGTGGGGGGGGGGGGGGGGCTGAGTCTAATAATCATTCCCTTCATGGATGTTTAGGCCATGGGGCTGAATAGTGAGAAGACGCTTCATCCATAGCTTCTCTCTACTGAGACGTACCACTTCTGAACGGCTACCTAAAGATTCAATGCCCTGTAAGATCATATCAGACATGGTGTGGTTGGGAAGGTTAAAGTGGTGTCCGACAGGTGGCTTGTTGGTGTTGACCGTCGATCTGTGACCATAGAAGCGCTTCTTCAGTGAGTTTTTGGTCTCACCAACATACTGGACTCCACACACTCTACATGATAAGAGGTAAATGACATTAGATGTAGTACAAGTGATGTGACCCTTCGTCTTGTAGGTGGCATGGGTGGTGTCACTAGTGAAGGAATCGCTTTCCTTGATGTGTTCCCGGTGTCGGTAGCCCAGGATGGGTATGTCAGGAACTGCACGGCGAAGACGGTCTGATGTGTGGAGAATGTGGTGGTTAGTGTTGGTGATGTGACGTAGAGGAGAAAGGTTAGGATGAAATGTGGTAACAAGGGGAATCTTAGGGGTGCGGTCTTGGTTTCTAGACTTCTCCTGAAGGACTGTGGCTCTCGGGAGAGAGTGGACTTTCTTGATGGCTTGCTGGACTTTGGTAGTGATGTGACCCCTGGTAACCAGATGCTTCTTCAAATTCTGTGCATGAAATAAGAATCTAGATTCGTTAGAGAAAATACGTCGGAGACGGAGAGCCTGACTATATGCTATGCCAGTCTTACAATGGCGAGGGTGGCAGCTTGAAGCATGGAGAGACTGGTGCGTATCTGTGGGCTTGGTGAAGAGATCTGTAGACAGTTTACCATTCTCAGCTTTCTGTATGGTTACATCAAGAAAGTGTGCCTGTTGGTGGGAGTAATCAGAAGTGAACTTAATGGTCCTGTGAAATGAGTTCATGTGATCAATGAATGTGAGAAGACAGCTTTCATCACTGGTCCAGATAATGAATACGTCGTCGATGTACCTCAACCAAATCCAAGGTCGACAAGGTGCTTCAGCTAGCAATTGTTCCTCCAGCCTAGACATGAAAAGACAAGCCCATGAAGGAGCCATCCTAGTACCCATAGCTGTGCCATGTACCTGCAAGTAGGTCCTGTCCATGAAAGTGAAGTTGTTCTTGGTTAGGACATGGTTCATGAGGCATTCAATATCAGGTATGGGAGGACTGGAATGACCAATTTTAGCCAAAGCTGCACGGCTTGCTTCGATGCCTTCCTATACATACATACATACATACATAACATTTCTTATAAGGCGCAATATCCAAATACATGATCAAGGCGCAACAAAACAAAATTATAGCAATGAATGAGAATATGAATATAACAAAATACCAATACAATCAATACAAATATGATTTTAAGAGTTTCTTAAAGATTGCAGTAGAACCGGCATCTCTAATATGGTGTGGAAGTGAGTTCCATAGTGACGGACCTGCAACGGAAAAGGCTCTTTCACCTATACGTTTCCTACTGGAGGGTATTGAGAGTAGAGTCCTGTCCATTGCAGATCTAGTCACCGGGCCTATTGAAGGGATTGAATTGTGAGAAAGTAAGTTACAAAGATATTTAGGACCACAGTCATTTAAACATTTGTAAACGTAGAGACACATTTTGAACTTAATGCGTTTTGTGACTGGTAGCCAATGCAGAGTCTGCATTAGAGGCAAGGGCGTCCCCAGACCCTTTTCATTTGGGGGGGGGGGGGGGTGTAAAGGTCATCAATTGCCGACAGAGCCATTTGTGCCGACAAAAAAATTTTTCGGCTCGCTTCGCTCGCCGGAATTCATACACGCATATTTTAGTATGGACTGTATGGTCAGAACCGTCAATCAGTTTTCAGACATGGTCGGGGGACACTAATTTGATAATGATAATTGAAATGTTAAATAAAGTAGCGCGCAGCGCTGATTGAATAGTTATGGGGGAGCCAAGGGCGTATCCAGGACTGTTTTGATAGGGGGGCACACATTCTCAAGCCATCTTGTTTATCTTAAATATTGAAACGTTGAAACCAATACAAAGGGCGCAGAAAGCTGCAGAAAATATGCGCGCCAGTGGCGTAACTAGACTTTTTCATTTGGGGGGTGGGGCAATAAGGGGCAGTGACTTGAAATGGATGGGGCTCCTAATGGGTGGGCTTCATTCCAGTGTCAATAAATGCGCGCGCAGCGCCCGAAAATTTTCGACTTTACGCCTACCTTTTGTACGATTGAGCTACATTTCGGCTCTAAACAAGCTTGTACCATAGAATCTTGCATTTTGGGAAGACATACGCGCGTAGCGCGCGAAAATTTTTCATCCGTTACTTTGTACCATCATTATTCCATGATTCATTTGGGGGCCAAGGGTTCAAAGTGGGGGGCTGCCCCCCGCTGGTTACGCCACTGATGTTTTTGAACTAAAATGGTCATGGAAAACTGTCCTGAAGCTTTCTTGAAGCGCGCAAAAATTGGAATTTCTAACACTTAAATAGTCAAGTATGACGTTTTTGAAGGTTTGATATTGCATAGTTACACATATCAAGTCCTGATCCGAATCGTATGAATTGAGGGCCATTATAATGTTAAAACCTGTAGAAAATATGCGCGCAGAGCGCGCAAAATTTTTCATGTTTTGAACTCAAATTAAAATGGTCATTGAAAACTGGTTGGAAGCTTTCAGATACTATAAATTAAGCTTACATAATGAAACATTGAAACTAATACGCGCGAAGCGCGCAAAATTTTGCATTTCTAACACTTAAAGGGTCCAGTATAACGTTTTTAACGTCACCCTTATAATATTCGGTTTGGTTCGAGACATTTATAATGTTGATACCTGTAGAAAGAATGCGTGCAAAGCGCAAAAAGATTTTCAGTTTTTAAGCTAAAATGGTCATGGAAAACTTTCCTGAAGCCATCTTGTTCAGCTTGAATAATGAAACATTGAAACTAATATGCGCGAAGCGCGCAACATTTGGCATTTCTAAAACTAAAAGGGTCCAGTATGACGTTTTTAACGTCCCCCATAATATTTGGTTTGGTTCGAGATCCATTATAATGTTGGAACCTGTAGAAAGAATGCGCGCGAAGCGCACAAAGATTTTGAGTTTTTAAACTAAAACTAAAACATGGTCAAATGTTCAGTATAGGCATGATAGGCCTACAGCCTGTATGTCCGACAACGACATAGACCTATACCATTACGTGAGATATCGATTGTGCCCCTGGTGCACACACTGTAAATCCTGGTCTCACGCAAATAACGACAGTTGTGCTTATTGTCTTAATTATAATGATAATTTGCATTGTTCAAGTCTACTTAGACTGTCCTAACTTCTACTTATAAGTTCTTACTTTGCATTGACACCTAAACGTTGGAGTTGGACTTACTTTTGCGATAGACTGATAGTGAGCTTGCAGCGTCTACAATCAGTACAATGAGAGCAATTGGCCTACATCAACTTACATGTACATAATTATAGGCGAATTATTTAATATTTCGTAACCTATGTGCCAACATGATTGGCCATTGGCGACATTATTGACTTGGGTTTGCATTGACAACGACAATGAAATATGCCTATAGTTAGTATAATTAAAGGTCCCACACATTGCCCGTTATGCCTAGCCTAGGCCTATACTATTCCGACACAATGTTGTGTGTGTGTCTTGACAATGAGCAAAACAAAGACTTGGGCCTAGGCTGTTCATGTGCGCCGACACAAAATCTCATAAAAATGGGCTCGTTCACAGTGCCTACAAATTCATATGCCTACATTGCCTTTGTTCATTTTTTATTTGATTTGTTTTAACATAACATATATGCCGACACAACATTATCATTTGCGCATACGATAATTGTTATAGGGCTTTCTTTCTTTCTTCCCTTTTTCCTTTCTTTCTTTCCTCTTTCCTTTCACTTTCTTTCTTTTTTTCTTTTTTTCCTCTTTTCTTTCCCTTTCTCTTTCTTTCTTTCTTTCTTTCTTTCTCCCCTTCTTTCTTTCTCCCCTTCTTTCTTTCCCTTTCTCTTTCCTTTTTTTCTCTTCTCCCTTTTCTTCCTCCTTCCTTTGATTTGCCCACAGCACCATAATTTTGCCGCCAGATTTGATGAATGGGGGGGGGGGGGGGGGGGGAGGGGTGTGACACCCCCACACCCCCCTCTGGGGACGCCCTTGATTAGAGGTAATGGACTGTCAAGTCTTGATGCCGAGAAGACAAGTTTTACAGCACGATGTTGGAGAGATTGAAGTCGATTAGGGGAATGTTGGTATAGAGGGACTTAACATCAAATGTGCCAATGATTGCGGTGCTTGGAACTTGGTTCTTGATGGCTTCGAGTTTCCTGAGAAAGTCCGGGGTGTCATGGATATAGGAGGGAACCTGTGGAACAAGAGGCTTGATGAAGTTATTGACAAAGAGGGATATATGCTCAGTTGGGGAGCCGTTGCCAGAGATGATGGGTCTGCCTGGGTTTCCCGGCTTATGGGTCTTGGGAAGGAGGTAGAAGCGGGCAGCACTGCAATCTTTTGGAGATAGATACTCAAAGACTTTGTCAGAGAGCTCATGACGCTGATACATGTCATCCAGGGTATGCTGAATCTGTTGAGAAAATGTGTTAGTTGGATCGGAGTCAAGAACAGCATAATGAATGCGGTTGTCAAGATGACGCATGGCTTCATCAATGAACTTCTGTCGGTCCATGACAACTACTGCTGACCCTTTGTCTGCTGCAGGCGCGTACGCAGGATTTTGTGAAGGGGGGTGTTTTAGAAATATTGAAATAATGATTTCACTATCCATGCCTGTGCGAAGTTCGAGGGGGGTATCTCGACGCCAGAAGTTTTTTGAAATTCACGGTTGAAAAGAACGCATTTCCTTGCATATTTTTGAACACTTTTTGCAGGTTTATTCTTAGTTCAACGTTGCAATTTCTCACCAGTAACTCATGTGTTAACACCAAATCTTAATACTGACTGAGTTTCAACCCCAAAAACATCATTATATATATATATACAGTAATCCGCAGACAAGTTGGTTTTACCGGCGATCTCATTGGTCAATGTGTGTCACATGACACGTGTTATTCTCCCTTTCAATTTTAACAGACGGACAGAAAAAGCATCGACGCCTAATACTCATTTCAATTTAGTTTCTTTTAGTATATCTATTTTTCTCTCTTTTCATTTTCATCCTGTCTTTTCCCTTCCTATTCTCTTGTTTTTCTTTTCACCCCGGCGTGGAGGGGGTGTTTAATATGTGGTTAACCCTTTGAACCCTAGCTGTCCCCGCCTGTTTGTAACCCTCACTGAGGGCAATGGCGTATCCAGGACTGTTTTGATGGGGGGGGGGGGGGGGGGCCAACAAAAACCCTGAAGCCATCTTGTTGATCTTAAATATTTAAAAGTTGAACCTTATACGCGCGAAGCGGGCAAAAATTGTGATTTTAACATTAAAAAGTAACGTATGACGTTTTTAACGTCCCCACATAATATTTAGTATAGAAAGATTGGTGTGGTTTGAGGGCCATTATAATATCTACATCTCTAGAAAACATTCGCGCGGAGCGCGCAAAATTTGGAGTTTTTGAACTAAAAGGGTAATGAAAAAACTGTCCTGAAGCCATCTTGTTAAGCTTAAAAAATGAAATATTGAAACCAATACGCGCGCGGATCTCGCAAAAAACTGCATTTCTAACACTAATGGTCCAGTATGATAATAACATCGCCTACATAATATTTATAATTTTTGGTGTGGTTTGAGGGCCATAATAATGTTAAACCCTTTATTCGCGCGGAGCGCACAATTATTTTGAGTTTTTGAATTAAAATTGGTCATGGAAAACTGTCCTGAAGCCACCTTGTTACGCTTAAATAATAAACTATTGTAATTAATACGCGTAAAGCGCACAAAAATTGCATTTTTAACATTATGGTCCAGTATGATAATAACGTCTCCTACCTAGTATTTAGCATTTTTGGTGTGGTTTTTGCATTAAAACTTTGGTCCAGTATGATGTTTTAACGTCCCCCACATATTTAGAATATTTGGTGGGTCTGAGGGCCAATATAATGTTAAAACCTGCATAAAATATCCGCGCGGAGCGCGCAAATTTTTTAACTTCTTGGACTAAAATGGTCATGGAAAACTATCCTGAAGCCATCTTGTCAAGCTTGTATAATGAAACATTGAAACTAATGCGTGCGATGTACGCACAAATTGATATTTCTAACACTTAAATTGGTCCAACATAATATCTAGAATATTGGCATGGTTTGAGGGCCATTATAATTTTAAAACCTGTAGAAAACACCCCCATCGGTACTTAGTCTTTTCTCTTACTCTTTCCCTTCTCCCTCTCCCAAAATATTCCATTTTTGGGACATATATGCGCGCGTAGCGCGCGAAGATGTTGCCAAAGATGTTGCAAATGACAATCTCAACCGACATACAGTCATTACTGGGGCGATCGCCCCCCTCGACCCCCTCTGGTTACGCCACTGCCTCTCCCTGTCTCCGCTGTCCCCTCTCTCTCCCTTCTCTTTTTCCTTCTCCTTTCCTTCTCTTTTCCTCTCCTTTCCCCTTTTTATTTTTTAGGACAGACCCAAGGGGGGTGTTTCACACCCAAAACACCCCCCCTGCGTACGCGCCTGGTCTGCTGACTTGATGATGATGTCTGTCCGTAACCTGATGGAATTCAGTGCCTGGCGTTCCACCCTAGGGATATTGTCATGAGATCTGCGGGAAACTTGCTCAGAAGTGTTAACCTGGGTGCTAACGACTTGGACATAAGTCTCAAGGGCAGGGAATCTGTTCTTTGGAGGAACCCAAGTACTCTTCTTGTAGAACGGCTCAGGTACAGATGGTGGGGCATCAAGAAAACATTCTTTGAGACGTATCCTCCGATAATACTGAGTAAGGTCCTCGCTAAGCTCAACTTCATTGACATCATGATATGATATGATTTTATTGGCACAAAATCGCGACCCGAAGGCCGAATTACATTGTACATGAAAGTAAGGAATACATATAAAACAATTCAATACACAAATAGACAACATACTGGGCAGGAACATGGCAAACAACAAGGGACAAGGCCAAATACAGGATATGCGAAGCAAATTATGGGAGATCACTGTTGATCAACTTCACATAATAAGGAATGGGGCTTTCAGCATATCTGTTTGTGCGAGCACGAGGCTGGGTGAGTTCGGCATTGTTTCTCAATTGTCTACCATGAACCTGACCTCTGCATGCAGGGAGCAACCTTTTAGTCCTACTGCATTCGGCTAGTGACTGAGCAAACTTCAGAGAATGTTGCTCCCTCCGGGCAGACAAATAATCAAAATTACATACATCTAAAGCATTACGATAGGAAATAAAACTAGGACCAAGGATAATTCTTAAAGGGGAGGAGTGGGACAGAATTTAAGGCCCCTAGAGAGAAGTTTGTGTTCAGCATCAGATAAGGTGGAAGATGAAAGGTTAATGACAGTGGATGCAGCTGGTTCTAGTTCAGGAGGAGGTGGGCGCCGGTACTTGTATAAATAGGAAAGAGTGATTTTAGTTTTAAAAACTGATTAAATTCAGTAAGACAAATGCTCCCTTCCACTTATTTCTCAAAAATATGGTAAATGGAATTATCTTGGGCATGCGCTATGCCGTTTAAAGTTAGAGGGATAGTTATTAATTGTTCGTTTGGATATGGAAAATACAGCATTTCCATGGTATATTGGTATAAAACAGATGATTTAACTTACTTCCCATTCCAGAAAAATGTTTTTTTTTCTCGTTTAGACCGCCCCTATTCCAATGGAATTTGTATTACTTCAATCAAAATTGTGAAAATAAGTTGTTGTTTATGTTGTATAACCCGACAGTTTATTGAGGGTTGGAAAGATTGTTTTCTTCTTATATGTTATATTCTGAGTGATTTTTGTTGTTTGTAAATACAATTCCATGGTTTGACACCGTATGTTTAACGGCATTTGGATTCAGGGTTTCAGTAATGCCTTCATGAAGGAGATTTAACAGCAGTGATTAACAGCAGTTATTGGTTGCATCAGGCAGCATCAAACCCCCTCTGGCTATACGCGTAGTCATAGCGCCCTCTCTTGCTTGGGCTGTGTCTTCCAAGGCCAGGGGTTAGTGTATACAAGCTGATATCTTGGATTCAGGGTATCAGTAATGCCTTCATTGTAGGAGATTTATAAGTGGTGGTATGTTAAGTCTAGGGTTGAGTCACCAGACGCTGGTACAGCTTAGTACAACAAGTCATACTTAAGAGTAATTTGTCATCAGTTGGTATTATTCATCATAGGGTATTTTGCATGTTTCACTAACCGCCCCATCCTAAGTATGACTCCTTCTAAATAATGGTTTTTGTGGTAATCTATTTATCGCTTACCAGAGCTCAACGTCTCCCTTCTTTGTGCTTGTTCTTATCTACTATTCCTCATCTATCTTTGCCATTCGTTTTAAATTTTGTGTTAGAAGCCATATTATTGATACTGATCATTTTTGTTGGTGTTGGCATTTAGCTTTTGGCAGAAATTTCTAATATGATATGTGCATATATTTCTCCAGATACATGTAATGTGATAATGTGTACAATGATCAGCAAAAGGTAAGAGCTACATCTTTGAAGTTTCATTCATAATATTTGGGTTCATACTTCAAAAACAAGCTTTAAAAAGACACATTTCTAGAATACCGTAATCAAAACATCTATGTAGAACTAATTCACAAATTGAACCATTACTCAAGTCAACATAAAAGGCAACAGAGTGTCCTTTTCAATCAATTACCTTACCTTCTAAAAATTGCCAGTAAATGTTAATAAACTAAAGAAAGAGGAGCAAAGCTAATAAGGATATAACTACAATATATGGTACAATATTGTACATATGAACTATTTTCTTCGAAGTCCAGAAGCATAAAACATAACATTGGATGACGCATATACATGTACCTGAACTACCTATTGTAACCCACCCAGTGGCATAGCTAGGATTTTTTCAGGGGGGGGGGGGCAAGATTTCTAAAATTTTCGTAAAAGGTTGCCCCATTTTTTTTGTTTCTCAAGTCACTTACCTCGTGAATTTCACGTAAGTGTGTGGGGGTGTGTGTGTGTGGGGGGTGTGGGGGGGGGGGGGGGGGTTTAAGGTCAAACAAATTCGCACAGTCCCAAAAAAATCGCACAGTCAAAAAAAATCGCACAGTAAATGTACTAGGCCTATATGTACAATTTTCCCTAATAACCTCGGTCTTTTTTCTCATTTTTTTCCGATTTACTTTTTTTCTCACCTCTTTTTTTTTTTAGGGGGGTGGGGGGCGGGGCCCCAAATTGAGTTTTTTCGTCAGGGGGGCATTCCCCCCCCCCCCCCTGAGCTACGCCACTGAACCCACCCCATGGCTCACACCGTAGCAATGGTAACTCATAACTTAAGAGCCTACTAAAGAATTTCATTCATTCTGATCGAAAGTATAACTTTTCAGGATTTAAAGAAAATGCTTGCTTAAAAATTAAGGAACAAAAAAACAGAGACTCATTAATTTTGAATGAAAAATAACTAAAAATACAGCTAACAAATGTGTTTGAGCGGACTAAATTCATAACAATTTCAATCGGCTACTAGACCAGCAGCCCATACCAGTTCGAACAATCGATCAAATGACCAAATGATCAGATGCCCCGAAACATAGCTCCTATATGCCCACTATCTTAGAATTGACCTAGACTAAATATTGAAAATATAACTTGAAAGTAATTTTGAATAATCAATTACACCCAACATGCACAGAGTTTGAAAGGTCATATAGTTACACAATCTGTCGTTTAGTTTTATGGGGACATTAGTCGAATTGTTTACATAGATAATGCCGTTAAACCAACCGCACTACTTCCTTATAGTTTTGTTTTTAACAGCACTTCTTCCTTATAGTTTTGTTTTTAACTTTATTCGAAACCAGGAACATTCTGAAATTGATCTTGGAAAAATGCTGTAGTCAAGCAATTAACTTTATTTACGACACATTAGTCAAACTGTTAACATAGATAATGCCGTTAAACCAACCGCACTACTTCCTTATAGTTTTGTTTTTAACAGCACTTCTTCCTTATAGTTTTGTTTTTAACTTTATTCGAAACCAGGAACATTCCTGAAATTGATCTTGGAATAATGCTGTAGCCAAGCAATTAACTTTATTTACGACACATTAGTCAAACTGTTAACATAGATAATGCCGTTAAACCAACCGCACTACTTCCTTATAGTTTTGTTTTTAACTAGCACTAGACGCGTGCCTCTTCAATAACCCAAAACCGTGCCCTTTAAACCTTGGTAGCAAAGACCCGGCTCTTCATCATGTTCATGTAGTGTTGAGTGTCTCGCTACGCTCACACTGTAGGTCTACTCCTTTTAAATAAACATGTACATATTGCAGGACCCACTTCCATGTCTTTCAATTTTCGTCTTATCGATACATATTCGAACTAAATATTACAAATGTCACTTCTTGATTTATACCTACGTCGTATTTCTGCCTATCTTGCAAACGCATTTTTAAACCATATATTGTGCAATCCAAATTTGAATAAATTTCTTTCTGAAAATACCGTAAATTGAACCTCGTTAACTTGAACCTTGCTTTTTATTATGCATTAACAGGAATGAGTGATATTCAATAATAAAACACTTTGTGTTAACTATATCACACCCTGCTATGCGTTTCCCCCCGATTTATCCCGCCTCTTTTCATTTTAAAGAATTTTGTAACTTTAGCTCATGGTGTTTTTCAAATTTTGCACAGCAAATCATAGGACCAGGAGGCCATGAGCTACTTTTAGCCCCTGGTTATGCTTAATTTGAGGCTTGTCATATGAAACAATTTCGTATATTGTTAGTATCTTGCAATTTTATTAGATATATATATATTAAATTGAACCACACAGTAAAACACCTTGATGATTTCGAATGCAATGTGTAATATAATACTATAATAATATTGGTTATAGAGTATTTATGCAAATGTATGTCTTTGTTATTAACTCCAATGGAACACGATCACTCTGTCAGAATTAGGTTTATTTTACGCCTGTTAATGGAAAAGTCCCATTTGAGCCCTTTTTATATAAATTTGTACTATTACATTACATTTAACATTTAAAATGGGGAACTAACAAAGCTAATAAACTAGTAAGCACCGTTTAACGTACCGGTATCATGGCCTACGGTTTATGTGCTATATCCTGCTCTTTATGACACTGTATACATAAATCTGTACATGTAATAAATACACGCACAGATAATATGGATGTATACATCCCATTCCTAACCTAAGAAATGGCTTACATTTATATCCAAGAAATATCATATACATAACCACTGTGTTGTGTTTGCATCATGAACATGCATTGGGCACCGGTATAGCATCCAAAACCCGGGTGGTGAGAAACCCGGGTTTTGAGTAGACACTAACTGGGCAAAACCCGGGTTTTACGCAACAACACCACAAGGCAGTGCCACTCAACTTGCCGATCTGAAGCTGGTGTCCCAATGTTGGTGGCGCTGTTTGTATCGTCTGCCATAGAAATCCTACAGCTTACGGGTACATGTAAGCCCCGTAAGGGTTATCTATGTCGTCTGCTTTAGATATTCGAATTAATTGAAGTTTACAGGGAATTGTTCGGAAAATCCCCCCCCCCCCCCATGGGACCGGTTTTGAGTTTATGATACCGCGTGCTGGAGGATATACACAATGCGCTCCCCATAGACGATACATGTAAAGTAGGAGGGGTCAAACAATCGGCTTTAACTTGAGTTATCCCATACGTCCATGACATTTACAGAGAGTGCTGGGAAAAGCTGTTTCGAACCGTTGGTGCGATTTGGTAGTGTACTTTTGACCATATTTTATTGAAAAGCAATCATTTTATTTCATTTTGCCTGTTGTCATCACATACATGTACACTATATGAACAATCAGGCGGGGTGATCACATTGACCACCACCCCCAAGTTAAAAAAAGGGGAGGGGGAGGGATATCCCCCCTACCGGGATTTCCGCCCTACATGTATTAGGGCCGGACTCCCTTTTTTCCCTGCCTCTCATGTCTTATTATAATAGTTGTACGAATTACAGGGACTCGACTCCCGCACTTTAGACCCCCTCTTCAACATTGTACGAATAACACAGAGAACCCCTCTTCTCTTCAACAATAGCTGTACGAATTACAGGACAGGAAAATAAGGGTCTCAGGAACTGATTTTTTTTCAAAAAAGGAAGTCTTGAGAACACTGGCCTATAGGTCAATTTTGATTAGCAACAAATAAAAGATGAAAACAGACAAAAATGAGGACAAACCGAATGCAATTAGGTGAAATGGCACATTGCTGAATAGTATAGGCTGAACTTCAGCTCGAATATAATTAAAAAAGAGGAAATCCGTTAAAAGGACTCACACCCCTTAATATATAGGAAAACCCCGTGACCATCTTAAGATTCGATATACAAAATAAAATCTTGGTAATGCATGTGCTAGTGGGATTCCTCCTCCCCCTTCCGATCACAGGCATGCCACCCCCGCCCCAAATGCGGTAATTACAAGTAAAGACCCGGGGGGGGGGGGGGGGGGGGTAAATCATCCAACATGCAGGCAAGTGGCCTTCCAAGGCAACACCCATTTGAATGTTGCGAATATTTTGGACTCTGAGGATATCTAACCCCAGTGATATACCCATTCCTCCCACTCCAATATTGACAATTGACTAAACATCGAAAATTCGGGGGTTTAACTCCGTAGAAAGTCAAATTTCCATACACGTGTTGTCATAAAACAACCATCCACATTATAATCTGAGTGCCACCCCCACCCTAACTTTAATTTTAAGTAGCCTACAAGTTAATCAGCATATAGGGCCTAATATTTACACTCACTCAACACACATCAGGAACAATTGCAAAATGTGTCTCACGGCCCATTGAACCATTCATTAATTCATTAATCAAGATAAACAATGATAAAACCACATTAATTTTAAATAAGAAAACAAATGCCTAATAGTTTGCATGCATAGAAACAGCAGTCACAACAAGATCACTGATTCGCGCCCTGTACAATTTCATTTTGCCTGTTGTCATCACATACATGTACACTATATGAACAATCAGGCGGGGTGATCACATTGACCACCACCCCCTAGTTAAAAAAAAGGGAAGGGGGAGGGATATCCCCCCTACCGGGATTTCCGCCCTACATGTATTAGGGCCGGACTCCCTTTTTCCCCTGCCTCTCATGTCTTATTATAATAGTTGTACGAATTACAGGGACTCGACTCCCGCACTTTAGACCCCCTCTTCAACATTGTACGAATAACACAGAGAACCCCTCTTCTCTTCAACAATAGCTGTACGAATTACAGGACAGGAAAATAAGGGTCTCAGGAACTGATTTTTTTTCAAAAAAGGAAGTCTTGAGAACACTGGCCTATAGGTCAATTTTGATTAGCAACAAATAAAAGATGAAAACAGACAAAAATGAGGACAAACCGAATGCAATTAGGTGAAATGGCACATTGCTGAATAGTATAGGCTGAACTTCAGCTCGAATATAATTAAAAAAGAGGAAATCCGTTGAAAGGACTCACACCCCTTAATATATAGGAGAACCCCGTGACCATCTTAAGATTCGATATACAAAATAAAATCTTGGTAATGCATGTGCTAGTGGGATTCCTCCTCCCCCTTCCGATCACAGGCATGCCACTCCCGCCCCAAATGCGGTAATTACAAGTAAAGACCCGGGGGGGGGGGGGGGTAAATCATCCAACATGCAGGCAAGTGGCCTTCCAAGGCAACACCCATTTGAATGTTGCGAATATTTTGGACTCTGAGGATATCTAACCCCAGTGATATACCTATTCCTCCCACTCCAATATTGACAATTGACTAAACATCGAAAATTCGGGGGTTTAACTCCGTAGAAAGTCAAGTTTCCATACACGTGTTGTCAAAAAAAAACCATCCACATTTTAATCTGAGTGCCACCCCCACCCTAACTTTAATTTTAAGTAGCCTACAAGTTAATCAGCATACCGTATAGGGCATAATATTTACACTCACTCAACACACATCAGGATCAATTGCAAAATGTGTCTCACGGCCCATTGAACCATTCATTAATTCATTAAACAAGATAAACAATGATAAAACCACATTAATTTTAAATAAGAAAACAAATGCCTAATAGTGTGCATGCATAGAAACAGCAGTCACAACAAGATCACTGATTCGCGCCCTTACAACAGCTGTACAAACAACCAGTGCCATGCATGAATTGCAAGACGTATTTCTGCGCAAAACTCGGGTTTTTCGTAATCTGCGAAAAACCCGGGTTTTGCGCAGAAATACGTGCACAAAACCCGGGTTTTGTGCAAGGCCCCGTTTTTGTATGCGAAAAACTAGGAGCTTGCGCAAAACCCGGGTTTTGCGCAGCCTAACCCTAGTTTTGGACGCAGCACCGGATTAGGGTAGTCAGAGCATGGACAGAGTAAACAGACTGATCTATTTCAGATCTACCACAGATAGTGCGCCCGGGATAGTGCGCAATATCCGGATTATCTTCTTTCCTGAAACTACCAATCAATCCCTATACTATTCGTACTACATCGATGACATCGATGACATCACTGCCTCCACAGTCATGACAGTAATATATCGGTCTCTGACGGTGCAATTTTGCATTGAAAGAGCACGTTTTGAGGTTTATCCAATCGTGATGGAGATTCGGGAGTGATCTATATGGTCAGTCAAAAAGTTCTGTATCGGTATCGGTATCGGTTTCGATTTTGGACCTCGTCCATTGGAAGTTAGAGGAGCCCATTTTGACCAATGATGAAACAGCGGTACTTTTATAGATGTCATTATTTGCGCTCCATAATCAAATGCTATTCATGATAGCGTGGCTTTATGAAGAACAGGGCTGATCCTGTAGCTTTACAATCACGACAACCAAATACTTAATCCAATATACAGTTTTCGAAAGAAATATGATATTTTTGTCATTTTACCTGCATGTATTCATAATTTATTGGATAATCAAGTTTCATTTTTATTATTTTCCATTTTTATTATGCACGTGACATAAAGGAAACGTTTAATATAAAAAAGATCAGTTCTACGTATTTATTCACGATGATAATTCTATCATCATTTTTTTTTTAATAACCCAAAACCATTTGGCCTAGATGGAGATCAAAATTATATCAACCCGGAAACGGATTATAAACGTTATTTTATGTATTTTTGGCTATGAGATACCACCTAAATACCTTTACAAATTTATCTGAATAACAACTTACAACACATCTTCTTTATCGAATATACGCGGACCATTGACAACACCTGTAGGCGAAGTCAATGCAGATAATTCAGCCGCAAGTTCCCTGTCACTACATGTAGATTTAATAGTAGTGTTCAACCTATCTGCACATAGTGCACATCATAGTAGTACAGGCACATGATGACAAAGTATTAACCTTGCATATTACGATTACAATTCGATTGCCTCCCCCTTTTTACTTCTGTTACCTCTGACTGAAATGGTAAATCGGCCAATGTCTGCGAATCCACTATATTTGCCAATAAAAATATATCGTTGAATGATTTCTTACTTTGTGTAGTATAGCTTTGTCAACACGAGACGTTTTTCACCCTGTGGTTCTCAATCTCATGAACAGAAATGCAACCGTGTACCCTAACATTCATACCTGGAGAAAAAGTAGAGCTACTTACCTTTTTTAAACATATAACATATAATATGTAATACAAATTATGTATTTTTTTATAAAATTTAAATCAAATTAAATCTTAATCCTATCTTGGAATCCAAGGCAAAATTCACGGCAATTTAAAATTGCTCCGATTTTAACAAATAATATCGCAATTGTTCGTCTGATCACAAGGATTCCAGAAATGGTATTTTTTTTTACCACCTGGAATATTTTTTGTGGGTCAAAAGATCGAGCGAGCAGGGGTGCAAAAAGTTATTTCTTCCTCAGGAGCATGGTTCTAAGAATCAAGATTTCCTCAAACAAACCAGAACCATGGTAACATAAAATAGTTTCTGCATCGCTTCAGAAGCAAGAATGTTTACATAATAGTATTTGTGTTGTCACATAAATCAGCTTAAGATCTACTCATTCATACAACGAAATGATGACCTCCCAGGAGGGTACATCATTGGAAACTGTGCGTTGTTGTCATTTCGCGTTCACCATGTTCAGTGGCGTTATCAGGATTTGTCCGGTAGAGAGAGAGGGGGGGGGGGGGCAAGTTTTCCAATTACCCGAATGCAGAAAATGTGCGATATTTATTCACTACTTCATGAATTTGACCACAATTAGGTTACATTTGGCTTTGAACAAGCTTTGAAATGATATCATTGAAATATGCGCGCGTAGTGCGCGAAGAAAAAAAACTATTTGTATATATAATTGGTGTCGATTCAACCGATTGCTCCTTAAAATTAGATAGAAAAGAACTAAAATGCCTTCATGGAACCCGCCCCCTGTAGACACGCCATTGAACCTGATTCATTAGCAAGTCCGTTTTAGGTTTTTCGATTACATCACAGTGAGGTGTACATCATATATATTTTTAACTTTCAACATTATACGTTATACGTTTCACTCGATTATTGCATTATAAGGTTTGCATGTAAATGTGACTATCAATTTGGCTCTGTCTTTCTTTTTTGTCCATTTAGCAAAATATTATATCCTCAAATATTAGATGTTGGTCAGCTGCTGTCCTTTCAGTCATCTCCATTCGTGCTACTTATTCCTCTTGATGATGATGATTCCATTTCCTCAAACTTTACTATAACTTTCTAACTTGTTCGGTGCTTTTAATAACGGTTCTTCTTTGTTCTTTGTATCTCATCGATCCAATATTTCCTCAAGGTTTTCCAGGTCATCCTCAACAGCTCTTTCTTCAATTTTAGTGCTGCATTGATAAATTGAATTTCCTTTGGTTCAAAAGTCGGAACCCTCATTGTACATGTTGTATAACTTTCCTCAGATATTCTCCATTATTTCCACCTTCATGACTCGACTCGCATCTTTTTACTGTTTTTCATTGAAAGCCTGTCCTGATGATGATTGTAAATGTCCTCAAATATGAGTTGTATTGTGTTGTACCTATTCAATCGTCACTGGTACATTTATAATGTACTATTCGTCAGGCTTTTCCTCTCTTTTCTTTTTTCCTTCTTTTTCCTCTTTTCTTTTCTCTCCTCTTTTTATTTCTCTTTCCTCTTTTTTCTCTTTTTTCTTTCCTTCCTCCTTTTTCCTCCTTTTAGTTTTTTTAGGCACTGGCATGAATTCCTCAATTTTAACTGCTGCTTCCTGGGAGCGGTGCTCCCCGCTCCCGCACTTTTTGCATCCCTGCGAGCGAGGTCCATTGGCCTATACGAAACCTGACCAGGCCTACAACAGATACTCTAGATGGTAAAAACTACCAGTTCTTGAACCCTTGTGATCAGATAAACAATTTGAGATATTATTGTTCAAAATCGGAGCAAGCTTACATTTTGACTCCATATGCAAAAGTCAACGACCGTTATACGTTTCACTCGATAACTCGGTAAATGGTAAACAAACATAGGTAGTGGGGCGAATTATTCATTTTCGGAATTCTTGTGCTCAACGAACAATTACGGTAGCCATATTTTAATTTGTGCCCTCGCGAATTCCGCCCACAATTTCGCGAGGGACACCCCTGCTAAATTTGTTAAATGAATTTCACAGAAAATGTGAATAAATCCACCGAGAAACGAACAGGATCATACGAGATGACCCTGATTAAACCAGTGACAGTTATTCTTAACTGTCACTGATTAAACTGGCAGTGACTGATGCCATTGGGCAGATATAACGGTGTGGCTATTAATGATAAGCTCATAACACATTTCTAACCATAGACACAACTGCACGCCTTTCTATGAATTTAGATGTTAAACATTTCGAATGACTGTTCACCTCGTGTAAAAATAAACCCAGGGGATTTCCCTTGGACATATCTATGTTGATTATTCTCAATTTGTTGAAGATATTATACATTATAACCGCACATCCTGATATAACACACTTGTGTGAGTAGTAGTTAACATGGAGGCAACAATAATTTTACCAGGCTTCATACTTTCGATGCTTCTTTCTATACATTTGAGTACAGTGTGTTTCAGCACCGTGGAGTCAGCAACAGGTAAGTGTATCAACACTTTCCAAGCTGCTTTTGGTTTTACCATTATACAAAACAGATTTTTCAGAAACCTTTCTCAACTTTCAAGGATTACTGAACCAATACTTGGCATGTTTGTTATTCTTTTAATGCATTTCTCATTGTGATTCCTAATATGGTGATGACATTCAATAATTTTGACATTTTTGAAACATTTTGTGAATTTTCTCTAACTGTCGTCTGCAGACGCCTGCCGCGTGAAAAGTATTAACATTGAATCATCAGCCGTATGACTATTAATCCGAGCTATTAATGTGATGTTAAATTGCTGAAACATGAACTCTATTCGCCCTTTGCACTGTCTGCCATTTGCGAGGAGAGCCTCGAACTGGTACCGCTTTGGATGTGACGCGGACTATTCCATAACATAACGTTACTAGCTCGACTTTCTCTGCACAATATGACTGGTCACAGTGAGACATTGTGAAATGATGCAACACTTTCATTCAATTGATAGAGGCCATCTATGCGTCGGCCATATTTGCGAAAACCAAACTCTGCTTCAAAATATAAAAAGACCAAATCATAATCTGTGCCCAACACACATGTTACTGAATCGTTCAAAATAGCCCGGGGATTAAAAATTGACCGATTGAAACTCATCGTTTATTAGCGTTTACTTTTTGGAGTGCCCCAGCAGAAACACGCTCTAAGTTTCAATCGGTCAGTTTTTAATCCCCCTGTTTCTACTCGCGAAAAGTCACACCGCTAAGTTTATCGATCCTAGTCTATGGGCCACGACATTTGACCTTTTGTAATTCCAAACACCGCACCTGAAAAAGATTGCTTCACAATCCAGCGTGACACGGTTCACGGCGCAAACCGCTAAGAATCGCCTTTCTGTTTCTATTGGGTTTATTGCCGATTATTGCCGGTTCCAAACCTGGTTTGTGAAGGTTTTTGGGATTACCAAATAAATACCGATTATTGCCGGGTTCTGCCTGTTTCTTCTGGGCAAACTTAGCGTTTATTAGCGGTTTCTTCCCTAGCAGAAACACGCTAGAGCGTGTTTCTGCTGGGACACTGCAAAAAGTAAACGCTAATAAACGCTAAGTTTCCAATCGGTCAGTTTTTAATCCCCCCTGTTTCTACTCGCGAAAAGTTACCGCTAAGTTTATCAATCCTATTCGTGGGCCACGACATTTGACCTTTTGAAACATGTACATGTAATAGTGTATTCTAATCTTATCTGATGTGCAAGCGAGATGAATGTTTGTCAATGGTTTGATAGAACAAATCATAATATATGGCACGCTACAGCGGACATTAATAGTCGAGTTTTAAAAAACACCGTTGAGTTGTGAAAACGACCGTTGAGTTGTGAAAACGACCGTTGAGTTGTGGAAACGACCGTTGAGTTGTGAAAACGACCGTTGAGTTGTGAAAACGACCGTTCAGTTTTGAAAACGACAGTTCAGTTTGAAACCCGTTCAGATTTTCACGTTCAGTCGTTTTCACACGGCGAGTTGATAGTACACGTCGCGACGAGTTGTTTTCGCGCGTTCAGATATAGACTCCTGCACAGACCTACACTGCGATTCGGCGAATCATTTTAGAAGAGTCTAAGATACTGATGACGGGCTCCTAATAGCCTTGATTCTGTGAGCACTGTACCAAATCAATGCGCAATTCGTGTAATCCTATAATAGTTCCGGAAAAACACGAAGACTAGGCTTGTAAATGTGAGGTTTTCGGGCAATTTGTTTCTCCGGGGATGGTATGTTTGTATTTAAATGAACGAATGGGACCTACCCGTTGCACCTACAATGATAAAATACGATATTTTTAATTTATCGACCTAAATAGTGCCCAGGGCGTAAGCACCTGCCTAAATGGTAAACAGGCATGCAAGAAAACGTGAAAAAGTGAGGGCGCTATGTGCAGGTCCGTAGCGGAAAATTTAGCTTAATAACTCCTCATGGAACAAGGCTTAAATTAAAGTTGAGATGTTAATGAAAATGGTCATAGGTGACAAGTATGCCATAAATGTAACCGGAGGGTAGGAAAGGTGTCTTGAAATATGGCACTTTTACACGTATTTCAATGAGAAAGATATTTGGTGTGGTGCTCCCATATGAATAAATTATTCCAAGCCCGTCACCGTCATAATAACTAGTCTTCTTCTCAGTACACGGCCGGGTTTATCATGTATCTGTTACGGTCTGTGCAGGAGACTACATCTGAACGAGCGCGAAAACAACTCGACGTGTAAACAACTCGCCGTGTGAAAACGACTGAACGTGAAAATCAACTCGCCGTGTGAAAACGACTGAACGTGAAAATATCTGAACGCGAAAACAACTCGACGTGTAAACAACTCGCCGTGTGAAAACGACTGAACGTGAAAATATCTGAACGAGTTTCAAACTGAACAGTCGTTTTCACAACTGAACAGTCGTTTTCACAACTGAACAGTCGTTTTCACAACTGAACAGTCGTTTTCACAACTGAACAGACGTTTTCACAACTCAACGGTGTTTTTTAAAACTCGACTATTATTGTCCGCTGTAGCGTGCCATAATAATACCTCTATTTCCATTGATGTGTTTTGTATACTGAGACAACCATGCGGAGGCCAAATGTAACATAACGCCACTATTGCAGTAGTTGTCTTTTGTCAATTGTTATAATTGTGTTTTTTAATATGTCTATTCCATGTCCTATCAGACAACCATATATAAGGTGTTGCGATTCCAAAATAATTGTTTTTAAACATCGGTCAATTCAAGAAATAATTTTCTCTGGAGAGCTTTATCATGCTTATAGTGTGTTCACTTACACTTGATAAAATAACCAACAATATTCAGTGAAAGTGGTATCTCCTGACCAACAGGTTACACTATTGTTGTTTATAGTGAATAAAGTTAACTTTTGGGATGGTACATTGAATATTTATGCTAAAGAGATGACATGTAGGCATGTACAACCATTGCTACTACATGTAAGGCAGGCCAATGCACAACTTTCAGTGGATGTTGTCAAATAGGATGGCTAACATTATTACCATCTCCACTATTCGTACTCTCCGCGAATAAAATCCAAATGCTTAGATGCTTTTATGTGTATTTAATAAACCTGTGATAACTTTGAATTTAAATTTTTAAATTTGTACAAGAAAGTGTCATTGTTTCTCTCAAATGTAAACCTGTGATATGAGCATTAGAACAGTGCCTATTTGGATATTATCTGTGTTTCATTTTGTCAGTTGTACAACTTATTGCATATTTTGGATGTAATTTGTTTTAATTTGCAATGGGTTCTTTGGGTTACCTACTATATATTCTACATAAACAAAGCTCAAATTTAATACTAGTAACCCAATCTTGCTAGCTGCCGTTTGTGGAATTATTTGCTATACATGTTGCACAAATTGTCCCCAATCTAATACAATTAACTTGCTTTTTTATTAAGTATATTTTGACCTTCCAGTATTTATTATGGTGTGTATAGTTATTGGATGGGGTGTACCAGCCTGTTGGTATAAAGGCCATGTGTTTCGAACTCACCACCAAAAAAGGGTGGCCGCGTTGCATTTTGGTGACGATTCCCCCATCTCTCTCTATTAACTCAATGGTAGAGGTATGATTTAGCTGTCTTTTGAAAGACTGTTTATCTAGCTACATTGTGTAAATAAATCAGGTATTTCTATAATTGTTTGGCTGAGATATGATTGATTATATTTCGAAAAAAGGGGGTGGCGGCGATGGCGCTGTGTACAATCTCTATGGGGAATATAGAAAATGTTCTCAATTTTACGTCAAATTTACAATAACTCTTCATCCCTGTATGGTACATACAAGATGTTGCTCTCATTTTAAAGATTGTTTTCTATAAGTTTCTGTTTCAACAAACGTGTCAACTATTATGTAACAATTGTAATCATGAATCGATTGCATTGTCCTTGGCTTTCTCCCTTTTCGCTACACAGTAAACTTGCCCTAAAGCATCGGTTTACATACATGACTATAACAAAAAAGTTTTCAACCGATGGTAGCAAAATTATACATTTTAAGAAAGCTCTCAAATAGGGGAATTCAAAAATGCCGTTATAATGGTCTGTATAGTTAATATCAGCCTGTTTTTGTATGGGTAATACCACCAGCCTATTGGTATAATCATAACATCTTACTGGTTCTGGGTGAAATAATGTAATTATGGTGTTTATAATCAATGACAGAGTGGATTCTAAAGCCATGTATCACTTTGGGTCGCGTACAAGAAAAATGTTCTACTCGTGCTCTAAGAGCACGCGTGGAACAAATAATAGTTGTTCCGCCGAGTGCTCGTGTAATAGAGCACAAGTGGCCTAAAGCTTTCCTCCTCATAAATATTTACACAACTTTGTTATAAAACTTAAACTTCGTTAGTGGCGGTGTTTAGAAATATTGTTCCCGGTGTGATTCATTTTCTGATTGATTACATGCGGCATCAGCATCAACACTTTAGGGATAAATGGTGCACTTGTTAATTTAACACGGATATTCACTGGCCGTTTGAACCCAGTTTTTGAGAAGGAACTCGACTCATTTACAATTCAAGGAAACATTAAGGTAATAACAGTACAGTTGACCAAAGTTGAAACCACACAGCCGAAGCATATTAACACTTACCACGCGGCTATATTAGTTTACCATAATCAAAACAATTTTTTTCAGAAACCTTTTCATGGTAATTACAAATGTGGTATTGGAATTAAATAATTTTGAAATTTTTGAAACATTTTGTGACATTTTGGAATGTCACCGTCTGCCCTGCCGCGTGAAAAGTGTTAAAGCAATTTAAAATCTACATGGTGTCTCTCAGTATATTATGTCAGAATGTTTTCCCACATTATTGCAAATGATAACTTATTTGGAAACCGTTTATTTGTATTTGTTTTTGACCAATCTAAAACTGTTAATAACCATTCCATTATCTTTTAACTTTCTTTTAAATTTCTTATTTTCTAAACTGTAAGTGTAAGCCTTTAAATTAGCTAATGAATGTGTATCAACATCATCATGCGTGCATTGATTTCCCCAATTTATAATATATGGTCATGCGTTTTAAGCTCACCTCCTTCCGTGTTACTAGCTGATTTGGGCTTTCCCGACATGATTTTATCTGTACAAATTTATATTTGCTTGTATATCCCCCCTAAGGCAGTTAAAGTATACATTTTCTTAAAGGAAATTGCACTAGGAGGACTCCAAATATGCCATCGAAATTAGGGTAGGACCCAGTGGCGGATCCAGGCAGTAGCGTAGCCAGTGGGGGGGGGGGGGGGGGGGGCAGACTGCCCCCGGACACCTAAAATGGGGACGGAGAAGCGGGAAAATGGGGACGAGAAATTGTTCATGTAGTACATTTACAGTGCGTTTTTTGTTTTGACTGTGCGATTTTTTTAGGACTGTGCGATTTTTTTTGCTAAAATGGGGTCGGAGAAGCGGAAAAATGGGGACGAGAAATTGTTCATGTAGTACATTTACTGTGCGATATTGTTTGACTGTGCGATTTTGTTTGGACTGTGCGATTTTTTTTGACCTCACCCCCCCCCCCCCCAATTAGGATGATATTGATGTTTGCCCTCCCCGGAATGACAATGCTGGATCCAGGAAAATTTTAGGGTGGGGGCCCAAAAAAAAATGAAATTTTGCCGGTACCATCAAGCGGCGCACAGCACCGCCCTCCGAGCTATGCTCGGACAGGATGGGGGGGGGGGGGGGGGGGGGGTCTGAGGGGGAATCTGCCCCCCTCAGAAGTAGAATTGTTTTCAATTTTCGAACTCATTTGGTGCGATCTGGTGTATGCCGGGACTTTCGATCGCCGCGAATTTTAAAAATGGCATGTTGAGAGATGGCAGTGTTTATTCGGTTTTTAAGATAAGTATGATGTTTTGTTCTATATTACTACGTGATTTGGGCGCGATAATTCTTTTTCAAATAAAAAAATATTGCACAATGTTTTGCTTGCCGCCGGACACCTTCTTTAAAATGCCCATGTTTAAAAGTTAGACACTTTTCAGAGAGTTGACGCGTATTTACGTTAAACAAATTGTTAGTGAAGCGATGTGTTTAAAGTTTTAAGATTAGCTTAAAAGCGCGTTATAAATACGTACTAGAATATGTTTATTTTGATTAAAGGAAGGGTCCTGCAAGCACAACATTGAGCATTATTTGTTAGAAAAATAATTATCGAGCCGAAATTACGTAATTATATAGAACAAAACACCATACTAGTCACAAAACTGAATAAAAACTGCCATAACTCAACATGAAAATTTTAAAATTCGCAGCGATCGAAAGTCCCGGTGTTGATGACGTCATGAGTATCGGTGCTCCAATTTGCGCATGTGCATTGTATAACTAGAATACATAGCGGGCCTCCACTTGGAGAGCAAAAAAATAATATCAAAATTCCGACATTATTTACATATATGAATATGCATATGTGAATTGCCACGCAGCTGGTACAGGGGTTTGCCACTGAGCTTGCCGATCGGGTCCACTTTTAAATTGAACTTAGTCAGCATAGAATTGGTGGCGCTATATACCGATAAGGCGTGATTGTAGCAGACGATGGTAGACACGAACGGCCGTTAATTTTGAATTTCCATTGCTTTCACTGTAACAATGGATTTTGCCCGGGATTTTGAGTATATGACCCCATAAAATTCATCACACGTTGGAACTAAATTATTCCATCCAAAAACCCAACCAACTCCAGTGTCAGTATCATTTTTTGACAGCAAGCTGTGTGTAAATCTACCGCGTGCACAGCGCTATCAATTCTATGCTGACTAACCTCGCCGGTCACCGACGCATTCCAGACGATTATCATAATTTATTTAAATATTCAAAAGGACCGTTTTCGCTACGTACGTTAGTATACGACTTTCCTATCCCAAAATTAATAGTATCCCTGCTGGTATGCCGGCACGACACGCGGCGCGGCTGCGGTTCAGAAAGGTCAAATATAAAATAGTAAAGAGTAATAAAACCATGGATTTTGGTAAAGTTGTTCATAAAGAAGCCGCTTCTATATAATAAAACTTAAAATAAAGCAAAAAAACCAATCGTGTATGTCCATTATCCATTATCTTGTTGTACCGGACAGAATGAATGTTGTCAACATAAAAAGGGGGGGGGGGGGGGGATCAGGATTTTTGTAATGGTGTTTGGGGGGGGGGGGGGGATCAAGAAAAAATATATCCGAAGGCTAAAAAATGTCCAACCTCCCACCAAAGTATTTATGAACACTCCCTTATTTGGTTTAGGAGGTTAATGAAGAAATGTGGAATAACCGAGGGCCAATTAGGTAATGAAATAATGTAGTTTCTGATAAGAACAAGGTATAGTGAATCTAAATCGCGTAACATGGTGTCAGATGTGGGATTTGATACTGTATGTGATAGGCCTATCCCACCAGAGTCCTGATTATTTACGAGATTTAAATGATACAACATTGCGTAACATGGGGGGGGGGGGGGGGGGGGGAGGCTACGAGAAGCATGATGACCAATGGCGGGAAGCAGTAAATTTCAGGTCAGAAAATAGGCCTTTGCATTTGCTGAACTCACTACTCACGAATGTATTATTACCAATTTCGTTATAAATCTTCCAACACTTAGGCCTATCCCATGCATGTTATGTGTTGTTTTATTTTGTAGGTGTTCTATCTGGTAGGCCCTACTTTCTAGCGTGCCGCTAGTATTACTATAATTTGCGTTACACATCGAGAAATATCCTTCAAAAGGAAATCATAAAATATAACAATTCACATTTCGGGTGCCCTAATCACGAACGACGACGATGAGATTGAATTTGCTAACATATTTCCGAACATTCAGGCAAGGAAACCAGTCCTATTCCTCAATGATTATGAGAACTGAAGTGTCTCATTTTGGAAGTTTCATTCCCATTTGATGCTTTCATTGAGGGATGTTACAACACCAAGTTCCAGAAGTACATACCTCTTTGCGATATGCTAGCCATCTGCGGGTTTGATTGTAAAATCCTCGTTTTCGTGATTTGGTCACTCGGACATGTTCACTACCACTTCTGCCGTGGGTTAAGGAAACTTGGTTTCACCATCAGAGTTGCTAAGGCCGTTGCAAAATACACCTCAATTAATGCTATGATTGACACTAACGTCATATGGAAAAGTAGAAATAGAATCACCAAAGATCATTTAATTCTGCATTGTGCTGGCCTCACCACATTGTTCATGCTTTATTCGTGTCATGATTTATGCCGCTTTGGTGGCTCATATACGGCCGAGTGCACCAATGACGGGTAGCTGCAGAATAGCGCTACCTCGCTAGTAACTGAGGCGTAACCCAAAATGTTGAGAGCGCCAATGCGGGGTAAGCTACTAGGCTAGTAACTGGCGGGTTATTTACGCTAAATGTTATACCTGACCGGACCCAAGAGTAAGTTAGGGCATAACGTTTTATGCCACAAGTCAGTCGATTCTAGCAGTATAGCGTACATTTATTGTGAACATTGAAGGGGATGATTCACTGATGCTGAAGAACCAATTGCACTTGCATGCCCAGGGGGTGTCTATTTGAAGTGGAATGTGACCCCTCATAAGCTGGAAGATTTTTATATTTTTGAAAATCCATTCATGCAATTTGGTGATTTTTTTAGTCAAAATTTAGATCAATTCCTTTTGCCCATTCAAACACTAATCGCACCGACTTTGGGTCATATTTTGACCAAAATGTACTAATTGTCCAAGGGTCTTAAATAATGACTAAATACATAAACTTATTATTGTTTTTATTAATTAAAAACTGATAAACCAAGTTTCAACATTATTGTGAGTGGAAGGGTAGAAAAAGAAAAAAAAGGATATCGTGCCGCGCGTGGTCTGGGAATCGAACCGGGGTTCCGCGATTAACAAGCGTAGGACACGGTGTCCACGCCACGGAGGTATTTGTGTTAAGAGATGTGTTATAATTGTATATAATTGTTTCCATCGGGTGCTTGTGTTTTTCATTAAAATTGTGCTTTTTGGTGCAATGTTTGTATGTGCCCCTCGCCCAAAATATGTTTGTAATGTCATGATAGTCCTTATTTTTGAAAAAGTGATAAACAAACTTCGAAATTTTTGGCCATAAAATGGCATCATTTTTTCCGGATCGCAGTCGGACTCCACGTGATTCTTGATTTACACTCACCTATGACCTAGCGAGTGACGACACGTTTTTAATATTACGGAGGACCATCCACGTCAGAATTTTACAGTAAACTATAGGTTAACACTTGGCATATGCGACACTTGACTTTGTAAGGGGACGATGCTGATTAATTTGGATATTTACCTCGCTAGTAGCTATTCTGGTGTTACTCGCCAATTATGCTCTAAGAATTACATCGTTAGTAAGTTATGCTACAGTTGGAGCATAACTACTAGGGAGGTAGCTTACCTCCCTATTAAGTTACCCGTCATTGGTGCACTCGGCCGATTATTATTATTGTTTATGGTCATTTTTGAATTAAAAAAAATCGTACAATATGTATGTATGTATCCTGAAAAGGCTCTCTCATTTTTCATCTAAACGCCGTGAACTGATAATAGATCATGACTTGAGACGGGTTATAAGCGATAAATGGCCGAAACCAAAACAGAATTGACCAATATATGAGGCCAGGGATTTTTCAGATTATTGCTATATGGGCGTGTTTGTTTATCTCTGTGCGTACTGTAACCATGCATTCGGCGAGAGTAACGCATAACGCGTCGTAGTGCGCAGTGAAAAAAGACGCGAACACTCGCGGGTGGGTAAGTAATGAAGAAATACGCTGTGCTACGGGAGATGGTTTACACTTTCCACGCGGCTATTTGGTTTTGCCATATTATACAACACAGATTTTCCAGAAACCTTTCCCAATTTTCAGCGTCTACCTCAAGCATAACTGAACCAAGGCTAGGCATGTTTGTACTTGTTTCAATGTATTTCTCATGGTGATTCCAAATATAGTATCGAAATTCAATACAATATTACATTTTTTAAACATTTTGTGACATTTGCGGACGTGGGACGATACTAATTTTTATGTGGATATTTTTAACTATTATCTTACTCCGCAGTGTTTGATCTCAGAATTAAATCGCTAATAATATACGTTGCAGTTAAGTCGTATGTACTAGCGATGTAGCTTACTTATAATTATAATACTTTATGCCAATTGATGCACTTAACCGAATGTATTGTACTCCTTGTTACTTTCCACAGATACCCCTAACGCACTGCGGTTAGTTGGAGGGACTGTACCGTCTGAAGGCCGTCTAGAAATATTTCATGACGGCCAATGGGGTACAATTTGTGCCGATAGTTTTGGAATTGTTGACGCAAACGTAGCCTGTGCTCAACTGGGTTGGGGATCAGTGGCACGTATTGTAGTCTTCGAGGATCGTTTCGGAAGAGGTAAGATTGTATTTTTGGGCAATAATTATAAATCTTAATTTTTAATATATTCCAAAATTGGGAGGCGACATTATAATTAAACAAAGGTCTCCCTCGTACATATCGGACAATAAACTATGTTGTTTTATTATATTTAATATGTACCTAAAGTATTTACGATACACATTTCTTCATGAATAACTCCTTTTCTACAGGAACAGGTAATATATGGCTGGATGAGTTGGGATGCCTAGGTGGTGAAAGTTCTCTTGACGAATGTCCTCATGCCGGATGGGGTGTTAACAACTGCGGTCATCGTGAGGATATTGGCGTCATATGCAACCTTCGAACTGGTAAATAAAATCTAATGCCTATAATTATGATTTAAAACTTTATTACGAGAAGAGTTTTACTTGTAATAGCAAAAACAATTTTGGAAACGAAAATCTTTTATTGACTTTGGTATACCCTTCACAGGGGTATTCTAAATGAATGATGTTGGTTATTTTATTCTCAATTTGCTATGGTTAAGGTATGTGTGGAGGGTGATGTTTTGGCCAGTAATTTCGGTATATACAGGGTGAGTCAATAAAACTGCAATAGTGGAAAGAAGCCATCTTGATTTCAAAACCAAGTTGAAGTCTGAAACTTTTTAAACATTGCAAGAATGATATGTTTGTTCCTAACTTTATGTGAAAAACTAAAGTCAATCGCATTTTTCGTATGTCTTTGGTGAACCTTTTTGCTGCACAACCCAATTTACTTGTTTGTTCACGAGCATAGTGATTTGTCAATTGAAATTGCACACATTTCATGTTCACATTTAAATATCCCGCCAACAAAAATATTGAATAATTTCATTTGACTCATATTTAGAATAATATAAGCAATTCGTAGCATGAGTTATGTAAATTGATTATCTTATCTCCCTTGTAAACAAGAAAGGATGCATTAAATTTCAATTACGTCACAAATTTACTCGAATTTTCAAATTCTAATGAGAGACGCATTTTGCAATCTTATACCTGTTTTGAGTGTCTCGTGGACAAACATGTGAAATTGGTGCATGGGATTTTATATCTTAGAATATGTGCAAAAGTTTCACAGATATTTTATTGAGACAGACGGGTTATCATATTAGCTTTCTAAAGAATTTTAGTTGGTTGAAATTGGTTGTAGTAAAAATATTTATGCTCATTTGCGAAAAAGTGGACATTTTTTAAACCGAACAAGATTTGCGATATTTTCTCTTATAAGATCTATTGAATTCCACAATTGAAAACGGTCCACACTCTAGTGCGAGCTGAGTTCAACTATCACAAAAGCTACATTTGTTATTGTTGTTGATAAATTCGTGTAAAAATGACATTGTTTTGTCATTATTTCGCATTCAATGTTTGAAAAAATAACTGAGCATATTTTATTTGTCATTATTAGTATTGTGTACCATGCATGAATCCACTTGTTCATTGATATCAAGCATTATTGAATAAAATATTCAATAGTGTGTTCGGTTTCAAAATACAGTAACGTTACCAAAATAGTAATATCTGGTAAACGGTATCCTGGAATGTCATGATACTTTTTTCTGATGATAGTGAATAAATGCATCTATTGCCACATACATTGGTTGCCTTTATATTCTGATAACAAATATTTTTAGTAATTATTTTACTTTGAGTACACTTTTTTTTTACTCACCCTGTACATCGGTATCTACACTGCAATCGATCGCCGGATTTTTAAAACATTAGGCCTTGTCACATCTCTTCACACACATTCTGCTCGGATTTAATCAACATGAGATTCTCTATCAGCTACCCAGTTCTTGGATTTGTGCTTTTGTTAATTCGCATCTTTAGTATAGGACAACAAACTGAAAGTACTGTACACTTAGGGGGCTTAGGGACCACCACTGCATCAGTATTACCAAGCTGTAACCATGTCGAATTCGACTATCTACGTTTCTACTGTGCTTCTGTTTCACCTCGATTTTTTTTCTTTAAACACTACGCAATTCCCGAGCTTTATCCCTCCCCACATCATCATTATTGGTCTTGAGAATGACATTAACCGTAACCCAGACCCCCATCTTCGAGCACCTCCTCAGCCATGGACGACTCGTCTGCCCCTTGTGCAATATGTACCAAAGACGTAGGATGCTCCGATAGGGGTATCATGTGTGAAGAATGCGAGAAATGGAACCATGCTACCTGCATCAACATGGGCAGCCGGGCTATCATCTTCTCGCTAACACCAGCATATCATGGATCTGAGCTGACTGTGGCCATTCAAACTACTCTCCATCATTACTCCGTGATATATCTGGGTTTGAATCTGTAATTCATTTAGTATTCTTGACTGTGATATATCATTGGACCCAAAAGACGCCATACCCCTAGCCGCATCGACACCTAAATCTGCAAAAAATACCAGTTGGAGAAACTCTGACAGCCTACTAAAAACTCTTTAACCCATTACAAAAATATCTCGAGCTCACCATCCTGAACATTTATTTATTTCATCCTGAACATTTATTTCCAGAGCCTGAAAAACAAAGTGTCCGAATTCCAAGCGTTACTCTTTGAACAGAAACCTGACATTGTGATCGGTACAGAGACCGCGGTTTCTATTGTTCTAAACAATGATATGCGGTACAACCGGGCGGAACCGGCGGTTGCCGCGCGGTCGAGTTTTGATGTGCTCCCTTATTTCCTCTAGAATTTGCCGTGTTCAGAAAAGACCGTCCAGATAGTTACGGAGGAGTCCTAATAGCCATTAAAAACCTCTCATTTCATATGATGGATGACCTCAACACCGACTCCTAATGCATCTGGGTAAAGGTAGAGCTAAATTACAAAAAGAGAGTCTACATTGGTGCATTCTACAATCCACACTCTTCACACGGACCAATATTGATCTTCTAAATTCATCCCTCAATAAACTCCACCAACAAATAAAGGGGAATTGTGACATCTGGCTAGTTGGTGATTTTAACCTCAATAACATCATTTGGGAAGACCGATCCGTAATGCCTGGAAGTAGTGTTGCACCCCAATGCAGGAAACTTGTCGAAATATTTAATTCCTTCAACCTTGACCAACTCGTCACATAGCCAACCCGCAAGGAAAGTATCCTGGATTTATTCCTAGTATCTAGTGTCTCAACAGTTGAATCTGTGATCAACCTTCCAGGCATAAGTGATCACAGCATAGTGAGCGCCCACATCAACGTCGGTTGCAAAACACCCAAGCCTGCCCACCGTAAAAATTACCTGTACAGGTAGGAAAAGTTGACAATATACGCAGGGAATTGAAGACATTAGGAGACCTTTTTTTGTATGATCTCAAATATTACTCAGTAAAAGAAAGTGGACGTTGCTGAAGACCATTCTCAACTTTCTGACTGACAAATACATTTCATCCAAATTCTTATCAACAAGGTTTAACTTGCCTTGGTTCTCTCCCACTCTCCGGCGGCAGAACAAAAAGCTTCAGCGCCTATACAACCGACAAAAGAAACGTGGTAGTGTTACTGATTTTCAACGGTTCAAGTTAGCCAGGAAAGCCTACAAAAGTAATCTCAAAAAGGTCCACAACCGTATATCGCTCAAATGCTAGAAGAGGATCTTAAAACCAATCCCAAAACGTTCTGGAAGTATGTCAAGTCAAAACGCACTGACAATGTTGGAGTCCATCCCCTGAAGGATGGATCAAACACAGTCAAAAAGGGAAGGCAAATATCCTGAACTCTTATTTCAAGTCAGTCTTCACAAATGAATCAAGGAAAGACATTCCATGCCTCAGCCAAACTTATCCTGACATCGAACCGCTTGAGATTGTCACCGAAGGTATCCTTAAATTACTTCAGGACCTCAACACAAACAAAGCATCTGGACCAGATGAGATCCCTAATCGCATACTCAAAGAGTGTGGTGCTAAAATGGCCCCTGTCCTTTCAGCCCTTTTCAACCAATCCATCCGCACTGGTGAGCTCCCAGATGACTGGACCACAGCCAACGTGACACCCGGCTTTAAGAAGGGTAACCGAAGCGATCCTAGTAATTACCGGCCAATATCCTTGACTTCAGTTGTATGTAAACTTCTTGTGAGCACGTTATTCATCGTCACATCATGTATCATCTTGAGCGCCACCAAATACTATCACTATCAGACAGCCAACATGGACTTAGGAAGAAAAGAGGATGCGACACTCAACTCCTTATCACGGTCAATGATATCGCCAAATCCATCGAGAAAGGGAAACAAATTGATGGCGTATTTTTAGACTTCTCCAAGGCCTTTGACAGATTACCGCATCAGAGACTTCTCCTGAAGCTCAAGCACTACGGGATCACCGGTAACATCCTTGACTGGATTTCAAATTGTTTAACCGCACGCTCTCAGAGAGTCGTCATTGAAGGTGTGAGCTCTACATCAGCTAATGTCACATCTGGGATTCCACAAGGGACGGTTCTGGGCTCTTTACTCTTTCTTCTGAATGTCAATGATATACCGTCTTATGTTTCATCCAAGACGAGGCTTTTCGCAGACGATGGATTATTATATCGTGAAATAAACTCACCCTCCGATGCTGCCGCTATCCAACAAGATCTCGACTCCTTATGCAGATGGGAGAAAGAATGGGAAATGAGATTCAACGCGGGTAAATACTTCATTATGCACATGTCAACCAAAAAAGTCATTAATAATTCATAGCTTCAACATCAATGGAAAACCTCTAATGGCAACCCCCAACCACCCATATCGGCCTCATATTCAGTAGTGACTGCAGATGGTCCTTGCATATAAAAAAGTCACAACCAGTGCCAAGCAGACCATCGACGTCATCCGACGTAACTTCAAGTCGTGTAGCAGTGAGGTAAAATCACATCTCTACCGATCACGTGTACGCCCAAAACTAGAATATGGTGTACGCGGATGGGCACCTTCCACTGCCGCAGAGTCAACACAACTGGAGAGCATCTAGAGATACGCCGCCAGGATGTGTTGCAATAACTACACAAGACAGGAAAGCGTCAGTAATATGCTCAAAAATCTCGACTGGCCACCGCTTGAAACCAGAAGGACTCATATTCGCCTCAACATGATGTACAGAATAACTGACGACCTAGTCGACATCGACGCAAACGCCAACCTGATCCCCCCAAAAAAAGACAGCACCGCAGTTCTTACAATGTTTCATACCAACGTGTCCACGCTAAAAGCAAGATGTTCACCAAAGTGTTTTTTTCCCAGCCACAAATACACCGGAACAGCCTTCCATCTACTATCGTCAGCAAGCCGACGCTCAACAGTTAAAAAATGCTAATGGGGCCCTCACATGTATCCGTGTGAGCTGGGCGGCCCCCTTACCGTCTTATAGAAAAACAACAGAGTCCAACACGGTGAACAATCAGCAAAAAATGTCAACGGCAGCATTTTTATTTTTTTTGTCACCGGGTTCATACTGTTCTATACCGGGTCCTTATCGGCCTGGAACCGGGATCATACCACCTCCCCACCAGGTCCTCACCGGCCGAAACGCTTGGGTACCGACCGAACCGCCTTGATAACGTCATCAAACTGCCCTGTATAAGCTGAGCGCTCAAGCTCGCCGCTTCTCTCACATTCCGGGAATCTCTGTAAAATACATTTGCCCTCACATGTATCCGTGTGAGCTGGCCGGCTCATTACCGTGTGACAAATTGGTGCAGACGGCGGCACACGGTGATGTCACACGGTGGGCCGTTTCCCGTCCGTTGAACACGTTGCCGGGGACATTGACGGCCAGCCGCGCCCGGCAGGACCCGGCAGGAATTTTGAACATGCTCAAAACTCTTGCCGGGTGAGCAAAAGCGGCGGCAAACGGTGAGAGCCCGGTTTGAGGACGGTATAAAGACGGCACACCCGTTTCGCGCCCGTTCGCAGGGCGGTAATGGTAGGCGGCCACCTTACCGTCTAATAGAAACAACAGAGTCCAAACAATCACTAAAAAATGTCAACGGGCGCATTAATTTTTTGTTGTGGCCACACCGGGTCCATAACGTTATATCCAGGGTCTTTACCGGGTCCTCACCGGTCGTGTACCGGGCTCACCGTCCTCATACATTTCTAGCTTACGGTTCTCACCGGGTGCATAACACCTCCTCACCGGGTCCTCGGTCCATACCGTTCTACACCGGGTCTGTCCCGGGTCCTCACCGGCCTTGTCCCGGGATCACCGGCCTCATACAGTTCTAGCTTACCGTTCTCACCGTGTCCTCACCGTGTGCATACCACCTCCATACCGGTTCCTAACCGGTCGAAACGCCTGGGTACCGGCCGAAACGTCTTGATTACATCATCAAACCGCCCTTTTCAAGCTGAGCGCTCAAGCTCGCCGCTTCATTTGCATTCCGGAATCCCCCTTTTCAAGCTGAGCGCTCAAGCTCGCCGCTTCATTTGCATTCCGGAATCCGTACGACCAACATCTATAATACTCTCTAAATGTAAAAGAGCTAAACCTCACTCTTTCGAGAGCTTTAGGAGGGACGGCTCTTCTAAGAAGTGAAGTTCACTCTTTTCAGAGTGATTTGTCTCTCTTTTAAGAGTGATTTGTCACTCTTTTAAGAGTGATTTCCACTCTTTTCAGAGTGATTTTAACTCTTTTTAGAGTGAACTTCACTCCAAAAAAGAGCTGTCCTCCTAAAGCTCTCGAAAGAGTGAGTTTTAGCTCTTTTATATTTAGAGAGTTGCAACATGCCTGTTGAGAGTCCGTTCCGCGAACGGTTACTAGGCTGCATGCGGCCATTCGCAGTCCGTCGCTAAGATGGTCGACGTCCACCACCGTCCATCACTGCCTTGCGAATGGGCGCGAAACGGGTGCGAAACGGGTGCGAAACGGGTGCGAAACGGGTGCGAACGGGTGCGCCGTCCTTATACCGTCTTCATACCGGGCTCTCATCGTTCGCCGCCGCTTTTACTCACCCGCCAGGAGTTTTGAGCATGTTCAAAACTCCGGTGGCCGGCAAAGTACCCTGAACGTGTTCAACGGATGGGAAACGGCCCACCGTGTGTGCCGCCGTCCGCACCCATTTTTCACACGGTAAGGGGTCGCTCAGCTCACACGGATACATGTGAGGGCCCCATAAGGGAGCACATCAAAACTCGACCGCGCGGCAACCGCCGGTTCCGCCCGGTTGGACCGCATATCATTGTTTAGAACAACAGAAACCGGCTGTAACCGTACGGAACACCACGGAACCGGCGGTTGCCGGGCGGTAGAGTTTTGATGTGCTCCCTAAGCAACAAAACTCCAGCCGGTATCTAAACAAAATCTAGCTCCGCGTTTCGTCAACTCAGCGGGATGCTGTTTTTACCGTTTTGCTGGAGTATAAGCCTCACAGATACAGATACAGATGTATGCAAAATAGTTGGTGTGGAGGATGTTCTTTTGTTTTTGTTTTTGATATGCCAAAATGTCAAGTACTAGGTTTTAGAAAGGGCGCGGTCGCGGTGGACACGGTGAAAATTCGCGAGGTTTAAGAAAAAGACGTGGTCGCGGTGAGAATTCGCCTGGTTTATGAAAAAGACGTGGACGCCGTGGCCACGCGGAGGCATCTATAGTTTGAAGCCCGCCATCTATAGTTTGTTGTGTAATTCTACCGCCCTCTTTCAGTCTATAGTGACATGTGTAATTCTTTCCATATTCGTGCATGACAATCCATACACGACAAGAGGGGTCGCTATAACGATGTTGGTGTGTAAGGAATGACAGAATTATGCCTAACCGAGGGCCATGAGATAATGAAATAATGTGGTTTCTGATAAGAACAAAATAATGGTATGGTGAATCTAAATTGCGTAACATGGTGTCAAATGTGGGATTTGACACTGTATGTGGTAGCTTCCACTGCAGTCTTGATTATTTACGAGATATAAATGATACAAAATTGCGTAACAGGGAGGGCCACGGGTTGTAAATAAAACCATGGGTTATAGCTTGGGGCAATGACGGGAAGCCCTCAATTTCATGTCAGAAAATAGGCCTATGCGTTATATTTTAACTCAAAATGTATTATTTAAAAAAATAATAATACCAATTTTGTGATACATCTTGAAGCACTTGTGCATGTTTATATGTGTTGTTTAATTTTGTTGGTGTTCTATCTGGTAGGCCCTACGTTCTAGCGGGAGCCTCGAGTGCCGCTATAGTCTTACTATAATTCACGCAATGTTGTATGTCAGTGGCGTAGCTGGGATTTTTTCGGGGGGGGGGGGGGCAAGATTTCCAAAATATTCGTAAAAGGGTGCCACAATTTCTTTTGCAGTAAGCTCAGAAAACTTCAGAGCGGGGTCGGGGGTAGGATAGGGCATGTTTTACATAAAACGCGCTCGGATTTGTTTTTGTCCTTTAAGTTGTCATATTGCCTATACACACTACATCCTGATAATGGGGTGGGCATTAATACGGCTTGGGGACGGGGGCACAAAGGGCTTTTTTCTGTCAGGGGCATCCCCCCTGCGCACTTTTAAGGTTCTTGTTTGAAATCGGTGACTTTGTTTTGGTACCTTGGGATTGCCCCTCGGGGTAGCTACGCCGGGGGGGGGGGGGGGGGGGGTGTGCGTATGTGTCTCTAATCACCTGCAAACGAGGAAGCACACCAACATTTTACATTCCAACTGCGGACGCACCGCCAAATGCGGACGTCCTCGTTTACCTGATACGTGCAAAGTATTGCAAACAACATGAAAACGCTATCTAAACGAGGTCCTCTTTGGTGATACTCTCCCCCAAACACCCATTAGGCCTCTGTTGGATATCACACACATTATAGTTTGCGGTTTGACACCCAACACAACCGCCATTTTGGTCCTCAGTGTGACGGTATGTGTCCAGGTTGGTGGCTCCTCATTTGGATAGTACCACGTTTGGTCCTCGTAGGGGTGTATGTTTGTATGTATCCATTAAAGGTTCTCTCATTTTTTCTTCTTCCAAAAGCCGTGTACGCTATACTGAAAATAGACGATCATCTGGGACGGGTTATAAGCTATAGGCCTAAATGGCCGAAAACCGTACAGAATTGACCAAGATATTAGGAAAACAGGCAAAATCAGACTATTGCTACGGGTTTCTTTATCTCTATGCGTACTGCAACCATGCAGTCGGCACGCGTAACACATAACGCGACACAGTGCGCCGTAAAAATAGACACGCACACACCCGACGGGCAAATAATGGAGACATACGCTGTGCTACGGGAGGCGATTAATTTTTTTCCGTACATGATTTGTGTAAAAATCAGTTGATTCACTGAACTGAATTTACCTTTATTCCGTATTGAATTTCACTAGGATCATGTACGAACTAAATAATCGCCTACGGGAGATGGTTAAGGTCAGGCATGTGTGTGTGTGGGGGGGGGGGGGGGGGGGGGGGAGAGGGATAAGCGATAATTGAAAAAGAAAATAAGGAACATTTTCGTTGAATGGATAGTCTCAATATCTGACTCGAAACTGGATATTCATGTACACTGTCTTTCTTAAAACTAATTGCTTATGGTGATCACATAGGCTTTTAAACGGGCCGTCCTTATATGGGCGCAATGAGCCGCTTTGACGACTGATGGTGTGTGGATCCAATGACCGATGATCGATCAAATTCCGTGCACGTTTTTGAAACGGCTTAATTAGTTTCTACTTATAGGAATCCCTTTAGTTACGCCCCTGGTGTGAAAATGCTTCACCTATATAAATCCTTTCTTTTTCTTTTTATAACAGGCCCTTGCAAAGACGGTGGGTTAGCTTTTGGTGACTATTGCTACATTCATAATGTTGATGTACAACGTCACAATTATGCAGCGGCACGTGATTGGTGCATTGAACATGATTCGAACCTGACCAGCATCCATAGTCAAGAAGAACAAGATTTTCATATGCGAAGTAAGATTGTCTAATTGTTATACACTTGCTTTAACCAGTGGCACTCACGTATACAAGGTATAGGTTACGGGTATGTGCTGCTCTAAGATAGTAGATTTTTGTTTGCGAACAATCCCGAAACAGGGGGTGTGATTTGTGCTGAAAAACCCTAACATGGGTCCCAAATCAAGAAATAAAAACCCAAACATGGGTCCAAAATTGCAACAAACAGTCACATCAGCTATATTTGGAGGTAAATACACTCCTAAATGTCGGTCAGGATTGCCAATTTCTAGCTGCACACCCCTATCAAAGAATAATTTGAGTACCCCCCTCTCCGGGCAAATGAAGCAATTATTAATAACACATCAGTGATTGCTATTAAAATGTACAATCATTAAAATTATATAGTTATGTTAAAATATGTTTCAGAATATCTTTTTCCCTTTTGCGTCTGTTTTAGATTTCCTTAACAGTCCCATTTACAGTAATTGGATCGGTTTGGATGATATTGCTGAGGAAAACACGTTCAGATGGGTGGACGGTACTCCGGTAAGATACCATACTACAGCATGGAGCTAGTAGTAGTAATACAAGGAGAAAGTTCTTGTTACGCAACCCTAATCATGCAATTGCCATTAATTGCGCATACCTCTTGAGACGATGATAATCAATCCAGTAAATTCGTGATATATAATATATTATGTGGCCTATTTTAAACATTATCATAATACTTTGTTCATTTTGGGAACGGAATGTACCAACAAACCTTGGTTTCTCTTCCCTAAACGCACACGCCGGTGCTTGGTTTTACACATTTTCAATATCAAAAACATGTACGGTAGTTATTTATCAAAATTAGTAGTGCTTTGAGATAAATAGATATTTTCAATACAAGAAATGAGGTAAACACGCTAGCGTCGGACCATCAAGAGTGGGACTACTGCTTTGTCAATCTAGATTGATATTTCCGCGGTAACTTTGATTGTCAATTCAATACACGTTGTATCAATGGTTCTAGCCTCTTTTGTCTAGTACCACGGTGACTATCATCGCCCCCAATATGGATTGCATTTTCGGTTCTCCAGTAGTAGGGGAGAGCGGGGAGTGTACCGCCCTATGGGCAGGTTCGCCAACCACGTGATTCTCATCTTTGCGGCCACTGGTTGAAATTTGGCGAACACACAATAGATACAGTAGTATGTTGCAAGCTTCCCACAATAATGTGACAGATTACCGTAACATGTTTGTCAACTTATCATCCAAAAACCAGTTTTGCCTCGCAAAAGTGAATTTTCTTCCATTTTCCATATTGTTTTTTTTCCCAAAGATATTCGCAGAGAAGGTTTTAATGTAAATTATCATTAGGTAGGTATGTGATTGATTATGCAGTTAACAACCCATCAATGTATGTGGGACATCCGTGGTATAGGTCATTGCACTTATTGCGCTATATGGGGCACATACGCCCTATGATGATGGGGCAGGTTCGCCAATAGGGATTTATATAGTTATGATTTTGCATAATTAATTGTAATTTTCCTCTAACAGGATAATTGTAATTATAAAAAAAATAGTTATCAGGAATGGAGTAACACTAATTAGAGGAGAATATTTCAAAATGTGGTATTTCTTATTACTTTTATATTCTGAACGATCCCTACATTTTATTTTGGAATAAAATAATGAAAAATAACAAATATATATGTATTGGATATTATGGTAATTTGTGTAGCCTAATTCTGAGCCTAGGGCGAACTTGCCCCGGCCTATGGGCGAACCTACCCCGGCGTCGGGCAAGTTCGCCTTTTTGAGACACCTGTCTTTATCATCTACTCTTGCCTTTACAGTAAGGCCTAGAGTACTGAGATCAAGGTCGTATGTAGCCAAGATATCAATCTTTCACATAATATCAATAGGTCCATTCAATCTTTAAAATTGGCGTCGCTAGACCTCTTCAAATGAAAATGGGGCGAACACTCTCCCCTATATCAATACACCCGAGACGGAAGTACACTTGGATATCTCCTCATCAGCAGTAGGTGGAAGTCTTCTATCAAGATAGCTAAAACCCTGCGAGGTTAGATGTATAGATGGATATTAGTGAGCTCCTGAAGCAAGCTGATTCTGTAGCAGGGATTATGCAAAGGCTGTGCAATACTGTGTGGAAGTCAAGAGGATTGGAAGACATCAGTTTTCCTAACACTTCCAAAGAAAGGGGATGCTAGCGAATGTAAAAATCATCGTACTATCTCTCTGATACCACATGCAAGCGAAATCCTGCTGCACATCATCAACGAACGTCTCAGACCTCATCTTGAACGTGAACTTCCTGCTGAGCAAGCCGTTTCCGGAAAGGCCGCGGCACAAGAAATCAGATAGCCAATATACGTCACAATGGAAAAATGTTTTGAATTCCAGAGGGAGCTCTTCATGTGCTTTACAGACTACGCTAATGACTTTGATTGTGTGAGATATTCGGCATTATGGACAGCACTGCAAGAAATGGGCATCCCTTACCACCTCGTCCACCTAATTCGTAATCTGTATGATGGTCAAGCTGCTTGTGTTCGCACTGAGAAAGGAAATAGTGACTGGTTTGCTCTAGGTCAGGGAGTCCGTCAAGGGTGCATACTATAGGGAGCTTTCGATTTGGACGACGGACGCTTAATATGACACCTCGAGTCGTGTGCGCATGCGTCGACTTAGCAATCCGTCGGTCGTCCAATTTCTGTGACCTGTCTTCGGCTGATTACTAGGGAGCTTTCGATTTGCACGACGGATGAATCTAGGACGGTTGAATGACACTTTGAGTCATGTGCGAATGCGTCAATTTTGTCAACCGTTGGTCCTCTAAGTGCTACAACGCGTAAAGGGACTAACAACCGACGTGGCGACGACGGTAAAGTGTTGTGTTTTACCGTCGTACAAGCGTCTGTCGCGCAAATCGAAAGCTTAAGATCACAGGTCCCATAAATTGGACGACCGACGGATTGCTATGTCGACGCATGCGCACATGACTTGATGTGTCATCTTGTCATAGAATCGTCAGTCGTCCAAATCGAAAGCTCCCTAATGACCAGCACTCTTCAACCGTTATGCAGAGTCTATAATGAGACGTGCATTGGATGATTGGCCAGGGGGGCTGTCAGTAGGTAGATACCAAATACACAATCTACGTTATGCCGATGACACCACCCTGTTTGCAACAAATATGGAAGAGATAGCGGAACTCCTGAAGAAATTCAAGGCGGAGAGTGAGCAACTTGGTCTACGTCTAAATGTCAGCAAGACAAAAATCATGTCCATAGGCACAGAAAGTGTTGGAGAGCCTCTCATGATTGATGGTAATGAGGTGGAATCGGTCTCGAAATTCAACTTTCTTGGATCCCTGATTACCAAAGAGGGTGGTTGCAGCCAAGAGATTAGACACCGTTTAGCATTTTAGCAATGGCTAGATCAGCAATGATCAACCTAAGCAAGATCTGGGCTGACAGAGGAATAACCAGAGCAACAAAAACCAGGCTTGTCCAAGCCCTTGTATTTCAAATTGCCATGTATGCATGTAAGACGTGGACCTTAACAAAAGCTGACAAAAAAGAATAGCTGCTTTCGAGATGTGGTGTTGGAGGCGTATGCTTCGTATCTTATGGACAATGAGAAGGACCAATGCCAGTATTATTGAAGAAATAGGGGTCTCTAAACGACTTCTTAATGCCATCAACACCCAAATGCTGAACTACTTCGACCATATCGCACGTCGCAAGGGTAACAACCTAGAGAAGATGATCATGCCAGACATGATTGAAGGGAAGCATAAGAAAGGCAGCCCTCGTTCCTGGTGGATTGACCAAATAACATTTATTTCTGGACACCCTCTCCGTGATTGTTACTCCTTTGCTGAAAATCGTTATTTGTGGCGTTGCATCTGTAAGGTTACGAGCTGTCAGTCATGACAGGACCGAAGCAACCAACCAACCAAGGGTGGTATTCCAACATAGTTAAAACATTGTTTTAATCAAGTGTTGCTGTTTTTTTAGTAGAGACAACAATAATGGCAATTTTTAATGTTCATCTTGAATTCGTAAGTAAATTTATTAAAATTAAAAAATTCAACATGATATTGTGTCCCTTTAAGCATAGTACAACTATAGTACTTGCAAAATAGACTAGAAACAAAATATACAGAAAACTGGTTAAGGGATCAAATAGTTTTAAGAGCTTTTTTAAGCACACTTGTAGATGATGATTGTCTAATACAGATAGGTAGCTTATTCCACTCTTTTGATGCACAAACTGTGATAGTTCTATCGCCAGCTAGATAGTCATTCGAAGATTGGAGTGGTCTCTTTGGAACATATAATGATAAACAATTTGACAAGTTGGTCCTTGGTTATGAAGACATTTATAACCACACAGAAGTAATTTAAAGATGATCCTTTGGCATAATTATTGGAATCCAATACAGTGATTTTAAAAGTGGTCCAGGCGAATGTTTTCGTTCGATTTCAAAAACAACGCGTGCTGCCCAGTTTTGCAAACGTTGAAGGCGAATGATGTAAGTAGATGGTAGTAAAGAGAGAAGACCATTACACTAATCGAGACGTGAGAGTGTCAATAAACATACAGCATGTTGACATTTAGGTTGATCGATATATTTTCTGATTCTGCCGATAGTTCGTAAATGAAAAGTAACAGTTTTACTGACATTCGTGATATGTGATGACAGTTCCTAATATCATACACTTTTGGAGTCGGACAGGTTGTTCAAATCTATATGTTTTGTGAGACGTGAACATGCGATCTTTTCAATTAATTTACAGACAAAAGTTATATTGGCAACAGGTCTGCAGTTCTGAAGTGGTGTATGCTGCATCGCCCAGAATTCCCTTCACCAGTTACCGGTTCACTACCGAGAGGAAGTGATTTATGTAGCTCTGCTGCATCGCCCAGAATTCCCATTATTTGCCTACCCCGTATTGCTATACAAAAATGTTCAATATAAAATGAAAACAATTTACAAATTAAGCAACAGTTTGTATTAAAATGCCCAACAAATAGTTAATTAATAATACCCAACTGTTGCGTAATTAAAATTGTGCAACTGTTGTGTAACTGGAATTGTTCAACTGTTGGTGAAAACATGTTATCCAACGGTAACATTGTTGGGGTAAATTTTACGCAACTGTTGAGCGGTTGCATATTGAGTAAATATTTAAGCAACCTTTTTGCAGTGTACATATGTACATATACCACCACAAATTATTACCCCTTGACCTCCCAGCCACCCTCTTTATCAATCACTCTGATATCCATAAACACAAAACGCGTCATGCCACTGATATTCTCATTGCTCCTACTCATACCAAACTGGCTGAGAATACTTTCCGATCCCAAGGTCCACTTATTTGGAATAATAATTATGAGCAACACTCTCAAAATCTGCAAGTCACTTGCTATATTTAAAACTCACCTAAAAGTACATCTTACTCCAATATCGCTCTGAAATGTTTAAAGGAGAACCGTACTGAAACATTAACCGACCCTAATACAAACGCTATACTATTATACTAACTAAACTCAATAATAAGATTCTTCAACAATGTCAACGAGATGAAAACAAATAAAACTGAAACTGAAGAGACATTTGGTAGATATTTGATCTATATCGGTGTTAGAACTTGGATTCATATGATAAAAACGGGGAAAACTGGTGAGTGCAAACTGGTTCATTCAAATCATTGTTTTTATTGAAGATCAAGATGTCTTCTGCTTAAAAACAATCACTTTTGTTAACCTACATTTTTCCCCGCCACGGGCCAATAATATCTATCTAATACTAGGATCGACAGGCTGCCTAGATTCTTAGATTCTGAGAAATCGTGTAAAATAATCCCAGTCAAGAAAAAGCTAGAGATTTTGGGCCTAATGTGGAGGAAATAACCAACAAATGCCAAATTATGAAACATTTAATTTAGGTACATTTACAGCGCTTTTTACCTTTTTCTAGGACGTTCAATTTATACTTATGAGGGGGGGGGGGGGGGGTCTATCTTAATTTCAAACGCTGCCGGGTATTGCCAAAATGCAAAATATTATTTGGTGGTGTGCAATATATAGCCAGAGAATTCGGAATCCACTAATGAGAATCCCGTATATTACCATGGTCATATACTTGTTAATTCCGTGCATGTTTACTCCATCATGTCTTAGTATTTTGAGCTGAGAGATTTTGGCGCACTACACGATCGAAGGTGCGCCGATAGTGGACCATGTAGACGTGTGGATCCATCCCGCCAGAATTTGACTTGACTGTGAAATATTTACGGTATTGTGTTCTCCGATACAGAAGGATTACACAAACTTCCGCAGCGGTGAACCAAATGGTGACAGAGACTGCATTTCGATAGGATGGGATGGCAGATGGTTTAGTAGGGATTGTAGAACATCATCATTTTTCATCTGTAAACGACGTAGAAGTAAGTAAATTGTATAGTCAACCCCTTTGTCATGTTTGTCGTCAGTCACAGCTTACTATTAGCTACTATTATGCGATCTTTGTTATGGAACGCTCTCTATCTTTGCTTTGTTCCTCTTAATGTAATGTGGATGTCAAATCACATTTTTAAACAGCCAGGAAACTACTTCTCATCTAAAGTTGCAGAGCAATACATTTGCTAATTACAAAATAAAATTGGGAAAATAAGTTGTCACGCTAAACCGACAGTTTAATTTCTGAGTACTTCTTCGTTCGTAAATATATAGATATTTATGGTTAAACACGTATTTACGGTTTCAATCGCTCAATGTAAACAAGTAAAAACACCATATGGAAGGATGAAAATACAAACATCGGAAAATACCATTTCATAAATGAGCCCTCAAAATTTTAACGCGTGTTACCAAAACGCGTTGTCCAGGAAACGTGCTAGAACGTCGATACAGTTGGATTATTTATCAATTTTCTTGGCAAAAATATTATTAGATGAATATGTGTTTGGATTGAAGTTAGACCGCATCGGTTACCCAGAGGTGTGTCAGCTTTGACGATATGTGCCGTGTACATCGTCACGGATTCACCATTACAACCCATGCTGGAAAGTCACCTAATAGACACCATAGATCAGATCCGCACCTGCTACCCTGAGATGGGTTTTTGTATCACTGGAGACTTCAACAGAATGAACATAAACTCAATCCTAAGTGGAAACAATCTTAAACAAGTGGTTAAAGTTAAAACTAGGGCCCAAGCAACATTAGACCTTATTCTTACCAATATTCAGGACCACTACCATCCTCCCATAGCATTGTCACCAATTGGCAAGAGTGACCATGCTTGTGTGTTATGGAGACCAAAGCACAAAATCCCTGATAACACAAAGAAATCTTGTGTGATTCGTCCCTTTGGTGAATCCAGTATCAGATCTTTTGGTAGATGGATCCAGGATCAAAGCTGGAATGAGGTCTATGTGAGCAAAGGCACTCAAGCTAAAACTGATACTATGTACTCTATTCTAAACAAAGGCATGAACTTATATTTACCAATTAAACATGTTAAAGTTCATCAATCTGATAAGCCATGGATCACTCCACGCATTAAGCATCTTATCACTAAACGCCAAACTGCTTTTGCAAAGAAAGACACCACCAAATGGCGTAAACTTAGAAATAAAGTTAAAAGAAAGATTGAACAAGCAAAAGTTAACTATAATGCTGAAAGAGTAAGAAAACTGCAAAAAACTGAGCCACGTAAATGGCACCAAAGGATCAAATCCATGACCAATTCAACAAAATCTGATCTTGATATGCATATACCTGGTATTGACAGAACAAATCACAAGGATATGGCAAATGCCATCAATTCCAAGTTTGTCAGTATTTCATCCCATATTGAACCTTTAAATATGTCTGCTCTCCCTGCCTATTTGCCTGTCAATTATATAGCCCCTGAACTAAATCCATGGGAAGTATATAATGTGCTCAAGGTAGTTAAGACATCCAAATCCAGTGGCCCTGATGGCATTCCACCCAAACTCATAAAAGAGTTTGCATACGAACTGAGTAGTCCACTCACGGACGTGCTTAATTGTTCCTTTAAAGAAGGGGTGGTCCCACACCAATGGAGGTCGGCAATTGTTGTTCCCATTCCTAAACAATTTCCACCCTCCATTGATAAAATGAGACCAATATCACTGACAGATATATTTGCCAAAATTGCTGAAGGGTTTATTGCTAAATGGGTGGTGCAAGATATTCAAGATTCTATTGACATCAATCAGTTCGGTAACATTCAAGGTGTTTCAACTGCGCACTATCTTTTGAATCTTACTCATTTCTTGTTCCAGGGTGCTGACAAGCCAAAAAATATCGGAACAGTAGTCCTCACTGATTTTTCGAAGGCATTTGATCTAGTAAATCATTCTATTGCTATTCAGAAGTTAATTGCCTTGGGGGTCCGGGGGACTATTGTTCCATGGATATGTAGTTTTCTCAATGATCGTCGCCAATGCGTGCGCTATAACCAAACCGTGTCCAATTATTTGCCCCTTTGTGCTGGTGTTCCTCAAGGAACTAAACTTGGACCCATAACCTTTCAGGCAGTTATCAATGATGCGGCTGAGAGTTGTTATTCCCACTATTGGAAATATGTGGACGATCTTACGTTCGCCGAAAATCGTTCCTCTAGTGAGAGTAGCAACTTGCAAGCTGATCTTGATGGCTTTCTGGATTGGTCTGTTACTAATCAACTCAAACTCAACCCTGCCAAATGCCAAGCCATGCAGATGTGTTTCATGCAAGACCCCCCTCCCCATCCTGACTTAAAAATTGGTCCATCGCAGCTTTCTTTTGCTAGCTCTGCCAAAATTTTGGGCATTTGGTTACAGGATGATCTTAAATGGGACACACAAATTGACCACATGTGCAAGAATGCCAACAAAAGACTTTTTATGTTGCGATCTCTTAAACGTTTTGGTTTTCATACATCCGAGTTAGTGACGGTGTACAGGGGGTACATTCGCCCTCTGCTTGAATATTCTGACGTCATCTGGCATTGTGCCCTCACATCCAAACTAGCTCTAAAACTTGAGAGAGTCCAAAAGAGAGCTTTAAGAATTATCCTTGGTCCTAGTTTTATTTCCTATCGTAATGCTTTAGATGTATGTAATTTTGATTATTTGTCTGCCCGGAGGGAGCAACATTCTCTGAAGTTTGCTCAGTCACTAGCCGAATGCAGTAGGACTAAAAGGTTGCTCCCTGCATGCAGAGGTCAGGTTCATGGTAGACAATTGAGAAACAATGCCGAACTCACCCAGCCTCGTGCTCGCACAAACAGATATGCTGAAAGCCCCATTCCTTATTATGTGAAGTTGATCAACAGTGATCTCCCATAATTTGCTTCGCATATCCTGTATTTGGCCTTGTCCCTTGTTGTTTGCCATGTTCCTGCCCAGTATGTTGTCTATTTGTGTATTGAATTGTTTTATATGTATTCCTTACTTTCCTGTACAATGTAATTCGGCCTTCGGGTCGCAATTTTGTGCCAATAAAATCATATCATATCATATCATTTTCTTGCTATCTCCATAACAGATACCACCATAACAGATATTGACGAATGTGCTAAGAATACTGACGATTGCAATGCTGACGCGACATGTATAAACACAGTAGGCAATTATACTTGTCAGTGTAATGATGGTTATGTCGGGGATGGTAGAACATGTTTGGGTAAGTGTAAGCATTGCTTACGTATTGCCTTTAGAAATGTTATTTCCCAAAATAATTTAGTTTCTATTGATGCCAGTTATAATTTCCCCCCACTGGTTAGGCCTTTTCATAAAAGAGTAAACAATATGATACATTCTAGAATTACATTTCACAGGTTGTTCACATTAGAAAAGGGAGGTCGAGTCGAGGGAAAGGACTAAATGGCATGTCTAATTGTTGCATTCATTTTGATTCTATTTTTTTGTACATGAGGTCACAGGTCACTAATAGGTATATCAAATAAGGTGGGATCGTTTCAAAAAATCCTTAAAATCGTGATACGTGTCTCTATTTTAAATAGATGTTGTCAAAAAACATAACATTTTTGGTATCATATTAAAGACAATTTATCCAGCTACCGAATAAAAAAAGAATTAAAGCCACATGTTTAGCAACAGTGAAGTTATCAATCTAAACGTCGAGTGAGTCAAGGGTGGGAGCGGTGGATGAGGAGCCGGTGGATGAGGAGCCCATAGGTTTGTACACAAAATAGCGGAAAACTAGAACTTTTGAAATTGATGCCATTTTAAAAGTATACATAGGAAAGTTTTCAAACTTCTCATATGTGTTAATAACATGTGCCTGCTACTATGAATACTAATATTGAATTGTTATCTAGACATTCTCTACTAGAATATGATGTTCAATTCAGGGAGTGTTTTAATGTAAAAAATACACAGTTTTATTCATTTTATTGATTAAACAATGGCCAAATCGCAGTCTCTCTATTTCATTTGTGTGACTCTTCAGTCCTTTTCTACCCTGGGTAGTAAAACATTTAACTAAAAAAGCCAGAAGTGTTTCTTCACAGAATTGTTCATAGATTTATGAAAAATTTGCTATTTATACCTATTTTGGACCACCCTGTATTCAAAATAAAAGGAACTTTAACGATATTCATGTAGTTCATTTTGATAATCATTTTCTTTTAAATTAAATGGTCCATGCTAACTAAATTTCATAGAATATTATATACAAACATTAATTTTATGCATTATTTCATCATAATTTTAGACACCCTGTACTTTTCCTGTGTACATTTTGGGCAAATGATTCTTAGCAAATTTGATAGCACCTTCTGCGGTTGTTCTGATTTTGGTGACTATTTTCAGCTAAACCCTAATTGTACAAACTATCAAACTATTTTGTGAGGAGCAAAAACGATCAAATTTGTTATGTTCCACCCTGTAAAAATTGTACACACCCTGTATAATTTGATTCTTTTTTGCAAAAATTAAAACCTTGAATCTTAAGCTTTCCAACAATATATAGTTTGTGGGTCATTAAGTATGTAAAACTTAAGTTTTGTCCCGTTTAATCAGAATTAGTGCATTTCTCAACATTATTAGAAGTGAAACTTTTTTTTGGACCAGTTTGTGACTTCTGACCATGACTAAATTATCTGACCGGCTATGATGGCGATGATGATATTGATGATGGTGATAATGATATTGATGATGACGATGACGACGATGACGATGATCTTCGTTGTCGTCATCGTTATCGTACTATCGTCATCGTCTTTTGATTTTCATCGCCTTCTATGGATATATTTTCTTGCAATGTCCCAGAATGCAACGCGTGTTACCGACTTTAAATATTATTTTCCAGTGGTCTCACATTCACAACCGTTAATCTTTTATGTTAGTATTATCACGGGGATCTAGCCAAAGTATTTCGTTTCTTTTTACTGAGAGAGTACAAAGAATACAAATGATTTTAACCATGACATTGCCCATACATAATTTATAAACCAAAGCAAATGTGAGGCTATTAATGGTTTTCGTTCTTTTATCATAATTATTTATATTGCTATGGTCCACTTCCATAATAGATGTTAATGAATGTTCTAAACGTACGGACAACTGCCATGCTGATGCAACATGTATCAATTCTGGTGGCAATTATACCTGTATTTGTATTGATGGGTATAACGGGGATGGCAGGACATGTTTGGGTGAGTTAAGAATTCCTTTGCTTATGTTTTGTTCTAGAAATGCATTTCCTATGTAATTTGGTTTCAATTGATGCCACTTTAAATTGTCCTCATACTAGATGACTCATAAAGAACATGTTTTAACATGTTTAAACATCAGTTTACCGTTTAAAATAAATGGTAAACACTCTGAAAAATTCCAAAATACTGTTTCATAAATAAGCCATCAAAATTTGTAACGCGTGTTACCAAACGAGCTTTCCAGGAAACGTGCTAAAACGTCGATAATAAAGTTTACCAAAGCGAGCGGAAATTGTAATTGTTGGCATTTTGCTGGGAACCCATGGTTACCAGTTAGCCATTCACGTTCCACTTGCGGGTGCCAACGAAAGCAGCCTTTGTTTGTTTTCTTGCTCATTCCATCTTGGTGCCTCTGCACCTCATTCGCAATTTTAGTCTTCATACCAAGAGGATATCATTTAAATAATCCTACTTCAGTGTATTGTGCGCATCAGTTTCCGATGTCTAAGAGTAAAGTTGGATTATTTATCAATTTTCTTGGCAAAAATATTAGGTCAATTTATTTTCTGGCTATCATTGACTTCCATAACAGATATTGACGAATGTGCTAAGAATCATGACGATTGCAATGCTGACGCGACATGTATAAACACAGTAGGCAATTATACTTGTCAGTGTAATGATGGTTATGTCGGGGATGGTAGAACATGTCTGGGTAAGTCAGTGTAAGCATTGCTTACGTATTGCTTTAGAAATGTTATTTCCAAAATAATTTGGTTTCAATTGTTGCTAGTTATAATTTCTCCCCCACTAGTAAGTCTTTTTTTTAAATAGTAAACAATATGATACATTCCAAAATTACATTTCACAGGTTGTTCACATTAGAAAGGGGAGGTCGCGTCGAGGGAAAGGACTAAATGTCATGTCTTATTGTTGCATTCATTTTGATATTTTGTCGTCATCGTTATCGTACTGTCGTCATCGTCTTTTGATTTTCATCGCCTTCTAGGGGTATATTTTCTTGCAATGTCCCAGAATGCAACGCGTGTCACAGACTTTAAATATTATTTTCCAGTGGTCTCACATTCACAACCGTTAATATTTATGTTAGTATTATCACGGGGATCTAGTCTAAGTATTTCGTTTCTTTTTACTGAAAGAGCACAAAGAATACAAATGATTTTAACCATGACATTGCCCATACATAATTTATAAACAAAGGAAATGTGAGGCTATCAATGGTTTTCGTTCTTTTATCATAATTATTTATATTGCTATGGTCCACTTCCATAATAGATGTTAATGAATGTTCTAAACGTACGGACAACTGCCATGCTGATGCAACATGTATCAATTCTGGTGGCAATTATACCTGTCATTGTATTGATGGGTATAACGGGGATGGCAGGATATGCTTGGGTTTGTTAAGAATTCCCTTGCTTGCGTTTTGTTCTAGAAATGAATTTCCTATGCAATTTGGTTACAATTTATGCCACTTTAAATTTTCCTCATATTACATGACTCATAAAGAACATGTTTTAACATGTTTTAAACATCAGTTTACCATTTTAAAAAATATGGTAAACACTCTGAACAATTCCAAAATACCGTATGAGCCATCAAATATTGTAACGCGTGTTACCAAAACGAGCTGTCCAGGAAACGTGCTAAAACGTCGATAATAAAGTTTGAGCGAGATATACACTGCAAAAAGGTTGCTTAAAATACGTTGCTAAAAGTACTTTTATCATCCGTTGGTTGACGTGTTGATTAAAATTCATTTAATATAATATGTAGAAAGTTAGGCGTTGTATAAAAGTTAAAAATTCCCAGCGTTGAGTAATTCGTCGAAAACAATGTCCTTAAAATGTTGGTCGAAACTGTTTCTGTTGCTAATATGTTGCGTAAAATATTCCACTTTGGCAACTGTTGCATGAGCATTGAGGACAATCACGCAACAGTTGATGCAAGTTACGCACATGTGAATTTTAGGCAACTGTCCAAAAAGCCAATTTCGTGAGCTGTTGCATACTTGAACAACTGTTGAGTGAATATAATTGCCTAACTTTTGAGTAACTAGAATTGTTCAAATGTTGGTGAAAACATGTTATCTAACGGTGTTGGGCAAATTTTACTTAACAGTTGAGCGGTTGCATACTTGAACAACGTTGTGTAAAATGTTGAGTAAATATTTAAGCAACCTTTTTGCAGCGCAGGACCACAATTAGATTTATTCTGTATTGGCATCCAAAACGGAATAAATCGCTAACACTAACAAAATAGTTTAAAATTGCCATCCTTGTCTGACATATATTTGTTGATGAATATCATTTCAGCGGTGTTATTGCGACGTCACTAGCGATGAATATTGAATAGTCGATTTTTATAGCCAAAAAATACACGACATGGACATATACTGAATAGTTCATGTCATGTGATCTATTTTCCACCAAAAGAATCACATAAATATGTTTATGTATTATATATATAATATGGACTATTTATACCTTCGTACCCAGATAGCAAGACTACGTTTAGCAAATGTTCACAGTAAATAACACCACTGATAAGAGATGTCAGATATTATATATATAGGCCTAGTTAAATAACATGTTAAAATAAATTACAGATTCACTACCGAAAGGGAATAGTGTATGTAGCTCTGCTGCATCGCCTAGAATTCCCATTACAAGTTACCGGTTCACTACCGGGAGGAAGTGATGTATGTAGCTCTGCTGTAGATCGCCCAGAATTCACATTATTTGCCTACCCCGTGTTGCTATACAAAAATGCTCAATATATAATAAAAACTTGTCACAAATAAAATACCCAACATATAACTACATTTGATAAACTAAGCAACAGTTGCTATACAAAAATGCTCAATATATAATGAAAACAATTCACAAATTCAGCAACAGTCACATAATGCCCAACAAATGGTTAATTAATAATACCCAACTGTTGTGTAATTAAAATTGTGCAACTGCGGAGTAACTGGAATTGTTCAACTGTTGGTGAAAACATGTTATCCAACGGTGTTGGGTAAATTTTACGCAACTGTTGAGCGGTTGCATACTTCAACGACGTTGTGTAAAATGTTGAGTAAATATTTAAGCAACCTTTTTGCAGTGTAGATCGAACTCTTTTACCCAAGCGAGCGGAAGTTGTAATTGTTGGCATTTTGCTGGGCACCCATGGTTACCAGTTAGCCATTCACTTTCCACATCCGAAGGCCTTTTTTGTTGTTGTTGCTCACTCCGTCTTGGTGCCTTTGCACCTCATTCGCATTTTAGACTTAGTCTTCATACCAAGAAGATATCATTTAAATAATCCTACTTCAGTGTATTGTGCGCATCAGTTTCCGATGTCTAAGAGTAAAGTTGGATTATTTATCAATGTTATTTCCAAAATAATTTGGTTTCAATTGTTGCTAGTTATAATTTCTCCCCCACTAGTAAGTCTTTTTTCAAATAGTAAATAATATGATACATTCCAAAGTTACATTTCACAGGTCGTTTACATTAGCAAGGGATGTCGAGTCGATGGAAAGGACTGAATAATGGCATGTCTACTTTTTGCATTCATTTTTGTACAAGACTATTATCTGACCGGCTATGATGTTGATGATGATGATGATATTGATGATGGTGATAATGATATTGATGATGACGCTGACGACGATGACGATGATCTTCGTTCGTCGTCATCGCTATCGTACTTTCGTCATCATCTTCTGATTTTCATTGCATTCTACCATGTCTACAGATATTGACGAATGTGAAACGAATGGTGATGATTGCCACGCTGATGCAACATGTACAAATACTGTAGGGAATTATACATGTGAATGTAAAGCCAGCATTGGCAGCACTTGTGCAGGTAGGCTCATTAGTTACAGTATTATGGTATGATATAATAATGATATGGTGAGAGTTAACAAATACAACTAATTTGAGGGAAAGTAGTGAATGTACTGGTTCCGCGATTTGGCTTCGCGTCGGGCGCGGGAGGTAGTCACCAGTCACACAACATCAAGGGACCAGTAGCTTGCACTACTTTTCCAAAATGAACATGTTGTATTGGTTTCATTACACCTCATACATATATTATTGTCTAATCAAAATTAAAAATTGAAAGCTTACGTTGCTCCCGCGTAGGCTCCCAGTAGGCATACACAGGCCAGGCTACACAGTGTAGTACGCATAGCGAGGAAGCGGCTGACTCATTTCTCCTGGCAGAAGAACAATATCATCGAAACACGTTTCTTAGGGCGTGTTCACACTTTAGCTTTTTCCTCAACCCGGGTCGGACCCGGGTCGAACCCGGATTGATCGATAATTCATTTTCTGTTCACACTAGAGCGCTATGTATGTCAAACTCTGTTTGTTGCAAGTGTTGGCCGTGGGTTTTTTTTTGGTTTTTTTAAACTGGATTTTAAGCTTTATCTCAAACTATTTTTAAGCTAAGAAGTTTATGATATACGTATATGTAGGGATTCTGTACGCCGGTCTGAAACAAAATATCTGGTGCAGAACAGAACATGCAATCTATATTCTAAAACACTGGCAAATACAAAGAAAGATTTGGGTTCCAGACTTGTTGTTATGTGTTTCAGTATCTGTGAATTTTTTCTTGAGTGCTTTGATTTGATTTTGCTCAATGTTACGGTGATAACCCATTGCCTCCATCTGGCGTGATATATTGGCGTAAATATCCTTATTGTGGATCATTGAGTTCAAACTTATAGTTTGCACGGTCTCATCCGCCCAGAGTTCCATCATGGCTTCCGTTTCAATTTGACTCCATTTATTTGCCATTTTGACAAATTTGATAAAGATTTCAACCAGAACCAAAGGCAGACGAGAGCGTGCGAAGCAAAGCTGAAAACTGACGTAAACAACTACGGTCAGAGGTTAGCAGTCAGGTTTGCAACCCGGGTCGAACGGCGATTTCTGTTCACACTACAGTCGACCCGGGTTGAACCCGGGTTGAACCCGGGTTCTACCCTTCACTTTCGCAGGGTTGTAATTTTCGACCCGGGTCGGTTTTTTGAGCCTATTTTTCTGTTCACACTATACTTCAACCCGGGTTCGACCCGGGTCCGACCCGGGTCGTGGAGAAAACTAGCTATAGTGTGAACACGCCCTTATTCGTCACAATAATTGCCACATACCTTCACGATGCAGCATCTTAATCATCCAAAAGAAGCCTCAAATCTCCGTCTGTTTAGTTCGCGAATTTCGTCGGCAGATGTTTCGCAGACGACGCCATGGTTGTTGTTGTCAACCTCGTATTTGGCGTCACCGTTAAATATGCACGTAATACTCATAGGCTCTAGAGTTATTTTGGGGACGGTGTTGATTAGCAGGACGGTAGACAAAACTTTGTATGATGATAGTTTAAAAACAAACAAGCATTCGGCAGGCTTTTTAATTTATCCGGCTTTGTCAGAAATGAACCAATCAAAACAGAGGTTATATTTGAGAGAAGTATTGATTAATTTATTGTGTGTGCTGTCTGAATCACTCAATAAACCTGGATGGAAATGTTATTTGACTACTGTTGCGCAATCGCTATTTCTCCATAATTACTGAACCGAATCAATTGCGGTTTTCTTAAAATCATAACAAACTAATTAGACTTTGAAATATCCCAGTAGGATGTTACGATCACCTAAAGTCATATCATAATTTATTCCCCTGTACAATAATAGTAAGAGTATCATTTGATAGACCGGTGACTATGGGTTGCTCTTAATTATGACTATGTTTCTGTCTCTTTTCACGTTCTTTATTGTCACGACGTGTGTGCAAGAAGTCAACGAGGTTTTGGAATCGATTGCCAAGGTAACTCATTTTACACAAAAAGTAGTATTTAATTAACAATATGTATTGTCCCAGAATCTTGATTCACCATTTAGGGTAACTGTTTAACATGTCTTATTTATCTTTGAAAGCAACATAATTTGGATAGGCCTCTTAGTAAAGAGGCCCTGCATAAGATGCAGTTTACTGGAATCAGACGGACTACTGAACTTTCAACGCTTCTAGATTAGAAGATGTTAAAGGAATAGAGGATATGGTTGAACTGAAGGCCTATATATTATAATGACATCGCTGTTCTTCCCCATATGACTCATTAGCACATTTGGTAGAGCGCTGGTCTAGTAACCCGGAGGTCACAGGTTTAATTCCTGGATGGTCAGTGAATTTTTCACTGGCTGTCATTTATGTTGTTTGGAGAAAACAGAATTAATGTGAACTACTGAACTTTGTTCACCAAACTACAAATATGCACAAGTTTCACAACACTTTAGAAAAAAGAATAAACTGCGATTCAGTAAACGCACATTGTTACTGCACAGTACAAGCAATGGTATCCCATAGAAAAATGGATGTGCTCCACCTTTTTTCATTATATCTAATGGAAAAGTGTACTTTAGGTATCAGATACTGGTATACTAGTATCGTTCAATACTGGAACATAAACGTTGCCAGTATCGCTCGATTTTAATTTTAAGATTTGTGTTTTTCTTTAGATACCAGTCACTGAAAGTAACGTGGTAGATGTTGTGGCTAACTTAACTCAAGTTATAAATGACGCTACTGGGATCGATAGTCAAGGTCTAAAGTATATTGCTGATATCCTGAAAGGTGTTGCTGATTTAGAACTGTCGGATGAAAGTGTAAGAATTAAATCAAGATCAAAGTCAATCAACAACAAAAAAAAGGTTCTATATATGAGCCTGATTAACCCTTAATTTTCCCAATTGAGATTATTTTGTTTTGGGTTCAAAGCTTTTTTCTTCAAATTTATGATACAACCTCCCGAGTAGTACGTCCATATTAAGATAATTATTTCGTAAGAGATGAATTTATAATACATGCAATAAACATCTTGATTCTTAACTTCGTAAATAAGTATTTAACCTTTGCCATTAAACACTATTTTGAGGCTTGAATAACATATTTCAATTTAATTTAATAGCTCTGCATAACTAGAAAAGTATGCGGCTTTTCATATATACACCCCATATGGAATATATTAATACATTATAATAGGCGTAAATCTCGGGCGGAGGGGGGGGGGGGGGGGGGGGGGGGGGGGATAGGATATATTCCCCAATATTCGGCCTATGTAATCCCCCTCCTCAATGTTATACATTATTTGCTACATGCAATTTTTACCATAAAAGCCACATTTTCACGCGCTTCGCCCGCATTCCCCCCTAAGGTTTTTTCGCGCGATTCGCGCACATTTTCCCAACACATTTTGTTCCTGCCCTTTTTGTTGATGCCATTTTGTCCCAACACATTTTGTTGATGCCGTCACTGGCCTATCATCCCCCAATTCCAACAACAAATGTACGCCACTGTTAATGCACAGGGAGTGTAGTCGCCCATGCAGGTAACCCAATTTGAAATACACAGTTTACATATGGGGAAGATTATGGTAATATCTTCCGTAGGGTGTGTATGGATTTCATATGAAACAGTCCATAATATGATACAGCAACATTAATCCTTCATTCCAAACAGCTAACGGGATCCGTTGTGGCAATCGTCGACGACGTCCTGACCAAGTACAACGATCCATCCACACCAAAGGACGATGACGTATCGCCCATCCCTAATCGGATTCAAAGAGCACTTGAAAGTCAGATATCATCGTTACAGTCAGACCCAGATAGTAGTAACGAAACTGTCATCGAAGGGAAAAACGTGTTCATCCATGCCGTGAAAATTCCAAGAGAGTCTCTTATTAATAACAACCTGGTATTTGAAAGCATTCCATCGGGTGATGGTAGCTCTACTACACGTGTACAAACGGGAAACACCCCTGACAAAAGGGCTGAAGCCGCTATTTCTTTGTCAAGTTATGTGTTTCTTTCCGCTGCAGGTAGGTATGGTTGTACGTGTTACAGTTCGCATAACGATTTCGTCGTCATTTTTATAACGTACATTATGCACCCCGCCAAAATAACTGATTAGTGCGCGGTGTGTATCAAACGAGCGTTATCTGCACCTCTGCTGAAATCTTTTCATTGGCTACCTGTTGAACAAAACGATAACTTTTAAATTGATATTTATAATTCACTTAACGGTCTTGTACTGATATACCGAACTGTTTCAAATTATAGGTGCCAAACAGACACTTACTGCAAAACTATTTTGTTAACACTTTCCACGGGGCAGGCGTCGCATCAGACGACACTCCAACATTTCTCAGAATGTTTCAAAAATGTCAAAATAATTTAATGTCATTACCATATTTCAAATCACCGTGAGAAATGCATTAAAATAAGTACAATCATACCTAGTATTGATGAGTAATCCTTGAGATAGACCTTGAAAGTAAAAATCTGTTTTGTATATTAATATGGTAAAACCAGTAGCTGCGAAGAAAGTGTTAATGACAAATATAGGCCTACTCCTATTTGAGTGTCACTACTTTCTGCTGCCCAATAAGCAGTTCAGACGGTAGCATACGACCTTACACGCACTGACGTCAGATTTTCCCATGATTCACTGCAACATTAATGAAGAAAATCAGTATGATTTTATAAGGAACTAGTGTTTCTATTTATTTATTTAAAAAGACGACAGTTTAATTCAATTTTTGAAACCATGAAACTGAAGTACTATAAGAACACATTGCATTGGTCGGAATTTAGTTTAAAGGAAGGGTCCCGCAAGCACAACATTGAGCAATATTTGTTAGAAAAATAATTATCGAGCCGAAATTACGTAATTATATAGAACAAAACACCATACTAGTCACAAAAATGAATAAAAACTGCCATCACTCATCATGCAATTTTTAAAATCCGCGGTGATCGAAAGTCCCGGTGTCGATGACGTCATGGGTATCGGTGCTCAAATTTGCGCATGTGCATTGTATAACTATGACATCATCGACACTGGGACTTTCGATCGCCGCGAATTTTAAAAAGCGCATGTTTAGAGATTACGGTTTTTATTTGTTTTTGTCATCATAAGTGTGGTGTTTTGTTCTATATAATTACAAAAGTTGGGTTCGATAGTTATTTTTCTAATGCACACTTGTATGCTTGCGGGACACCTCCTTTAAGGTCATGTGACCAATTGAAGATATTGAGACAATCACAACAATGACGACGTAATTTATTATCAGTTATACTATTGATCAAATTTGCCGCCTGATTTTACAACTCACACACAGGTAACAGTTCTGCAGTAGTGCCAGTTAGCTTCTTTGTTTACCAGAACAACAAGTTGTTTCCATCCCAGCGTCTGATCAACGACTCCGATAATCCGAACCAGATACGCGTGGCGGTAGCAAGTCGTATTATCACAGCTAACGTGGAAGGAGCCAAAGAAATCATCAATTTACCAGGGGACAGCCAAGTTGAAACTATCTTTGCTCTAGTTCTGGTAAGGACAAGAAAAAGAAACCCTGTTCTACGAGACGTCCCAACATTTTGTTTCTTCTCGAATTTGAGTTTTTGATTTCCAAATTTTCAGAAATGTTTGGGAAAATGTAACAGACGTTTTTCAAATTAGAAAATTGTTGACACATTGTTTTAACAATTTGAAACATTTAGAAAATAATGTTTAGTACACCAACTCCGCTATTGTTCTGGAAATGTCAATTGACTATGAGTGATGTTTCATCACATTATTGTGAATAATGCATAAGGCGACTCTTTCATTTACCATTATTCATTGTTTTTCAAATATTCCACATTTGACAATGTCGCTTTTTATCAACATCTGGTTGACCAATTACAAAACAGGATTTGGAGTAAAATAGTACATCCCTAATTCATAATTATGTTAAAATAATTAAAATCTGCTCAAATGAAATATTATTTTGTTAAATCATGAATTAACAATAAATGCTATTTCTACCCCATTTATTTACGTGTGTATAATGTAGGGAAAAGACTCGAATGCTAGAATAGGTCATCCTCAATGTGTATTCTGGGATGTCAATGCAAATGACGGAGTCGGTGATTGGTCGAATGACGGGTGTCAATTCAACCGGACTAACAAAGATGGCAATGTGGTGTGCCAATGTAATCATCTCACTAGCTTTGCCGTTTTAGTGGTAAGAATTAACGAAAGCTTTAAGATGAATTACAAATTGATATGATGATGTATACAGTGCAACTGACCATAAACGCCCTTTATTTCAATTCGTTATACACCACCACCTTTTGGTCCATGAAAGATGAAAATTAAAACAATTCAGTATGTGTTCCAAATACTTTTAAATGACTCAAGTTCAAATAAATAATTTACTCTCCGTATGTGAGTTTTAATGTTGTTATACATTTCTATTAAACATCCTTTGTAATTGGTCTTTGCTTCAGTACCCAACATTCACAACTGTATAGGGCCCAGCCAACTAGAAGCTAGCTTTTAACCGACCTTGATTTCACAGCTGAGTACACATCTTCAATTTTATAAAGACCTAAAGGGATGCCAAGAAGCAAATAACAAGGAGCTGGTCAATGAAACCACATCCACACCCCTTGTATGTATCACTGTGCATGACTGCACACATAATGACATGCGCAGTGCTAACGCGGTAGATTCAAATGCACGTTCCTGTGTTTATGTCTGGTGAATCATTTGTTTGCATACAAATAAAGCTAAGAGGGTGTATAGAATGCATAATTATTGCTTAAATATGTGCAGTTTAAAAACAAATACAAAATCATAAAATGTTCTCATACCATTTTGTTGTGTATGTCTTACGCTTTAATTTGATAGGTCACAAACCCATATTAAAGGTATGGTTATGTTCAAATAAAGTCTCGAATATAGGTAATCAATTATGCAAATTATTTAAATAAAGAGAAAAGTACAGAGAAATGTTTTAATTTTCTCATACAAAAATATCGGAATTAAGAATATGCAAATTAAATCTTAATCCCAGGCTTCCATGATGTACACATTTTTAGATAAAAAGTCAAATGGTTATTTTTTACTAGATGCTAATTAAATATGCATAACATATGCAAATGAGCTTACTTAGCCAAATAGTTGTAATACAAATTTGCGTCGAGGCTTTGATGTCATGTGTCTTCAAACTTGACCTCATTGGAAGAAAAGTGTTGTTGTTAGTGTCATCTAAGCCATGTTGGTAAAAACAGGCATTTATGGTAAGTTGCACTGTAGTCAAATCGTGAAGGAAAAACGAATTATGAAAGTATTGGTTTTTAGCAGCTGCAGTGAATCGATTATTACTTGTGAGTTATTTACAAAAAGCATCTTCAAAAATAAAAATGCACGTTTTGTTTTGGTTTGGACATATAGCTCTCTTAATATTCAGTCAAACTTCATTAATCTTCATTTCTACACTAAATGTATTAAATTATCACCCGGTTTTTTTTCTTCTTCTTTTCTTTTATAGGATATATATGATCAAAATGCTTTGGTGTTGGATTACATGAGCAAGTTTGGCTGCGGTATTTCTATTACATGTTTATTGATAACGCTTGTAACGTACTTATCGAACAGGTAAAGGAGAAACAACATGACGGTACCAATGTGAAAATTTGAATATGATCCCATAACTGGGTGTCCATTAGAAAGACAGTGCCCATAAATCTGCAGCTTGATGTTTTCCTATATACCAGCCTCCACTTAATCTTGTTGTCTTAATTCTATTGCGTGCATGGCTGCACTAGTCTGCACAATATAGGTATAGAAACAGTAATGAATAGGGCCCTACAATTAAGGCTGCTTGGAGGGTTTTTAAGTATAAGCAGACAATTGAATACTAAGCAAAATGGCAGCTATAAAACATGCAACGTTTATGATTCTCAGGTTAAGGTCTAACATTTTCGAATGCAAACAGTTTGTCGGGTGTAACAATAAGATGACATCGGTGATTTCTACCTACCACTGAGAACATTGGCGCTAGAATTAATTCCATCATTACTGGCCACTTATTTGATAGTGCTGCAGTGTCCCGATTAAAATAGCAACACGTAGTGTAAATCGTGATTGATTACACATGTAGGCTATAACATTACAAGAACACGCAGAATAATACACGAACAAAGACAAGCCTAGAGGACCTTTCAGGTGGGCAGGTTCCAATCCCCCAAATGACTCCCCTGAGGGCTCCAGGTGATCATTGGAAAACATGTTGCGCCAATGCGCTCATTTTTAGCAGAAGTGAATGTGACTCTACCACTTTACACGGGGTTAGGGTCAGTCGTCGAATTTGTAGACGGATGGGGAGGGGGAGGGGAAGGGGAGGTTTGAAACTCCAAGCAATGTTCAGGGTATCCTAATCAGATCCCGAGTATTTCTCTTGAAAACGATATCGACATAAAAAGTTTCAGCGCATGGCGCATGTTATGCGAGTCAAAAACTTGCTATTTCTATTAATATCTGTGTTTTTGACCGGCCTATGCAGTAAAAGTGTGCCATTCCGGTTCAACAATGCATAGGCCTATAATTGAATATTCAAAGCTTTTAACCTTTTTTTAAATACGGTTAGTGGAACTAATTATGTAATTTGTGATTTGTTTTTCTTTCAGACAGTTGCGTGAGAGACGCCCTCAGAAGATTATGATCCATTTCTGTTTTTCTTTGTTATGTCTTTACTTGGTATTTGTCATTGGGATTGACCAGACTACCCCAAGGTGGGGATGCACCACTGTGTCCGTATTGATTCATTACTTTACATTAACCTCGATATCATGGATGGGCGTCGAGGCTACCAATATGTACATACTCTTTGTGAAAGTCATTGGTTGTCATATTTCCAAATTTATGTTGAAATCGGCTATAGTAGCGTGGGGTGAGTTATGAAAATAAATATTAGATGAAGACGGTTTTGTAAAAATATTTATTTAACGAATATTATGTCACTGAGCTTGGCAGAGGTGTAGATAATGCTGAGTCTTACCATGTTTACTGCATCCTGAGACTAATATAACTAAAGAGATAAGAAGCGCCTATTTATACCTGCTATGTGCAGCGATCCAGGTCTGTCGCGGCATTGTTATAAACTGATAAAGAGCTCAACAAAGAAAGTCATACACTTTTGTTATGTCCTATGCCGTCCTATGGAGTGACTTCCATTTGAAGTTTGACCATACAGGTTAGATAGACAATTGGGTGAATCTTTTTGGCACAATTTGATACCACATTTGCCACAAAACAACAAAGATAAGCCATGTTTAGAACCATTTAGAAAATCTGTGATGTTTCCAAATTCGCATTGTCAACCATCGCGAAGTAAGGTTTTGATAGATGCGTCCTATTTTGGCCTTTGAACATGTATAGAGCAAATTGTCCAAAGGTTTACATAGGAAGTATTACTTTATGGTAAGATGGGCGGCTATGTTTTGACAGGACAACAAAGTTATGAGATACTTTTCTTGGTTTATTTTTTCAGGATTACCTGCCGTTATTGTTATTATTGCACTGAGTGTGGACCATACGCAATATGTAAATCAACAACAGTGAGTTTTATGAACGTTTTCTTCTCTCCAAGCAATGGCTTTATTGACAATTATCGCATGCTTCTCTATACAACATAATGTATACATTCTCATATTGGTATACACATGCTATTATACAGGATGTCCCTAAAAAAAGTGCACGTGTTCCACGTCGTTGCCCTCATTGAATACTCAGTATTTGGCTATAATACTCTTTATATAATTTAAAAGATAATTTAGTTGGCTTTCAAATGTGGTTTATTTGATTTAATTCTGTGACATTGTACCGTACTGATTATCCCTACGAGTGTTTGGTGTCAAAAACACGCGGCCTAGCTATCAACATCAGCATAAGTTCATTGATAATATTGCAATAATATTGAAATAAATATCTAGGAATATTGAAATAAATATCTAGGAATCCAGTATCTAGGAATACACTGATTACAAAAGGGGCGAGCGGCGGTCATGGTGCACTACCTTATAACTTTTCCATCAATGTGGCCCCATACTGCCCCACGCTATAAATACGTGTTTCAAACATATTTAGTTAATGTATACTTCCTTTTTTAGTATTTATTATTAATTGGTTTTCTTGCGGTTTTTTCTTCTTCTGACAGCTGCTTCCTGGAAATTGGGAACACGTTTTATTTTGCCCAGTTACTCATCATGGCACTCGTCATCTCTTACAATATAGTGATCTTTGTGTTAGTAATGCACCGCCTGTTATTTGGCAGAGCAGCCAGCAGTAGGAGCCGTGATGCAGATATGCAGAGAGCGGATAATATTAAGCGGGTCCAGAATGCAGTCTCCATTACAGCTCTACTTGGATTGACCTGGGTGTTTGGATTGTTATCTCTTATCCATGAGCGATCCAGTCTTGTCTTCCAAGTGTTATTCTGCCTCTTCAACTCCATGCAAGGATTCCTGGTTTTCGTTATGTTCTGTGTTCGTCAGAAGAAGGTTGTGCAAGTTTGGAAAGGGTGGTTTTTATATGTTAAAGATTGTAGGAGCAGAAGAGGTGATGCGACGTGGACAGCATCTGCAGCTTCCGCATCAACGCTTGACCGACAAGTGAAGAAACAACCTCGAGGAAACCTTGCGGATAACGGAGGGAATAACATCGATATGGATCAGTTCAAGTGCACCTATACCGCCGACCATAAAGATGCGCCGAAAAACACACCATCTAATGTCGATGTGTTTGTTGATAACAACTAACGAAATATTTTGACAACTTTTACAAAATAGACAACTGGTGGACTAGTCATGCTTCTAAACACTGACTATTTATTTTTGTATGCTATACAAAAGGTATTATATGAATGTATATAAATAATACATAATAATAATGAAATAATAACAGTGCTTATGTATATAGCGGCAGCGCTGTTCCAAAAAAAGATGCGCCGAAAAACACACAATCTAATGTCGATGTGTTTGTTGATAACAACTAACGAAGTATTTTGACAACTTTTACAAAATAGACAACTGGTGGACTAGTCATACTTCTAAACACTGACTATTTCAACTGGTGGACTAGTCATGCTTCTAAACACTGACTATTTATTTTTGTATGCTATACAAAAGGTATTATATGAATGTATATAAATAATACATAATAATAATGAAATAATAACAGTGCTTATGTATATAGCGGCAGCGCTGTTCCAAAAATGATCACAGCGCTTAACAAAAATATAACATATAAACAATACAATGTACCCACAGGCACCGTAATTAAGTGAATGGAAATAATAAGGAAGTATGTACAGAAAATCAGTTACTAAACAAATGAGTGTTAATATTCCATAGTGTTGGGCCAGCACAGTAAAGGAGCCAATGCAATAGCTGGCTGGCACAACACACTACGGGTTTTGTGTGTGGCAGCATGGTGGCAGATCGTAGACCCGGGGGGGGGGGGGGGGGGTGGGGGGGGGGTTACTTTCGCCAAAATCGTACGTGGATGTGCCTGCCGGACTTCGAAAATGTGACTTTCTTTATACCTTTTTTTTGGCCAATTTCCCACCCATCAATATACCAATTTTGTTAGAAAAGCACCCAATTTATCACAAATTGGGCGCTTTTTAAGAAAAATGCCTTAAAATACTGGGTGTATTTATGCCATTTGGGCGCTTTGATCTGTGATGAAAACCACCCCATCGATATACCATTTTTTGCGAAAAGGCACCTCAAAAGGCAGGCACATATACGTATACCATATCAATGTGAGAACCCCCCCCCCGGGCCGTAGACCTTGTCTAGATGGAATGTAGATGGAAACACACTCAGATGTGCATATGGGGGCTGACCAGTAATGGATTTATAGGCATAAAGATGTGTTTTGAACTTGATTCTTTTATAATGATAATAATGTATCAAACATACCAACGATTATATAGGTAAGATTAGTGTTCCCTTAACTCACATGCACCTATAGTCATGGTTGGGATGTTTTATAACGTGTTTCAACACTTTCCACGCGGCATATTTGGAATCACCATGAGAAATGCATTCAAATAAGTACAAACATACATGCCTAGTATTGGTTCAGTGATCTTTGAGATCTTTGAGACTTTGAAATTTGTTACAGGTTTCTGAAAAAAATTGTTTTGTATATGGTAAAACTAGTAGCCGCGTGTAAAGGGTTAACTTTGTTTTACACATACATGTACATAGGAAGAGCTGTGTTGCAAAAGGGCCTACATCCACATAGGCCTACCTGTACATATATGTCTATATATAAGATAATAGGTATGTAATAGATTAGGCTATTCCTGTACATTCATACAGCAATAAACACAATAAGCATTTAGTAATGTGCCATCAATCTAGATGACTATTTCGATGCGAAGACTTTTTTCTGCGCGGAGAAAAGTGACCCCAAAAGTCACCGCGACCCCCCCCCCCCCCCCCCCCCCCCCCCCGGGACTTGAACCACGGACTTCCAGCACCAGCGGCGAAGGATTCACCACTACACCACGGGTGTCAAGGCTACTAGCCTGGGTCCATTTTATCCTCGAAAAACTTGCACACTGGGTGGAATATAGAGATTGGCTCGTGTGATTCTGTTGGATTTGGCAGGGTTAGGGTTAATCAACCAAAAATTACAAAATTTTGGGGAAAAAAAAGCAAAATAAAAAAGATTATTAACCCCTACCCATTCGGACACTTTTTTAGATTTTTTTTCTGCGCGGAGAAAAGTGACCCCAAAAGTCACCGTGACCCCCCGGGATTTAAACCACAGACTTCCAGCACCAGCGGCGAAGGATTCCCCACTATACACCACAGGTCTCAAGGCTACTTTGCCGAGTATACTCGGCCACGTATATAGCGTGGGTCCATTTTATCCTCGACAAACTTGCACGCCGGGTGGAACATAGAGATTGGCTCGTTGGATTCTGTTGGAGTTGGCAGGGTTAGGGTTAATACAATTGAACATACATAATATGTAAAAACGCACGAACATAGTATCAGTTATACACCTTATTAAAATAAGTAAGTCTTTAAACATAGTATTAGTTTTACAGCCTATTAAATAAGTGAGTCTTATAGTATATTATCAGTTGTACACCTTATTAAATAAGTGGGTTTTTAACATAGTATCAGTTTTACACCTTATTAGAAATGTGAGTCTTTAAACATAGTATCAGTTATACACTTTATTAATTAAGTGATTCTTATAACATAGTATCAGTTATACACCTTATTAAATAAGGTAGTCTTATAACATAGTATCAGTTATACACCTTATTAAATAAGTGAGTCTTATAACATAGTTTCAGCTATACACCGTATTTAAATAAGTAAGTCTTTAACATAGTATCAGTTATACGCCTTATTAAGAAAGTGAGTCTATAAACAATGAGTCAAAAATCAGGCGGTTGTGTTTGCAGCATAAAAACACACGAACTCACGAACACACGATATCCACAAAATCAGGTGGTTGCAGCATACAAACTCACGAACTGGATATTTCCAGGAAAAGAGGCGGTTGGGTTCGTTTGATAAAACTAACCAACTCAATAAAAGTGAAAAAAATTAGGAGTTTCATGAGTTCGTGACTTGGAGCCAAAATTTCTTTACTATTTCTTTATTTTCAAAGTGTACAAGTTACGAACTCAATAACTAGGGATTGTTGGCACGAGTTCGTGAGTTTGTACATTCATACCCTTACCGCCTGGCACTAAATCTCTTCCGTAATATTAAAACCTACATGTAGTAAGGGACGCACCATTAGATACACAGGGGGGGTTGGCATGGAAGTTTAAAAATAAAAAAACTTTGCCAACTATCCAGGAAGAAAAAAAAAACTTTGCCCACCATCCAGGAAAAAAGAAAAGAAAAGATGACCCACTGCCGAGTAAAAAAAAGAGAAGATGACTCGCCCGACTCACCCAACTCAATGTACAGAAAAACAGTAAAACCTAAAAAACAATAACTTTGCCGCCTTTGGCGAAAAACAAACAAACTTGCCGCCAAAGGCGCCAAAAAATAAAAATGTCGCCTACTTCGGTGATAAAAAAAAAAATCCGCCCGACCCAACTTCCATGCACGACCCCTGAAAATCAAATGGTGCGTCCCTAAGTGTTCTTGCCCTTGCATATTGTATAAAGCAACACTTGCTATGCACAACCGTTGGGCAGTGTTTGCTTTGCTCATGTTGAAGGGCGGGGAAAACATACAAGGTTTTGACAGAACACTAGAACAGCAACGTTAATATTTATATTGGAACAGTTTTTACTTCGATTATAATGAAGTTTTAGGTTTCAAACGCCATTTTATGGCGTTTGAAACCTAAAACTTATCTCAAGTATTTCAGATTGATTGATATCCTGTGACAAATAATGCCCCAAGTGTTGTGAGTGTATATTTGTATATAGTCACTGAAATGCCATAATGCTGAACATGGCATAACTTATTTAAATCAAGTTGCCATGGGAATTATATTACCACACAAGTCTGACATAAATGTATACCCTAAACCCTTAAGCTATCATTCTTAATATATATTGGCGCTATTATTATTACCAGACTGAAAATGTGATTATAAAAAAATGTCAGTATAATATTAAACGGACGAACATATTCTTTTTTATAAACGTCATTCATATATTCTTGTTCATTGATTGATTAAAAGTGGGTCACATGATCAAAAATAAACTCGCTATTTTGCCAAAAGTACTATTTACGGCTCCCAAAAGTACTATTTACGGCTCCCAAAAGTACTATTTAAGGCTCCCAAGAAGACTATTTACGGCGCACTGGTGCGCTGGTAGTGTCACGCGGCATTGTACTCCGCATGACGTGAGAGGTCGCACAATTTGCATCCCCAGGCGCAGCGTGGCGATTGTTCGATAAACTTTTAAAACTTTTTAACTGATGAAGATTGGAACTTACCGGATGATTTTTGCATTTGAACTTTATGGAACTAGAAATATATGAATGACGTATATAAAACAACTATATACTGCCTTTATTCGAGTCTCTGGATTAACACTATGGTCCCTCGGTGACTCGGTGACTGCAATAGTGCTATTTTGCTTCGGGGCTGCGCCCCTCAACAAAATAGCACTATTGCAGTCACCTCGGGCCCATAGTTTTAACCAAAGTGCCTTTGACCTTTGACATGTGTATTATACGATGTATATGGATTGTAATTTGGAGTGTGCACTAGTGATAAGGCCACTTGAGTCTATACAGTGGTGAATATTAAAACAAAAGCTTTAAAATAATTGTGTGCTGTGTTATTATTGAATTAGCGAAACTGTTGCAGTTTAAAAAAACCCACAGTACCATACAACACAGAAGTAAGAAGTGAGACTAGAGAATACTATTTGGTTGCTATATATAGCTTTATTAAAGATTCCTGTATGCTTTTAGGTCGATGCTTGTCTATATATAGGATTGTGTAGGTGTGTTGTATTGCATGACACAATTCACCAAATATGCCATGCAGAATCGGATTACCCCCAAAATGAAACTTATAGGTAACCGACCCTGTGACCCGCTTTTACACTAAATTAACTCGTAATAAATATAAGAGGACCTGACGTTTCGATTCTAACAGAATCTTTATCGAAGGTAAAATGACAGAATACAACATATACACAACATATATATAGACAGAGGAACAATGAGCAGGAAGTAAAGTGACAGATGGATGAATGGGGGAAGGAAATTCAAACTTGACAGCTGATTGATGAAGTGGATAATGTAACAAAAGGATGATATAGACAAAGGGGAGATTAAAAAGTAAATAGGATATAAAAAATGGAGAGTAAAATCCATAATGGTGATTGATGACTACAAATAGATAATAACAATGGATGGAAATGAAAAATGACACGGGTTAATAGGTCTAAGGTAACAAATAATGGAAATGCACTGGAACAAGTAATGAAAATTACTGTGCATAGGAGACAATGTTGAAAATGAAAACAGAGTATCACACATAAAAAGAAGTAAACAAATTGAAAAAATGGGTGAAAAATACAATTGATAGGTTAATCAGATACAAATGGAGGAGGTGGGGGGGGGGGGGGCGGGGTTGAGTCTAATCGTTCCCTTCCTGGCAGGGATAGCACTGGATCAAAAATGTGAGAGGTCCTATGAAATTTTTCAGGACCCCGTAGGACTTCAAAAAACAAATTTAGGGGTTCCTTAAGAGATTGAGGGTCCTGAAGTTTGGGTATTTGAAAATTTTACTTTTTTACGGACAGTTTTAATGAATTTATATTGTGAGCAAAGGATGGATATGTAATTTACAGAATTTCTTAAGGTTTCCATTTCCATATCGTCAAATCTAAAGGGTCCCTTCAATTTTGATCGGGACCCGCAAGTCTTTCCAATTTGAAATCTGACGCGTCACTACAAGAAAGTGAGAGGTCTAGGATACGACCCCTGCTTTCTGGATGTTTCGGCCATGGGGCTGAATAGTGAGAAGACGTTTCATCCATAGCTTCTCTCTACTGAGACGTACCACTTCTGAACGGCTACCTAAAGATTCAATGCCCTGTAAGATCATATCAGACATAGTGTGGTTGGGAAGGTTAAAGTGGTGTCCGACAGGTGGCTTGTTGGTGTTGACCGTCGATCTGTGTCCATAGAAGCGCTTCTTCAGTGAGATTTTGGTCTCATCAACATACTGGACTCCACACACTCTACATGATAAGAGGTAAATGACATTAGATGTGGTACAAGTGATGTGACCCTTCGTCTTCGTAGGTGGCATGGGTGGTGTGACTGGTGAAGGAATCGCCTTCCTTGATGTGTTCCCGGCAAACGACGCACCTGCTGGTCGACTCGCGCTAACTTGGGGAATGCCTGCCATTAATATACCAAGATGCCACATGTAAATTGATGTAGGGAAAGGGTAATTAATCTTCCAGACCAGATGTGAAAATCACAAACGAAAATAGCCACCTCCTGTAAAATGGGCTTTAGATGATGCATGTGAAATATCATATATTTCACGGTATGTGGTTTCCCAATTTGGAAGAAGAAAACAAATGTTCCCTCCTTCAATACAATTATTGCACAGATATATTATATGAAAGAAGAAAACAAATGTTCACTCTTTCAACACAATTATTGCACAGATACATTATATGATGTTTTTCTTCAACATGCAAATATACAGTGAATTAAAATTATTATACCAAAATAGGATCAGCAAATAGTTTATTTCGAGCATCGAGTTTACAAACAATAAGAAAGAACATTATCCGAGGGAGTGACAATTCAAATCCTGTAAAAATATTTTAATCTTTTTAAATACTGGAGCTAAAACAGTGATACATGTCTTTTCTGTAGTGATAGACAACGTGTCTGTAGCGCTCTTACCCAGGATCAACAGGTCAACTCTATTGGGAGCGTTTGGTATAGTATATTTCGAGCCTCGAGTTTACAAACAATTAGAAAGAACACTATCCGAGGGAGTGAAAATTAAAATCTTGTAAAAATATATTAATCTGTTTAAATCTGGTGGTAACTTATTCTCCAGCTCTCTTTCAACAAGTGTGCTAATGTACATCATCCATCAAAATCACTGAAACTCAAAATAAACTTTGCCCACGATAGCCAGTTTTTGTACATTAAACGTTGTCTGTCATTGGTCACCAGCTATTTACAATTGGGATACCAGATATAAACTCGCTGTCTATTGGTTCGACCAAGAGTGTGCATTGCATTAGTGGACCAAATCACATGCTGTAGATATTAATGCGAGGCCTGTGGAGGTCTGTGATAAAGCATTTTATTTTTTTAGTATACTTTACAACGTGGTTCTTAATCGTGCTGCCAATAGTCATCAGACCAGACCATTTGATCGAAAAGCCACCTCTTCATTTCCTATCAATATATTTTTTTTATCAATGTAAGAAAGTTGAGCATATATACTGATATTTTCTTGATTTAAGTAGAGATGGTTTAAAAGCGCAGACGGGGGGGGGGGGGGGGGGGGGGGGGGGTCTGATGGAGATATTCCCCTCCCTCATAATTGGACCAATTAGGTGCGATTTGGTATGTACGTTTGACCGATATTTTATTGAAAAGCAATCACTTTATTTCCAATAAATACTGGCTTTTTATATAGGCCTATGCCAGAAAGAAGTTGTGCATACTGATATATATATATATATTGATTTAAAATTGTTATATTGAAAACACTTTAGGTGTAAAAAAGAATATCGATAGTGATACTAGTTACCTCCAAAATATCATACGTACGCGTATATATACACGTCAGGTTCTTATGTCCCTCGCATGCCTCCCCCGCCCGCCTTTTCGTACCCCACCATTTTCTTTTCCCCACGCCCCCACCTGGATCCGCAACTGATTACAATGGTGTAGTTTTTTTGTTGTATTTTGCAAGGAAACAAAGCTGTAACAAACTTCTCAAACTCCTCTGAAACACCTGAACAAAAGGGCTATGACTGAAATAAAGAAAAATAAACTAAAATTGAAGCGGACCCAAATAAAATGAAGCTGGAGGGGACGCTAAACATGTTAATTTTTTACATTTTGCCTCATGTGCTATCCTGCTCTTTAATGACACTGTTCATGTTATAAAGTTTGAATACACAAACAGATACACCTAATCCCGAGTGGGGTGTGTTTCATCACCGTGGAGCCAGGAACAGGTGAGTGTAATCAGCACTTTCCACGCGGCTATTGGTTTTACCATATACAAAACAGATTTTTCAGAAACCTTTCTCAACTTTCAAAGTTTATCTCAAGAATTACTGAACCAATACTAGGCATGTGTGTACTTCTTTTAATGCATTTCTCATGGTGATTCTATTATGATGATGACTTTCAATAATGTTGACATTTTTGAAACATTTTGTGAAATTTTTAACTGTCGTCTGCAGACGCATGCCGCGTGAAAAGTGTTAACATTGAATCATCAGACGTATGACTATCAATCTGGGCTATCCCATCAATTTTCTTTTATCGCCACCTTGGTATTAAAAGTCGATTTTCCTATTACCTTTGTGAGTCAATTTTGCTTTTTTTCACCTTAAAATGCAAGTTATTTTTAACGTTTTAAATGCAATGCAATTTTTTGTTATGTTTATCATTGCCTGATTTGTCACTGTCTTTTTTTAATGTTTTCATTTATGAGGGGTTGGTAAATATACATTTGGGGTTGTGATAATCAATACATTGCATATCTGAATACAAAGGATAAATTGATCTTCCTAACAGATGTTGAATCAATTATTTTGAAAAGTGTATTGAACTTCCTTGTGCATAAGGAAGTTTTCAGCATGGTGATTCTATTATGGTGATGACATTCAATAATGTTGACATTTTTGAAACATTTTGTGATTTTTTTAACTGTCGTCTGCAGACGCATGCCGCGTGAAAAGTGTTAACATTGAATCATCAGACGTATGACTATTAATCTGGGCTATCCTATCAATTTTCTTTTATCGCCACCTTGGTATTAACAGTCGATTTTCCTATTACCTTTGTGAGTCAAGTTTGCTTTTTTTCACCTTAAAATGCAAGTTATTTTTAACGTTTTAAATGCAAGTCAATTTTTTGTTATGTTTATCATTGCCTGATTTGTCACTGTCTTTTTTTAATGTTTTCATTTATGAGGGGTTGGTAAATATACATTTGGGGTTGTGATAATCAATACATTGCATATCTGAATACAAAGGATAAATTGATCTTCCTAACAGATGTTGAATCAATTACTTTGAAAAGTGTATTGAACTTCCTTGTGCATAAGGAAGTTCTCAGCATACCGAAAGTAGGCGGGGCAATGGGCAAATATATCTAGCCAAAAGACCCCCCGCGAGGTCCCAGCAAAGGTCGAAACGCCGATTAATAAGTTATGACCAACGTAACACATTTGTGTGAGTAGTTAGTCAACATGGAGGCAACAATTATTTCACTAGGCTTTATACTTTCGATACTTCTTTCTATACACCTAATCCCGAGTACAGTGTGTATCAGCAACGTGGAGCCAGGAACAGGTGAGTGTAATCAGCACTTTCCACGCGGCTATTGGTTTTACCATATACAAAACAGATTTTTCAGAAACCTTTCTCAACTTTCAAAATTTATCTCAAGAATTACTGAACCAATACTAGGCATGTGTGTACTTCTTTTAATGCATTTCTCATGGTGATTCTATTATGATGATGACATTCAATAATGTTGACATTTCTGAAACATTTTGTGAATTTTTTAACTGTCGTCTGCAGACGCCTGCCGCGTGAAAAGGGTTAACATTGAATCATCAGACGTATGACTATTAATCTGGGCTATTCTATCAATTTTCTTTTATCGCCACCTTGGTATTAAAAGTCGATTTTCCTATTACCTTTGTGAGTCAATTTTGCTTTTTTTCACCTTAAAATGCAAGTTATTTTTAACGTTTTAAATGCAAGTCAATTTTTTGTTATGTTTATCATTGCCTGATTTGTCTCTGTCTTTTTTTTTAATGTTTTCATTTATGAGGGTTTGGTAAGTATACATTTGGGGTTGTGATAATCAATACATTGCATAATCTGAATACAAAGGATACATTGATCTTCCTAACAGATGTTGAATCAATTACTGTATTGAACTTCCTTGTGCAGTTTAGATAAAATGCAATAGGATACCGTGCAATGAAGTCCTAATAAACATTTTACATCTCAAAAAGAAAACCAGAAAGAAAAAAAGAAGAAAAAAAATGGATTTTGTCCTAATTGAGTGTTTTGGTATTTAATTTTGAAAGGATGTGAATTAAGACGTCAGTTTTTATGTGAAAATTAGTTATTTCACATTTAAACATAAATAATAAGAACAGCCATCCTGTGAAATCTAAAAATATCTTACTAAATGTGTTGCCCAATAATAATGCATGTTCGTATTTTTTTCGTGAGGTATGACAATTTACATTTTTTAGAGGTGAGGAATGACATTTTTTATTTAGGGGTGAGGCATGACAATTCTTTTGAGGGATGAGACATGACAAACTATTTTTTTATAGAGGTGAGGCATGACAACAAAGTCTTTTTCAGGGTTGGGGCATGCTTTTTTTATTTATTTTCACCTTGGCTGATATATTTTGGCACTTTTTGGTCAATAATTCAAATAATAAATTAGATATTAAAAAACCCAAAAATATTCCTATAGAAATTTATTAAGGTTATAATAACACTAGAACGTCAAAATTTGACAAAATATATTTTTAGTTATGGAATAGTTTCATCAGGAATTCAGAACAACATGATAATAATTTTCGTTAGAAAATTCCAATTAGGAAACTTACTTAATTTCCCATACGAGTTTCGACAACACATCGGTTGTCTTCCTCAGTGGATTGTGTTTGATCCAGAGCTAGTGTTTCTAGTCTGTTTCTTGATGACGTCATCGGATGATGACGCCCTCTGGATCACTGAGTCGTAAAGATGACTGAGTGAAAGGAAAAGTCACTCTCCCAAACATCCAAGGTCACTGAACCGGTTCAGAGGATACTGCGCAAACATAACATCAGCTCGGCAGTCAAACTACTGTAACACACCAGTCTCAAAAAAAATCCTCGTCCACCCCAAATACAAACTTTCTAACGAGGACAAGGCTGGGGTCGTGTATGAGATCCCGTGTGCCAACTGCGAAAAGACTATATCGGTGAAACCGGCAGAAAATTCGGCACGCGCAAGAAGGAGCACAAAACGGAAACTGATAAAATGGGCGCTCAGAACTACACTCGGTCCACAAGAAAATAATCCGAGAACACAGAACTCAAGTCCTCAATAGCCGAACACGTAGTGAAAGAGAACCACGTCATTAAATGGGATGACTCAAAGATCATTGCCAGAGATGATACTAGAAATACTAGATGAATACGCGAATCCATTTGGATTCGGAGAAAAGGAGGCGTAGACCAACATAAGCACCTAATGAATGCGACGAGGGGGCTTACCAACTCAGTCATCTTTACTACTCAGTGATCCAGAGGGCGTCATCATCCGATGACGTCATCAAGAAACAGACTAGAAACACTAGCTCTGGATCAAACACAATCCACTGAGGAAGACAACCGATGTGGTGTCGAAACCCGTATGGAAAATTAAGTAAGTTTTCTAATTGGAATTTTCTAACGAAAATTATTATCATTATATTTTTAGTTATCTTGAAAACCTTAAATGGTCAACAAACGTGTTTTTTATAATTTCTCCAAATGGTCAATTTCATGTTCATTGTTGGATTCATTGAACCCTTTTCTTCAAGAAAATGTATAATTTTATATACGTAGATTAAATGAATTATGAAGGAGTTACAGCAGTTTTACAGAGGCTATGCCGAGAGTTCACACCCCCTAAAATGTATGGTTATGTTCAAATTAAGAATATTGGTAGTTAATTATGCAAATTAATTCAATAAATGGATCAATACAAAGAAATGTTCCATTTTTTCTTATACAAAAATGTCGGGAATATGTTTATGTACATCATATCTGATATTTATCTCCAGATATAAATTATAATGTGTTTTTGAATTGGTGCTTATTAATTAACTGCATTTTTCTAATAAGTTGTTTGCGTTAAGGCTTCTATGTCGTGTATCATCAAACTTGACTTCATTGAAATAAAGTAGGTGTTTTTATAGTCATTTAAGCGAATTTGATATATAAGGGCACTTATGATAAGTTGCACTGTTGTGTAGATCATTTGCACAATTCGTGAAATAGGAATGTGTACGAATGATGAATTATTATCTTTATTTGTACCACAATGTTCGCGAGCTTCATGTTTCACTTGCCCCGCCAATTTTTTATTGCCCACCATTTTCCCCAAAAAATGTTGATGCTGGTCGCGCATGCGTATTAAGCTATTATGTCGGGAAATGTATCACACCGGGAAAAATATTTCACCGCCACTTACCATGCTAACCATGTTTAGGATTTATAACAGAGTTGTGTAAATATGGCAAGGACAGTTTTTTTCATCCACGAGCACTCGGTGGAACAACTTTTACATGTTTCACCATTGGTTATTTTGACACGGATATTCACTGACCGTTTTTAACCAGTTTCTGAGAAGGAGCTCGACTCGTTAAATACAAAGGAAACAGGAAGGTAATATTATAACCGTTAAATTGACCAACATTGAAATTACACAGCCGAATCATATTAACACTTTCCACGCGAATATTAGTTCACCAGATTCAAAACAATTGGTTTAGAAACCTTTCTCAACTTTTAAAGTATATCTCAAGAATTTCTGAACCAATACTTGGAATGTTTGTACTTATGTCAATGCATTTCTCATGGTAATTCCAAATGTGGTAATGGAATTCAATAAATTTGACATTTTTGAAACATTTTGTGAAATGTTGGCATGTCACCGTCTGCCCTGCCGCGTGAAAAGTGTTAAAGCAATTCAAAATCTACAAGGTGTCCCTCAGTATACGTCAGAAGGTATTTCCACATTGCAAATGATAACTTAATTTGTTTTTGACCAATCTAAAATTGGTAATAACCATTCCATTATCGTTTATATTTTAACTTTCTTTTAACTTTCTAAACTGTAAGCTTTAGCTTATGAATGTGTATCAAAATCATCATGTGTGCATTGATTTCCCCAATTTCTAATATATGGAAACAACATTCTTTTTGTATTTTACTAGTTCAATCAAATACGGGATTCATGTAGTCCCTAGGTATAGGTCTACTTTTCCACACAAATAGCATGATGTTCTGGTCTTATGTCAGTCAGTGTATACCATCCATCTTCGTGCAGGCAACCGGTACGACCTTCATGCACTTTTCTTGTGCCACGTGTGTACGGTTTCCTGTGTACACCTTCCTGCCTTTGTACGCTTTCCTGTTCTACTTTTGTACGCTTTCCTGCGTTACTTTTGTACGCTTTCCTGCGTTACCTTTTGTACGCTTTGCTGCGTTTAGGCCATTCGCAAGTGAATTTAAGTGTCCTTTTAACCGTTCTCGTCCAAAATTGAAACTGGGGAAGCATTTGATTAATTGATTTGATTTAATTATATTCCATCTTTCCTTTAAAAATGACAGTTCAATAACAAATCTTGTATTTGTGTGACTTGGATCACCTCGGATAATTGAACAAACAACAAAGTTGTGTATTGTGAGTATTACCAGTAAAACTCAAACGGGCGAAATATTTGTGACATCCAGTTTTAACCACAAACATGATAATAAAGATAATAATAATTAATAATTAATAATTAATAATTAATAATTAATAATTAATAATTAATAATTAATAATTAATAATTAATAATTAATAATTAATAATTAATAATTAATAATTAATAATTAATAATTAATAATTAATAATTAATAATTAATAATTAATAATTAATAATTAATAATTAATAATTAATAATTAATAATTAATAATTAATTGACCCCTTTTTCAAGCCTTTTTTTCTCTTATCATAACTTGTTATGATGTACAACAAGGAGGAGACCACCCCTGGTAGCACCTCTGATAGTGTAGCATGTAGAGTAGCATGTAGTGTGAGTTTATGGGTAAACGTCCTGGTCTACCTCCTCGTGGTAGGGGTTGTTAACTTGCTGCTTAGACAGTAAGAACGAATAGACCAGGGTGGCTAGGAGAGGAAAGACTCACATGTCTAGCTAGTCAAATGAGCGAAACCTAAGCAAGATGAAAGTACAAAATAAAAGCACCAGGGTTAGAGCCCCTGCTACTAAAAACCAGCCACCTCTTCCACTGGGCCTACAACCAGTAGTGCAACATGACGCAGCAATTCCAAACCTAAAAGGAAGGTTTGATGATTCTCCTAACACAGGACCAGCACCAAGCCAACCCCCTATTAGAAGGATTGATGCTGACAAACCAAGGGAAAAGAGGCACTAATTACCACCAAAAAGACAATTGGTATCGGTACGTGGAACGTACGAACATTATACCAAAGTGGGAAACTTGAAATCCTACTCAACCAAATGGAAAAGTTCCAATGGGTGATCCTAGGCGTTAGCGAAACCCACTGGACAGACTCGGGAGAATTTACAACCGATGGATACAAAATTCTATGCTCAGGAAAAGACACCATCCACCGAGCAGGTGTAGCATTTATCCTCACGAACTATGCTCAGAAGGCGTTGCTGGGATACAACCCAATCTCCCCTTGAATTATATCAGCAAGGTTCAAGACAAAGACCGGAGCCACCACTATCATACAAGTCTATGCTCCAAACCTAGCAGACTCGGAATCAGAAGTGGATGACTTCTATGACCAACTCCAAGCGGAAATTAAAACCACCCCCGAAATCAGACATCATAATGATAATAGGTGATCTAAACGCCAAAGTAGGAGATGACTATTCCAAATGGAGTGACGTCATTGGTCATCATGGCTATGGGAAAATGAATGCCAGAGGAGAAAAACTTCTCACCTTCAGTGCTGTCAACAATCTGTCATAACTAACACAATGTACAAGCAGAAGAGAGATAGCAGGCAATGGACTTGGGAGTCACCATATCATAAGACGCACAATAAGATAGATTTCATCATAATAAATAAGAAATGGAGACATTGCATCACCAATTCAAGATGCTTCCCTAGTGCAGATGTGGTCTCCGATCACCAACTCGTATTAGCCAATCTCGTCTAAGATTCATACGAACATCGAAAGCAAACTTACCAAAACGCTATGATGTCTTCAAACTCAGAGACCCCGACACCAGGAACAAATACAAGATAGAAATTGGTGGAAGATTTGGACCATTGCTGACCAAAGAGGATGTTGACGTTAACTCGGCATGGGAAGACATCAAAACTGCCTTCAATAATACTTCAGAGTATAACTATCTCAACAGAGAGATTAAACGGAAAACAAAGGGATGCAAGGACAAATGGCTGAAAGACAAATGCACAGATGTAGAGAGTGCACATCAGGCAAGCAAGTCCAAGACTGTGTACACAACCATAAAGAAAATTACAGGAAAGAGGACAGTCAGAATGCAACACATTTGTCGGAGAAAAAAACATTCCGGCAATTTAGCCTAAAAACGGTCGTCGAATCCGGTGGGATCCTAAAGTACCAACCACAAACCATGTCTACCGAAACCGCTCAACCAAAAACCATGCAACCCGATTACCGCAAAACCCGCGAACCGCAAAACTCGAGAACCGCACTAGTTGATCTGTGTGACCTTTATATGACCTTACATCAGTCAAAGACAAAAAAGGCGCCATTCTAACAGAACTAAAGGATGTCAAGGAGCGGTGGAAAGAAAACTACCAGCAACTCTATAACCACCAAAATCCTATCAACGTGGCTATGGCTGACTCAATACCTCGGACGAGGAACCACCAATCCTAAGAAAAGAAGTCGCCAAAGCTATTAAAAACATGTCAGAAGAAAAAGCTCCAGGCTTTGACTGTATTACTTCTGAAGAAGTGAAAGCATCTGGAGAGACAGGAATAGACATACTACACACATTATGTTGCAAGATATGGAAGGAGGAGTGTTTCCCGGATGACTGGGGCAAAGCTATAATCACCCCGATATTCATAAAGAGAGACAAGCTGGACTGCGCTACTTATAGAGGAATCAGCCTTCTCAGTCAAGCGGGCAAAATACTCATCTGCATTCTTCAAAAACGAATTCAAAAGAAATCTGATGAAATACTATCAGAATCCCAGGCAGGCTTTAGACCAGGAAGGTCTACTGTGGATCAATTATTTACACTGAGACAGATTTCAGAAAAGTACCTGGAAAAGAACAAAGACCTTATAATACTGCTGCTACGTGGACTTTGAAAAAGCTTTTGATAGTGTATGGCAAAACGGCATCTGGAAAGCAATGGCATTCTTTGGATTCCCAGATAAGATCATCCGCCTACTAAAAGCTCTTTACAGCAAATCACGAAGCTCGGTGAGAGTAAACGGAGAACTTACAGACTGGTTTGCTACCAAAGTTGGAGTTCGTCAGGGCTGCATAATTTCTCTACTCCTATTCACCATCCTACTGGAGTTGGTAATGCTATATGCCACTCACGACACAACCATCGGAGCACACATCCAAGGCCAGCTGATGTCAAACCTCCGCTTCGCAGATGATATTGCTATTATAGCTGAAAGCGAGACAGATCTGCAAACACTAGTGAACAGGGTCCACCAGTACAGCACAAATCTTGGCCTCAATATCAACATAACCAAAACAGAGGTTCAAGTTATCAGCCGGAGAGACATTGGTATTAAAATTAACATAAACGACACAGATCTTAAACAAGTAGAGCATTTTGTATACCTTGGTGGTAAAATCTCTAAGAAGGGAACCTGCACTGAAGACATCCAATTCAGAATAGGTAAAGCACTTGGAGCGATGCAAAATCTGAATGAAATACTCAACTTCAAAGAGATTTCACGCCCAACTAAAATGGAGCTGTATTCAACTCTAATAATGTCCATCCTGTTAGGGGAGACGTCAAAACTCGACCGCCCGTTGACCGCCGGTTACGGGCGGTTCCGCCCAGTTCTTTCAGGTCAAATGTTTTACTGGTATATGAATATTCGCGCATGCAACACTGAACAACCGCCGGTTGACTTAATTCTGTAATCTGACCAATTTACACTATCAATCTGTTACTTTGCGGCCATAATAGCTCTCTCTATAATCGTTCTATCAAAAAAAACATTCATAGACTTTCGGTATTGATTTAAAAAAGTTAATTGAGCTATAAACAGATTGAAAAAGCCAACCCCAGCGAAAATCAATAGCTGTATTGTACTGGCTGTCAACTGAGACTTTTAAGTCTTAAAAGAGCCCATTACTTCAAGATGTTATTGCTCACGCGTGTGACAAGGCACTATCAACCGGTCGTGTTCACCAGAGTGTTACTATTTGACCTCATTATGTGTGTATATTATAACAGACGACACGTTTTGTGAGAACCGGGCGGAACCGGCAGTAACCGGCGGTTGCCGGGCGGTCGAGTTTTGACGTGATCCCTTATACGGCTCTGAAACATGGACTCTAAAGAAATAAGACGAGAACAGGCTACTTGTGTTTGAGATGACCTGCCTAAGAAAAATACTAGGCATAACCAAGATAGACAAAATCAGAAACACCACCATCAGACAAACACTTGGACTCAAGCATACCATCATCGAGAAGATTTCCATCAAAAGACTGCGGTATTATGGACACGTTCAGCGTATGAACCCTCAAAGATACCCAAAAGTTGCAATTGTTGGCACTGTAAATGGTGAAAGGCCCAGAGGTACACCAGCTAAGAGGTGGATGGATGGTATTCGGTCAGACTGCAACAGACTTTGTCTGACATCCTTATCAGAAGCAAGCAGAAAGGCTCAAGACAGAAACGAATGGCGCATAATCTTGCAAAGGATGGCATCACTCAACCAAGTTGGAGTGGACGCCAAAAAGTAAAGTAAGTAAGTAATTAATAATTAATAATTAATAATTAATAACTAATAATTAATAATTAATAATTAATAATTAATAATTAATAATTAATAATTAATAATTAATAATTAATAATTAATAATTAATAATTGATAATTGATAATTGATAATTGATAATTGATAATTAATAATTAATAATTAATAATTAATAATTAATAATTAATAATTAATAATTAAAAATTAATTAGTATTAATTAACAATTGATAATTGATAACTGAAAATTAATATTTAATGATTAATGATTAATGATTAATGATTAATGATTAATGATAAATGATTAATGATCAATGATTAATGATTATTAATTAATAGTTTTTTCCTCTCTTTTAACCTCATAGAGGTAGTTTAGTCTTTATTTTCATGTCAACAAGTGTTATCTTAATATAATATCACGTTATATAATAATATACATGTTAATATAGATACCATACGATAGAAATAATTATGTGATATCATGCTGCGTAGAAAACTTGATTTAACATATACTTTCATGTTTTTTTCTTCTTGTTTTTCCTCATTTCAAGATTAAAATATTTTTTATTTTATATTCCAGTATACTTTGCAATATTCTAATTCTAAATCTCTATTTTTACGCTTACATTTATTTCGTCAATCTTCTTAAATTTCCAACATAAACATGATTTATATACGGCATAAGATGCTAGTTCAATTAAAATATTTGTAAAGTTAAATTTAGAATTACTGATGTTCCAGCCGCGTGTGATTATTTCCAAAACTATATCAAAATCACAGTCCTTCGTCAAATATTCCTTCGCTAAGATGGTACATGAGATTATATTCGGTTTCTAATTTTGAAAGAAAATATATTACGCCTATCATTTCTATTGATATTTCCCCCCATTATTGTTTACACGAGGCTTCTTCTGAGTGAGCATTTAACATTTTATAATATATATATATATATATATATATATATATATATACAATAACGTAAATCCAGAACATTTGGAACAGAGTGCTCAATACTAATATTAAAGTAGAGCAATATATATTATATAAAATAAACTGGGTTAAAATTCCATGATTATACTTGAGTATAATCATGGAATTTTAACCCAGTTTATTTTATATAATATATATATATATATATATATATATATATAAATGAGAGAAATTGAACAGATCAAATGCGTAGCACTATTCCCGCTAAAAGAACTAACTGTTATGGGGAATCGAACCGCCAGCCTCTCGATCACCGGACGAGCGCTCTAACCACTGAGCTACAACAGCTTTCGTGGTTTATAGTGCTACGCATTTGATCTGTTCAATTTCTCTCATTTATATATATAATTATTTAAACAGATCAACACACTTGGGTAATTATCTGCACCAATTTCTCACGCATATATATATATATATATATATATATATATCAAATAAATGAAGTCAAAAGTAGAGAAATGCCGTGATAATATATAATTTATTGTACAAATTTTCGGCCATCGGCCTTCATCGGGTACGGTAGATTGAATAGATTTGTTTACATTCTGCACCCAAATTCGTAAGGAGCCGAACGCCAAACATACGCGTGCGCGTGGACAAAAAACGCGAGCAAAATACACGTGCGGGAAATAACGCGCACGCGCTGCAATTAAGAGCAGGGGATGGCGGACGGCTAGACACGAAATGCATTGAAGCCGAAAGGCAATCAAAGTATGTTCGGTTTAGATGATGGATCTTACCGCGGATTGTGTAGAAATCCCATGCTGAACACGATGACTGGAGGACACTGCGATGATGTATAAGTTGGTTGCGATGATGTATAAGTTGGTTGCGATGATGTATAAGTTGGTTGCCTGCGATGATGTAAAAGTTGATTGCCTTTCGAACTCTAAGGCATCTAAGTTAAATCGCCTCCAGTATGAGAATCGTCATGTCAACCCTCCCAGACGCCATTCTACTGACATGAAACGCAAACTGGTAGTCACCATACCAGACGATCTTGAACTAACCAACGAACAAGTTTCAGTCTTATCTAAGGGTCTTACTTATATCCCTCACCGCCCCAGCGTCGATGAATTTAAAACCCGCACTGACACAGAGGAATTCTTCCGCCGCCTACGTCTTAAAGCCTTCTTCCATGATCGTGAAAGCATAAATGGTACCGCTGAAGAAGATGAATTTACCGCCTTACAACCTAAGAAGTCCAACTGGACGCCTATGCCGGGTGAATACGCAGCTTTGGATCTCTTCATCAACAAGTGCCGTAATGACATCAGACAGATTGACTACAGGAAACGCTTTCAACCACACAATATCTCCGATGTTGAAAGCCAGGCCCTTGAAGATCTCCGCCGCAACCCCAACATCATCATCAAACCAGCCGACAAGGGAGGAGCAGTAGTGGTCTGGCGCAAAGACCTATACATTTCAGAAGCCCAACGCCAACTATCTGATGCATCGGCATACGAGCGGACCCCTCATGATCCTACAAATGAACAACAGAGCAAGATAACAAGAGTTGTCCGTGACATGATCCACGACCAAGATCTCCCCTCTACTGCTTCGAACCTCATCCAACCGGATCCTAAATGTGCACGATTCTACATGCTCCCCAAGATACACAAGCTGAATAATCCTGGTCGTCCAGTTGTATCGACATGCAGTTGTCCAACAGAACAAATAAGTAAATATCTCGACAACGTTCTGTCGCCTATCGTCAGGACCCTGCCGACTTATATCAAAGACTCCACACACGCCCTCGAGATATTCAAGGAATTTTGATTCACTGGTGATCCCGCCGGACCACGCCACATCTTCACTCTAGATGTTAAGTCCTTGTACACATCTATCCCTATACATGATGGCCTGGTCGCCCTGCGACACCACCTTGATCGACACAATCCTTCGCAGTGCAGCACCGACACTCTTATACGCCTGGCTGAACTCGTTCTAACCACATCTTCATTTGGATTCAACGGAGAATACTATAACCAGGTCAAAGGAGTCGCCATGGGCACCAGACTGGGTTGCAGCTTTGCATGCCTATTTGTTGGTTATCTGGAACAACAGATCCTCTCCTCATACAACGGACGCAAACCCGACTTCTTTTATCGGTATATCGACGACTGTATCGGGGCAGCCACCTGTTCTGTTACAGAGATTGAAGCATTTGTTACACATGCCAACAACTGCCACCCGGCCATAGAATTTACATACGAGATAGCTACACAGAATCTGCCGTTTTTGGACATCCTCCTATCCATTGACGACGACCGCATCCGTACCAACATATTCTACAAACCGACAGACTCCCATAGTTATCTGCAATACAACTCTTCACACCCTCCAGCGTGCAAGAACGGTATTCCATATTCGCAACTACTTCGTCTCCGGCGACTCTGTGACTCCGATGCAGACTTCAAGAACAACGCAACCACTATGGCATCATTCTTTACAGATCGCGGATACCCTGAATCCGTCACCAATGCTGCTATCCGTCGCACCGCTAATATGACCAAGAACGAGGCAATGACACCTAAACCTCGCACTTCAGTCGAACGCGTCCCTCTAGTACTCACTTACCATCCCATCAACACACGAGTCTCCAAAATGATTATGAGAAATGTGCATATCCTTAACGCGGACGACACAACATCAAGAATATTTCCGTCACCCCCTCTTTGCGCATATCGCAGGGACAAGAACTTGAGGGACACATTGGTAGTTGCTAACATTATCCACCAAGACGAGCCGCCTACGCCCGGTTCAACTACTGCATGCGGAAGACCCAGATGCAACACATGTAAGCATGTAACCTCGCGAGATAACATCAAAGGACCCAGCGGTGAACAAAAGGTTTCTTATGAGTTCACGTGCACCACCAAGAACTTGGTTTATGCAATTATATGTACGAGATGCAACATGTTGTATATTGGGGAAACCAAAAGACGCATGGCAGACCGCTTTACGGAACACCTCAGGTCCATCCGCATCCAACTACCTGGCATACCAGTAGCGCAACATTTTCACAATCATGATTTAAACCAAGACATCAAAATAGCTGGACTGTTCAAATGCCATGGCAGCGATAAAGACAGGAAAGAGAGAGAACAACGACTTATTCACTCTCTCGGCACTCTGCACCCAAATGGCATTAATGTCAGCTTCAATGCATTTCGTGTCTAGCCGTCCGCCATCCCCTGCTCTTAATTGCAGCGCGTGCGCGTTATTTCCCGCACGTGTATTTTGCTCGCGTTTTTTGTCCACGCGCACGCGTATGTTTGGCGTTCGGCTCCTTACGAATTTGGGTGCAGAATGTAAACAAATCTATTCAATCTACCGTACCCGATGAAGGCCGATGGCCGAAAATTTGTACAATAAATTATATATTATCACGGCATTTCTCTACTTTTGACTTCATTTATTTGATATTATTTAATGCCGACGCAGCTTCTTTGTTATATTCTACTCACTCTTAAACCAAGTTTGGTGTACTGCGAACTTTATCCAACATTTCTGCTCCAAAACGTGTGCTTTTAAATCTACGCCGTCAACTAGCGACATTCCTACAACACTACCCGCAACCGGTTGAAGCCTCTGCTTTTTCTTTTGCCATGGCTACTTTCAGCAAGACCAGATTTTGCAACCACGTCCACTTCCTGTCTACATGCCTACGCTCCAACCTGATTCCTAATGGATTCCGGCTACGGTTCAACCCTACATTCAACAATGTCAGCCAACGCTGTATCACGGACACTATGCTATCCTGTTCCAAACGTCTGATCCGATTGAGTCTTACCGCATTTAAACGCAACAGTCTCTACCACGGCAACCAACTTATACATCATCGCAGTGTCCTCCAGTCATCGTGTTCAGCATGGGATTTCTACACAATCCGCGGTAAGATCCATCATCTAAACCGAACATACTTTGATTGCCTTTCGAACTCTAAGGCATCTAAGTTAAATCGCCTCCAGTATGAGAATCGTCATGTCAACCCTCCCAGACGCCATTCTACTGACATGAAACGCAAACTGGTAGTCACCATACCAGACGATCTTGAACTAACCAACGAACAAGTTTCAGTCTTATCTAAGGGTCTTACTTATATCCCTCACCGCCCCAGCGTCGATGAATTTAAAACCCGCACTGACACAGAGGAATTCTTCCGCCGCCTACGTCTTAAAGCCTTCTTCCATGATCGTGAAAGCATAAATGGTACCGCTGAAGAAGATGAATTTACCGCCTTACAATCTAAGAAGTCCAACTGGACGCCTATGCCGGGTGAATACGCAGCTTTGGATCTCTTCATCAACAAGTGCCGTAATGACATCAGACAGATTGACTACAGGAAACGCTTTCAACCACACAATATCTCCGATGTTGAAAGCCAGGCCCTTGAAGATCTCCGCCGCAACCCCAACATCATCATCAAACCAGCCGACAAGGGAGGAGCAGTAGTGGTCTGGCGCAAAGACCTATACATTTCAGAAGCCCAACGCCAACTATCTGATGCATCGGCATACGAGCGGACCCCTCATGATCCTACAAATGAACAACAGAGCAAGATAACAAGAGTTCTCCATGACATGATCCAAGATACACAAGCTGAATAATCCTGGTCGTCCAGTTGTATCGACATGCAGTTGTCCAACAGAACAAATAAGTAAATATCTCGACAACGTTCTGTCGCCTATCGTCAGGACCCTGCCGACTTATATCAAAGACTCCACACACGCCCTCGAGATATTCAAGGAATTTCGATTCACTGGTGATCCCGCCGGACCACGCCACATCTTCACTCTAGATGTTAAGTCCTTGTACACATCTATCCCTATACATGATGGCCTGGTCGCCCTGCGACACCACCTTGATCGACACAATCCTTCGCAGTGCAGCACCGACACTCTTATACGCCTGGCTGAACTCGTTCTAACCACATCTTCATTTGGATTCAACGGAGAATACTATAACCAGGTCAAAGGAGTCGCCATGGGCACCAGATGGGTTGCAGCTTTGCATGCCTATTTGTTGGTTATCTGGAACAACAGATCCTCTCCTCATACAACGGACGCAAACCCGACTTCTTTTATCGGTATATCGACGAGTGTATCGGGGCAGCCACCTGTTCTGTTACAGAGATTGAAGCATTTGTTACACATGCCAACAACTGCCACCCGGCCATAGAATTTACATACGAGATAGCTACACAGAATCTGCCGTTTTTGGACATCCTCCTATCCATTGACGACGACCGCATCCGTACCAACATATTCTACAAACCGACAGACTCCCATAGTTATCTGCAATACAACTCTTCACACCCTCCAGCGTGCAAGAACGGTATTCCATATTCGCAACTACTTCATCTCCGGCGACTCTGTGACTCCGATGCAGACTTCAAGAACAACGCAACCACTATGGCATCATTCTTTACAGATCGCGGATACCCTGAATCCGTCACCAATGCTGCTATCCGTCGCACCGCTAATATGACCAAGAACGAGGCAATGACACCTAAACCTCGCACTTCAGTCGAACGCGTCCCTCTAGTACTCACTTACCATCCCATCAACACACGAGTCTCCAAAATGATTATGAGAAATGTGCATATCCTTAACGCGGACGACACAACATCAAGAATATTTCCGTCACCCCCTCTTTGCGCATATCGCAGGGACAAGAACTTGAGGGACACATTGGTAGTTGCTAACATTATCCACCAAGACGAGCCGCCTACGCCCGGTTCAACTACTGCATGCGGAAGACCCAGATGCAACACATGTAAGCATGTAACCTCGCGAGATAACATCAAAGGACCCAGCGGTGAACAAAAGGTTTCTTATGAGTTCACGTGCACCACCAAGAACTTGGTTTATGCCATTATATGTACGAGATGCAACATGTTGTATATTGGGGAAACCAAAAGACGCATGGCAGACCGCTTTACGGAACACCTCAGGTTTGCATAATCGTGACAAATTTCCTCCATAATCGTGAAAGCATAAATGGTACCGCTGAAGTAAATGAGTTCACTGCCTTACCACATAAGAAGTCAAACTGGACGCCTATGCCGGGTGAATACGCAACTTTGGATCTCTTTATCAACAAGTGCCGTAATGACAACAGACAGATTGACTACAGGAAACGCTTTCAACCACACAATGTCTCCGATGTTGAAAGAAAGGTCCTTGAAGGTCTCTGCCGCAACCCCAACATCATCATCAAACCAGCCGACAAGGGAGGAGCAGTAGTGGTCTGGCGCAGTGACCTATACATTTCAGAAGCCCAACGCCAACTATCTGATGCATTGGCATACGAGCGGACCCCTCATGACCCTACAAATGAACAACAGAACAAGATAACAAGAGTTCTCCATGACATGATCCACGATCTTCCCTCTACTACTTCGAACCTCATCCAACCGGATCCTAAATGGGCACGATTCTACATGCTCCCCAAGATACACGAGCTGATTAACACTGGTCGTCAAGTTGGATCGACATGCAGTTGTCCAACAGAACAAATAAGTAAATATCTCGACAACGTTCTGTCGCCTATCGTCAGGACCCTGCCGACTTATATCAAAGACTCCACACACGCCTTCGAGATATTCAAGGAATTTCGATTCACCGGCGATCCCGCCGGACCACGCCACATCTTCACTCTAGATGTTAAGTCCTTGTTCACATCTATCCCCATACATGATGGCCTGATCGCCCTGTGACATCACCTTGACAGAATCCTTCACAGTGCAGCACCGACACCCTTATACACCTGGCTGAACTCGTTCTAACCACATCGTCATTTGGATTCAACGGAGAATACTATAACCAAGTCAAAAGAATCGCCATGGGCACCAGACTAGGTTGCAGCTTTGCGTGCCTATTTGTTGGTTATTTGGAACAACAGATCCGCTCCTCATACAACGGTCGCACACCCGAATTTTGTTATCGGTATATCGACGACTGTATCGGGGCAGCAACCTGTTCTGTTACAGTTGAGTGCTGACTCAATGAAAGTTAAAATACATGTAGTTTAGGGCCTGAGGAGGCTAAGATAAGAATAAGTTACGAAATATATTTTAAAAGTACCGCAGTCACAGTTTACACTTGTGCAAACCATATACATGTACATGTAGTGCCTATACACTGAAAACATTACTTAGTCATTTGACAAAAACAAATTTATATTAAATATTTGTCTTTCCAACGACATAATTTGTCATGCAGCATGTAATGACAAATTATAATTTGTCATGAAAAGGTGTCTTAATCGACAAAATTAATTTGTATTGCAACAAAATTAATTTGTATTGCAACAAATGTATTTGTCATGCTAGCAGTGTAATGTGTCATGTGACATACATTAATTTGTCATGCTAGCAGTGTAATTTGTCATGTGACAAACACTAATTTGTCATGCTAGCAGTGTAATTTGTCATGTGACAAACATTAATTTGTCATGATAGCAGTGTAATTTGTCATGTGACAAACATTAATTTGTCACATTATTTACATTATATTCTTCATCGTATTTTAAGGTATTGTAACTGATTATTGTAATTGTTCTTGGGGTATGTAAAATATAGTGCATGAAATATGAATCATTCAGGGCGCCCGGCCGAGATGTTTTATGTTACATGGTTGTATGTGTGATGTGCTGTACCTAGTCTGCTGAGATAGTCTGCCAGGATATAACTACAACTGCAAGCATCCCGGTTAGCTTATACATTGCAGACTATCTCAGCAAACAAGGTAAACAGCACACCACAACATACAACCATGTACCTACCATAAACCATCTCGGCCGGACGCCCTGAATTATTCATATTTCATGCACTATATTTTACATACAATTACACAATTACACAATTACAATAATCAGTTACAATACCTTAAAATACGATGTAAATAATGTGACTTCTGCCTTCTGGCCGCCGGCTCACAATAACAATGGCGGCCGCGAGGAAAGAAACGCGAATCCTGCAAAACCCGAAAACCGTGGTTGTATTGCAAACTTGTATCGTTTATTGCATTTTAATTCGTACTGCTCAAATTAAGTTGTCATGCAATTTGTAATGCAAGCAATATCTCGGCACCTCTAGTCTAACTGACGATGTTTATTTGTCAAGTAAGTAATGGTAGGGTTGTCAAATAAATCGAATTAGTTTTGCATTGTTTTTATTTTGTATCACAATTCCAATGATTCGTATCATATCTTGTTTGATTTGTAGGCCACAGTATACAGAATCGTTGCATGGCAAGTTTCCTGCATTACAATGTTTTCAATAAATGACGAAATAATATTTTCAGTGTATAGTACACGACAACGGAGTACGATAAGATAAAAATGATAAAAGGGAAAACCTCAAATAAAATGCCATGTTCCGACACTGGATATTCGTGTATACTTTCTTTCTTTAAACTAATTGTTATATTATGGTGATCACACTGGCTCGACGATCGATCTGTGAACAATTGATCGTCCTTATGTAGGCGCAATAACAGTCGCTAATGACGACTGATCGAGTGTAGATCCGATGACCGATCAAATTCCGCGCGCGTTTTGAAACGGCTTAGTTAGTAGGCCTATCAACTAATAGCGACGACGATCGATCGATCAAAATACCGATCGTTGGGCCTTTGTGAAGCAGTGGCATAGGGTCTTCAATGGGGGAGGGGGCTGAGAGGGATGAGGGGGGGGGGGCATACTTGTGATAAGGAGGAGGCATAAGCAACTAGTTAGAGTTTCAATTGGATTAGGGTTGGGACATCAAGGGCGAGCCTTTTGATAGGGGAGGGGTCCATTAAGTTACGCCCCTGGTGTGAACAGGCTTCACTTATAATCCTGTCTTTCTTTCTCTTTTATATCAGACCCTTGCAAAGACGGTTGGAAAGCTTTTGGTGATTATTGCTACATTTTGAATAATAAGTTAGAAAATTATGCAACGGCACGTAACAGTTGCATTAAACAAGACTCGGACCTGACCAGCATCCATAGTCAAAAAGAACAAAATTTTGCACAAGGTAAGATGCCAAAGGAACCGGTGATACTCACGTATTAAAGTTTAAGCCATAAAGCTTAAACTCATTTAGCCAATGAAGCGGAAATTGTGTTTGCTATAGTTTGCTGGTCTCCCGTAGCAACCTTTTGACCTCTCACGTTCCACTTCCGGGAGCCCGCGAACTCTCCCCTTTGTTTATGTGTTTTTGCTCGTCATCCCTTTCTATTTTCTCATTCGCTTTTCGGTTCCGTACCAAGTAGGTTGATTTTAAAATGAGTTTCTTTCCGTGCCCGTTGGTTATCAAGTTGGAGTGTGGTCAGCGGTTTAGCTTTTTTGCTTCACATTACGGGGCTCCTCCTTCTTTGATTTCCTTCTGCTATTGGCATTCATTCGTTACGGTAAAGTACTTATTTAGAAATTTAATTATTTGGTATTCAAGAATTATTTATTTGGTGCTTTTACGATATGGCTCCAAAAAGAGGTCGTGGCACCAAACGCAAGGCTACAGACCAGGCACCGCATATGCCTGCCCGTGGTAGAGGTAGAGACAGTGCTCAAGTTCAAAATCGGCCTGATAATTCGGTTAGACAGACGCGTCAACAATCTAGGGCATTTGATGCCTTGACCGGTGTTGCTGGATCGTCAGCGGGAAATCCAGGCCCATCATCAGTGCCCGCCCCACAAAATATAGAACGCGGCCGTCAAAGACATCGGGCAATAAATGTCCGCGGCAATTCCGCGAGAGCGAGAGGTAGAATCTAGTATTTACACACGGGCCTCTCAGCTGATCAGTCCGCCGGTTGCTATTAGTCAACAACAACAACCGGTCGTTTCCGATAGATCGATAGATAGATCGATCATTATTCAACAAAATGGCTGACGATGTACGTCGGATACAAGTATATAACGAGGAAATGGAGGATTTGGTGGATTCAAGTGAGGATACGACGCCGACGGTGGAAAGAAGGAATGTCTCAAGCTTATTTCTAGGACCATCGGCGAGTGCGTCATCTGGAGCAGCACCACAGATTACACAGAACCAGTCGGGTGAGAATGAATTTTATTATTCTAATCGTGTGACTAGTGCTAGTTCTGTTTCCCGCGAATGCGATTTTCCCGATACATTCACAGGTATTCAACCCCTCGTATCAATTTGCTCTCCGTTAGGCGAGGAACTGCCTCAATTGACTAAGGAAAAAATTATGAATGGAGAGTTCGTTGATTTCTCTTCTTTGATTGATATCAATCAAAATAGTATTGACCATGAATCCCAGGCCTCAAATTCAAATGAGATGATGAGCTTTCATGTTGACCCTTCTGGCCAGATCAGTTTCAAGGAGGTCAAGAAACAAAAGAAAATCACCTCAATTCACAATTGGACAAGCGCCTTTTTGTTTTTTTGTGCTATCTACCTAAGGGCTCATCCCGACAGGACCCAGCAATTATTGAAATATGGTGATCTAGTGCGCACCGCAGCACGAAGATTTGGGGGTTGGGGATGGCGCGATTACGATTTACAATTCAGGAAGAGGATGCAAATTCATCCAGAAAGATCTTGGGCATCAATCGATGGAGAGCTTTGGTCTCTCTTTGTCGTGGTCCCTTCCCCCATGAATGCAAATAGCTGGTATGGGCAAGTTCTTTTCGTGGCTCCAGGGGTTAAAATTCAAGGGGGCAACGTTCACGCAGACACCAAGGTCAGGACCGTAGCTCTTCCAACAACAACCAAAAGTCAGGCGTGTGCTTTGCCTTCAATAGAGAGTCCTCCTGTTCCCGCTCAAATTGCAAGTTCAGTCACACATGCTCAAATTGCAACAAAGGAGGTCATGGGGCCACAACATGTTCAAACAGTGATAATGAGGTATTTTACCCTAAACCTAGCGTTTCATGTGTCTCTCCTGATTCCACAAATTGTATTTGTTGCAAATATCCATCTCCCATTAAGGTTTCTGAACTAAATCAATTTCTTAAATCATACCCCAATACCTTGGCTGCTGACAAAATCAGGGAGGGTTTTTCTCATGGGTTTAAATTAGGGTTTAAAGGGGAACGTCGTCCGAGGGAGGCAGTGAACCTTAAATCAGTCTTAAAGGATCCTGATACCGCTCTAAAAAAAATTACAGAAAGAAATTGATCTTGGCCGAATGGCAGGGCTTTTTACAAAGGCGCCATTTTCCAACCTTTTTGTGTCACCCATTGGGTTGGTTCCAAAATCAGAGCCAGGACAGTTTAGGTTAATCCACCACCTCTCACACCCTGATGGGGATTCAGTCAATACCGGTATTAACCGTGACTTATGCTCAGTACGACATGCAAATTTGATGACGCAATCGAGTTAGTCATCCGGGCGGGAAAAAGCACTCAGTTGGCAAAAGCGGATATCAAATCAGCATTCAGGTTATTACCTGTGCACCCTAGCGACTTTGAACTGTTAGGCATCAAATTTCAGGGAGGTTTTTACGTTGACAAAGCCTTGCCAATGGGGGCCTCTTGTTCGCCTGAGTTTTTTGAAACCTTTTCATCTTTTCTTGAATGGGTTGTTAAAAAAGAGTCCGGGTCAGATAACTCACTATTGTGATGACTACTGCTTTGTAGGTTCCTCCGACACTTGTAATAGACTATCGTGTCAAAATCTTGTCACATGCTTTGAGGATATTTGCTCGAAATTAGGCGTCCCACTGGCGGCCGAAAAATCAGTCGGCACCAAACTTACTTATTTGGGCTTAGAAATTGACACTGTTCGTCAATCCATTTCAATTCCAAATGAAAAGCTGTCATCAATTGTGATCAAAGTTCAAAATGCTATCGAGTCTACATCACTTACCTTAAAAGGGCTAGCAATCATTGATAGGTTCGCTTTCTTTTGTTTGTAAAGCTATTTCACCAGGGAGAGCCTTCCTGCGCAGACTTATTATCCTATCTTGTGGCGTAAAGAAATCTTGGCACACAATTTTCATTTCAAAAGGTGCAAAAAGTGACCTCAGGATGTGGCTAATTTTCTTGCGCAATTTCAACGGTACCGCAATTATCCCCGAACATTTTTGGAGGGAAGACAATGATTTACAGTTATTCACTGACGCCAGCGGAAGTGTAGGTTTTGGTGGCTTTTATAACGGCAAGTGGTTCCAGGGTAAATGGCAAAATTAAGTAGTTGTTTGCCTCTGGAGTCTTCATTTTAAGTTGGGGAATCACGGTTTTTGATGAATCATGCTCAGAAAATAATTGTCTAAGTTCTGACCAAGGCTCATAAATTTTGACTGTGAGGTTTGATATGTTTTAAAGCAAAATGCTTAATTAATTAATTAAGGGACTAATTAATTATCTTATTGGTCAAACATGGTCTTAAGATATTTAATTTTGATATTTAATTATAAAACATTGATGTATAAGTCATGTTCGAATACAAAATAATACAAACAAATATTTAAAGTCAAATTATTTGGCAATTGACGTCTGAGCAGGTGCCTCCGCACTAGACCGTTCCCTACCACCCTTGTGTTGCATCTGGGGACCAACGACATATTCAGCGATAAGATCCATGTGGGTCGGCGAAGAATTGAACAAAATCTGGAGGCCATCCGCAATTTGTTCCCACTAACCAGGATAGTTTGGTCCTGGATCTTGCCTAGGTTCAGCTTTAAGCGTGAATGTCGCCGAGGTGCTGGCGTAATGCATGTCGTGTAAAATTGCGAAATTAAATCGTCTTGGTACGGAGCTGAGTTATCCTATTTTGTCTCCTCTGCTTATATAATTTCCGATGTCTACGGGTAATAAAGTTTAAGCCATAAAGCCTAAACTCTTTTAGCCAATGAAGCGGAAATTGTGTTTGCTATAGTTTGCTGGTCTCCCGTAGCAACCTTTTGACCACTCACGTTCCACTTCCGGTAGCCCGCGAACTCTCCCCTTTGTTTATGTGTTTTTGCTCGTCTTCCCATTTTATTTTCTCATTCGCTTTTCGGTTTCGTACCAAGTAGGTTGATTTTAAAATAAAACCTCTCCCACCCTCCCAGTTGTTGCTCTTTGCCATGCTTCTGGATGATCTTGGCATCTGTGGGCGGCCTTGTTCCTTGATAATATTGGCCGTCCCACTATTCCCCTAGAGCCCATGTTCGGGGTTGATCATGGTTTCTTCGTACCCCTCCAGGCCTCTGTTCCTTGATTATCTTTGGCCTGTGGTTTGGCCTTCGTGGCATCAGTCGTGCGAGCCCATGTTCCTGGAAGTCTTGGCCTCCAAAAAATCCTTCCCCTCTAAGCCTTTGTTCCTTGATGATCCTAGGCCTTATTTGACTGCAAGTAGCAGTAAAATTGTACTCATTTATATAGTTGTGATTTGAGGGAGTAAAATTTGAAGAAACAGGGATTTAAATCCCAATTATTGAATCTTAATATAAGAAATATTTATAAATGGTAAATGAAAGTTTATTATTAGGCCAAATGTAAATTATTACCTCATTGTATAATTGGTAATCTATCAATTAGGCCCACTGGTTTCTACTCATCAAGTAGTTATTTAATCTATTTACCATTCAGGAAATCAATTATTTTGTAAATTATCACTTTAGGATTTCATCGGTGGTAGATTGGATTGTCGTATTTCAATTGACGCATTTACAAATTTAATAAAATTGATTTTCAGAGAAAGCATTGATAATTCAAGGTTAGGACCATCTTTTAAAAATTGGAGCTCTTTATGAGCGTCTCTCTAAAAAGTTTAGGCCTTAGGTATATTCACTCGGACCTTTCCAATTTTATTTGGATAATATTGTAGTCTTTACAAAAAATTAACCTTGACTGTACTTGTCTAGTAGGACGACCAAAATATAAATATTTATCAATGTATTATATATATATGGTATCATAGTACCCTTGATTATGCGTAATGCATGTCGTGTAAAATTGCGAAATTAAATCGTCTTGGTACGGAGCTGAGTTGCTCTTATCCTATTTTGTCTCCTCTGCTTATATAATTTCCGATATCTACGGGTAAAAGGTATACACCTAATACAAAAAGTCCCTGACCACATTCATAGACAAAAAAATGTGTTCAAACACTGACCCTAATTGCCATGCTGTTTGTACCATAACACGCACGATATTTGAGTCACGTGAAAATCGAAACTTGTTTCTGGTAGCTTGAAGTACCCCCTTCGTCATACTCCTCCCCCTTCTCCACCGATCAATGTTGGAAGGCCCTGTGCTAATATTTGGCAAATTGTGGGATTCAACATTGATCAGAGGGAAAGGGGGAGTGTTAGAACACTTTTTTCTTACATTGCAGGTCCTTTGATTTTGGCTGATCCAAAATCAACAATTGGTACGAAAATCTGATATATACATTTACATCTAATGAGCACATATCCTCTCCGTAGTTTGGTACCTCATTCATACAAATTGAGTGTATAGTTATTAAGTTATGATTGTTTCAATGACCATATGACTACCAATACAATTGTTGCACTAAAATTGGGTTTCTTTGGGATAATAAAGCTTATTGTGTGATTACACATTGAAAATGTGTGTGTACAGACCCCCTTTCGATACCTATTACCCATTCATCTAGATACCTGGCTGGTTCAGATAGCACACAGTGGACAATAAAAATCAATGGTATCCCATAGGAAACCAATTATAGAGCCATCTTTTTGTCGTTAGTCGTGGTCATTGAAACAATCATAACTTCAAAACTATTCCCTTGATTTTATGAATGAGGTATCCAACTTTGGTGAAGAAATTTGCCAATGTATATCTCAGTATTTTGGTAACAATTATGGATTTTGAATGAGACACCATCAAACCACCTGGTCAGGGACTTTTTGTGTTTGATGTAGTTAACGGGTATGTGCTTCTCTCAAACTAGCCGCTTTTTTGCAAAAAGCAAAAATTCCCGCAAACCCTAACATGGGTCCCAAATCACGAAAAAACAAATCAAATTTGGGTCCAAAAACGCAAAAACAGTCACATCAGCCATATATGGAGATAGAAACATCCCTTAATGTCGGTCAGGAGTTCAAACTTCCAGCTGCACACCTCTATCAAAGAATAATTTGAGTGTTCCCCCAACCACTGCCCCGGCGAATGAAGCAATTATTAATAACACATCAGTGATTGCTATTAAAATCCACAATAATTATAATAATACTGAACGATACAATTAAGTTTAAATGTTTAAAATATATATTTCCCTTTTGCGTTTGTTTTAGAGTTGGGAATCGGCTGGATCGGTTTGGATGATATTGCTGAGGAAGACACGTTCAGATGGTTGGACGGTACTCCGGTAAGATACCGTACTAGAGGTTCCCGGGGTGGGTACTTAGTCCCAAAGCGATATGGGGACATGCCGCAAACATGGATGGCATTTTCGGTTCTCCAGTGGTATTTCAATACAAATTCTTTATTTTATAATTTTGGTTATGAATTACCTTTATTTGTGGTCAAGTTACCAGTTGATATACCCCTCCTCAAAAAGAATTAATGCAAATAAAATAAAACAATGGTTAGCATTTTTGTTGGGACACGATCCATAACGCAGCGTCCACCGGTGAAATAACTTGTCTTTGCAAGAGTTCGTGATCCACGATATGATCATCATAGCATGTAGCCTCAGCAAATCAAGAAGAATAATTCATGCAGAATACCAGTGTAGTCATCTTCGAAGCCTTCATTTCACCTTTTTAGCGTTCAACAACAACAACAAAAAACCTGTCGACAAATTTACTCGCACCAAAAAGGTAATAATTTGCTTATTTTGTTTCGAATTCGTCGGTCGAAACGGCAGTAGAATTGCCATGATGTCATAAAGGGTGTCGATATGTATGCGCATACACCGAAATGTTATGGTTTCATTGCGCAGCCAATTTATGTCGGCCCTTTATGGATGACTTTGACCAAGCTTTGGTGATCTGAGATCGTCCAGACGACGGTGGCTACGAACGGCCGTTAATTTTGAATTTCCGTTGGTTTCAATGTAACAATGGATTTTGATTATATGACCCCATAAAATTCATCATAGGTTAGATCCAAAACCGTTCGGGATGGCTAATCATCCCAATTGTATGCTATTTTTTGAATTTAAACCGTTGTTAAGCGGTCGTCCCATTCACTTGATCAGGTAACCTCGTTCGCATATTTTAACCTGAATACTCGTGAATACGCCTATGTCCAGCGTCGTCTGAGATCGTCGTATGCTTGTGTTATAGCGCCATCTCTATACGGTCCGGAGCATTTGGTGCACGGAGCGTTCAGTGTGTACGGGAAAGTGGTATACAGACAAGAAAAGGTCTTGGTATTTACATTTGTTCCTGGCGAATGCATTGGTATGGTTTTCCCAGTATCGGGCCGATTGTGGCGCATATAAAATGTTCCAGAATCGGGCGATACTGGAACATAATTATGTACCAGTATCGTTCAATACTGACACAAGGGTGTTGGGGGCACTATTATACCGCTTGGAAAAGAAGAAGAAAAAAATCAGAATTTGACTTAGTTTTTCTCTAAGTTCTGTGCATGAATGAAATGTTTCTATATACATGTACATACGGTATTGTGTCCTCCGACAGGTGAATTTCACAAACTTCGGCATCGGTGAACCAAATGATGGTACCGGAAATGGTGAAGACCTATTGGGTGAAGACTGCATTATTTTGTCAGATGATGGCAGCTGGCGAGATCTCAATTGTAACTCAAATGGAAACGCCATCTGTAAACGACGAAGAAGTAAGTCAATTGTATGGTCAACCCCCGTTGTCATGTGTCGTGTCGTCGCAGCTTGCTATTAAGGGTATTATGCGATATTTGTTATGGAACGCCCTGTCGCCTTCTATCATTGATTTGTTCCTCTAAATGTAATGTTGTTGTCAAATCACATGTTTAAACAGACTGGAAACTAAAATATCATCTAAGTTACAGAGCAATACGTTTGCTAATTATTTCAAAATCACATTTTGATAATACGTTGTCACGCTCACCAGAAAGTTTAATTTCTGAGTACTTTTTCGATAGAATTTCATGGTTTGACACGTGTTTCCGGTTACAATCGCAATTGTACACAAGTTAATACACCCATATGGAATGTTTATTGATGAAAATACAATTTTGTCGTTGACAAATCCTTATTGGAAGCAGAATTTTAACATTTTTTTACGGGCAATACGGTCAAGATAGATGACTGTGACCCAAGTTCATGCGGAATTGGAGGAACCTAAATCTAAGCGTGCCTATTTGGCGCAATCTGTTGCAAGATAAACACTGTTTGCTCTATCCACATGATGACAATTTAAAAAAGAATCCACAGATTTGACTCTTTTTGTTAAATTTTGTCAAACTAGTTTTATGATAATCCTGATATCATTACCCGGGGTGCTTTTTTTTTATTTTTATTTTTATTTTTTTGAGTTATAGACCAAAAAGTGCCAAAAAATGTGCCAATTTCATTATCATGGTTGGATTCATTTAACCTGCAAAAAACTGTATACGTTTATAAAAATTAAATGAATATTGAAGAAGTTACGGCAGTTTTACGGAGGCTGTACCTGAGAGTCCACACCCCCTTAATACCTTTCCATCCAAAATCCAAGTTAGCCTTACTTACTCAACATGGTACAGATGAGCAAAAATGTGGGTGCAGGCCCTTGGCCTAGCTAACCGTTCAACACCGTGTGAAGAAATAGGTGCGGACGGCGGCACATGGTGAGGACACACGGTGGGGCGTTTCCCTTCTGTTGAGCATCTTCAGGGGACTTTGCAGGCCATCCGCGCCCGGCAGGAGTTTTGAGCTCATAACTCCTGCCGGGTGAGTAAAAGCGGCGGCTAACGGTGAGATCCCGGTATGAGGACGGCATAAGGATGGCGCACCCGTTTCGCGCCCACCCGTTTCGCGCCCGTTCGCGTCATCATACCGCTCTTTATAAACTGAGCACTCAAGCTGTTAATTATGACTATGTTTCTGTCTCTTTTCACGTTCTTTATTGTCACGACGTGTGTGCATGAAGTCAACGAAACTTTGGAGTTGATTGCCAAGGTAACTCATTTTACACAAAAAGTAGTATTGAATCAACAATCTGTATTGTATCAGAATCTTGATTCACCATTAGGGTAACTGTTTAACATGTCTTATTTATCTCTGAAATCACACTAATTGTGATATTAGTAAAGCCGTTCCTGCATAAGATGTAGTTTACTGGAATCAGACGGACTTTTTTCAACGCTTCGAATAGATGATGTGACCGTTGTTTACATTAGTTACATCAGCGGGACACATACTGGCACTGAGGAGGCTCATAGAAGGAGTTAAAGCCAATAACCTAGCAGCAGCAATCACCTACATTGATTTCAGAAAGACCTTCGACACAATCCACCGTGGCAAAATGCTGACAATTCTGCGAGCTTATGGAATACCAAAACAAGTCGTTGAAGCAATCGGAGGAATGTACGAGAATACCATGGCTAAGGTAATATCACCTGACGGAGAGACTGCACAGTTTGAAATATTGGCTGGAGTTCTACAGGGAGACACACTCGCCCCATATCTGTTTGTGATTGTGCTGGACTTTGCCCTGAGGATAGCCATAGAGGGGAGAGAAGAAGAGCTTGGTTTTCATCTTGACAGGCGTAGAAGTAGGCGGATTGGGCCAGAGGTGGTGATAGACTTTGACTTCGCCGATGACATTGCATTGTTGTCAGAGAAATTTCATCAAGCACAATATCTGCTGCAAAGAGTTGAGACATCAGTAGCAAAGGTCGGTCTCAAAATGAATGCTAGCAAGACCAAGTTTATGTCATATAACCAGAGCCAGAAGGGATCCATACAGACAAATGATGGCAACAAGCTGGAGGAAGTTCAAGATTTTAAATATCTTGGTGCCTGGATGGAGAGTACGGCAAAAGACATTAAGCAACGCAAAGCAGCAGCATGGAGAGCGTGTGGCAAAATGAACAAAATATGGAAGTCAACTCTATCTCGGAAATTCAAACTTCGCCTGTTTGCCTCAACGGTGGAGTCAGTTCTGCTATATGGATGCGAAGCTTGGACCATTACCCCCAAGCTACAGAAAGAGCTAGATGGCTGCTACACCAGAATGCTGCGAGCAGTACTCAATGTCAACTGGAAACAACATATACCAAACACCCAACTGTATGGTGACCTCCCCAAAATAAGCCAGAAGATCCGGAAGAGACGAACAAAGTTTGCTGGCCACTGTTACAGAAGTGAGGAGCCAGTATCCAAACTGGTGCATTGGATCCCCAAACATGGCAAAAGAAAGCCGGGACGACCTGCTCTGACATTTATCGATCTACTCAAGCAAGATACTGGACTGGAGACGAGTAACATAAAGACAGTAATGAACGACAGAAGAGTGTGGAGAAACATCGTAGATCGGGGACACGACCCGAATTAAGCAAGTAAGCAAGTGTCTACAAGTTGATAAGCGCTTGGTCTGAAGACATGCTGGAAGTACGACTCGGTATCCCAAAATGACTTGTACCCATCGATGCCCAACTTCCATTATTTTTTTCAACAATAAATATCATTGATATCAGGTTGTTTTTAATCAACTTTGAAATATAGTTACCTTTTATTGTAATTTTAGATCATGAACATCGGACTTACAAAATAGAAGATACATCCCATTGTGTAGGGATGGTGATTTCACCATTTCGACAAATTGCAACAAAAAAACCCGAGTGTGTTTAAAATTGTTTGAAATTAACAAAGATATCCCCTCGTCTACTTATCTAGCCTTCTGTTCCTTTTCTGTCTACCTGTCATTAGTTATAGTTGATCATATCACTAATGATTCTGTATTTTAATTCAATTTTCACGGTTAACAGTTTTCGTCATGCTTAAATGATTTCATGCCTCGTTTCAGATCGTGATTCTTTGTTTCTATTTTACACAAGCGTTTAGGCACTTTTGAATTGCTAGTGAAATGGTATTTGGTGACTTTGTGAGAAAAGTAATGGAATATCTAAATGCTTACCGATTTTGTCCATATATTTATGTCAAGAACTCCACCCCAGATATAAAGAAAAGGAAATCTTGTTCAAAAAAACTACAAAGTTTCACATCACTTGAGAAAAACCCCGCGTCAATTCAAAGAATAAACTACATGGACTGCAATACGCTAATATTTATGTGAATGCATACATGGTATATGCCTTTCTTTTATTAAAAACTGATCGATGAATACGTGCAAGGCCTCTTTATCGGCCTATTATTTACAGCGCGTATTTATACACGTAGCTTAACAAGTAACTTAACTTAACAAGAATTCAACAAAACAGGTGCCATTTTAAACATATCAATTTGGTGCAAGAATCATGTCAAGTAATGCGTTCTGGTGATATGGCTATTTGAAAATCTCCAAAAGTAGTCGAACACCTGCCACGAAATGCCATTTTGAGCCACAAATTGATTTTTGTAAATTTTGAACCTCCTCTTAAAATGACTAAAAACGTATTAATCATCACACTCCTCACATGTTTATCAGCTGATGGAAAATCAGAAGTGTATTTTATTTCATATTTGTACATCAGGTTCCTGAAAATGCACTATTATTTTGAAAAATTCAATCTGTAATTTGGAAATCCTAAAACATGACGAAGTCTAGCTAATTAAATATACGTAACTAAATATTTCAAGTTCTGTAGGTTAACTAACGACATTTTGTATGATGGATATCTTGTATGATGGATATCTGTGCTAAGATGTATCTTTTAAACTGACAATAAGTTCGATATCTTATCAAATATGTAAATTAGCTAAATAATTATTAAAATCTCAAAAATGCAAATTATGTACCTCACGCCATATTTGTTTGACATGATTATATTCATAGATACATTCACAATATGTGTCACCGTGTTTAACAAAAGTATATTGGATTACTTTTTAATTGTAACTATGGTAACCATTGATTTGAATCAAATTATGCATAAATGTCTACTTTTTAAAATGTGCCCAAAAATGGGGTATTTTGAGCAAAATATGGGGATACGTTTAAACAGTCAAATCTCGAGTTATGGACATATTATTTAGAATAGTACACGTATGTGAATGTAGCTGAAGAGCAGGGCTATCATAATGGTAAGGGTATTTCCATACATGGAATGTAGCACTTGCGGAAAATGAATTTCTTACAGGGGTGTTTACAAGAAATGAGGCAGCTTATTTTTGTGTGTGTGCACTCAATGGGGAAATAGTAGATTTCACACGCTGTACTAAAACCACTGAAATACAATGTCATTTAAAATATTTCTAGGTAGGTTAATGAATTGACACTTCCCCACAATTTCAAGAACATAACTAAATTATATAAAGTGAAACGATCACATTTTTATCTTCGTTTATGTATAAATTAGATTTGAAATTTACCTAAAAAAAGGCGTTTCTCAATTGTTCACGAAATGTGTGTGTGGCAGGTTTGTGAAGCGTGACTTGTGCTATGCCTACTAATATCAGTCCAAAACAAGAGCTCCAACATAAAAGGACAATATTAATTACATTGTGAATGTATGAATACATGGGAATATGGGAAACTACTCTGCGATTCAGTACAAGCGATTCAGTACAAGCGCATAGTCACTGCACAGCACAAGCAATGGTATCCCATAGAAAAATGGATGTGCTCCACTTTTTTCATTATATCTGATGGAAAAGTGTATTTTAGGTCTCAGATACTGGTATACCAGTATCGTATCGTTCCATACTGGAACATAAACGTTGCCAGTATCGCTCGATAACGGTACTATTTTACTGTCTCAGTATCGGTCGATACTGGAACACCAAATTGTGTTCCAGTATCCATTTTATATGTGCCAGTATCGTCTGATACTGTAACACTGACTTTGTATCAGTATCGAACGATACTAGGTGTTTCAGTATCAGACGATACTAGTACACGGTCCAGAATGGGGGTCCTGAAGTAATTTCCCCCCGATCAGATTGATAAAACATCATAATTTATTTGTACATCATTACATCAAGTCTTTGATTACATGTAGGAAGTTGACGTATTGTGATAAGCCACGAGAATATTAATTCATGTCTTTCGTCTTACACTATTTAAATGTTGTACGGAATAAATGAAGTATAACACACCAATTATATTTCTAGTATTTGGGTGCATCTGTTACCGTCTCATAAATACTATAAATCCCTTTTCTATAATGTCAATTTAAACCGAATAAAATGTTAGAATCGGGTGTTTTAGTTAGTACACGCTTAAGATAACAGGAAACATATTTAAACCCATTTTAATTTTAAGAGTTGTGCTTTTCTTTAGATGAATGTTACTATCAACAATGTGGTAGATGTTGTGGCTTCCTTAACTCAAGTTATAAATGAAGCTACTGAGATCGATAGTAAAGGTCTGAAGTTCATTGCTGATATCCTGTATGGTGTTGCTGATATAAAAGTGCCGGATGAAAATGTAAGAATTAAGCCAAGATTAATGTCAATCAAACAAAAAACAAAATGTTCCACGAGCCCGATTGACCCTATATTTTCCGAATTGAGATTATTATGTTTTGGTTTCAAATTTTCATGATTTTAAATTGTCAGATTAGTTTCCTCAAAATAAAGAAAGACAGATAATTAGAAAAAACCAGAACACAATCCCCGAGTGGTCCGTCCGTATTAAGAGAATTATTTCGTAAGAAATGAATTTAGAACACATGCAATAAACATCTAGATTCCTAACTTCGTAAATCAGTATTTAAGCTTTGCCATTAAACACTATTTTGAGGCTTGAATAACATATTTCAAATTTAATTCCAGGTAATTATTTCTTTTGTTGAGATCGAAAGTTAAACTTCAAATTAACATATTTCAAATTTAATTTAATAGCTCTGCATAACTAGAAATGTATCTGGCTTTTCCAGTTAAAATTCATACACCCCTATGGAAGACTTTAATGCACATAGGTGTAAATCATGATACAATTTATCGCCCGCATTTCCCGCCAATCCTTTGCGCGCGCTTCTTTCGTATACATTGTGTTCTGATTTGTTTTTTGATTTTATTTTATTAGGTACTCAAAACATCATATAGAGAAACATCTAAATATACAAACATGTAAAATATTGCACAAACCTATTTAAAAACATATAGACATAATAAAATATGAGCAAAAGTACCAAGGATAGCCCAAAAAGCTTTGAGCACAAAGCTTAAAAGAATAAACTAAAATTATTGGTGTTCTTGATCTCTTGCCCCCCCCCCCCCACGTTTTCCCTCCTATAATGCTGATGCTGTTGCCGTCACGGGCCTATCACCCCTCCCCTGCCACCAAATTTACGCCACTGTTATTGCACAGGGAGTGTACATGTATATTTGAAATGAAGTTGCACATGCAAAAAAACCTATTTAAAGAAATACACAGTTTCCCTGTGGGGAAGATTAAGGTAATGTTTTCCGTAGTGTGTGTATCGATTTCATATGGAACAGTCCATAATATGATCCAGCAACATTTTAATTTTTAATTTTAATTTTAAAAACCTTCATTCCAAACAGCTAACGAGATCCGTTGTGGCAATCGTCGACGACGTCCTGACCAAGTACGACGAGGATCGTAATGAATATTTATCCACACCACAGGACGATGACGTATCTCCTATTGAAGTATCGGACAACCCTAATCGGATACAAAGAGCACTTGAAAGTCAGATATCATCCTTACAGTCGGACCCAGATGGTAGCAACAAAACTGTCATAAAAGGGAAAAACGTGGTCATCCATGCCGTGAAAATGCCAAGAGAGTCTCTTATTAATAACAACCTGGTATTTGAAAGTATTCCATCGGGTAAGGTGAACACTGCCAATAGCTCTACTACACGTGTACACCTGGGAAACGCCACTGACAAAATTGCTGAAGCCGCCATTTCTTTGCCAAGTGAGGTGTTTCTTTCAGCTACAGGTATTGTTTCACGTGTTACAGTTCGAATTACGAACTCTTCGACATTTTTATAACGTACATTATGCACCACGCTAAAATAACTGATTAGTACGCGTGTATGGCAGGCCCAATGTCCAGTAACTCGAAAAACCAAGTTTTTCGCCGAAAATCTTGGTTTAGCGATTGAAAATCCAAGTTTTACTCGAAAAACTTGGATTATCAATTGAAAAACCAAGTTTTTCGACGCCTAATGTCCATTAATTCGAAAAACTTGGTTTATCAATTGAAAAACCAAGTTTTTCGACGCCTAATGTCCATTAATTCGAAAAACTTGGTTTATCAATTGAAAAACCAAGTTTTTCGACGCCTAATGTCCAATAATTCGAAAAACTTGGTGTATCAATTGAAAATCCAAGTTTTTCGACGCCTAATGTCCAATAATTCGAAAAACTTGGTTTATCAATTGAAAATCCAAGTTTTTCGACGCCTTATGTCCAATAATTCGAAAAACTTGGTTTATCAATTGAAAATCCAAGTTTTTCGACGCCTAATGTCCAATAATTCGAAAAACTTGGTTTATCAATTTGAAAAACCAAGTTTTTCGATCGAAAAACTTGGTTTATCGATTGAAAATCCAAGTTTTTCAAGTGAAAATCCAAGTTTTTCTCGAAAAACTTGGTTTATCAATTGAAAATCCAAGTTTTTCGACGCCTTATGTCCAATAATTCGAAAAACTTGGTTTATCAATTGAAAAACCCAAGTTTTTCGATGCCTAATGTCCATTAATTCGAAAAACTTGGTTTATCATTTTGAAAAACCAAGTTTTTCGACGCCTAATGTCCAATAATTCGAAAAACTTGGTTTATCAATTTGAAAAACCAAGTTTTTCGATCGAAAAACTTGGTTTATCGATTGAAAATCCAAGTTTTTCAAGTGAAAATCCAAGTTTTTCTCGAAAAACTTGGTTTATCAATTGAAAATCCAAGTTTTTCGACGCCTTATGTCCAATAATTCGAAAAACTTGGTTTATCAATTGAAAAACCCAAGTTTTTCGATGCCTAATGTCCATTAATTCGAAAAACTTATATTTAATATTAAACCATTCGTATGCTTTAGTGTATTGAACTAAATGAACACCTGAAATAAATTCTTCCATTCCAAGTGTTAAACTTAAAAGTTTTTACTCAGTTTATTTTCCATATCTTTCATTTTTATTCATTCATTGAAGGAAAAACCAAGTTTTTCGACGCCTAATGTCCAATAATTCGAAAACCTTGGTTTATCAATTGAAAATCCCAGTTTTTCGACGCCTAATGTCCAATAATTCGAAAAACTTGGTTTTTCAATTGATAAACCAAGTTTTTCGAGAAAAACTTGGATTTTAACTTGAAAAACTTGGATTTTCACTCGATAAACTTGATTTTTCGAGTTACTGGACATTGGGCCTGCCATACGCGTGTGTATTAAACGAGTGTTATCTGTACCTCTGCTGACATCTTTCCATTGGCTACCTGTTGAACATAGGATCACTTTAAATTGCTGTTGTTGTTTACAAATCACTAAACGAACTTGCACGCACTGACGTCATATTTTCCCATGATTCACTACAATATTTATAAAGAAAATCAATATTTTTTGATAGGGAACTAGTGTTTCTATTTATTTATTTCAAAAGACGACAGTTTAATGTAATCTTTGAAACCATGAAACTGAAGTACTATAAAAACACATTGTATTGGTCGGAATTTATTTTAATGTCATGCTCGGATTGAAGATATTGAGACAATCACAATGATGACGACGTAACTTATTATCAGTTATAGATCAAATCTGCCGCTTGATTTTACGACTCGCACACAGGTAACAGTTCTGTAGCGGTGCCGGTTAGCTTCTTTGTTTACCAGAACACCAAGTTGTTTCCATCGCAGCGTCTGATCAACGACTCCGATAATCCAAACCAGATTCGCGTTGCGGTAGCAAGTCGTATTATCACAGCTAACGTGGAAGGAGCCGAAGACATCGTCAATTTAACAAAGGATAGCAAAGTTGAAGCTATCTTTGCTCTAGTTCTGGTAAGGCCAAAAAAAAAGAAGTTCTACGAGACCAACCGGCATATTTTGTTGTTCGAATTATTTTGAGTTTTTGATTTCTAAATGTTCAGAAATGATTTTAAAAATGTTTTAATTTTTTTTTTTAATTAGAAAAAATTGGAAACATTCTGACAATTTTGACAATTTACCAACGGAAATAACGTTCTGTACTCCAATATTGTTCTGGAAATGTCACTTGATGATGAATACTGAATAAAGTATAGGGCGACCTTTATCGTTTCCATAATTCATTGTTTTTCAAATATTCCTCATTTGACAATATCGCTTTTTATCAACATCTAGTTGACCAATTACAAAACAAGAAGTTGGCGTAAAATAGTACATTACTGATTCAAAATTATGTTCAAATAATAGAAATCTGCTTATATGAAATAAAACTATTTTAAATCATGAATTAACAATAAATGTTATTTTCATCCTATTTATTTACGTGTGTAAAATGTAGAAACAAGACCCGAATGCTAGAACAGGTCATCCTCAATGTGTATTCTGGGATGTCAATGCAAATAACGGAGTCGGTGATTGGTCGAATGACGGGTGTCAATTCAACCGGACTCTCAAAGATAGCAATGTAGTGTGCCAATGTAATCATCTCACTAGCTTTGCCGTTTTAGTGGTGAGCATTTACGATATCTTTAAGATGTATTTTTAAATTATTATGGTGATGTATAGTTATTTCAAATCGTGAAGGAAAAAACGAATTATGCAATGATTGATTTTCAGTCGCTGCATTGAATGATAAATCATCATCACTTGCGATTTATTTACAGCGTGTCAAAACAACCAAAAAAAGGTCCAAACATTGGCAAGCTGAAAAAGTAGTAATCAATGTAAAATTTCTTTTAACATACATTGATGTTATTTGTAGGTGTTCTTTCACTCACTGTCTTAATGTTATGTAAATCCACCATAGATCTTAAAGATTAGAATGATTTTATAGGTTTGAATAATTCTTAAAGATTCTTTTTGAACATTTTAAAAGAAGATCTTTGTTAAAGGTACATTTAGTGATTCAAAAACACTACTTTTTTCATAAAACATAGAATACAGGCTTATTTAAAGATATGTGTTCCGATTACTGGCCCGAAGTTTCAACTTCTGCTTTCTATTCTATTTTATTTATTTATTTATTTATTCGGAAATCACTTTCAAAGCAGCGGCACCCACCTGGAGGTGGTGCATCCAAAGAATACAAAAACAAGAGTAAAATACACAAAGAATACAAATAAATACACTGTACAATGATAATACAAAAGAGAGAAAATAAGTAAAATAAACATACAATCATGAATATCATGGATATTATATCATAGACAAAGATGGGTTAATCAGCTTATATCATGAATCGTAACGTGGAGTGTGTACATTAACTAATGTCATTATTACTGCTATTATTATCATTCAACAAAACTGTCCTACATGACCATGCACGTTTTAAATAAGATTTACAAAATATATCAAACTGTTTATCAATCAATGCATCATATGAGTAATTACTCACCATGGGGGTGACATTTAAACACGTACTACCTAAAATTAAACAAATTTGTGTATCATTGTCACTGACATTAAAGAAATGCCATACATAGGAGAGATCTACTCGGCGGAGATTCAATTCTAAGTTGTGAAGCTCATTGTCGCGAATTGCACGTAGAGACTTACATGAAAGCATAAAATGTTTGATATCTTCACAACCACTATTACAAAGTAAGCACATACCGTCATTATTAACCTCCCACGAACTTAGTTTGCCATTTAGAGGAAGCGTGTTAGAACGAGCTTTGAACTTCAAGCTTGCCCCGTAGAAATCAAGCTTGTCCTTCAAATAACTTTCCAAATATGGGTGTGTTTTGAACTGAACATAAAATTTTAAAGAAGATTTGTCACATACATTTTTATACCATCTATCATAATCTTGTTGAGCACTAATTCTTTTAAACACTTGGACCCATCCGGGGTTATTAGGTTGTATGCTTGAAAAGTTAAAGTCCATACCGTGATCACATAAGATATGATTGATTGAGTCAAGCCATTTCCATCTTAATTTAGTACCATGATCATGAATAATAAACATTGCATTGAGTAATAATTTAGGCCATCTGTGAGGGCCCATATTATGAAGACGTGAATAATAATTTGCTTTAATCCTGTTATGGGTAGATTCTATGGTATCCCAGCCTAAATCGCCCAAGAGTGACATTGACGGTGTATTACGCGGGGCTTTTAGAATTGATCTTGCCATTTGAAATTGAAGAGATTCAAGTTTCTTGTAGTCACTAGCACTATAAGTAGAAATCGCGCATGCATAATTTATAGATGGCAATGCAAGTGACCTCCACAACACATCCCCATAATACACCCTGTCAAAGTCCTCATGATTATTGATAATGGATTTAATATAGCCAATCAATTTATTACCTTTACAAATTACCTCATTGACGTGCGTATGATCTGACAGATTCCTCGTGATATGAATACCTAAGTATTTGTAACTGACAACCTCTTTGATAATGTCATCCCCTAATTTCCATAGTTTGTTTTTGTTGATTTTTTTACCAACAACTAGGACATTAGATTTTGTGTGGTTAAATTGAAGTTTCCACCTCTTAGAAAACTCGGCGGCAATGTTAAGCATACGGTTTAAATCAGTTTCATTCTCAGCAATAAGTACAACATCATCAGCCCAAAAAAGGGAACTAATATTAACATTACAAATATTTATACCAACATTTTGAGAAGCTAACATTTTTGCTAATTCGTGTATGTAAATGCAAAATAAAACGGGCGACAAAACACAACCTTGCTTCAGTCCTTCATCAATTTCAAAAAAGTCAGTAACAATATCCCCAAATCTAACATTACATAACACATTATTATATAAGCTATCAATAATATTCCAAACTTTACCACGAATACCAATATTCCACGCAACCGATAATAGACCATCTCGCCACACTGTATCGAAAGCTTTACGGAAGTCCAAGAAAGCTAGATGGGTAGACTTTTTCTCGGCTAGTCTAGTGGCTACGATGCTTTCTATATGAAGGGTCATTCTGATTTAAGAAGCAAAATGTGATATTAAATTTGCCCATTGACAGATTGAGTAATACTCGAACTGTACTTTGGCCTTTAATTTCTAAATATAACATACAATTTTACAGAAATATTGAGACAAATATGGGGTTTCATCTGATATCAAAATATTTTGGTGGACAAAAAGTATTTAGAAACATACACCTTTAAGACGCACAGCCTCGGTATAGTAATAGACAGACGATTGTTTTGCTAGTAGCAACAACTCTGCTCGACAATGGGATGTGGATCAGGATGTTTCCATTGATAACTACCTACTTTGTCACGCTATCCAGCGTGTTGAAAAAGCATCTTCAAAACTAAATATGCACTTTTTGTTTTTGTTTGGACACATAGCTCTCTTAATATTCAGGCAAACTTCTACACTAAATTTCTACACTAAATGTCTACACTAAATGTCTACACTAAATCTACACACTAAATCTATACACTAAATTTATACACTAAATTTAAAAATTCAGAGGTATAGACCTTCCGGAATATTATCGCTACTCTGAGTATTCCGGAAGGTCTATACCTCTGAATTTTTATAAGCTCTACCGTTTACGGTATTGAGCACTTTGTTCAATGGCTAGTCTAACCAGAAACGGTTGTCAATACATACACTAAATTTATTAAATTATCACCCGCTGTTTTTTCTTCTTTTTTCTTTTTTAGGATATATATGATCAAAATTCTGTAGTGTTGGATTTCATAAGCAAGATTGGCTGTGGTATTTCTATTACATGTTTATTGATAATGCTTGTAACGTACTTATCGAACAGGTAAGGGAATTTGGCGAGCCTCTAAGGCGGCCGCCCTATATATAGATGGGTTTTGACATTTGGGAAACTAGTATCATACCCACTGTTTACGTCTCACGTATGTCACAATGTAAAAACTACGGTCCTTTTCTATAGGCATACAAATCAGCAATAATTTGTATTTACAAATAATAGTAGGCATAGCACACATAACATTCAAATGATTGGTACAAAATTGGATTCAAATGAAAGATTTATTTTCCAAAAAGAATTATGACAATCGGTCAATGCATTCTTGTGGTACGGTGTTTTGAGATACTCGGAAAATGGCCGAAAACCTGCCAAAAACAGTAACAATGCCCACAAATATAATTTATCAGGATTTAGAGAGCTCAATTTGTTAATAATGTAACATTCAAAACACCATTTACACATATTTCTTTAACAATTGAATATCTATATACCATGTTAAATTAAAAAATATGGTAAAATTAGATTGCATTAAGCTAAAATAACCTAGTGAAATTGGTCATTTTGACCAGTTTTACTGACTGCAATCAAAAAAGTGACTAAGTCCAGCTAATTAATATGCGTAAATGTTATAAATCCAGATGTGAATGGTGTATTGCAATCAAACTTGGTATTATGGCTAACTGTACGATACCCAATCTTTTAAACTATAATTTAGTTTCATAAGCTCATTAAATATGCAAATTAGCTTATTATCTATTCAAGTCATTGATATGCAAATGAGCAATGTCCGACAATTTTTTTCCCATCATAAGAGTGATCGGTAACAGATATATAACATGTATACCCAATTTGATTGACAAATATTGATGGATTTAGAAATTAAACAAGCGTTTCCATTTCTTAAATACCCATATTTAAATTCTCAGTCTTTTCCTCACACGAGGCACTCAAAGGATGAAAAAACTGAGCATATCACTAAATTGATTGAAGTGTTTAGTACAACATCTCAGGTTAGGTTTATTTAAATCGGCCCAATATATTCAAGTTCAGAGCCAATTTCAAAAATTGGTAAAAACAGTCATAACTAAAAAACCTGATGATAAGTATTTATACCTGGATCAAGGTTATATAGTCCAAGGTCATGACTACCATATATGGCAAGCTCACTGCCCTACAGGGAGTGCCTCATGTGAGGATAATTAATTTTATATAGGGATGTTTTTCAAAGTGGAGCTGCATACATTATATGAAAAGATTGTTTTGCATAAGGGCTTACAGACCACTCCTACATGTTACTCATTTTGCATGATTAATTAATCCAAATATTGTATGGCTGTCTTCATGACTTGGATTAGTGCATCCATGCACGCCAATTGAGGCAACAATACAAAACCACATTCTACATCGTGAATAGCCATCCATTCAATAATGCAAAATGAGTAACAGGTAGAAGTGGATGTAGGCCTTTATGCAACACAGCTCTTCATATGTTGTTGTTCACTGGTGTAATGCTCCCAGTGGCAGACTCTGTGTGTGTGCATTGTGCTATGCCTAATAATAGTCAACAAAATAAAAATATTTACAAAGTCACAAAAACAAAAGAATCTACCTTTTCGGGGCTCTGTTTGCTTTCGTTTTGTCCAACATGAATTCATATATCCGCAAAAATGCAAAAAGGGCATTGTAAAAAATATGAAAGACTTATGACTCTAAAATAACTCCTGACTTTAATTTAAAATAGACTTCTGTGAATTCAATGGGCAATTTGGACTCAAACTGAGCGTTTTCCCAATAATCACCAAAACCAAACCCTAACCTGGCCCAGTCACCCTGACCAGCACCCTTGATCATGCTATTTCTTTAAACCATGACCCATGATCATTTCATTGATTTTCATTATGAAAAAAATTGCGAAAGCAGGTGCGCTCATTATTCTGAAAATATAATCGCCTAAATAAGTATGAAAAAAATCCTGTTCTACGGGCCTCATTTTTTTGGAAATTGGTTTAAGAAGTTTTACATGCAAAAGAATACTGCCAAATAATGTTTTGGGGGCTTGTCAATAGATTTTTTTTGAAAAAAAAAAAAAAAAAAAAAAGCCTGACTGACCGGACCTTCATAGTGTTGGTACTATTATAGTCAATAATATATAGGCCTTGAATATTCAAATCTGTTAAGCTTTTAAAATACTGTTAGTGGACCTAATTGTGGAATTTGTGATTTATTTTTCTTTCAGAAAGTTGCGTGAGAAACGCCCTCAGAAGATTATGCTCCATTTCTGTTTTTCTTTGTTATGTCTTTACTTGGTATTTGTCATTGGAATTGACCAGACTACCCCAATGTGGGGATGCACCACTGTGTCCGTATTGATTCATTACTTTACATTAACCTCGATATCATGGATGGGCGTCGAAGCTACCAATATGTACATACTCTTTGTGAAAGTCGTTGGTGTTCATATTTCCAAATTTATGTTGAAATCGGCTGTAGTAGCGTGGGGTGAGTTATAAAATAATAAATAGATGAAGACGGTTTTGTACAAATATTTATTTAACGAAATTATATTATGTTATGTAAAAGCTGAATGCAAACTGCTTATTCACAAAAATAGCCTGTGTAAGGGAGCACATCAAAACTCGACCGCCCGGCAACCGTCGGTTCCGTGGGGTTCCGTGCGGTTGCAGCCGGTTTCTATTGTTCTAAACAATGACGTGCGGTCCAACCGGGCGGAACTGGCGGTTGCCGCGCGGTCGAGTTTTGATGTGCTCCCTAAATAAATGTAATAAATATAAGAGGATCTGACGTTTCGATTCTAACAGAATCTTTATCGAAGATAAAATGACAGAATACAACATACACAACACAGACAGGGGTACAATGGGCAGGAAATGACATAAGATAATGGAACAAAGTGACAGATGAATGAATAGAGGAAGGGTTATCAAACTTGACAGCTGATTGATTAAGTGGATAAAATAGCAAAAGGATGACATAGACAAAGGGGAGATAAAAAAGTAACAGGTAAATGGGATTTAAAACATAACAAATGGTGAGTAAAATCCATTAAAGAGATGACTAAGAATAAATAACACAAATAAGTGTGAGATGGTAACAATACCATAGACCTAGACCTATTCCCAATTTTTTGTTGTCTTGTTTGTTCATGTTTTCCCTCAGTCATTTTACATTTCCATCTCACACTTATTTATATTATTTATTTGTAGTCATCCCTATCTTTGACCATACAGGCTAGATAGATATTTGGGTGAATCTATATGGCACAATGGCACAATTTAGTACCACATTTGCCACAAAACAACAAAGATAATTATGCCATGATTAGCTTCATTTAAAGAAAATCTGTGACGTTTCCAAATTTGCATTGTCAACACCCTTCGAGGAGTAAGGTTTTGATATGTGGGTGATTCCAAGGTAACACGAGTTTTAGCGCGCCAATCTTTATTATTTATTCTCCACTCTATAACTGTAAGAGTAATTTGAATGAAGTTTTCATCTTTTATATTGTAATACCCAAGACTTAAGGCTAGATCCTCATGCTTGCACCAACAAGAAATATCAGCTCATGTTAATGTGAGACCGCTGCGAAAATCGGTAACACGCGTTACGTGAGAAGACGCACTAAAAATAGATGAAAAAAAAAAAATAGATGAAAAAAAAAAAAAAAAACCCCATTTTTTTTCTCTTCATTTTGCTTTCTAACCAATCTACAATCAATTGGTCACTTCTGTAAGCAAGTACCCTCCTAAGGGTCTATAATACTAGAATAATAACAAGAATTTAAGTTATCACTTTTTGTAAATGTAAAATAGTCGGTAACACGTGTTATGGTAACACGCGTTACACTTTGCCATAATTTACTAGCATTCGATTCTTTATTTAATTTCTAAATTAAAATTGATTTTTACTTTGACAATTGAACTAACATATCTATATACTAATTTTCGGTCCCTCGCCTGATTAGATAGTTCAATAATAATTTTACACTCGCGTCACTCTTCAACTGAAAAAGCGTGGTAATTGCGCCTCTAATAGACGAGCTAATTAGATAGTTCAATGCCAGTATTTTCCCGTTTTCAGACATGCGCAGAAAGGATCACAGATGATAATCCGAAATGTTGAATTTCTTTTACTCGGATAGCTACTGTTCGGGCAAAAATTGTGGTTTTCGGAGTGAGTGATGACATATGGTCTTCACCCAAAATATTTTCATCAGGGATATAGCTACATTTCTGTATATGCGGCCGTTTGTTATTCTTAAAGATCGCATGAGTACAAGCATTTATACGTGACTATACGTCCGACAAATAAAATTATTTTACGACATTTTCTAAATGTAAATAAAAACTCTTACACAGATCTTAAAGTGACACTTTCGCATTAGTAACATAGATTAACGCGTATTTTGCTAACGATAAAGAAACTGTGGCGGTACCATAACAACCGTTCCTATGTTAAAGCTGCGCGACCGCGTTTATCATGGCGCGCGAGATTCGGCGCACACGTAATGACGCATACAAAGTGTATACGCGTTTGTGGCGCAAACTGCACATTGTAACGTGGCAGGGTGGAAGCAGGCATTCCGTACACTCTTAGAAAAAGGATGCTTCAGGCTTCAGGGGTTCTTGGCTGTCCCGTATGGAACCCTTTATATCACCTTAAAAGGTTCCAAAAAGAACCATTTTAAAGTTCAAAGTGGGCAAAATATGGGCAAACGTTGGTCTTTAGAACCTCTAAAGGTTCTCTACAGAACCTTTTGGGGCCTTTAAAATCAAAGAACCTTTAAACCATATACGGGACAGCCAAGAACCCCTCTGAAGCACCTTTTTTTCTTATAGTGTACCCTAAAACCTCCTCCTCTCCGCACTTGGATATAAGGGCACATGGGGCATCTGGATAAACGGAACGTGTTTTTTGGTACATTATCATGATTATTATAGAGTGTCTGGATTATTAAGGGCATCCGTGGTATCTGGATTACGGGGTTCACTATAAAACGAGTCTCAAATTACCTGGATATACTATGCGCAGGTGGGCCACCTTTGATAACTGGATTTTAAGGGTGTACACTCAGATAGTATCTCGGGAGGCTTTATAGAACGCGGCAAACATGACAATGGGACTACATACTATACGTTAAGGCCCCACATACCTATTGGAGGAATAATGTATTTAATGTAAATAGGCCAAACAAAACCCGGATGGCATACATTGTGCTCAAGTACAAGCGTGGAATGGTACACGTGATCTTGATGATAGACTCCGCCGCCCATAAAGCTAAACGACCGACTATAAAACTATAACGCTCAGAACGTAGGCCTACTGAATTACCTGGATACAGTATTTGCATATGGGCAGTGGCGACACCAGCACCAAAATGTTAAAGGAGGAAAACGGGGTGGCGGGGCAATAAAAGAATCGGGGGAGACATTTAAAATCAAATTTTAAGTAACTTTCAATTTTGACATTAAAATTCAACTTTTTATTATTTGGGGTACAAAATAGGTAGAGACATGCGCTGACAGGAGGTAATAACTGGGGGTATTAAAAACACGTTGGTGGAGTAGGCCTTCTTGGATTAGGAACATGGGTATCTGTATTATTTAAGAGCACGTTGGGCCTAGGATCATGGTGTATTAAGGGCATCATGTCACTTACATTATATCAAGGGAACTTTAGTACCTGAATTATTTAAGGACATACTCTTAATATTTATATAAACATTTATAACGCTTTGACCTCTGCCTATTGTGATATGACTTTTACTGCCCGCTATCTTCGGCACCCGCGTTTAATTTACTTGACTATGATAAAGTAAGGGCACCTGGGTATCTCGAGATAACGGCACACTGCATTGGGCCTACCTTGATTATGTGGTATCCGGTGCATTATTAAGGGCACCTGGGGTAACTGGATTAGGGGTAGGGCTTAGGCCTATGGGGTCTCTGGATATAATGGGACAACGGGTACCTGCATTTCAGGTCTCATGGGAGGCCTACATAGGTATCGGGAAACACAAACGTAGGCCTACCTAGATTAAGGCACATGTATACCTGGATTATCAAAAGCATCTGCGCTATTCGGATTATTTAGGACCCCGTCTATATTATGTATACATGTAGGACATGTTCTTGATATTACTATTGTATCACATTTTCTTACGCTTTGTTTACTTATTCCCCGTGAAATCTTCTAGCGGGTCCAGCGCGAAGCGCTGGTGCCCGCTAGTAAACCATAAATAGTGATAAATAACACAACATTGAGGTGTTAGCACGTTTTCCTGAATATGAGTTTGGTAACACGCGTTACGACATTTTGATGGCTTATTGTGGAATGGTGGTTATGAATTTATATAATTGTTTACTATTTTCAAATAGGGCCATGTGTTTTGAACAGACCACCCAAAAAGGGTGGCGGCGTTGCATTTTTGGGGACGAATCATCCATCTCTCTCTATTAACTCAACAACTATATGTGGTAGAGCTATGGTTTAGGTGTCATTTGAAAGCTTATTTATCTAGCTACACTGTGTGAATATATCAGGTATTTCTATAACTGTTTGGCTGAGATATGATTGATAATACTTCGAAAGTCTGGGGTGGCGGCGGTGGCGGTGGCGGCGGTGGCGGTGGCGTCGTGTACAATCTCTAAGGGGAATATAGAAAATGTCCCCAATTCTACGTTCAAATTACAATAACTCCTCATTTCTGTATGGTACAAGCATGATTTTGCTCTCATTTTATAGATTGTTTTATATTCTATATATAAGATTCTGTTTCAACAAACGTGTCAACTCTTACGTAACAGTTGTAATCACGAATCGATTGCATTGTCCTTGGCTTTTCCCTATTCACTACACAGTGAACTTGCCCTAATTCATCGGTTTTACATACATGACTATAACAACAAAATTATTCAACCGATTATAGCAAAATTATACATTTTTGGAAAGCTCTCGAATAGGGGAATTCAGAAATCTTGCTTAAAATAGGATAGGGGGAATAGTCAAAAAGATGTATGTGTAAACTCTAATAAATTTGAAATGTAAACGTTTGTGCTCATTTACTTCCCGATATAGTATATTTCAACAAGTTACCCTTGACAACCATTATGTTCTGATGGGTAAATTGCATGAGGTACTAATATGCACAGTAAAATGATGATTGGGATAGGAATAAAAAAATATTGAGCTTTAATCAAAATATGAAAAAAATCGATATCTTTTGAACATTCTTAATCACAACATGTTACCATTAGGTCTTATGCAAATTCCAATCACATATTTAGATTCCTTGTGAGATTACCATTCAGAAAATATATACTTTTTATGGGGTAGAACAAGTAGTTATTGCGATATGCTAATTCGAATCTCAGATGGTGTAAAATGTAAAAATCTGGACATGCAACGGGAAGGGTGGCGAGTTCAAAACACATGGCCATAGGGCCTAACTAGTAGGATTAAAATTATAAGTGGCATCAATTGAAACCAAATCAATATTTTCAAAAATGTGTTGCTCCGGTAACACGCGTTTCCATTTTGAAAGTAAGAGAAGTAGATTTTGTTCATAGTAAACATTAGCCAAATGTTGCAACATTTATTTCCTGAACCTTTGCATGAGCTTTGAACAATATGAAGGTAAAAATAAATGTTTTGGAGCAATTTTTTAATTTTTTATTCCGTCACATTTTCATGGAATCGCCCATATGTGTTTCGTGCCTTTGAACATGTTTGGAGCAAATTGCCCAAAGGTTTATCATGTTTACATAGGAAGTATTACTTTTAGTAAGATGGGCAGATATAGCAGGTTTATTGACAGAACAGCGACGTCATGTGTTAATATAATACCATTGTAAATTCCATTGGAATGGCACAACACGTGGTCAGCTTACAAAACGCTTTATACGAGTTTACAACTTCATCAAAAATGTTTAGTTCAATGCACACACTGTACTGTTCTTGGCTTATTTTTCAGGATTACCTGCCGTTATTGTTATTATTGCACTGAGTGTGGACCATACGCAATATGTCAATAAAAAACAGTGAGTTTATGAACGTTTTCCTCTCTCCAAGCAATGGATTAATTGACAATTATCGCATGCTTCTCTATGCAACATACATTCTCACATTTGTATACATATGCTAGGGTGTCCGTAAAAAAGAGGTGTTCGTTTTCCACGTCATTGCCCTCATTGAATACTAAGTATTTGGCTGTAATACTCTTTATATGATTAAAAAGAAAATTTAGTTGGCTTTCAAATGTCGTATATTTGATTTGATTCTGTTCAATTTTCTCAATTTAAAACTATGTTTGATCAACAACAAGCATTCAAAATCAGATGTGTGCCAAATGTTTTGGGAAATGTGTCATATTATGGGTAATATTACTTTTCGAAAAGGAAGGCTTCCCAACTAGTCATTGTACCGAACTGATTATCCCGAGTGGTTGGTGTCAAAAACACGCGCTTAGCTATCAACATCGGTATAAGTTCATTGATCTGTTTCTGATAATATTGAAATAAATATCTAGGAATCCAGTATCTAGGAATATACCAGATTTTGTGACATGAGTCCTACAAATATCTGACTACAAAAGGGGCGAGGCCCCGAGGGGAAAGGGCGAGTGGTGGTCATGGCGCACTACCTTATAAGCTATAACCCTAACCCCGGTTTAGGATTTTTGACCGGGATCACAATTTTCGAGGAAAAAACACCAACTAAATTTCCGGGAACCTGCCGGGATTCGATCCGGGGACCCTCCGTTCTCAAGCCCCACCTTCCAACCACTAAGCCACGGCCCTCAGCTACACATTCGTGCAGTATACTGCACTCATTATATAGGCTCGGTTGACTACGTCATCGAAAACCGACGGCGCATGCGTTTGGAGAGGGACTTTGGATTAGCATTTTTAAGCACTCAGGGGAGTTAGGGTTAATAACCTTTCCATCAATGTGGCCCCACACTGTCTCAACCTATAAATACGTGTTTAAAACATAATTAGTTAATTTATACTTCCTTTTTGTTTATTTATTATAACTATTGGTTTTCTTGTGGTTTTTTCCCTTCTGACAGCTGTTTCCTGCAAATTGGGTACACGTTTTATTTTGCCCAGTTACTCATCATGGCACTCGTCATCTCATACAATATGGTGGTATTTGTGTTGGTAATGCACCGCCTGTTATTTCGCAGAGCAGCTAGCGACAGGAGCCGTGATGCAGATATGCAGAAAGCGGAGATTATTAAGCGGGTCCAGAATGCAATCGCCATTACTGCTCTACTTGGATTAACCTGGGTGTTTGGGTTGTTATCTCTTATCCACGAGCAATCCAGTTTTACCTTCCAAGTGTTATTTGCCCTCTTCAATTCCATGCAAGGATTCCTGGTTTTCTTAATGTTCTGTGTTCGTCAGAAGAACGTTGTGCAAGTTTGGAAAGGGTGGTTTTCATTCGGTAACAGAAAAGGTGATGGCACGAGCGGGGGCACGAGGACAGCATCTGCAGCTTCCGCATCAACGCTTGACCGACCAGTGACGAAACAACCTCGAGCAGACGACGCGGATAATGGACCGAATAACATCAATATAGATCAGTTCAAGTGGACATATACCCCCGACCATGAAGATGCGCCGACAAACACACGATCTAATGACGATGTGTTTATTGATAACAACTAACGAAATATTTTTTGGCAACTTTTACAAAACAGGCAACAGGTCTGACTAGATTTTTTTTATATGCTACAAAAGGTATTGTATGAATATATATATATATATATATATATATATATATATATAAATAGGCTAATAATAATATTAATAACAGTGCTTATATATCGCTGTTCCACAAAATGATCACAGCGCTTAACAAAAATATAACATATAAACAATACAATGTACCCCAGGCGTCATATTGAAGTGAATGGTAAGAATGATAAAGCATGTACATAAATTTGTGTTATTCCATAGGGTTGGGCCAGCACAGCAAAAAAGCTAGCTCCAATGCAATAGCTGGCAGGCACAACACAACGGGTTTTGTCTGTAGCAGATCGTAGACCTTTTCTAGATCCCGTTCTAGATGGAATGTAGAATGAAACAAATTCAGATTTGTGTATGGGGTCTGTACCAGTAATGAATTTATAGACATAAAGAAGTGTTTTAAACTTGATTTTATAATAATAATAATGCATCAAACATAACGACAATTATATAGGTGAGATCAGTGCTCCCTTAACTCACATCCAGACTGATAGCTTTCACCGCTTTTCATCGAGCTTTCCTCTACTTGTAAAAGGGCAAGAGCCCTTAGATGTCATAATAAGAAATTAGTGTCTTTTCATCATTCAGTTTAAGTTTATTCACAGCCATGATCCGTTACCGTAGGCTATATTCTCATTGATAACATGTCTTCCCCAAACTAAGACTTATTGGTGAGGAATGAGAATTATTTCCCCCTCTTTCTCTTACAGTGTTTCAAACATCCCATTCATCAGCGGGGACTTACATGCCATGTTGAACACAGCCATTTTCTTACGCCCTGCATCATGGGATACTCGGCTGCCAGTACCGGCACAGGTATTGTACGCTTAGTGCCTGTTTGGGAACTATACCTGTGCGGTACAACCAAATTAGCTACACAGTGTAGCAGAGTTACTGGTACAGTGCAGCTACCGAAGTGGTACTTAATTGGTACTTAAACAGTTACAACACTGGAACTGGAACTTGCAACAAAGTTAGTAGCCATGATATCGGGCACGGGAAGATTGCTGTGTATGTCCCGGATTCATGTATTACAGAGGAGGGTTGGGGTTGGGGTTGGGGGGGGAGATATCGAGCTCGGTTACCGACAGTACTGGTTAATTTTCAGGCAATGTTCGACATATTTCACACATTTTAAACAATTTCTAAAACAAAGAGAAGAAAATGGGTCGGTCGGGCCCGTCTGACACGGGATTGATAACGATTTGCTCTGACATGAAATGGACTATGATTCGTATGTAAAAAACAAGTCTAAATTTGGAACAAGTTTAAACAGTGGTTATAAAGTCTTTAAAAAAAAGCGACAAATTTACGCTTCTGCATTCAAAACAAAATATATCTATAATCAAAACAAACAATTGTCGATCGAAGCGCTGTGATCTGAGCGCTCGCGTCCATCCAAAGCTTTAACGCGCTCTGGCTACGCACTGTATTCCAAAAACAAGAGGCGCGCAACGCTGTCGTGGTCACGCAGATGTCGCACACGCGAGGGAATGATTTGAAATGATCGACAATTATTTGTTTTGATTATAGTATAAATTTGCACGTTAAATCTAAGTGTGCACATATAATATAATATCAATATATAAAATATTAAATGTGTGTGTGATTGAAAAGTCCTGTGGGACTATCTTCCTTTAACTAGTTAGGCCTATATTCCTGAATGGCTTACCCGACCTCTGCCTAAAGGCCCTGTCACACCGTAGCGTATGGCCTGAACGTGGCCTGAACGTATGCCGACGTATTCAAAAAATAGCTCGAAAATTGTCAGAGTCCAAGAACGTCCAAGAACGTCCAACTTCCCAACGAATTGCTTCGACATCGGTGATAGAATGGACGTATCCATAACGTATCCATGGCGTATTAAACGTATACATGCGTATGACTAACGTATTGATAGCGTATCACTAACTTATAACAAACTTATGACAGCGTATCACAGCGTATGCGATCGGCGAGCGTATGACCAACGTATGCTTAACGTATTCGTAGCGTATGTCTGCCGTGCTCGACGTATCCTCAGCGTATCCTCGGCGTACAACGAACACGTGACTTATGCCGCTGCAGAAATTGAGTTTCGTACGCGGCGGGACAAGTGTTGCCAGTTCAAGTAAACGCAGCCTAGATGATAACTATTAAAATATCCAGAAGGGTAAATCTATATGTCCAACCTATAACTTACGACGAGTAACGTACCTCTAACGTATGTCAGCGTATGTCAACGTATGTTTAACGTATGTCAGCGTTTGTAAACGTATGTCTAACGTACCACGAACCTATCGGGAACTTATGCAGAACGTAAGTTAAGCACACGTTGAGTACGTCGATAAATTTTGAACATGCTCAATAATTTTTCGCGGGCTCGACGTGTTCCAAATTTTCACAACGTATCACAGCGTGCTCTTAACGTATACGACGTATCCCCAACTTACCCCTAACTTGTATCAGCGTACACCAACGTACATCAACGTATTTTGCGATATTTCGCATACGTTGTCATACGTTCAGGCGATACGCCATGGTGTGACAGGGAAGGCCCTGTCACACCGTAGCGTATCGCCTGAACGTATGCCGACGTATACAAAAAATAGCTCGAAAATTGTCAGATTTGTCAGAACGTCCAACTTCCCAACGAATTGCAATATTTTGGTTTTTATCAATGCTAGATAGCTATATATTTTCAGCCGACGTACATCAACGTATACCAACGAGTAACGTACCTCTAACGTATGTCAGCGTATGTAAACGTAAGTCTAACGTACTACGAACGTACAGGGAACTTATGCAGAACGTATTAGAGCACACGTTGAGTACGCCGAGAAATTTTGAACATGCTCAATCATTTTTCGCGGGCTCGACGTATTCCAAATTTTCACAGCGTATCACAGCGTGCTCTTAACGTAAACGACGTATCCCCAACTTACCCCTAACTTATATCAGCGTACACCAACGTACACCAACGTATTTTTGATATTTTCGCATACGTTGGCATACGTTCAGGCGATACGCCATGGTGTGACAGGGCCTTAACGCAGGAGGGTATGCCATGTACTAAATACTGAAGGGTTTCTCAGTACTATTGTAATTTTCAGTACTATTCAGTAACGCAGGACTAGCCGTGTTTATATCTGTTATCTGTATAATAGGCTATGTTTTAGTTGTAACAGAATTTGATGTTAAACTATTCAGACTTAATTAACTAATTAAGATAATTAGGTAAATTAAACTTGTAATCAAGTTAAGTAATAACTATTAGGCCTATAATGGAAATAGATTGTAAATAACTGGTCCATTTTAGTACAAGGAGGACTGCAAAAAATGTTATGGCATACAGGTAGTAATCCCCTGAGAAGATCAGAGAGGATTGGGTTAACAGTTCTCAAATGTGTAAACAATAGAAGTAAACAAATAATGTTATAATTCCTAATTTGGTGATAGGAGAGATGTTTTGTCATTGTTTTAGCTGAGACGTTTTGTCATTGTTTTAGCTGAGACGAATATTTTCGTCTCAGGTTTTAGCAGTAAGGCAGTAGATGCTAAAGTCAATTCCATATTTGGTATTGTTGAGTAAAGATGAGGGGTGGTATAGTATAATCTAACAGAATAAAAAGTGAAGATAGCTTTAGATCAATCAGGTCTACTGCATGTCCAGCTGAAGGCTATGACTCTGGCATTGTCGTGTAACATTAATTTGTGAAACAATTATAGATACTTCAATCTACTTTGTTTTAATCCATAAATATACTTATCAATATTGTATATAATATTAATAAAACATTAATACGTTAATATACAAAATTGTGTCTGCAAAAAATATTCTTCTAGTTCTGATAGTGTCAATACACATCATCGAGATCACGGGACTAACGAGTGAGTAACGTATTGAGAAGACGAGCACTGAAGCCTATGGCAAGTATTTTACACAATAGAAGAGATACACCTGGTTTTTCGATCGAAAACCAGGTTTATCAGTAGACACACCTGGTTTTTCGACAAAAAAACCCAAGTTTTGCCCTTTCCAAATCTTTTTTGTGAGGAAACCGATGACAAGCGATTCCTACTGTTGTACTGTACAATCGATTCGAATGTAATAGTTTTCGAAAAAAAAGTTTTTTCATTTAATAAACCTGTTTTTTCGATTCAATTGTCATAAGTTTATCGGTCGATAATTTTTTTTGTTGCGAAAATAACTACAGCAATCGACGACAAACTTGGTTTTTCGATTTGACAAACCTGGCTTATCGATTCGATTGTCATAGTTGTTGAAAACAACTACCAGGTTTCTTGGCTGATAAACTTGGTTTTCCAAAAACTAGACAATCGAATCGAAAAACCAGGTTTATCAAATCGAAAAACCAGGTTTATCAAATCGAAAAACCAAATTTTTGGCGAATAACTTTGGTTTTTATCTCTTCTATTGTGCAAAAATACTTGCCATAGAAGCCTCGTTACAATATTATGATTAAGGCATAATGACTGCGTATGAGTTATTTAGAGGTTAAACTGTAAAGAATCAAAATATGTTCACTTTGGCAGCAAGGAATAGCACAAAGGGCGCAGCCATGGGGAAAACTCCGAGGTCTCAAAGTAAATGTTTTGATTCTTCACCGTCATCGACATCAAAGTCATTATCCTGATTCAAAAACTTTAATTACAATCATGTGTCATTTAATGATACGAACGTGACTTGTACTATCAATTATTCTTTACACTTTTTACACAGCTGCAGAAATGGGTTTGTCAAATTCTATGCAGGCTATCATCCCCTCTTTTTCTTTTCTTTTTTGTTGTAAATAAAGAGCAAATGTGAACAATAGCCCAACAGACATTAACAAGGTTAATGAACTGAGTGATTCGAAATCAAACTGGTAACTCTCTACAACCTGGTCTTTTGACAAAGTTAAGAAACAGATGGACACTCCAAAACCAAAGAAGAAGACAAACACCAAGAAAGACGATGACAACCAGGAGCCGTGGTTTTGTTGTTCTACCGTATGTTAAACGTGTTTCTGAACGTGTGTCAAGAACTATATGATGACCTACCGTTGTACTAGCGCTTACCCAACACTAGCTAACAATCGGGCTATTGGTGTGGGGGGGGGGGGGGGGGGGGGGGCGGTTGGAGGAACGAGTCTACAGACTATAACAAAACAAATTATACAATTGCAATTTCATTTTTAACCCATTATTAAAATCATGCAATGTCAAAATCTTTTACACTCTGTGATAAGTGATGTGTTTACTACCAGAACAATTGTATTTGCTCTTTTTAACTTTAAATATTATGACCAATCTACTAAAGTCATCTAGAAATCGGATTGGGCCACTTTCAGCATAATACTATAATCTTGTTTGTTGAAATTAAATGGTTGGTATCATGCAAGGATCAGTAAGAGAACTTCTTTTTCAAATAAATGTATTTCATTTCAATATAATAAATGTATGAAATTCAATAAATAAATAATATCTTGATCAATTTCGTTGAGTCCATAAATGAAATAGCTCATTATTGCTCCTGACATGGTACCCCATCCTAAATCCACCATACATGAGACATGGAGCCATTCTGGTTCTTCCATGTGCTAACAACTCAGATACCACCGTGTTATTGAACAGATCAAGGTAGCGTTAAGCATTCATGTTCCCTCTATGAAGATAGGTTCAATCAAAGTTCCATCACCAAAGAATCCCGCCCGAACAAGCAGTTTCTGTCTGATTGTGGGTACATGTAGGCATAAGTGAAGTCTAGAGGAGGTTATTTCTGTGCGCATAATGGCTGACGAGACTGGTGTTCACTCTGCTCTCCATAGGAAATATTGCTTCGTCTCCAATGAAAATATCATGCATAAATCTTTCCTGCCGCACCCAGTTCTAGCCACTGTGAATATTGGAGTCTCCTTGGAAAGTCTGTAGCCAGAAGTTTCACTTGAAATGAACCATTTTCTAACAAAGCGTTCTATGCTTATCCGTCAGGAAGCAGAGATAATGATCAATTGTCTAAAGTAATAAAGTAGTCGTAAAATCATCTGGGCCACATTGGCTAAATCACTGGGAAGAACATTATCAATGGAATCGACCCATGAACATAGACATAGAACGCTTTGTATAATTGTGTGGGTTAAAGTCTGTAGTGCTAGTCATGACTATCATCTTCAAGTTGATACCAACATTTAAGGTACACGTTTCTTATAACGTCGAAAAATAACCATTTTATAATCGGCAATTAACGTGTAAATGCAGCAGGTGTATTTGGTGGGATGAGACACCCTGGTTCAGTATGGGTCATTTGTTTCTTCTAGCTAATTGGGGGCTTTTTAGAGGGACGAGCCACCAACTGCTGATATTTGCCGATTGTTAATTTATAATATCCGCTTTGATTACACATTACTGTAAAATGTACAGTAAAATATGGTAAAAAAGGATAAAAGTGACATCAGTATTCGACTGTCATTTGGAAATACAACAAAATACGGTATTTCTTATGTTCAATTGTCCAGGCCTATTATGACTAAATTTAAAACTGCAGCTCTTATTCAAGTTTTAAAGAATATCAACATCGTTAATACATTATTATGAATTGTCAATTATACGATTAAGTACTAAATTTTACAGTAACAAATATTGCAAATTTAACGGTTAAAAGATGGCAGCAAGGATGCCAACTTTGTACCGTAAAAATACAATTTGTACAGGTGTTTTTTTGAGACGGTCGCCAGTGCTTTTTCATTCTCTACACATTTCCAAGCTCAGTATTAACCCCCAAATATGTATATTTTCAATTGTTGTTATTAAATTCTTTTTTAAAAGTATACTGTAAATTTGACGGTGAAAAGTTGGCATCCCTGCTGCCAGCTTTTTACTGTAAATTTAGAGGGTTTTTTTCTAACAGTGTACTGTATAGTCATCGTCATTGGTCAAAATGCAGACATATCTGAGCTAGAAAACCCGAAACGTCGTCCCATAAGCGGCTCATTAGTAATTGGTCTAAAAAAAATGGGTTTCACTTTATTGATCAGACAAACAGACAAAACTCTATAGTCTGTGACACATTCGACGAGTAGTAGCTAGCCCACAGACGGATATACTGTGTTTGAAGAATGAAGTATGGATAAAATGTCTCTCGCGGGATTGAAACAATTGGTTGGCAATCGTATCGTATACATGGTATAGATTAACACTTTCCATGCGTGCAACAGTCGTCTGAAGACGACAGTTCCAAAGAATTCACAAAGTATTTCAAAAATTGCAACATTATTGAATTGCATTACCATGTTTTGAATCACCATGATAAATGCATTAAACTAAGTACACACATGCCTAGTGTTGGTTCAGTAATCCTTGCGATAGACTTTGAAAGTTGGAAAAGGTTTCTATAAACTATCTACTTTGTGTGTAATATGGTAAAACTAATAACCGCGTGGAAAGTGTTAAATTACCAGGTTATATTCGCTCCCTGAGTACCCCACACTGCACTTTATGTCTAATGTTTGAAAAACGAGATCAAGCGGCCCACACAACAGCTTTTATTAGTCTATTTTGTTGACCCTGAGCTTTGACGTTGCTTCTCATTTTGCTGACTTTCTATCTTCACTGTTATTATTTATCCTTGCCGTTTATTTACTCTGACGGTTTTGCCCTTTTGGCTTGGCAAACAAGACAACATTTCCAGCATAAGTTCTGGAAATGATGTTTGCGGAATTTTGGCAAAACCAAAACCATCGGATAAAAAGAAGACATGTAACATATGAAAGATTGGACAAAGTGTACTTTAGATCGCAGATACTGGTATACCAGTATCGTTCAATACTGGAACATAAAATTTGCCAGTATCGGTCGATACTGGTACGATTTTACTGTTCCAGTATCGGTCGATACTGAAACACCAAATTGTGTTCCAGTATCGAGCGATACAGGAATAGCAAAATGTTCTAGTATCGGGCAATACTGGTACACGTTATACCAGTGAGATTTGTCCCAGTATTGAACGATACTGGTACATAATTATGTTCCAGTATCGGATGATACTAGTACCTGTCAAGTATCGGGGACCTAAAGAACACTTTTCCCGAAGGAAGGCCAGATAGATAAAATTGCATGGAGATTCTCTATACTTAGCTAATAATGTTTACTCTTTTATTCAAAATCCACCGGGAGCGAGTGGGTGTTGAATATACATTACAGGGCGGACATGTGACGAGTAATAGACGTGAAAGAGGCGCCAATGAACACTTGAGTTTCATATTGGCCGATGTGCCCACTTTTGTTTATTACTCCGAAAGTGCTACAGTGGTACCAAGTCGAACATTATAGGTTACAGTGCTAAAATTAGTTGATAGAGATGATCGCCGTACCGAATTCTCTTTGCCATACTCAACTTAACCATTGGCACCCTTTTAACAGTTAATAAGATCGAATAAAAAATACGAATTTTTAAATTCGTGCAGCGAATTCATGGAGGCCGCCATTTTTAAAATTACGTCATTATAATAGTTGTTGCTAAGAACGCTGTTTTTTTACCTTTTCTTGAATGGAGTGCGCAGTTTATCATTAAATAAACTAAATTTGATTTAAACTCGATTCCAGATGATGTTTTGTGCGTTCAATTGACCCCGAAAAACAAATGACGTCATTTTTAATGACAAAACCACCTCTTACACGAACGAATTTGTTCCATTTTTTTGGGTTTAAAATCATTTGTTACTCCTTTTTCCTTCAATAGATTTTTCTTGCCGTCGGTGAAACGTTAGTAAATACATTTAACTATCGGATTCATAAGTTTTAACATACCCCGAATTAATAGAATTTCCCCGCAGCCAATAAAACCTTTAATTGCTATATACTTAACTGTGTACATCCGGGACACTAATATACTTTTAAAACAAAATGGCGGCCCTCATAGTCGGACACGAATTTAAAAATTCGCATATTTTAATTCGATCTTACTGACTGTTTAATAACCTATCCCTTTTGTATATCTCACTGAATACCCATTTTGAAAAAGGGCCTAGAAAAAATGTAAGATAAATGACCACCATTTATATTTCATACATGCCGTTTGTTGTCTCTGACGGTTTTGCCCTTTTGGCTTGGCAAACACTGTGATATGACATCAACTGCAAATTATACGAGGGTCATTCAATAAGTTCTACCTCCTCCCTCATAACATCGCTAATATTAATGTCAACCTTATGACATATTTGTCATGATTATAGCTCCGTATCATAGCTACGAATGCGTAGTAAATGATAATTGATATCTGTTTTACTTTTGTTATGACGCGGTCAAAGCCAGAGAGAGATTTTGGACAACGGACACAGAAAATTACCTTAAAAATATACACATGTTTTCGGGTGTTTTTTCGTATTGTATGGTTAGATATAAGAGCATGATTTAAATACTGAAAATGGAAATGAATAAATGATATTTGAATATATTGCAGTATTATCATGTATAGCTAAGATTGTAAACAATATTAACTCTTGCAGGCTTGCAAATAGTGTACTATCAACTCAAATGTATTGCTATGCCTTTGGCATACTGGAATACTGCTAATTAGTCAAATGTTCGTTGTTACAACTTGAACCACAATGATGTCTCGAATGTTAAATCTTTACCATAATAGTTACTTTATGAGTTTTACTTATGTGCAACCTTCAGAATAGTCAATCAGGTAGTCAATGATGGAAAATTATCGCTTTGACATACTTTAAATCCCTCCATTTAGTTCGATATATTGAAGATCGCTTAGTTATCATGAAAGTCAAATATGACTTTTACAGGGTTCTCTAGGGGAGGGGTAAACTGAATGGTTGTCCTGACCTGGATCTGGCTAATCAGAGGGCATATTTCTTCCAAAGCAATTAGTCAACTTTATTATTTACAGTCTGTTAAAGAGATATCTGACATTTAGAACAGTTATAATTGACCAAATAGGTATGTTTTGCCTCTTACAATAGGCCAATTGAAAAGCACTTCGGCGATATTTTGCTGTTTTTCCTCCGTTTCCGTCACACTAAATCGAGGTTTGGTTCTCACTGCATGCCCGGAAAAGTACGACCAGTAGTCAGATCAATTAACATTGGATTTGTAGCTGAGGTTCCAAGCTACAATCGTGTGATATTTGATAAGACTGGCTCATATAATAATAAAGTTTTGAGGTAGGAGGTAGAACTTATTGAATGACCCTCGTACATAATAAATGGTTAAAACTGATACAAAGGACATCATGATAAACTGTGTAAATAAATTACAAATGGCATGGGACTTTGGCAAAGTTAAAAATAGCGGAAAAGACGGGAGACAAACAAATTAGTGATTTGTACAGGCCCGATTAAATGTTCATATCGATTTTCTCTACTTAGCCAACAGTTTTACTATTTTTCGATGGGCCACGACATTTGACCTTTTGTTATACCAAACAATGCTGCCCCGCCTGAAAAAGACTGCCACACAATTCGTAGAGTCCCGTGTGAACGTATACGTGCGGGTCACATAACTTAACATTAAGATTAAACGGGGGGCTGTTTCTACTGGGAAAGTTACCGTTTATTACCGGTAACAAACCTGGTTTGTGAAGGTTTTTGCGGTTACAAAACTTACCGTTAATTAACGTTATCTGGCTGTTTCAACTGGGCAACTTAGCAGTAATCCAGTCTTCTGCAGCGACTGTAAAATATTAATTCTGTTTCTAGCTTCGTACGGGTCAGACACGCTTCTTTAAACGGGTAGCGGCTCCGGGCTTACTTTTAGGGGGTACTCTTAATTTAAGAAGTCAAGTTCGTGGACAAGGAATGGTGAAACATTATTAAAGGAATAATGTGATCATGCGAAAATCAGGTAAATTAAAAGTACTATAAGTGTATGGCAAACAAAATGTTTGGTCAAATGAAGAGGTGATTAATTATCCACCTTAAATGCAAATCAGTTAAATTAAATGTATGGCAAACAAAATGTTATGACAAATGATGATAGGTGATTAAATGTCCACCTTTATGCAAATCAGTGAAATTAAGTGTTTGGTAAACAAAATGTTATATCAAATGAGAAGGTGATAAAATGTCCACCTTTATGCAAATTGGTTAAGTTTGTGTATGGCAAACAAAATGTTATATTAAATGATACGGTGTTAAAGTGTTCATCTTAATGCAAATCAGCTAAATGAAGTGTATGCCAAACAAATATTATGGCAAAGGATAAGGTGTTAAATGTGCTAAATATATGGAAGCATCAATCGTCCGCCGTACCGACATGTGAGTGAGCATTGTATATACACAGGCTATAATTGACAAATATCGACACACCAAAATCCCCCGCCAAATGTGCATTTCAGCAATGACGGATCGTGCAAATAAATGACCCGTATGTATCAAGAAGCGACCTTTACCTCATACCTCTGTGTCGACTCCCTCAAACTTTATGGTTGCAATTACCGTTAAGAACGCTTTCCATGCGGCTGGCGGCTGCAGACGACATTCCAAATTTTCAAAAAAAGTTTTAAAAATGTCAACATTATTGAATTCTATTATCATATTTGGAATCACCATAAGAAATGCATTGAAATAAGTACAAACATGCCTAGTATTGGTTCAGCAATCCTTGAGGTAGACCTTGAAAGTTTGGAAAGGTTTCTGAAAAATCTGTTTTTTGTATGGTAAAACTAATAGCCGCATGGAAAGTGTTAAGTTCTCCAGTAGAAACACGCTCAATGGGATTCGCCACAATTTGGCCTGACAATTGTCATCATCGATTTCCAATAGTTAGTACAGGGGTGTCAACGAATTCATCTTAAATATTCAAAAAGTCAGTTTTATGTTGATATTTTGAACTTAAAATGTCTAACGGTTGATTGACAGGTGTAATAGCATTCTCGATCCCTAAACGAATGTTAATAGTCGGGATTTTAAAATTCGGAACGGGCGGTTTTCGGGGTGACATCGGTGGACATGAAGAGAGCCCTCTTACGGCAATTTATCTTCTACAACATTGGCGATATGAAAATAAAAAAGGGGATTTTCAGGTGAGTCAGAATGTACGCGCACTTTTTATAAGGGCGTCACAAAATGTTAGACATGAAGATTCAAAACCATTAAAAGACCTATGATTTGGCTTGTATTCAAAAGAAGAATTTTAACAATCGACCATTGTATTATCAAGTTACACTAATTTGAAGCCAATCGACTGGATGGTCAAATTATGAAGTCATTTCTTATCTTTCTTTAATCCAGACTTTATTACTCATAAATCCACAGTTCTATTAATTTCCAGACCGAATAAGTTTTTGTATCCATCATTCATGTGCCTTTTCATGTTTTTCACTTCTAGTTTCATTGGTTGGCAACTCTGGATCAGCCACCCAACACTATTGTGTGCTATTGTTATTCCGTGGATTGGCTAAAAAATACCGGGTTCTACTAAAATTGTTGTAACATTATGACGCAATGTTAGATTTCAAAAGTTCTTTTTTTGAATGAAGGCCACAAGTGAGTCTGTCGGGTGAGTAAATTTGACATTTTACGGGCGCAAATTAGTGTAAAATAGCATTATGTAAAGTCTTGTCGTTTCATTTTTATTTCTTCCTCCCCCATATGAAAAACCTAGCTACTTCACTGCCGCAGAGAGCGACATAATTTCGGTTTCTATCCCTAAGTTTTAGGGGTAATCGGGCAGTCTAAACTGTCCTTGTTATTTCACGATTATACGCCGAAATCATATTCATTGCGCGGAAGATGAATCGTCGGTTGGCAGAAAGGACGCTATTATTGAAGTCACAATTCATCTATATGATGACGTAAGCAGACTTATAACGTCCATTTGGCGTACTTTGAAAGAGTGGGTAAATTGCACATGAAATATCAATACGCGTAGATCTTCAAAATGGCTAAACGGGCAAACACATTGAATTAATGACACACATAGAGAGCTATGGAGCTACGATGTCCATACACACCCGTATTCGGCAGCAATTCTGGGCAAGAATTATTAACTAAACAATACAAATCATCTGTAACATATTCTGCGCTAATTATATTTAATTAGCAATTCATTTTTGCTTGATCATGCGCACAAAGGTTAACTGATTGCAATCAACTAAATCAACTTTTTGATGAAAAACTTACGTATTTTTGGGCTGAGAGTTTCGCTGGTAAACGACTAGCTTTCTCAAAGCTACTTATCGGTTGTGTGTTCGGCTTTTGTTCGTGACGCCCTTGTTGGGAGAGTGACTAATCAGTGGATCATACATAAGATTGTAGACCCCTCGTCTCTATTCATGACCTATGTACCTCGTCTCATAATCAAGATAGATTCACGTATTCAACGTGCCCATACTGTTCTCCTCTCTTCCCAAAATTGAGCCCCTCTCCTAGTAAATGACATGATTTTTACCAGATATAGACGCAAAGAATCGTTAACAGAACTACTCATCAGCCTTCACTGATCACGTGGCAAAAAAGGCAATGTAAATGTTGGAAATTATTGAATAAGTATTTGTGTTTTTTCTAATCCAGATACGTTTGAATAATCAGAAAAAGGTATACCAGTATCGTTCAATTCTGAAACATAAAATTTACCAGTATCGCCCGATACTGGAACGAATTAATGTCGAGCGATACTGGAACGTTTTTATGCTCCAGTATCGGGCGATACTGATACACATGCTACCAGCAATGAATTGTCCCAGTATTGAACGATACTGGTACATACTTTGTGTTCCAGTATCGCCCGATACTGGAGCATAAAAACGTTCCAGTGTCGCTCGACATTAATTCGTTCCAATATTTTATTGGTGCCAGTATCGGAAATTACTGGAACACTGACTTTGTACCAGTATCGAGCGATACTGGATGTTCAAGTATCGGGGGATACTAGTACAGTCCTGAATTTGGGACCTGAAGTAAACTTCTTCCAAATAATAAATAGCTTTTCAGATATAGGCTATTTTAGAAATATTGCACCTTATTTTTATCACGAGTTTTCATTTCCTCAATGGAATGTATGATTTTTTTCTCTCTCTAACAGTGGCATGACCTAAATTTAGCGCTGTGGTTATGCAAACATTTCAAATTACCATTGAATTTGTTAGCGTTTTGATGTTGATGTTTGTTGGGTCTGCACATTCTATAAATTAGATCCTCGCCGAAACATAAACCCAATAGTGATCAGCGCCCCTTTAATTGAATGTTATCCGTTTCGCCATTTTTCTTTACTTTTAGTCTCCAATATCTTTATGGAATGATTTCAAATACCCTTTTGTGAATCTAGCCACATCCCAATGTATGGAGGATAGAAGAAATCGGAATAGGGAATATTAGAGGTGGATCAAAATGGACGTGTTGGTGACCCAAGTCATATCTGAGTTATTGCTATGCTATCACTTGAAACAGCACGTTATAAGGCCAAACAAAGAAGAAGGTCTGTCTCAGAAGCCCGCCCGCATTGGTATGTGAAATGAGCTACGGCGCGTAGGTCTATACGCTGGGAGGCTAAAAAACTCTTTTTTCTTGATTTTTTTATTTTTTTTTAAAAGTTTTTTTATAAAAAAGTTAAAAACAGTTCTCCGTTAGCTTGGATAAGCAAAAAAAACAAAATCGCATACCTCAAAGCCTATTAAAAAAAATAAAAAAATAAAAAATCGCACAGCACTTACCTTTTTTGCACAATGTTTCTGAGACAGACCTTCTTTGTTTGGCCTAAGCTTTGAAATGATACCATGTTGAAGGCAATCAGACTTTGTAATCACAAGATATGATAAGCAAAATGTGTTCTATTATTGTCTTTGTATTTCACCAAAATAAATAGCCTCTATCTGAAAACAGTTTTTGCTGACAACACGTCCGTTTTGACGCGACTGGTATTTTTCTCAGTACCCTTGCAAACGGCCAGAGAGATGCTTCTTCTAAATGTTATAAGTGAAATCTTGATCGAGAATCGAGAACCAACAAATAATAATAGTGTAATCATCACTTAAAGCAATATCATGCGGATTGTTTTCAAATGTTTACACTTATTCGTTTCTCTCATATATATAATGTTGCTAAATTTATCAGGACCGACTTTCCTGGACTCATAAATATATAAAATTGACCATAATTTTCCGTAAAACCTATTACAGAACCTCATAATCCTAAAAGAAATCTTCTTCCAATTTGTGGAAATTCAAATCATGGAATTCTATTATGAACAAAAAAACCAATCAGAAATCCTCAAAATTTGACAACCAGACAAGTCGGTTGTGAAGCGTCGATAACAGTGAGTACCTTTTGGATGTGTTAACAGAAATTTAAAATCAATCCTGATGAAGTTATTCAAACAAGATCGCATAATATTCCTTTATTACTGGCCTTTCAAACGGTACAATAAAAGTGCGTATTGAATAGTGTGCACCAAGTTCTGGATGTTCGTCAAATATTTAAAACATATATATTGCCGTCCAATATTTTTATGCGGCGCAGAAGATGTGCGTGTGAGTATATATGCGCAGAGAAGATCAGTTCGGGTTACTTATTTAGTTTTTATCAAAACAGTCTGTTATATAAATAATAATAGTAATATTGAATGTCTTATTTTCGGGTGATACAAGAATATATTGCACTCGCTATAAAAATATTACACTAGTCTCCGACTCGTGCAATACGTTTATATAATAGCTCGTGCAATATATTCTTGTATCACCCTCAAAGCCATTTCATATTATAAATATCACACGAATTCTGAAATAAAAGCCACGTCGTATCAAGCTATGAAATGAAAGATTCTTGGTTTATTCTAACTAACTACTTTATTTCACAAATTCACACAAATATTGTTCTATACATTCTCGACATTTATGCTGCACTCAACTAGCGACATGATACTGTTACCTTCGCCCCCGGGAGACGAATATCGTATATCTTTCCTACTACATGACCGTGAACATAGTACGTTGCAATCCCGCATGGTATAAACTATGATCTCACGATGTGATATGATGGATATCACGTGATTGTCACGTGTGTTTCTCATGGGTGATACATGGGTATCGCATGTGTATCTCATGGGGGATTGCATTGGTACATATTCGAATGATTATGAAGATAGATGTAAACTTAGGAAGTAAAACTTATTGTGAATATCCACTGCCACATTACAGCTGTGTTGTTGATAGTCTCACAGACAAATATGCCATTTTAAACTCACTCATGTAATATTAGGATGTCACACTTGTACTGGAAATATAATAATAATATTAACACTTACCACGCGGCAGGCGTCTACAGACGACATTACAAAATGTAACAAAATGTTTCAAAAATGTCAAAAATATTGAATTGAATTACCATTTTTGGAATCACCATGAGAAATGCATTGAATTAACTACAAGCATGACGATTAATGGTTCAGTAATTCTTGCTTTCAAAGGAAGGAAAGGTTTCTGAAAAATCTGTTTTGTACATGGGGAAACCAATAGCCGCGTGGAAAGTGTTAAAGAATGCTTCTTTGAAACGTCATCTACTGATTGTTACATGGAATATAAATCGTAATACCTGATTAAAACCTCGTTAGAGGCATGTCCAATGTCCAGATAAAGATCGCTGATCTGTTAACCAATATTAAGAAAGATAACAAGTAATCCCCAAATGCACCCTTTGTGAACGTCTTACGTCTGGCCTTACCCATATACATGCAATATTCATTAAGCGTTCGTGACCACAAATGTTCGGCGTTACCTAGCCTATACTCTTCAGGGATCGTATGCATCTGTGAACTCTGTCTGACCGGCTCTTTAGCATGAACATTACGAGAAATCTTAAGCGAATTTAGGAAGGGTTAGTGTCACCTCTTCTTAAGCCTAATTTTGAATAATATTTAAGAATTCTTCCTGAATTGAGCATTATGAAGACGTGTCAAGTTTGACCTAAGGTATAAATCAAGAAGATCAACTCAATAAATGTACACAAAATCTTACTAAGAATTGTTAAAAACTTAAGAACAATAACTCTTCTTAAGATGAATCTTAAGTGTTATGCAATAGGACCATTGACGTATTGTAGCTCACGACTTACAACGAAGATCGTGTTTACAATAAGTGTTTCGACTCTATGTTTTACTTCATCGGACACTGAATAACATAACGATGTGGTGTATGCATTAACATGATTAATAAGCTAAAATATCGTACGAGTACATTGTGCAATTTACTTAATTACCTATTTGCCACATTATCCCAGTCGCATTGTTGATCGTGGAAAGATTGCTCTTCCTATATATAGAACGCGATTAAGTAATCACATTTATTTATCAATATTCCACGTATTATATGTATCTTAATTTTTACATAATAATAGATCTTTCCGCGTCACGTTCGCCGTGCGCCTCTCTAACGGTATTGTAATTGAGAAATAAGAATGAGCATGGGGAGCATGCAAATGGCGCGATCATGATTCCTGCCTAAAAAACTTCCTGCCTAAAACGTGAGGTGTCTGCTACTTTCAGCAACCTAATCTCATTCCGTAACGTTTGCTGCCAGAAGTGGATGTATATGACTTATACACCGTCCCGAAGGCATACGCTGTAATCGAACGGTGATGAGACGAGAATTATATTCTAATACGATGGGAAAAGTCATTAAAAGAATATTTTGTCAAATAACACACGTTCGCCCCATACATCAATTTATTGATGGAGTGTCACGCCGATAAGAAGAACTCTCACGTTTTTTGCAATATAGTTATGTGATACTTACACAGTCAAAAAGAAAAGAATGCAACTCTATTTAAAGCAGACAAGGTTTGAAAACCATTAAGCTATTGAAGCTGTAGAGATAAAAGTAGAACCTCCCTGATGGGGAAGGGGGGGGGGGGGGGGGTATATGGAAAAATACGAATGGCTCCAAATATAACATTCATTATCCTTAGGTAATACCTAATATTTTATAATACCGAACTTCATCTTAGTTCTAGGGAGTAAAATGAATATTATTGATCAGCATAGTGTTTTTGTTACTCTTTATTATCAAGACTGGTATGGGAGCACTAGGTGTTGTTGTTTCAGCAAAAACAGATTCTCCAATGAATTGTAAGATCACAGGGAAAATATGTATTGTTGTTGTTTGATCCCCTCAAGGTTTTCAACATCTAAAACTAACCATGATCGTTCCAATAAATTGATTTCTTTGAATATATCTATACAAATATTTAGAAATAGATATTTGATTAATTCCGTCACCACTGCGTGAAGAAGTTAACAATTACATTTCAGGATTTGAAATTTAAATCCCGATCACCTCTTTTGGAAATAATTATGAAATTAAGGCATACAACATGATTGCTTGTATTACAAGGGACACCCGGTTTTGGTAAGTGCACGTTGGTAGTAGTGGACCTACTTTTGTCTTGAGCGCGACTGTATGACGAGGGAAACCCGGTAGTGACAAGTGCATATTTAGAGACATTTACTGATCCTCGATGTAATGACTGACTACAGGTACATAGAAAACATCCTCGGTACTCGCGCGACAGCAGTATCGCTTAACTTTGGACTCAGTTGGATTACGCATTACTAATGTTACAACGCCACTGCACCGCGGAAAGCGACTAGATTACCTATATATCCAATAGCCGCGTGGAAAGTGTTAAATTAATATCTAGTTAATACCAATTAAGGAGATGCCATAATGAAATAAAGATACCTATCATCCTTTTCATACCCCATTCGCATTGAATCTCGTTTCCAGCAGCCTGGAGATGAAGGGAACCGACAATTTGGAACCCGGTAGTATATTTTAACGGAATAAAATCGTATTGGAAACTGGAAACCAATGCCTTAGCACCAGGGTGCCGAAAACGGGATTCATTCGCATTATTTAAAATAATCTATATAAGCTACACATACGCGTAGTTAAAGCCATTCTGAATGATCTCTTAATGGAGCGCCCTCTATATTTTTCTTTAAATGCAGATTTTTTTGGACAGTTGCCTTTTCAGGCTACGTTAGCTAGTTTACAAAGCGATTCGAACTCTGATTATCTGAAAATAAAGGTTTTAAAATACACTCTTATTATCAATAGTTAAATTAACTGCATGACAGCAAGAAATGGTTTATTTGAATGTATTGCAATACTCAACATTTGATATACTGCTTTCGGTTGCTGAGAGAAATCTGCTTGTTTTTGCCGTTTCAGATTGTTACTGATGGGCTATCAAAGAGTCAAACTGCTTGGTAAAAGAAAATAAAGACATTTAAATGTGTAAATATAAGTACAGAAACCCCTTACAATGGCTTTAACCCCTGCTGCAAGGCTAAGTCTACGTGATAAATACTATATACAATTTTTCATTATATGCTCACATACTCTGAGAATAAAATACCAAGCCTATTTACATTATTTTTATTGGTTGAAAGTCACAATATTTTCAATCATTCTAAAGAGTAGAAAGAAAACAGAAACGTCGAAACACACACAGACACACTCGTAAAGCCAAAAATATAGTATACAATTTCTTTTGTATTAAGATTTTTATCTGATTTTCTTCTTCTTAATGACACAAAACAAATGAAAACAGGTTGACGAAATATGTACATCTAGAAGTAACCGGACTGGCTATGGGAATTCGTCAGTGTTTGAGGAAGCTGACTTGCTGATATTTCTGGCAACGGCATCCTCCTTTTGAGCATTTTTTGCCTGTATACAAAAAAAAGGAAATAACCGTCAAAATACGATAAAATATGTTTTCATGATTATGATAAAATATTTGTTATTTAAACACAAAGATCCAACGGTAAAGGTGAAATACGCATTGCAAATGTAGTAAAAGTGTGCGTAAGGTTCAATACCGAGTGATATAGTTTTATTATTGCACACATACCGAAGGCATGCAATATATGTTTTATAGAATGATATCAGACAATAAATGTTCAAACATGTGATACTATCTAGGCTGGAAATAGGTCTATCGTTATATAATGTAGTTTATAAATATAGACAAGGAGTTTTGAGATGTAACCATCTATAAAAAGTGTAAAGTTTCTTTGTAAAATTCTGCAGATTTCACTGGCTTCCTTGTCAACAAACTGGTTGTTTTATTTATTTCAGTTGCCTTGCTGTCACATTACTTAATTATTTTTAATTGCGATTTCCCCATATAGGGCCAAGATAAATGGTCTTGGATATTATGCAACTATAACACGGTGTTGTCCGAATTTTCAGAAATCCGGCGGGAAAAGTGTACCTTTTCCGGACCACTTTGTATGTATATTTACGTAACACGTAACCTTAACCATCCCTTATATACACAATAATAGTCACACACGGTACAAATTTGATCAAATATGGGATGCATCATTTGTGAAATTGTTCTCCTTGCTAAGGTCTGTCCTTATATTATAATTCGTTTTATAATACTTAGAAATAGTAATTGTATATTACATTACAAGTGATTCAAACCATTATATTGCCTTTTATCTTTGCAGATGCTAGGAATATCAATATAATAACAGAATATTTGTAATATTACCTCCGGGACCAAAGCAACCGAATTTGCTGCAACAGTCGTGGGCACCAATGTAGTTTACTTTACACGTTGCTCCATATACAAGACACTGTTGGGAGAAAGGTAAGGGGGAAAATAAATAAAATTGATTCAAATGAAACGTTTTTTATGCAATTACACCAAAACACGAAGCAAAACAGTCTAATCATACACAATACCCTCGATAGATTGATTTATAGGTTTTCATGACATACCAACGAATGTGTTTATTTTGTTTCTCTCAACAACGTTTATCAAAGCACGACGAGAGTTCAGTCCTAACACATTGTAACGTTAAGACGTCATCTATGTTTTTCCTCACTATAATATCATGTGATTTTTCCTGTCTTGTAATTGGCATTTCCTGGTGTTATCAAGTGATTCTCATCATCTTGCAACGTGATTTACCTGATAACATCACATGATTGTCACGATCTCTCAACGTTATTTTCATGATATAATCCCGTGGTTTTCACGATCTTGCAACGTGATTTTAACAGCCTAACAACGTGATCGTCACGGTATCACCACATTATTTTGATTCTCTTTTCAAAGAAATTGTGCTTTCTTCACATGACGGTCATTAGTTTTTTCTGAGCCAAAAAAAAATCTTCCATAAACTATGGCTAGGTTTTCTTTTTATTATGTTATAATACCTCAGATATTTAGATTGTAGACAAAGTTCACATTAAATACTATGGAAACCGACTATATTCACGGCCGCAGAAAACTTAAGTCAAGGGTCAGGTTTATAGGATAAGGGTGAAGGTTAGGGTTAGGGTTAGGATGAGATTTAGGGTTAGGGATTACCCCCCCCCCCCACACACACACCGATAACTACCTGCCGATTGGTCAGAAAGATAGATACATCATTACCAATCAGGGACATTGTTATAATAATTGTGTCCATGATAAAGATTGGAGTGAAACTGGCTATTCAAATGAGTATATCTTGTAATAAACTAATCAGAAACACTGTAAGCTAGGCAGGTAGTGCACAGGGGTTAAGGGTGGGATATATGGTTAAGGTTGGATTTAGGGTTCACTATTAGTACCCATCGACCGTGAATATAGCATTTTCCTAATACTATACAAACGAGAATACACACGAGACATTACAAAAGCAAATTCGCTATCATTTTACGACTTCTAAGAGATCGGATACTACACGGGAACACGAGGCAGGGAATAAGACTATTGGTTCTGCAAGCGTAACAGACTCGGTGGGTGCGGGGGATGCGACCAATATATTAATGGAAGATTGGTTCATTGCCATGCTGCAATTGGATTGCTCTTGTTAATTGCGCTTATAATTTCAGCATGTTCATCATCAACTAATCAGATATTTTTTCTTCAAAACTTATGTCTGGTTTTGTGGGAGCAGGTCACATATCGTCAGCCTGCTTCGATAATTGCCTAACTCATTTTTTCTAGTTCTTAGAAAACAACAAAAGTATAAAACCTGTTACCTGTGTACCTGTTACTCATTTTGCATTATTGATGGATGGATATTCATTATGTGGAATGAGGATTGTATTGTTGATGTGAGGCTTGTATTGTTGATGTGACTTGGATTAGTGCATCCATGCACGCCAATTTCAGGATTGGCGTGCATGGATGCACTAATCCAAGTCATATAGAAACAGATGAACACAGCCATACAATAATTTATTAATTCCATGGATTTGTCAATGCAAATTCAATAATGCAAAATGAGTAACATGTTGGAGTGGTCTGGTGGCCCTTTTGCAACAAAACTCTTCATTTATCAACACTTTTGATTGGTCAATGACTTAGGTATTATAACAGCATGTGCATAATGTAATGAAGTCATGAGTTATGCAAAAAACTCAATTTTGCTGAAAAGTGAGTTAGGCAATTATCGAAGCAGGCGATATGGGATGCGATCTGTAAAAATCTATGTATATTGAACTCGATTGTGAGCCACACATATTGAAAATATTTATATCATAAGAAAGCTGAATCAGTGCTGATTACAGAACTGTTTCGATCATTTTTCTACGATCACTACAAAAAAAGGGTTATGAGAGAATTATGATTGTGATGTCATAAAAAGCTACAAAACAAGAAATCATGAAAACAGGCAAGAAAATATACATAGTTCAATAAAATAACATTATAAAGTTAATTAGAAAAGTGACTGAAGTAAGTTTTTTTAAAGTGACATTTCATGAATGATGATGACACAAAGTATTGGAAATGAGTTTTTAAAAAAGATCTATAAAAATATATAAATATTATTTAGATTATTTTTACTACCCATAATCCCTAGTTTACATCTGGCGACATCCGACGGGTATCTACAGATCACATCACATATTTCCATAATAAAACAGATTTATTTCAATTGGGTTCAGTTCGATTTGTATGGGTGCGTGTACATGATTCGAGCACAATTGTTGTCTTGTTTACGTGTATTGTATGTGGAGTGTTTTTGCCAAGTGCTTAAAACTGTAATCAAATTTGTTTAAATGATGCTGTTTTCGCTTGTTGCGATCTTATGAGAATAAAGATAACGCAAATTGTGTTTAGAATTCAATTACTGTTTTGATAAGAAACAAAGCGAAGCGATTATGTAATATCCAGGTAACTTGATCGCGCACTTTTAGGCTTGATAGTTCATGCTTTAGACTTTATGTGGCGATCAATTCGATAGTGACAATCGGATTACACGTAACACCTGGCCGGCGAATACGCACGCTTGGCTTCAGAAATTTACACCAAACCTTGACAATGACACCACAATATTATTTTCACATCGCCCATCCGTCGCACAAATTCTAATGAAAATTAAAGAAACACTTCATGGCCCTGAACAAAATTAGGTTTTGTGCATAAGACTTTCGTACGTAAGACACTCAACAAAATGATCAAAGTCAGAAAGAAAATGGCCGGTGTTCAGTCGTTTTGCAAATACATGACTTTTGAAATAAAAAATCTAGCTGGACCTCTGCAGCCTGCAGACTTCCAAATCGCTTCTAAGTCATTACCCGCAGGTGGACCATCTGTTTCTTGGCCTAATTAATTTATGGGATCTCTCGGAGGTCAGTTAGATTGCTTTAAAGGATTTTTCTGAAATTTCAAATTGTCGGGATTTTTTTTCGAATTTAGTCAAATTTGATGTTTTCCCTGATCTACGAGTACAAGGCCTGGCATAAAAATATCAGAGATTGGCAATATCTTTGTTTATTATATTGTTTTAGGGACTATATGGAACAAAATCCATAAAAAGAAAATTGACTTCTAAATCACTGACTGTACCTTTAATTCTTTCCACGCGGCAGGCGTCTGCAGACGACATTCAAAAATGTCACAAAATGTTTCATAAATGTCAAAACTATTGAATTTCATTACCATATTTGGAATCACTATGAGAAATTCATTAAAATGAGTACAAACATGCCTAGTAGTGGTTCAGTAATCCTCGAGACAAACCTTGAAAGTTGGAAAATATGTTTTGTATATGGTAAAACCAATAACCGTGTGGAAAGTGTTTAAATATTTCCGTTAATTATATGGCATATATAATCTGGATCGCATCGTACTGATTTCGCGTCTTCGCCTTAGTAAAATAACCAAAAATGTATGCTGCCGCATAATGCTCTAGCTAAATCCAAAATGGCGGAATTGTTAAAGCAGACGTTGCAGCAATAACCGCGCCAATAAATGATAACCATTTTACATCTTCCCCCTGATGCTCATTATGTTCCCCATAGACCTATTCACAAGATTTGGTCGACTGTAATTCGAGGGTTTAGCGCAACAAGGGATGTTATCACCTGTGGTAGTCTATAACAGACCCCTTGATATAAACAAAAAGTAACACATGGCAGCTATAGCAGATAGGACATTTATGCACATACATCTCAGTTATGTGAAAAGGCAATATCTACAATAGCTGCCACGTGTTATATATTAAAGGTGCTTTAAGTTGTGCCCTTGTGAAAACATAATCTCACAAATAGCAGCTATTGCAGATAGGCCTTTGCTGCACTAAACCATCGAATTATATTGGCCCGTTCTATCATACCGACGTGAAATATGATACTGGCCAGACGGATATCATTAATATCATAACAGGTTTGGACAACTTAATATTCTGACCATTGAAATAGGATACTAGGTTTTCGGATCAAAGCCTTATATTTTGAGTCAACTCACACCATGGAGGTGTTCTGCTAATTAAAACTACTACCGAACAATGGATTTCGTGTGAGGAATATGTTTTCCGTGTAAGGAATAATAAGCACATACAAACCAACCAATTGATGGATACCAATAGAAGGTTGATTGGTAACACCTTATGAAAAGTAGTGCCGTGCTACCAGCGAGCCATGTTCCAATATAAAGAGTTGTGTATGAAGATTGATGACATTCTTTATATCTAGTTCAAGGAAAACCACTTACTTGTGGACGTTTCAGAAACGAGCTGTTTCCATTATCAACACTTGATGTGGAGTGATGACGATTTGCTGTTTACAACACGTGATGTTGGTTGCTTAGTTGCATCGTTGCTTGATGATTTATCAGCAATCATCATGTTGTAAACAGCAGATCGTCATCACTCCATATCAAGTGTTGATAAAGGAAACTGCTCGGTTCCGAAACGACCACAAGTAAGTGGTTTTCCTTGGACTAGATATAGAGAATCTCATCAATCATGTTATTATAACTGTCCATTATGAACTTAATCAAAATGTTCTGTATGAACAAAATATACCGATAATGAAAAGCCTAAACTATCACCACAGTTTTAAATCTATGATCATCACATTGTCACTGACTGTCCCTTTAGACTCCCTTGAGATTTGATATGAAAGACTACAAAAACTGTTAACAACTTGAATTTACCGGGAATCTTCAATTTATGTAGAAAATTCGATTGGTATCATAAGAAAAACTCACTTTGTGTACAATACTTAGGTTTACCAGCAGACATTTTCGCAACCTTTATTACACTGTGTTCTCATGTTTATCGATTTAAAAGTCAACAGCTAAGTTTCATTATACTAAATAACGTCTTAACTTTCTCTCTTGTGTAGTCGTGTCTTAACACTGGTATTGATAAGATCAATATAAAATGTAAAAACTTGCCACCACACGCACACAATAGGTGCTTTGGAACCCATCCTAAGCATACAGCGCTTGGGACATTTCTTAATGAAATATGACGTAGGCATGCTATTACCCAATTAGAGAAGAGCATTGTACCGTCTTATGCTTTGATGCATTCACCCATGCATGACCTATATCGATCATTGACCTAGCTGCTTTGTTGCCTATTCGCATCCCTAACCAGGAAAGGTGAGACTTCTCACCTTTCCTGCCCTAACACATTTTATACAATTTCAATTCTACTTCGCCATAGTTTCTAGAAAACCTTGTTTTTAAAATACATTAAAGTTTTTTTCGGTTCTGTTTAAACTAAAAAGACTCAGGCGTCATTACACGTTAACCCCCTAGGGTCTACCTGTCTATCTTACAGTGGTTCTGATTGGTTTATTACAAGATGTACTCATATGAATAGCAAATTCAAATGCAGCTTGTAAAATGTTTCACTCCCATCTTTATCAGGGATACAATTATTCAAACAATGTCTCTCATTGGTGCGATAAATGATGTATCCATCTTTTTAACCAATCAGGCGGTAGTTCTCAGGGGGTTAATAAATGAATTGCCATATCAACGTAAGGAGATTACAATGTTGATTTGATATTTTTGTAGCAATACACACTTGAGTCTGTATTTCTAGAACTTCAAAGCTTTATCTCGGGTGTCATAATCTGCCGTATAAATATGAAAACGTATTTGGATAGAGAAGACTTTTCATACGAACTTTACAATTACAGCTAACCGTGTTGCTCAAGTACGAATTGAAAGTATTTCAAAATGTAACACCGTACTTTCATATAAACGCGAAGCATATGCCCGCCCCTGTGTAAAGGGACCGTTGAGAGAGGGGGGAGAGAGAGAGAGAGAAAATAACGTTTTTTGAATCGTGATTAAAGTTTCAGATTAAAATTATCGTATATAAACTTAAACACATAAGCCAATTTACACCAATTGAATGTGATCTACAGAAAACATTTTAGTCAAGTTTTTTTTCTTTCTTTGAGCCTTCACGGACCATCACGTGTTTACAGCTACGCATACCTGGCAAGTTGAACAATTATGCAAGTTGAACAATTATGATATTGTGTGTTGCGTGACTAACCCTTTCAGCCAATGTTATACAAATGTTATATATTAGGGTGTTTCAGACAAGGGGAGTTTGGTATCGAAATAATTATACATATTTACGTTATCAACATGATTGCCACATATGTTTTCAGTCTTATTCTGGTACTTTTTTTTAACCAGAGAAATGAAGTTTTTATAGGTACCTTGCGAAGTTTAATGTTTGGTTGTTGAACTTATATCAAATTTTGCGCAGGCTATCCTTTTTTTAATAATATATAACCTCATCGAACATAAATTAATAAGGAGATGGGACATTCCCTCTACTTGTCTCGGCCATATCAAACTCTATTAAATTTGTATACAATTCTGATAACTGATAGTAGAAAAAACCCACTAACAGCGTTTGGCTTCACCTTGCAATAAGGTCCCCAAACTATACAAACTCTTGGGTGTTCACTGTAGACATGGGCATGCACTTTATGAATAATACATCCGCGACGTTTTGTACTTTATATTGACGAAACAAAAACGGTGAATGGTGGGTGTATGGTAAAATGTAACTTCAGCTCCCCCAGAGCAGGAGTATTCTACACCCACATGCTTATCATTAATCTGTTGTCAACATTTTGTATTCATGACTATACAAACTGTGTGAGATGAGCCCTTAGAGTGAACCGAATCCGTTTTATCAGCAAAATCTAACTTAACACTTTCCACGCGGTTATTGGTTTTATAAGAGATACAGGTTTTTCAGAAAACTGTCCCAACTTTCAAAGTCAATCTCAAGGATTAGTGAACCAATTCTAGGCATGTTTGTACTTAATTCAATGCATTTCTTATGGTGATTCCAAATATGATGATGAAATAATTCTGACATTTTTGAAACATTTTGTTCAATTCTGGAACTGTCGTCTGCTGTTGCCTGCCGCGCGGAGAGTGTTAAAAAATTAATAAAAAGTATTTTCCGAATCAACATAATACGGCTGTGTAGTCAGTGATAGTTGTAAAGAATAAATTGAGCAAAAAACAAATAAACAAAAAGCGTAGTTTTACCATATTATACAAAGCAGATTTTTTTCAGAAACCTTTCCCAACTTTCAAGGTCTACTCTTATTTCATGGATTACTGAACAATATGTTTGCACTTATTTTAATGCATTTCTCATGGTGATTCCAAATATCGTAATGACATTTTATTATTTTGACATTTTTGAAACATTTTGTGAAATTTTGGATTGTCGTCCGCGTGGAAAGTGTTAACATTGAGTCGAGGAACCAAACCCATCGTACTATGTACTATAAGTTTCTACATGAGCGTAGTAATTCACGTAGCTGTAAAGCTAAACTTAAATGCATGCCATCGTTGACGTCATAACGCAAAAGAGTATGTAAATAAAACATGATCACAGGCACGATAGAAAAAGGCTACATCTAGAAATAAGTGCGAACGACTTGCCGAACTGAACGTGAAGATTTGACGAATTGAACGTGATAACGAATTAGTCTGCGTTATTATATATATTTATAATTATAAGTACACCATTTGTGATTTAGACGATTAGGATGCTAAGTGAATAATCACGTAACTCCATCATAAAGATATATCCTTTGATACCCTTATATCTTATAAATTAATTCAATGCAGCAAATACTATATATTTTCTATTTTATAGCTGCAAAAATTAATTCAATGCAGCGAATACTATATATTTTCTATTTTACAGCTGCAACCCATTCTCTACATAGGTCTTGGTAAGCTCGTATTAAGCTGGAACTTCAACGTAACAGACTGAGCTGATCTTCAATTCAATCAAACAGAACGGCGTCTACCTTTGACGGTAAGTAATCTATATGTTGAAAAAATTAATAATTGCAATAATAACACTGCAATAGTCTATCTTACTAATCATACATCATTTAGTTTTTGATAAGTTCGTAACATTGTCTTAAGTGTCAGTGACTGGGCGGGCTTATGTGTCGGGGTTGGTTGACGTATTAGAGGCCCTGCATAACATCATCAATCGGCTCTAAAGACAGGAGGAATCAATCATATGATCATGCGTCATTCACCGGCATCATGGAGTATTACACTGCAAAAATGTTGAGTAAAATTGTACTCAACATTTTACTCAACGTTGAGTAACTATGCAACAGTTCAACAGTTGAGTAAAAAATGCCCAATGCCGTTGGCTAAAACTAAAGGGGTTTATCAACAGTTGGGCAATCATTATTACTGAACAGTTGCACAATTTTAATTACACAACAGTTGGGTATTATTAATTAACCATTTGTTGGGTATTATTAATTAACCATTTGTTGGGTATTATTAATTAACCATTTGTTGGGCATTTTAATACCAACTGTTGCTTAATTTGTGAATTGTTTTCATTATATATTGAGCATTTTTGTATAGCAACTGTTGCTTAATTTATCAAATGTACCCATATGTTTGCTTATTTGTGACATGTTTTTATTATATTTTGAGCATTTTTGTATAGCAACTGTTGCTTAATAGCCTTAATTTATCAAATGTACCGATATGTTAGGTGTTTTAATGCCAATTGTTGCTTATTTGTGACATGACGAAATAAGCTTATTTCCATGGACGACCACAACTATTGAGACCGATCTATCACATCATCTTCTTGACTGACCAAGCTTCAGACATTCAAAACCGGACTCACAAAACGCCTGTCAGATGTCACAAACTATGATGCTGATGCGGATTCACCGTTCTATTTACCAGACTATAATTAATCCTGATCCATAGATCTCAGCCATGGTGATTGCATGACGATTGCGTATTACGAAATGGTGTTTTTTTGGACAACAGTTGCCTAAAATTCACATGTGCGTAACTTGCATCAGCTGTTGCGTGGTTTTCCTCAATGCTCGTGCAACAGTTGCTGAAGTGGAATATGTCTCCATTAGAATCGAGGATTTAAGCAACAGTTGATCAATAAAAAACCCGGATAAAAACCACATGACTAAATCTTAACATGAGCTGCCTAATTGCCTAAGACAAATACTCAACAGTTGCCCAATTGAAACAATTAACGCAATATTTTAGCAACAAAATGAGTTTTGACCGGGGGTTTCCCCGACTTGTTACTAAATTGTTTGCTAAACGTTGGGTAGTTTGTACTTTTATACAACACCTAGATTTCTACATATGTTGAATAAAATTTAATCAACCATTTAACCAACAGATATTTAAACGCAATTAAGCAATGTATTTTGCTAAACATTTTAGCAGTGTACAGACCATTCAGTTTATGCCATTTTTGAAAGCGATGTAAACTCACATGGTTATGAAATGGTATTTTTAGCTTCTTATAGTTTTGGTGAACAAAGTTCAGTAGTCCGTTATGATTCCGGTAAACTACTACGTCATAATGTAGGGCCTCTATAGTTGATCAACCATTAACAAAATGGTTGATCAACCATTAACAAAATGGTTGATCAACCATTAACAAAATGGTTGGTCAACCATTAACAAATGTTGACCTTTGTGATGCATCAATTCATGCAGCACATCAAATAGGGGGAGGGGGACTTTGCAAGTGAAGTCAAATTGAAGTTTATTATGTGCGCTCTCAGAGCACCTTCTAAGCTTTAAAATAACACCAAATATATCAAATTGATCAAAGCATTCAAATTTTACGAGTGAAAGAGACTCTAAATTCATATTATTGTCTTCATTTTTTTCTGTCCGTTTTAATCTTTATCTTGAAAAACACATAGCAGCACAGACCCCCTTTTATTGCTGCATCATGAGTTTTTTAACCGATCAACTACCTTTCAACAACGTATAGGCTCTTTATAACACGTGTCACGTAACTTAACGAATCAAGACACCTAACCCCAAAAAGGATATAATTATTAGGATGATTATAGAATTGATGTATCGGTATCTCTCTAGTTTGTGGCATATTAACGCTTTCCACGCGGCTAGTAGTTTTCCCAAGATGATACAAAACAGATTTTTCAGAAATCTTTCCCAAATTTCAAAGTCGATCTCAAGGGGTACTAAACCAATACTAGGCATATTTGTACTTATGTTAATGCATTTCTCATAGTGACCCCTAATATGATGATGAAATTAAATAATTTTGCCATTATTGAAACATTTTGTGAATTTGTGGAACTGTCGTCTGCAGATGACTGCCGCATGGAAAGTATTAACACGTCACATGGATTATATGCTCCTTTCATGCCATTCACAACACACCTGACATCAATCATCATGTTACTATGGTTATTTGAGCAGATGGGATTATCTTTCTCAACGCTTTTTACTGTTCTTTGAGATTGAGACTTTTATAAGTTTAAATACTACATTGGCTTTGAATTCCAAACAAATTAGATATCCAAATGATTATTTATGCTATTGAATTTGTATTGACTCACACTCCAATGCAATGGAACATTTGAGGATAAGATGTATAAACTTTACCCACGAACAATGTCCCAACAAACTCTGTTGTGTTGGTATTTTCTTTGTGAAGTTTCAAACGATTTGGTTGATCTTTCTTTTTTGAAAGATCAAATGTATTTGGAGCTCTCTTAACCCTAACTCTACACCCTCCACTTTTTCAGATTTTCTTCTTCAAAGTGGAAAATCGACCAAAATATCTCCCCGACCCCCCCACGGGATTTGATCCAGGGACCTATCGCACCAGAGGCGAAGAATTCCCCACTACACCACGGCTGTCAAGGTTAGTTTGCGCAGTGTATTGCGCAAACTATTATGGGCTGGGTCCATTTTGTCATCCAAAAACTTCCACGCCTGGATTCTACTAGAATCAATGGCATGGAGCCTCATAATATCACAACTACATAACAGATTTAAAGTTAATGAGCCTTTTTATGTTGTACGTCATAAAAAAACCAAAAAACAGCCAGTATATGAAAAATATGATCACAAGACTTTTGGGAAAAAGTGTTCTGGACTGTACTAGAATCGTCCGATACTGGAACGCCCAGTATTGTTCGATACTGGTACAAAGTAAGCGTTCCAGTATCGGACGATATTTATTTATTTATTTATATATAACAATTAGGCTGAAGAGCCAGGACAAACCCAATAGTGACTTTAGCACTAAATTAAAGGGATGCCCGATGTGTGGGGGTGTGTGTACAGATTACAGACCCGGGATGATCCCCTACTCTTTACAGTATCGACCGATACTGGAACAGTATAATTGAGTAACTGGATTTTGTAACTGGATTATTGCGATTACATGTTACACCAATACGAAATACGGACTTGAGTCATTCGTGTCCATCATTATCTGTGCTACTCTTTGTGTGTAGGTAGATTAGATTCCTCTCAATGTATTATTTCTTTGTAGGGGTCTCACTCTATCAATGGTCGACAGAAATACCCTGAACCGATGCCTCTTTGTTACCTCTGGTCCTTTGTCAAATTTAATTAAGACACTGTAACGTCTTCGCGGAATAACGACATTGGAATAGCCATAATTGTCTAAAATGTTTACATTTGAGCACGAGCCATCCATGTGTGGTGAATCGGTGGAATAATTCATGAGGGGTTTCCTTCCAGCCACCACCAGAGCTTGCCGCAATTAATTTATATTACATTCTAACTACGATTCTTTTGTGTGAGAGTCTAGCTATCAGGGTTCGACATATCTCCTGGTATTTGGAATTTATTCTACCAGGATTTTCCCGATTCTGTTTAATATCTCAAAACTACCGTAAACCACCGTTCAAGATTTAATTTGAACAAAGTCGATATCTACTTTCAGAATGCACCACTTTCTTCAACTAGACAGTGTACATTGTCTTCAATTTTTACGGATCCTGCTGAAAGTACGTCGAAAGACGTACAAGTTATCTAAGATGATCTACGTATTTACCATAAATTAGTATGTGACCTGGATTGGCGTCTTATCTTGTTATCAGCTGTATAAAGTTAAAGGTGACGTCAATGCGGGTTCTTTTATCTTAGTCGCAAAATGTCCGCATCAATGATGCCCCAATTTTCTTTGTTTGCTCGGGCGCAAGCGCCATATTTTAAATTACGCACGCGGCATTACGTTGCGATCATAGAGACCGCTCATTACCACGTAATTACGCATACCAACACATGCTATTCGTTGAAGCTAACACTAACACCGTCGTCCTAGCGATATTAGGGAGCTTTCGATTTGCACGACAGATGAATCTAGGACGGTTGAATGTCACTTTGATTCATGTGCGCATGCGTCAACTTTAGCATCCGTTGGTCCTCTAAATGTTACAACACGTAAAGGGACTAACAACCGTCGTGGTGACGAAGGCAACGTTTTGTTCTTTACCGTCGTCAAAGCGTCCGTCGTGCAAATCGAAAGCTCCCTTATGTCAGATTATCGGGGGCGTACCATGGCGCCATGGAGTTCTAGCGCAACTTGTGCGATAGGCGTAAATTAATATCACGAGAAGATAATACACGCACATGATGCCTGTTAATGAAAGCGGACCACGTTGAGGGGCTACATTACGCTACAAGGCCCGCTTAGCAGCGCTATCAATTGTTGCCCTAAAAACCGGCAACAAATATAAATATTCGCCTCCATTGCAACCAACCGGCTGTATTGCAATGCCCATTGAGTAGTTTAAAACGCTTGAGCAAGGATGTAATTTGCAACATAATGGAAACTCACCCATGCAGTTATCAAGAAGTACTGCTCGAATTTAAATATACAACCAGGTAATCCTCTCGTAGTAATTGATAACAATAGGTTTACTAGACCGAATTAATAGCGCTCCTAAGCGGGCAATTTATGTCATGAAAAAAAGTGACGCACCGCTGTGCCCTGAGTAGGTGCGATATTGGAATCGCGTATTTGTTGTTGTTATGGTGTGACTGTCCGTTCGTTGGCTTCAATGTTTACGCATCGTCGTAAGCAGGCTGTGGTTTAATACTAGAATACTCACTGACGTCACTCCTTACATAATAATACCTGTCCTACGGTATAATATGGAGAAACTAATGTAGCATTGCTGTACAGGACTACGTGGAATCTTCCTTGCTTCTATTCCTCCCCTTGAATATTTTCCCTCCCCAAAACTAATGTATTGTGCGGGTAAATATGCCAAATTATATACTTTTTTGGTACTATTCAACACTACCTGTGTTATATACTTTACTCATCGTTAAGCGCATCCAGGTACCTAGCAGATATCCTATTCAATTTACCGGCACCGTCCTACAACTCAGCTGATTAAAGTAATTGAGCACGTTGAAGTCTCGTTGAATATGAATTACATCTTTTTCATGCATAGACATGCTTTCGTTCATTAAGCATTCCGCTATGCCATGTAGGCAAGTAAGTCTACTCGTAGTCAAATCAAGTTCCTACCTGAAGTATTTGATGAATACAAGTATGGTATTCTGGGGGCTGTTGTACTGGTGGTTGGTTGGTTAGTAAATGGCAAATACATTTTGCGTGCCAAAACAGGGCACTTTACGACAAAGTACCTTTCAAGAGACAGATGAAAATTGACACAAACTATAAAAAGTGATAAGAAAGGACCCTTTTTAGTTAAAAATCTGAATGAGATGAACAATTTAAATAGATAAGTAGTTATTTGAAAGCGTAGAAAATGGCTTCGACGTGCCAAATCAGCTTTTGTATTATAGAAGAACTTGTGCATTCATAAAATAGTTCAGAGATTAAAAAATCACGTTTTTCATGCGGTCTTAACAAGATTGATGTCAAATACTAATAATGATATAGAGTAGCTTACACATGCAAATTCACTTGTGACCAAACCCTCTTTCATCCGCAAAAGATTAAAAAAAAGCCTTTCTTTAACGTATTCGTAAACCTTATATATGTTTAAGAGCGTTTACCAAATAGATTTTTCAGAAATCTTTCACAATTTTCATAGTCTATCTCAAGGATAACTGAAACATCCCATTTTTAGGCGGCAAATGAGACTTCTAGACACACCTTTAACTCTTTAGATCTTAGACACCTTTGAGTTTATCAGGCACACCCCGACAGAAGGCCTACCTCACTGCTTGAACATGTTGAAATGTATACTGCGTTACTGGTACTTAACCCAGGAAGTGTTATGTTGGTGATCGCATCTCAGTCCTCAGGCAATGAGCAATTATCAATTGCCATTAGATATGATTGGGACATGTGCATCAATGAACGACTAGACTTGTTCAAGACCTTTAGATGGCTTCGTGATAGAATGCATCAATTATAGAATTAAACGCAAGTGTACATGGATTTTATTCAAATCTAATACGACCACCAACCACAATGCCAACTGCAAATATGTCACTGATGTCTGTTAGGTGACTTCTAGTGACCCAATGGGGCAATAACCAATTAAACAACAATTAGAAATGACGGTCATCACATCTTGTAGTGACAGTATGTGCTCTAGCTTAAAATACACATTGTGATATCTCATACTCAGTACTAGAACGGCTTAAATTTAATTTAACGCTATTTAAACGCCTGTTACCGTCTTTCAATAATACATTAAGATTTCAGGGGAACAGGTTTGTCATAAACGATAACCTTGAGGAGTTTACGTTCAAATAAATTACCCGTCTCCGGGGTGATATATCTCGTAAACGATGGTTTACTGACATGTTTCTACAGGGATAGACAGAATCCGTACCTGAATTTTTACAGAATAAATTGTCTGACACTGAGTTATTAAAGTTAAAGCCAATTTTAATGAATTATTGATAACAGGGAAGTGAACGACTTGACGGACATTGCCATCTGATTGAAAAGAATAGGAGAACGTAGATTTAAAGCCATAATATGCGATCTTTTTCATAAATGTAATTTGGAAAAACATCTGCATACCTTGGACAATATCAAAATTAGGTGTTTTATGAACATCAAATTAAAATATCTTCTAAGGTACAGAGAGATGCCATTTCTACTAACGTCAAAATCAAGATTTGGAAAAAGCAGTTCGTACAAACTGGCCTGTTTTCTCGGTCGTAAAGAGATAAAGGGTTTGAAACTTTGTTCACCCGTTTACAGCGTTTACGGCTACGATTAAAAACCGGATACAAGCGAACATATTACTGGGGGGGGGGGGGGGGGGGGGGGCGGTGCTATAAATTGAAAATGGAGGAAATACGTAATTGCATAGCTTTAATGTTTTCTTACATGTTTAGAGTAGGAGCTATATTGCTGAGTTTATATAAATGTTTGGGTATGTCCAAAAACCGTAGAATCGTACTTGTTTGCCGCATATAATACGGGAGTCTAGACGTGGTGGTGAAGTAGAGTACATGTGCTGATTTCCATACTATTGCCGAGTTTTTTTACCATATATTTCGTTATGTCCACAGCTTAATAAGACGTTAACCGCTGTTTTCAACAACAAAAATGCAATGACCGTAAGGCCTTGAGATAGAATGGACAGGCGAATACGAACTACTATCCGTAAACGATTTGACCGATTACTTTACTTGGTTGACTAGTTATTTAGGTATGCTTCGACAGTAATGACTCGCGCTCTTCTCACCAAAGGTTCAACATATACTAAGAGCTCAGACGCCTCCCAAATACGCAACTTTGTATCAAAAGTTTTAAAGGATCTATGACCTTGAAATGAACAATTTAAGTTCTTCAAAATGTTTTGGTTGTTTAGCTGATTAGGATTCACACCACTAAATAAATAATGGAACAGTCCACGAAAGGCCTGTTGAATTGGTTGGGATATAAGTGAAATTTATAAAAATGCTTCAAAGGTAGTGTTGTTGGCCAAACTTTTGATCGGATGATTATTAAATGAAGATTATCAAACAATATCAGTGCACATTTTTTTCTTTGACCAATTTTTTTATGAGTTTATAGTCAATTTATAGACTTTGGCTAGGCCTGGGCAATCATATCTCGAAAATGTTGCCTTGAGCTTATATTTTGTTGTTGTTTACAGAAAAGCCAAGACCATGATCTTCACACAGAAAGCAAAGTTGAAGCAACCAGTTGCTTTATAAGCGAGAAAATGGCGTATAATTAGCGTCCATTTTACACAGTAAGCATAGGGGATTTTACTAGTGGTGTGGAACCTATTAAAGACAGTACAGTGGTAAATTTAATCTCGTACCTGCCCTAGTCATCTTTTTGGCCATGGTAAAGATAAAATATGAAGCAGTTCTATTCCAGTAGATAAGAAAGACCTAGCAATGTATAAGTTACATTAGGTCTGCAAATACATGTTATTTCCAATCCGTGGTCTACACACGGAAACCCCCGTTATAAATGCTAAGGCACGGTTTAGAGTGTTCTTAATCAACATATGTATAAAGTCCTCAGTCCTTAAGGATATTGTAAAAAACATGTGCGAACTTCTGTTATTAAGCACGTTTAGTGTTCTTACGCGTTTTCCCAAAGGTAGAACGTACCAGTCAGTTTTCTGGCGTACTTTGTTGACGTTATCTTAATTGATACAGCTAATCTAGTCAATAGTTCATCCTTCCGACACACCTGACTCCATTCAAATTGATTCATGCACTTGTTTATTGCAAGCCCGGTGGAGAGGATTCTACAGGGACCACAGGTCATAACGGTGTCATAAACTCCTTACAAAAAGTATCGAGACACTTACAAATGAGCCAATAATTAACGACCCGAAAGGTATGGATTAATCGAAGCAAATAACCCAGTGCATAATTTTGTTCTGCGTATTGTGACACCTAGATTATTGAGATGCGATGATGCGGAGTGGAGTTATTGTCATTTCAATGGTCGTAGGTCCAGTTTCAAAAGTGACAATCATCCCTATAGAGAATGATCAGGTTGATGCTTAACACACGTGTACAAAAATGCTTCTATAGGGATGATTGTCACTTTTGAAACTGGACCTACGACATTTAAATAACAATACAATACTTGAGTAACCATACACGCTAATCCAACCAGGTGGTGGCTACTTGCTTTTATGGCCTATTTAGACTTAGTACAGGCCTTTAGATGGTACCTGTATGTTAAGGCTCTCATATCAGCACATGGTCACCTAAAAGTTATGTACACCCTATGCATAAAACCCTTCACTGCACACTGCTGAATGGCATTTCAAGTTTCTTGTAATGCGACTTTCAAAACATTGGTCCCTTAGCGTGGGCATGTCCTTGAATAATCCTTTCATTGCGTTCGTGCATGGCTGGACAAATTTGTATAGACCTTTGCCAAGTGCACAGTTGTATAAAATACATTGTTATTGCAAGAAAATGTAGCAAGTTTTGATTAATATTACAGAATAAGAAAAATGAAATTGAGAAATGTGGCTTGACCATTTTATTAAGCAAAATTTAAGGAATAATTTGAAACCGTACACAATTTAATATGGCATACAAAAAGTGGTTCAAAGCGATTCCATCTAACGCCTAATTTATTAATTAATTACGCGCGTAAATTAATTGCACAGCAAACATGTTAACGAATGGCTTGACATATTTGTGTGGCTAAACATAAACATCTTTCTCTGTGATTTTAGTGTTTAATTCATGAGAAAAATACCAAAAAACCAATTGTGGTTTTTAAAAATATACCAAATGTTTGGAGGAAAATATTTTGAAAAACGAAAGGGATATTAAATCATCTGCTCAGACCATTGTTTAAACACATATTTACCTTTAATTTGATACCTTGCAAGTCTGGTTTGGGTACAATTCTACTAAATAATTTCAACGAGTTTCGGAGTTTCATACGGAATTGCTGACAATGATGGGAAGTTTATTTCCTGTTAATTTGGTGTTAATAACTTGTGTAGTTTTTGATGGAAATTGAAATAGGCCATTTTTTAATTTCTTTCTTTATAATATGCTAATTATATGCAAATGAGGTCAACTCAATTTTTTTTCTATGACGTTAAATCACCAAGTTGTATTCTATAATACTGTCTTAAAAGTCTTACGGTGTACTAACACCACCAACACACACACAAGCAATTTACACACACACACGTTTACTTTTTGAATTGCCGCATCATTTCAATAATATGCACGTTTGGGCATTTATGCTCTGTTTTTAAAAACTGTATACATACTTAGACTCATCAAATTCATTTAATAATTGCTTTAAATAGTAGTGTACTAAACTAATTGCTATTTCATTGTTTACACAATAAAGTTAAATTATTGTAAAAATGACACGTGTGGACAATCTGCATTGAAAAACAACCACTTAGCTTTGTTTAGTTGACGACAACTATCGATTTTACACAGTATCACTATAAATAACGGAATGACCTTTATGCTAGATAGATAGATAAATATGAGTCTAATTGGAACAGTTTGATGGGATAGTTGTAAATGTTGTAACAGTCTTAAAATGGACATGAATGTTTTCAAATATTCATTTCTGAATATTTTTATATATAATTTGTTCCACGAATCAAACAACAGTCCCTATGGCATGGATGGTCATTTTCAAGAGAGACCTAAACCCTAGTAGCTGCCCTCTTTCTAATGTATTTGTTTTCTAATTATATGTTAATAGTTACGCAGAAAAAGCCCATCGGTAAAGCTTCCTATCTTTAGCAAGACATTATTTTACATTATCACGTTTAGTATAAAACACATTTCCCAACTTTCAACTTTGCCAATTAAGTTTCAGTTTTCCATAATGATTTTCCAACAATGTTTTAACATAATACATGGGTATCCTTACTTTTATCCATTGGTACATCCTAAATAATTAATTAGAAGAGACTCCATAAAGACACTTCCAACACCAAGCATCACGGAAGAAGTGAGACACCTTCGAATAGCATTTTTCTTTACTGGCTCGTTTAACACTTTCCACGCGGCAGGCGTTTGCAGACGACATTCCAAAACTTCACAAAATTATTCAAAAATGTCAAAATTATTCAAAAATGTCAAAATTATTGAATATCATTACCATATTTGGAATCACCATGAAAATTGCAGTATACTAAGAACAAACATGCCTAGTATTGGTTCGGTATTCTTGAGATAGACTTTAAAAGTTTGGAATGGTTTCCGACAAAATTGTTTTGTAATGGTAAAAGTAACAGCCTAGTAGAAAGTGATAAGTCAATACAAATTCAATACCAAAGTTGAACAGAGAAAAATCCAATTTACCGAGAATCTAATGAAAATGTCACCCTGTTAAGATAGATAAACCACTCAGTTACAATCTAATAATAGAGGTAGTATACATCTGCTGCGTATTGATTGATAACCAAACGAAGCAGAAATCCTACCAACATTACTTACCAAGATTAGTCTAGAAGATAATGAGGTAACGAAAGAGGAAATCACGTGTTTAAATCACCATGGGTACATGGTTGATTGATGTTCATGTTGTGAAATGTATAAAATGGCGCGAATGACGTGCTAATATGCTATACACCACTGAGCAATCGATGTATCAATTCTATAATCGTTCCATATATCATGTTGGTTAGGTGCTATATTTCGGAAGAGTGGTGGATTGGATTTGTTGTACAAAGTTTTTTTAAACGCCATTGAACGGTTTAATAGCAACAAAACGATCAGTTTGGAGCTCGAAATTGAAAATGAGGTAGTTTTGTTTGATGAATACTTCACCAAATTGAACATTTAACAACCACGACACATAAACCCACCCAGTCATTGACACCTTAGACAATTTTACGAGCATTTTAGAATATATTAAAACCACAATTAAACGGTAAACCAACACTAATTATGATCAATAAGACCAAATTCTAATCAAGATCATAAAGTTGTTTAGACGTGTGATTTAAAAGGAAAGGTTATCAACTAGTACATCAATCAATAATGACGAATTAACCAATCTTATCATTGAATCCTCAGACAACTTTACGAACAATCCCCAAGATGTATTATAATTTGTAAGATTGATTAATATAAGCTTACCAATCTGTATTATGAACATACTTGATAGATACTATAAGCATTGGAAAGATATAGTTATGATTTCATTTAACTTGATATCGATATAATAATAATAATAATATGTACATAGAGCATATAATTGTAACTTGAATTAAAAGATAATTTAATGTATGTGATAATTGAGGCCCCACTGCAACATCAATACGTATGGCTCATACGTATAAGTGACTTGTACGTAATACTTACACAATAGTAGCCAAAGTAATAGTTGGCATCACCATACCGTCATGGACCTACACCTAGCACCACAAGTCCCGGACCAGGTGCTTTGAGGTTGGCTAATTCAAAATAGATAACCGGTACCAAAAATCTGAGATGTACATTAAATGAGCAAATTTCTTCTCCGCAGTTTGATACCTCATTCAACAAAATCGAATGGATACTTTTAAAGTTATGGCGATTTCAATGGCCGCGCATAACAACAGCAAAGTTGCATTAGGTACGTCGTATATAGGAAATCATTGATTTGTGTGGGATAACTGTCATAACTGGATGAATGGGTCAGCATTTGCGGGATAAAGGGTGTGACTAGCTGGGAATAATAAAGTCTTTGCTGATTAGTTGTGAGTCTTTACAGTGCGCAATCATATATGCATAATATTTCTATATCTTTAAACATTTGCATTGGTTTTAGTTTAATTTTCATCGGAGACTGAACTTATAGTACTTCGGCGACTATCGTATAAGTCTTACGTATGAGCCATACGTAGCAGTGTGGCTTAACGTCGCAACAAAACGATTATCGCTTATTCTTAGGCCGTGAGAAGAGTGTATTCTGCGTTATACATCCACTTCAAAGCGCCGTGCATACCTGTTTGGCGCGCTACATACGGACGCTTGAAAGCAGGGTAACGCGAAGAAAAAGAAGTAAACAACTTGCGCGACTAATTTATTTTATAAATATATAGGTTGACGTCTGTTATGCTGTTGTAGATTAAATTACAAAAAATACATGAAACACAATTTTGGAATGAGCTAAAGATATCATACTATGCATACAGAAGAGTATAACAAATGAAAATTGTAATCTAGTTGCCAGTCGATGCTCTGAAAATGGATGGGCCGGTCCATATTTTCATCGTAATGACTAATCTAGAGCTTCCTAGCAAACGGGTAATGGAATACAAGTATTCAGAGGCTAATGTCGATTTCCCAGTAGCAGGGTGTCCTTGTAAGAAAATAAACTGATTTAGCAGCACCACAGTAAAAATGTCGTGCATTGGTGATTCTCACAATAGACGTTATTTATATTTTTAGTTATGCAATGAACTAATATATAGTTTGTGATTATAATGAAGTAGAAATACATTTTGATTTGAGGTATATCAGCAGTTTCCTTAGATTGAAGGAATATACATTTCGGGAAAAAATACGCGTTTCCAAATTCATGACGGTGACGGACGATGAGAACGACAATTCCAAAAGATCCTAAACCTCAACAAGCTATATCTCAATACTAATTGATGCGACTAATTTGGTGTTTCACAGGATATATCTGTTGATTTACTACTCGTGGCTGGTCTTATTCACACGTACCATCTGTTTTAAAATTTAATTTCGTTAGCGTGTCTTTGCTACCACCCTGAAACCTTAAAATATATTCAAGCCTTTGCCATTGTCACGCATTGTTTAATAGAGAACGTGACGACAAATTACTTTTGAGTTTTTGCAGTTACACTTTTCCCGCGTTGCGTTTAACTGGGCAGACGATAAAAGCATACTATGTAATCTAGTGGCTTGTGATCTGTTTTAATTCGATCTTGAGCTGGCATAAACTCTCTAGATTTTGCGCACACACGTCTAGTTTGACATTAATGATACCAATGTTCTCCTTCGGGAAACCCGATGTAGGAATTCGATTACTTGCTTTTTGAATAATGATTCACATTTGAGATGGGTTCTGCACACGTAAACCGTGTCTAAAATATCGGTGACCGACATTAAAAGCGTGTATATAGGTTATACATACACTAATAAGTTCTTTTCATTGGATTAACTTCTGGAATCTGTGACAATGCATGGGATTGATATCATCTGGCTACTATTGAAATTTTCATTTTTCTATTCAATCAATGCATATGGAGTTTATATACTTTTCACTCCACTTAGTAGCATCGTTCATATTATTCTTTTAACTATACAGTTAGATTCTAAAACGGTGCTAGCTATTCTACATGTTGTATCATGTTTGTGTCAACAATATTTAAGATCAAAGTTAGCAGCATGTAGATATTGCATTTTTTCACGCTCCATATTTTGTATATAATCAGTTATACTTCGTTATTACAGCAATGAAAGCAATAGAGGCCTCTTTGTGGTTTTCCTATTCTGCCTATACATGTATTTGGGGCCGCAGGATTTGGAACGTGAATACGGGTTGGATATTGCGTCGTCTTTGGTGCATCAGTTACAATGGACCGTTCATACTTCTTAGTGTGAATTTTTGCTCCTCAATATTAACCCAAATAGGTACAATGCTTACCTGCTACACTACTTATTGTATAGTCACATGGCACGGTTTTCACTAATCAGGTATGACATCCGGGCATTAGGTTTCCTTTGTTGATGTTTGTAACTAAATCCTACTCCTTTTAAAAATATTACTCGCACTGCAATTTCAACTATAACTAAACGCGGGTTTTTCATCGTAACTATGACTACGTTTTGTTAAGTTTCTCTCGGTGTAAATTGTGTGATGGTTTTTATAAGTTTAAAAAACAGGTTATTCGTGTTTGTCAACATGTGTATCCACAATGTCATGCGGGAGAGCAGTAAATAAATGTAAAACCAAGTAATAAAATCAACTGAAATTTATGTCAGAATTTTCATATAATAACGCGCCTATTGTTTTTTTATAACTCGCCTACCTTATAACCAATTCACTAAACAAAATGTATGGACACCTCAAAAAAAGTTATGGTGTTATTATGGTGTAGCACATAAATGGAAAGCTGATGTGTCAATTTTTCTAATGATACCACATTTGTAACAATCTCTTCAGGGCTCAGCAAACAACTTGCTTGAGAATATGGTGAGATCTCTAGTCAAAATTCAATAGAGCATCACTCTACATTTACATTCCAGTTGCCTGTAAGGTTTGAGACCAAGTTTGAAAGGTTGAACTGGCCATGACGCTAGTATTAGTAAGTTCCACCCAAGAATGACATCCATCCAACACCATTGACCGCACGCTGGGGGACCTTGAGTGTGGCAGCGGTGGAACTAGAAACAAGCCTGAGGGGCTGCAGTATTGCCACATGACTTTCCACACGTGGTGATTTTCCGCCCGATTTGGGCTAGTTTTATAACCAAAATCTGCTCTTTGGATAATATAATGTGATTTTTTTTCTCGAAATTTGAACATTTGTTTTTATAAAATATGATATAGCACTAGTTTTTATGACAAATTGAAATTAAAAGTTGGAATTTGTTATCACAAGAACATTTTCAAAAGCAGTATTAGAGCTTCTAGTTACACCAACACTAAAGAGCCTTGAGCTATGCTTAGGATAGCGGTGGAAATGGTAGCACGCATCATAATTTTGGCAAGATACAGTTGGTGTAAAAGAAATCAGATAAATGGTGTAGGAGGGGATAAGTTATTACCCTGGATATGTCATCAAAGACGTGGTCAAGAAAGTTGGATTTTATACAGGGCACGGAACCGTAATGGCATTGTAGAGGTCAATGTATCACTTCATTTAACAGACGACAGGATTTTTCTTATGAGCGCAAAAATAGTGGTGAATTTGGTACATTTTGGCGCCAATCTTTTCCCCACACGTTCTCACTTATTAGCACATATCCAAACTTGTGTGTTTGATCACTTTTCTAAATTACTCTTGTACCTCTTTCACTGGATGGATATTAACGGTTGTTATATTAATTCATACATTCGTAGGCTATAGTTAGTCGGGTGTAGATAAACTACTGCATTTTATATTAACACTTGTTGACACCCAAGGCATTTATATGAAATTTCGAAAAGTGAATGTCCTAAAAGTCAGGTCACTCACTTTCCTCTACAGTGTGTCCACACAAAAATTGCACGATATTCATCTCACTTAAAGGCATAGTATACGATCTTTCCAGATCATAGTTGTAGAACAGAATATAGAGTAACAGTTTATTTTCACTTTATAAACCGTGATTTTGAAGTAATTAGGAATCATATTGCTTTGTACCTCAGAACATATTATGATCAGAAGTGTAAATCTGCAAGAAAATCTGCTTTAAAAAACCCTTTCCAGCGCCCCAAACATCCCTACATACGCCTTTAATGGCAGGTATTTAGCATTGCTGATTATTTAATACCGTTTGTTTGATTATGTTCGCTTTTGCCGAGCTAGGGATCAAACTGCAAGGACTTAAAATAAAATGGATTGTACCATTTTTGGGGACAAAATTATATCTGCGGAAAAAGTCATATTGCTCATATAATATTCAATATTTATTATTTGATGTTTATATACGCTCATGAAAACGTTATCAGTTTTTAATTTGGTTTGTTTATCGTATTTGGCCTATCTAACAATGTTTAATAAGACTGAAGTTGCGTTTTCCAACTGTGGGTTAGATCATTTAGTTATTTTTTAAACACTTTCTGCAGACGACAGTTCCAAAATTTCACAAAATGCTTCAAAAGTGTCAAATTTATTAATTTCCATCACCATATTTGGAATTACCATGACAAATTCATTAAAATAAGTACAAACATGCCTAGTATTTGTTCAGTAATTCTTGAGATGGGAAAGTTTGGAAAGATTTCTGAAAAATCTGTTTTAAATAAGGTAAAACTAATAGCCGCGTGGAAATGGAGGACATGTTATACACAAATGAGCTCGAAAAATGGTCCATGTAAGTTGTCATAACGCCTATACACACTACATCAGGAGAATGCACAATAAAGGGCTTGGGGCGGAGGCACAAAGGCCGTTTTAAGGGTCTTTCTGTAAGGAAATGCCCCTTGCAGCCCCACCCCACCTTAGCTACGCCACTGGAAGGTATTTTAGATACCTTTGCCAACTTTCAAGGGCTATCTCAAAGATAACTGAACCAGTACTAGGCATGTTTGTACTTATTTTAATGCATATGCCAAGATAATTTCAAATAGGGTAATCCAATTCAATAAATTTGACATTTTTGAGAAAAAAATGTTTTTTTGAGTGTTAGGCCTATAGTTGGTCTTATCCTACTCCTACCAGTTCCACACACAAACACTGCGAAATTATTATCGCGTTAAAAGACAACATTTTGAAACGAACCGATACATAATAATCCGAAATGAAATAGCAGTATGAGTGCTGAGCAATACAATTCGTTTCATCAGTGTTAATAAAAGTGACGGATAACACTTTGGGTTTGTTTGACATGGCCGACGGTTGTTGACTGAAGACGGAGTATCCGCCAAAGGCCATGCGCAATGAGAGTCATAAATGGCGCGTTATATGTATGAACAATGTCGCCTATGGCAACCGATTCATCTGATATCAAAAATTAAAAGTTCAATATTTTGACTAATAATAGTGTAACTCTGCTTGCCATCGCTGATTCATAATAATCTTTGTCACATTATGAATACATAGGTTAACCCATTTTGTTGTTGTAAAAACAGGCGTTGTCATTTGTCTAAAAGAAAAAAGGATTTTTTTATCTTTTAATGTAGCTGAATACTCTCGGCCGGAAACCGCCTAAAGTTGAGTCGTTCGAACTAAAATGACTTTGTTAATAACAGTCTAGCCAGACTGTTATTAATACGCTAGAAGCACATACTTTCATTTTATTTCTAGCCCACCCATTCCCGATGGGTACACATGTAGAGTAATAGGGTAAAATACGATCCAACTGGACTAACATACTTCATACGGGCTTTTCTTTGAATTTTGTCTTGGTATGAAAATAATAGAGATTAATAAATCCTAGCTAATTCTATGTTTCCGTCGTAAAATAAAAAAAGAATCGATATCACTGAATTGAAAGTGATTTTCATAATGATTGCTGTCAATTCAACATGTACTGATCAATGTATCCTGACATGATTGAAATGTATACACCAATCTATCTGCATCTGATATGATATTCATCCTTTGACCATGTTGACTGAGCACTATGCAATTCACAAACTTCAGCAGAACCGAGGACGTTTTTTGTATCACTTCTCTGGCCTCTTCTCTGATGTGAAACAAGTTGCCGGCTCCATGATCGAATCCATTTATCTATCGCGCCTTAATTACCTTTGCCAAAAACTCTTTAGACGAAGTCTTCAGACCTCCATACCGAGGCTAATGTGGTGCTATTGTTTTACTTTAATCTATGTTATAATTTGTCAAGATGTTGCTTGTATTGTATATAGCTGCGCTTTAAAATCAATGTTTACTGATTTATGAGATTCTCCATACTATATTACATTCTAGCTAAACCATCAACAATGGATGTCAATTCATACACAGTAAGCATAAATTACTTCTTCATAATCTGTTCGATTTCACAGGCCACCTGGCAAGTAACGCGATATCCAACAAAAGCTGTATATGTTCACAACATTTGCACTGCTTTTTTTAATTTTTAGCAGCTCAATGCTACATGAGCTCGTGCATTTTGAAGATGATATTGTGTTTTACGAATAACATTAAAAACCCGGTGCAAATTTGCAGGTGTTCAAATTGAAGTCTTTGGGCATAATTTGTATGTGCCAGGAATTTTGAAGACGTATAGGATCTTTGATTTAGAGAATCCGTGAAAGGCGTTAAGCTTTTACTGTAGGCACCAGTTGCGTGTAGTTTATCGGAACAGGTGCGTAATAGGTGCGAATGTATTACAAACCCAAATACATTGTACAAGCACTCACGTGCCAATGCCACTGTTAACAAATATCTCAAGGCGTTCGTTGCAGAGACCTCACGCAGATGATTCTGCCTCAGGCAACTTTATTGGAAACAAACATGATATATCAAATCAGGCGATAAAAAGTATTTTGACAAATATTTTAAAATTTCTATTCTATATCAGCATTTAGTGTGTTGACACAATATATAATGAAGTATTCTGCAAAGTTGCGTTTATCAGTGACACGTGTATCGGTAAAAATTAAACATCAACAACTGTGAGTCTACTGCGAGCTATAACATGTGACTGACCACCTGACAGGTGATGTGATGTCGAACGAGAGCTGTAAATGTTCACTATATTTTTCACTACTTTGATGTGAGCCGCTATATGTTTCTTGAACTCGTGCTCTGCGAGAATGTATTTTAGAATGTATTTTATTTTTAGTGCGGTTTAGAAGTATGAGTCAAAAAGAAAATTGCATTTATAATGTTTTTTTCAAATTAAACATTCTCGTATAGGGAGTATGTGCCATGAATTCGAAAAACATGCATTAATTCGCCTTAAGCGGCTGCGGCTCCCTTTAAAAATACTTTGGAGAGAAAAACAGTGTATTATAAACTCTCAAGTATTTTACACATTTGTACAAAATTATGATACAAATGTAATACTCTGCTGCGTCTACCGTCACAATTAGTATATCCGACGGCTTTAATACTATCTACAGTTAATTAGGCAGTTCCAAATTGGTGAGAAATATACGCGCACAAAAGTAATCCAAGCGTACGAACGCAATTTCGCATGTGCACACGTCTCGAATATGTTGCGCAGTGCGTTCTGCTGCGTTATCCAAGTATTGAGCGCACCCGCGCTTCAGTATTGATTGGCTGCTACGAGAAGGCCAATTTGGAATGAACTGAAATATAAAACAATAACGATGTATAATAGGAATATAATCGACTGCGTCACTACTCTGGATTGTTAAAAGTTCATAATACGTTATGACTGATTGCATGGATGCATACTAAACATATCTAAATGATGTGATAAGTCTAAGAATGATCTAAATAGAAGGAAGTGTACATACATGTATGTGACAAGCATCAAAACGAAATATATTTCTTGGCGTTACTTTCATTTTTTTCACTCACATTACAATTTAAAGTGTTACCACTGTTTAAACAGTTACATTGTTCATGGTGCTATAGCGCTTACGAAAAAACCCGGCATGCAATTTCCCTAAGAGGAAAAACAATGGTAAAAGCATCGCGATCATATCATTCGAAAAGGTTCTCCTATTTAAAATACACGGCGAATAAAGAGCATTCCATTAGTAAAGGAAGATAATACTAGAACGCAGAGCAAGGCCTTTGATCAGTTTTGATAAGAATTCCTTGGATTTTCATTTTTGACAATGTGCCATATTCAACGTGCTTTCTGTCCCGTTTTTTGTCATGTTTATATCAGGCCGTTTCAGATGGTTTCGTTTCGTATTTAATCGCGACGAATCGAACAGGAGCACAATGTGTGTTTTGAAATGTGTTTGTTTGTGTTTTTGCTGCGGTCGCTCTCTACGGAAACATTCTCATGTCCTGGGATCAAGCGAGTACTTATTGAGATCAAAAACTTATTTATGGTTTTGAATTGTTAGATATCTTATAGGGATTCTATTATTTTGAGACTATACATTGTAGCTTGGAAGCATTAAAAAGGCTTCATTTCCGTATTACCGCAAGAAAATGATAACGATATCAACATTGATTGATTGAAAAATGTGCACCATATTATTCGTAAACATATGAAATGTTCACATTAGTTGACGCTGATGTGAAAATTCAGTACTTATTCATGACAGAAATTGCCTGCTTAGAAGCTCTATTAATTCGCTCTGGTAAACCTATTGTTATCAATACTACGAGAGGATTACCCAGTGCATATAATTAAATTCGGGGCTAACTGCATGGGTAAGTTTCCATTATGTTGCAAATTACATCTACGCTCATGCGTGTAAACTACTCAATGGGCGTTGCAATACTGTACAGCCGGTTGGTTGCACACGAGAATTATGTCATGTATAGCAACCAGCTTGACGGTTTTTAGGGCATCAATTTATAGCGCTGCTAAGCGGGCCTTGTAACTTAATGTTTAATGCATTACCCATGTTGATTCCAAATATGGTGATGAAATTTAATAATTTTGACATTTTTGAAACATTTTGTGACATTTTTGAACTGCCGTCTGCAGACGATTACCCAGACGACTACCGCGTGGAAAGTGTTAGGATAGGCATACGTTACATAGGGTGTTATTCGTTTATAGGGCTACACTTGTAACACACAGCGGGCTGAGCGAAAAACTGGTTTTTGGTCAAAAGCGATATTGGTTCCACACATTAGCCATGCACAAGAAGACGTTGGGGTTTGTTAACAGACATCGACAATAATTTAACTTGATCTTATTAAGCTTTAAAATTGACAGAAGCTTTATAAAGCAGTTCCATTGATGCTATATTGAGTGAGGATAGGTTAAGAGAATATTTCTAGAGACACCCATCATGCTTTGCGATACAACTGCACACGCAACACATAATGCAGCCACACTAAAAAGGCAGGCGTCTACTTTCCTTTTACATGAATGCATAGATTAAGTTTTAAAAACGTATTAGTTCCATTATAGTTCGGATAATGAATCATGTTTTACCCAACTGAAAGATTGTTCTAAAATAGAGGGCTATTAAGAAAATCTTAGTGACTCTTTGGGAATATCGTGTTTGTTGCCTATCGTGTAGGTTTTTACGACGGGTACAGATATGCCCTACTGGTAAAGAGTGTAACGGGTTCGCCGTTCGATTGCTCAAGTTTAAGACTCTCAAGCGTTTCGTCAGGATTAGATCCGACTTCCCTGGCCCAAATATTATAAGCAACCATAATAGACTGCCCCTTTTCTATAGATAAGCATAATTTTGGCTGCCCCTTGCCCGTGATTTGAAAGTAGTTGTTCCTTTCCCACTGTGTGAAATTGGTGGCTCTGAAAAGAGCTGTTAAAATAGCTGCTCTTGTTCACTTAATCTTTTGGTTTGAAATTGGTCAATTTACAAGTTTCTGCATACAATATTCCATATAATTGGTGTTCTTGGTTATTCTGGACCAGCTATACCCGGTGGCAAATTTGTGTTTGAAATCGCTTTACCAATAATTTAATGTATTTGCCAAGATGCACAGGTACTATAGTCTATTTGGCCATCACGAGACAGTGACGTAACCGCGTATTCTACTTATTGCATCACTTAACGCGCGCGCCTACTTTACGGTGCTGGCGTATACACAGGAGCGTTGAAAGGCGGAAGATACATACGCGTGCGTAAAAGCTGCGCCTGTTAAGTTACGTCACTGTCCGGAGGAAGCCAAATAGAGTATAGCCAAGGTTAGCGTAACGATTGTTTAAACTTATAAGTAGGGATAAAGGAAATATTTCCCGCAGAAACCAAACAGAAGTGGATTTATTATTCTTGGTGTCGGTTCGGGTTGTTCTCATTTGCAAATATGGAACTGATTTATAAAGCTGCTACCTAACGGATCGACACGTTGTCATAGTTATTTTTGTCAAAATACTCTTTCAACAAATTTCATCCATAAAGTCACAAAAGTTTCGCTTTTAAACAGTATGTTTCGCTAAATAACAGACAAAAAAGTAACACAAACAATTGTATAAAATTAAAAAAACAAAAAAACTTAATCCAAAACACGTACCATCCGCCTTCGCGTTAGAGTTGCGAAGGGTTTCTTGTTCTTGAAACACAGGGGACCTCTAGAAACACAGACACATATTTTATCACCGCGTGTAGGGCTGTAAGATACCCCATTACACGTTGCAGTGTTTGTGTGGTACGGATCTGACACAGAGTTCTGTTGAAACGAATTCAATGATATTATTTTAATACGTAAGGTAAAATATATAACGAAAATAAAAATATTGGTTGATATTGCTAGCGGCGGAAGCGTTTTAGCACATTTAGTAGCCATGTTTCTGTCTGTTAAAAGCCGTGAACAGAAAATGTTGTGGTGGCGGTGGGTAGTGCTTATTGACGGCCTTGCTTGCTTGTGTATTGCAGAGCGTTGTTCAAAGGGAGACGAATCGTGTATGCATTAAACCCTAAGTATCACAGCAGAAATGATATTCATATTGACAGTCAGGTAAATGGATTGATAGATAATAGGATAAAGGGAAGACACAAGCAGAAAAAAAGAGTAAGCTCGCTCTAAACAAGAAAAAGTAGATTCGATAATGCACGTGATACAGAAATGCATGATGGTTGGTGACAGTTTAAATTGAACACGTGGAATTCGTGCGGAAGTGGTTGGGAGTGGTGCACATGAACATGATAAACACAATGCATAAAAATCTAATGAGAACGAAAATGACATGAAATGAACGAGATGCCTACAACATGCACGGTAATTATACTGTTTATGCTTAATAAAGTATTATACTTTATGACAATGGATGTAGTGTTATATTAGACATGGCATATTTGCTTATACTGTGTTTGCTGTATGTAAAAGATTTAACGACTGCTATGTTACCCCCCAGGAGGTGATATTTTGGTGTCGTGTCCCAGTCCTCAAGCAATTAGCAATTAGCAATTGTCATCAGAAAGCCTAATGATTGGGACTTGTGCAGAAATGAATGACTAGACTTGGTCAAGCTCTTTAGAGCATAGGAGTAAACACATGTTTACACGGATTGGATTGAAATCTAATATTCATGCCAACTTTCAAACATGTCACTGGTGGCTAGGGTCCAAATAGGGCAATCACCAATTATACAACAATTACTGGTTAGGGCCTTTAATTTCTTTAGTTACAGTAAACTCAGTATACACGCTTAGTAAATTCTCTTGGTCTTGTTGACTACTGAACAGTATATGATGGGTGTGTTTCGGTCATCATGATGGCGTGTTCATAATGTGGCACTAAGTAAATGTATAGTTTTCACTGACAACTTCCTTACGCACGAGAACATCTTCACAAACTAATTAAGATGTTACTTGTAGAGGATGCATGCACTCGTGTTAGCGCGGACTGGTGTAACTGTAGGTACGTGTTGGGTTAGCATTCTCTCTGTATTGCCATCAATAGCAATGGTGAGTTTACTAAAACATTCATTATTTGTATGTTATTGTACAGCTTTACTGAAATTATGTATAAGTTTCAAAAACAATATATAAAAAAAGTTTACTGGACATTTCCCCTCTTAGCCTTTGTTTCCGAATTCTCGCGGTGAAAATATCACAGATAAGAAACATTGCCGCAAATACATAGAAGCTTTATGAAATGATTGTCACAAGATATTTTGATCCTTTAGTATGTAATGCATGTCATTAAATTATGTTTAGTGTCAACACGTGTTAATTCCATGTTTATTTTTGAAATAAGTTTGAAAAGTAAAAGTGGTCAGAATTTTGTTTTATGGTACTATGGTATCTTTATATTTCATAGTTATTGAAATAAAAATCCAATATTTTTATTGCCGTAGACAAAGTGTCTGAAGTTGTGGACTTAACACGGTTTTGATATAAACATCTTAATTATGTATGATATGAAAATACAGGCCGTCAGTATTACAAGTAAACTCTGCTTCAAATTTTCAGAACATGAAACCCCTGAAGAGATGTTCAGATACATTAACCTGGTCTTCTTATTAAACTGCTATACAGTTAACTGTACATATATAGCAGTTTAATAGGGAGACCAGGTTGGATACATAGCTAATGTAGCAGATAGTGACTGATCAATAATGTTCGGAAGTCAGACATACGTTTTAAATACACTCCTCAAAATAAGTAACTGACCAGGTAAATAATATGCTCTCAACTCCAAAATTGTAGCTCTTACGTAAACATGTTAAATAATGAAGTTGTAAGGAAATCTCTTGTCTTTAATTTGATATATTTCACATGAAGATTGAATGAATATTAGGTCAGTTATGTGGCCATAACTAAAACAAAGTCCGTTTTTCATTTTAACATTTTGTTCGTCTACACGCATCAACAGGCAGGTTATTGATTATTCTGGTAGTGACTACTCACGGGTCGATAGTAAAAAGAAGAAGAAAAAAATTGAAAATGTAAACTGCACTGACTTAAAATTCATTCAAACTTCACGTGTAATATCTCAAATTGAAGAAAAGAGATTCCATTTACAACTTTATATTTAATATTTTTACGTATAAAGAGCTATAGTTGTGGAGTTGAGAGCATATATATTTACCTGGTCAGTTATTTATTTTGAGGATTGTGAATGAAGACTGTGTGGGTATACTTTTGTTTCCAAACACCACTGCTTGGATTGCGTTTTGCTTTGATAAGAAAAGGACTGATGACCTCTACGGCTGTTACAGATTCACGAGGATGTATTGTCATGATTGTGTGATATATACAAACCTTAATAAAAAAATCTATACAGTCTCTATAGCATGATCTATGATATTTTAAGTCACGTTAGTGCTGCTAATAACATTATTCATCTTAATTATAAACTGCGCCAATAAAGTATCTAAACACTTACAAATGGTCAGATTTATCGGAACCTGAAATAGTATTAAAAAAAATTTAAAAAAAAATTCGATTCACAGTCATCTCCTGCGCATTTTGACACCATATTGTGGCGCGCTACGATGTTGTTTGGCGGATTTATGGGCACTTGAGTGGCTAAAGGTCGAATTCAAAAGTTGCAAAAGCTCCTATTTAATCAAGAGTATACTGTGACGAATAAGATCAGCATTATTTTTGTCCGCCTTTTATTAATGATTTGTTTGTCGCGTGTTGGATGAATCGATTGCGATGAACATCAGCATTAATTGTCAATAACAAAACAAAAGGGTCAGAGATGGGAGGCATAATCAATAATTAATCAATCATAAATTGTCATGGTTAAGTAAACAGAACAAATTGGTGTATTTTGTCTTTATTTTGTCTGTGTGTGATGCTTGTGTGAGTTCCCTTCTGGAATTGGGGTGAATAGGAGCTTTTGCAACTTTTGAATTCGACCTTAAGCCACTCAAGTGCCCATAAATCCGCCAAACAACATCGTAGCGCAACAAAAGAGGTGTCAAAATGCGCAGAAGATATCTGTAAATCGAATTAATTAATTATTTGTTTGCATACTATTTCAGGTTCCGATAAATCTGACCATTTGTAAGTGTTTAGATACTTTATTGGCGCAGTTTAGTTACATTAGTAACTGGTTCCCTACTTGGAGATTAGAGTTCTTAAATGAATGACGGAATCATTGTAGAAACACTAACACTTGATAAGAAAAATACTGCCAAAATAACGAAGGTAATTTGTTGACAGAAAAAACACGACCTTATTCAAATACAATGACGTAATTGGTTGCTTATTTTCACATTGTACATTATCAAAAATGGTTACAGGTGCAGGAACTGATGTGAATCCGAGGTTTCCATTGAATACCGTTCCCGTAGGCCTACACATGCAAATAATTTTAAAAAAGAAGAAGATATTGAACCAAATATTAAAATACCCACATACACACGACGTATAAAGCTTGAACATCTGCAACAAAATATTTAACAAACTGACCAAGTCTAAGGTTTCTGGACTGTATTTTAATGTTTCCAGAATGATATTTAACTTATTTCGTAAAACCAAATAACATGGGCCTATGTGGCTTTACGTTCTGAACAACCCATATCATTTGTAACGAGTAGTTCCTTACGTACAGACAAAGATAACCACTTTTTATTAAGGTTTGTATAGAATGGTGTGAATGCATGATTTTAAAATAAATAGCGTATGGAATATAATACCGACCGCATCAAAATCGCTCACAGGGATTCTCTGTGTACCGAAGATCTCTCAATGCCCTCCCGTGGCGCCGTTAGCGTAATGAGTATCGCATCAAAACCGTATCAAATTGCACAATAGGGGTATCGTATTGGGTGATTGGTGGTAACCCTATCAAAATCGTCCAATGTGGTATCAAATTCGTCCAATAATGTAGACAAATCGCTGCTTAATACTGCACGTTTGAATTATGGCATGCAATTGCGTGTCATCGTGAAAATATCACCAAGTTATAAAACGGGTTAAATTGACAGTTTGACACTTTTTTAACCGAGAAGTATTGTTACCGATTAAAAAAATAAGTAACCTTATTTGTTTGACTCTTTCTGTCTGTATGTTAATATTGCCATCCTGTGGATTGGATCGGATCTGAAACAGGGTTCTACAAAACTGATCTACCATTTTAACAGTTGGTCGAAATAAATCATTTTTTTCCCAGTACCGAAATAAAATGCTCTCTCTAAAATTAGATTAGGTTTTTAAATTTAGTTTAATATTTAGTGACAATTTAGCCAACAAAATTAGTAGTTACGCAATGCCTAGGTACCCATGACTGCTATGGTTACGGATAGATGGATACCTGGATTAAATGACATCCGTATTCTATTTTTATTGATAGACATTTGACAGCTAGCTGCAAGTTGTTAGCAGTATTAAATCATTTAAATAGCTGTTTTAACAAGTAATAATACTCCCATACTATTATCACGCAATCACATGACATGACGGGCAATTATGAACATAATTGATCAGTCTCATACCGACGTACTAAGGGACGCACCATTTGATTTTCAGGGGGGGGGGGGGGGGGGGGGGGGCATGGAATTTGGGGTCGGGCGGAATTGTTGTTGTTGTTGTTGGCAAAGGCGGCAAAGTTTCTTTTTTTTTAGGTTTTACTGTTTTTCTTTACATTGAGTTGGGTGAATCATCTTTTTTTTTTACTCAGCAGTGGGTCATCTTTTTTTCCTGGTTGGTGGGCAAAGGTTTTTTTCCTGGATAGTGGACATGCCCCCCCCCCCCCCCCCCCACCCCCTGAGTATCTAATGGGCGTCCCTAATGTATAAGTCAGTGTCACAATACTATGGACGAATTTAAAGCTACTATTATTTCACGCGTTGTTGTTCACGGGGCTGCAACCAGATGCATGAAATGCATGAACAGCTATGCATACAAGCGCATGACTGTTTCACAATATTGACCAAACAGAACGTGCGGTCATTTTGCGTACCAACCGTATGCTCGTATACGCATGTACGTACGCATTGTTGGAATTATGTCCATAGATTGTATTCATATAATCATCTTGTCTGTAAGGGTCGTTTTGATAACGAGAGAAAGAGAGATTTATTTATTTCGCGAAGGTACTTAAAATCTGTTTTCCTTTTTTTTCTGGAGGGGACCACCTTTCATGTAACACATCTGGCCTGCATTACCGAATTATTCACCTCATGTTGGAAAAGTGAATTAGAGCTACTCTAAAATAATCTGCAATTTTTTTGTGGACAACATGTATTTTTCATACGCCATAGTTAGGCTAAGCTTTATTCAAATTTGATATTGCTAAAGTATAGAATGGGCCACACAGTTCCAACCAATAGGAATATGCGATATAGATTAGCATCAACGGTACCGATTAGAATGAGCAGTGCTTTGAAGTATGCTCTGAGCGCTCTCAATCTCTAGCGGAAAATACTATGCGATTTTACCAGTGCGAGTGATTTTAACCTGGTCGGTATTACAGTGTGTGCGTAAATGTATGATAATTTGGTGGTAGCGATGTCAAACAATGCGCTATATGTTGCATCTATTATCACATTGTATATATATATATATATGTACAAAGAAAAATACAACAATACAATTAATATATGTACCCTGACTCGTCTTCCTGTGCTTCTTCCTCTTTTGTATTCTGCTATTAAATCTTGGAAATCCAGAAGTTCATCATCCTCATCTTCTTGTTGTGCACCTACGAAGGCGACAACCATCGTCACCAGGACGAACACGACGAATACTGTTCTCATCATCTGTCTGTGGGGGTGTGTAGTGGTATGTATACCTGCACAATAAAGAGGGGGAAACAAACAAGAAAGATATGGGTCAGATTTGTTTCTGTCGCTCATTAGGACATTTCGTCGGTGGTATTACATAGCCTATAGTGGTACTAGTGGTACATTTGTATTAGCTTTTTAGTACACCAACATCATTTTTTTGATTACTAATTAACTAATCAATTTTTGGCTTTATTACTCTGTACAAATATTTAAGAAAACGATATTTCAAAACGATAGGTTATACATCTCAAAAACGACCAAAGTTTACCATGCGTCATTGTTGTTATGGTATGAGATGATGAAGTCGATCGCAGGTTCTGGTTGTAGGCTAATATATGCTTCCACATAGCTCTGCTACAGAGCCTCTCTTAGTCCCACCCCATTCATCAACACAACCCCCCTCCCCCTACCCCAATCACACACTGATACATATATACATCATTTACCCTGCACATAACAGCATGTACAGCCATAGCAAATCACTGGCACCTCTGCTGACACCAGTGACCAGACCAGAGACAACCTGCTCAAATTACTAATATAGCATGCTAGTCACTGACCATCTGAGGGAAAAACCCGAGTAACACACAACGGTATAGATTACTGGGTGACTGCACCGGGAGAGTGTTGATATAGTTGACCTGCATAAGTGTTGTTAGAACTTGGATTCAAGGTAAACATGAGATGGGCAAATATGGAAATCTGGGCGATACAGTAGAGCTACTTCCAAAAGGCAATGACATCACCTTATAATGGATTGCCAGTATTGCGCACCATTAGATACTCGGGGGGGGGGGGGGGGGGGGGGGGGCATGGAAGTTTAAAAACAAAACTTTGCCCACTATCCAGGAAAAATAACAACTTTGCCCACCAACCAAAAAAAAGAAGAAGATGACCCACAGCCGAGTAAAAAAGAAAGAAAAGATAACTCACCCGACTTGCCCAACTCAATGTACAGAAAAACAGTAAAACCTAAAAAAACACACTTTGCCACACATCCGTCTAAAGAGATTAACGATACATTTGAGTGCGGAAATACTGCGCATGTGCACTTACGTCATGTGCACTTACGTCACTATTCAGAGGTAGTCAGATACTTAGACTACATTCGATCAAGAACACTTTAGTTGATGGTGTTGAGGGTAACACGTCCAAAAGTTGGGGTCTTAAAGGTCACTAGTAATCTGGGCGGAAGATCGGGGGCTAGTTTGTGGACGACATCATGAACTTACAATTACGATGACGCAAGTATTGTTTTCAACCGCTGAATTTTTATGTAACCTTAATCCACCCGGACGGACCTTGTTTGCGTTGACACCATCCAGGAGTTCGTATTATCATGATTAAAGCGAATTATTGCCGGCTATTAATTATAACATTTTTGGCGAATTTGGTAAAATGTTACCGAAAATTGATTGACGCATGCATATTGTTTTTATACACTTGAAATCTAAAACGTCATATATACGACATCCTTCGCGCGACAAGGACGCAGCTGTTTATAACTAAAGTACATTCACCCATTTCGCTAGTATGCAACGTTTTATGTTCGACTAAAGCTGAAATAGAGTTTATGTTCGACTAGAGCCGAATTAGAGTAAGTTTCTTTCAAGTGGCTGTTCATGGTCTAGATTTCGTCTGAATGACGTACCAGTGAGGATCCCATCACGCTATTAGCATGCTCTTCCATATCATCCCTTAATCATCATGTTTAGGTGTATGTGAATCCCGTAGTGAATATCATGAAAGGTGTTCGGAAATGGAGGCGTGTACTTTGACCCGATTACCAGAATAATCTACATGGCAATATATGATATACTCGGTGGCGTAAAATGGAGAAAGGAGAAATGCGGGGGGAAATCGGGTTTATCCTTGGTGTAAGACAGCACAGAATTACCTAGCACAAAATCCTTTATTGACAGATTAAAGAATCATACAGCTTTATTACATATAATGGGTGCTTGACTCTAGACTAACTTATAATGTCTTGCACCGTACTTCCATGCTGACACCAAGGATATACCGACAATCGGCAATTGTCCATATGTTAAAATATGGAAGAATACTTCCATGGTTAAAAGATTGTGTGCGCAGCGGGCGACGTTTACGCTTGTGGTACATTTTCAGCATTTTTCCAGCAGAATAGTAGCTAACGCAGCAAAATACAACATTATTATGTTATCACGTTCATTGTCATGCGCCACAACATCGCAATGTCGAAATAACTTGTACTGCTTATAATAGTGGCCAATGCCATTCATGCTTTTCCATCGATTAATCGACTCTTTGGGGCCTTGGGATATCTTATACTTAATTAAACTTTTGTGTGTAGGCTATGCTTACAAAGACTTCACGTTACACCCACTGTCTAGTTCCCACGGCCAGCAGGTACAATTTTCCAATATCAACAAAGAAAAACAAAGTCCTCAAATTAAATAATTTTTGGATATATTTCGGTGACATATTTCAGAAAGAATCCGTATTCTTTTATTTTTACGTCGCAGATAACTACGTAGCAATCAACATTAGAATATAAATTTATCGAAATACTTTTCGTATGATGGATGGAGTTTTGTTAATGACATAGCAATAAATATCGGTGATATTGATATAATTATAATGTGTTATATCACCAATAATGTTCTGATAACAAGTTTTAAGATACAACAAGATCGAGTATCAGTTGGTTTCATGCCAAGATCTTTACACTTCCCACGCTGCTATCACTTTTACAATATACAAAACAGATTTGTCAGAAATCTTGTCCCAAACTTTAAAGTCTATCTCAAGAATTACTGAACCAATACTAGACATGTTTGTACTTATTTTATTGCATTTATCATGGTGAATCCAAATATGGTGATGACATTTATTAATTTTGACATTTTTGAATTTTTTTGTGAAATATTGGAATGTCGTCTGCAGACGCCTGCCGCGAACGTGGAAAATGTTAAGTACCAGTGCAGCGTAGAGTAGTTTCAGGACACAGCCACTTATCTATCAGTATCCAATATAGAATGACCGATGCCTTAGGATGATTATATTTCATTTACGAAGTACAATCGAAATGCCTATTGCCTAGGTTGCATCACATAAATGTATCTCGTCCATCAAGATCACCCGTCTGTTCTATCTACATAGTATAGCACGCAGTGATGCACGATATCTCCAAAGGCGATACCGCGTGTATTCGTCATTTGCTAACCTTCCCCTCTAGCAAACCATCTGCGCGTATCGCAGGGTAGTAGATCTTTTTAAAATCAAAAATCGGATGCTTATGACCAATGGCTATATTACCGTTAAGCGCTGAGCATACGGTATTCCACTACGCTCGAACTCTTTGTGCTTTCACACATGCGTAAAAGCTCCACCACAACAAAATGACACAAATTGTATCGTGTTCATTATTGAGGATCTATCCATGAATTGGTTTCAATAGAGTTAAATGTCGTGCAAATCATCACATTTGACCAGGGGTAAAATGACTTATATGGGAATGGGCTATCCTTATCTTACTATACACTAATATTATGTCTTCATACTCAAGAATCATTGACGCGTACGACTAATTTTAAAATACAAACACTTTCGTGTATATAGTGAATGATCTTGAGGTTTCATTGATGTGTCGCGGGGGAGGGGGGGGGGGGGGGGGGTGTACGATATACTAGAAACTAACGCAAAAGGGAGATTACAACTTTGTTTTAAATTGATAAACAATGATAAAACCAGTGGCGTATCTGGGTTTTTTCCAGGTGGGGGGGGGGGGGGGGGGGGGGGGGGGGGGGGCAAAGGATATTTTTTCCCGGTGAACACCAGTTCGACGCTATTAAGTAAAAAAATGCGCAGCTGGGTTGTTTATTCCAGCCAATGACGTTTCATCCGAAATTTGATGCGCGCATAGCGCGCGAAATTTTAACAACATATCTACGCGAATCTGGCCATTATTCAGGTACATTTGTCTTTCAAACGGGCTTCTATAGTCATATTCCTGGACAAATGCGCGCGTAGCGCGAGAAAATTTGCCATTTTTATACTAAATTGCCCATCATCATACCGGGCAAGGGGCAAAGTTGTCATTTTGATGGGAATTAAGTAAATCCCTTAGATTTTCTCTTTCCTTTTCCCTTTTATCTTCCTCTTCTCCTTTTCCTTTCTTTTCCTTTCCCTTTTTTCTTCTCTCTTTCTCCCCCTCTCGTTCCTTTCTTTCCCTTTCCTTCCCCCTTTTTCTTTCCTTTCCCCTTTTCCCTTCCTCTCTTTTCTCTCTTCTTCCCTTCTCTTCGATTTTTATTAGCCCGGTAGTTTGGGCTGGCCTTCCCGGTCAAGGCCGTCGGGGGGGGGGGGGGGGGCACTCTGCCCCCCTGACCCCCCGGGAGATACGCTACTGGATAAAACGATTGGTATAACGCACTCAATTATTGTTTGAATTTTACCACGTTTATAACGGACCTCGTAATTTTAAGATAGAGATTTATGAGAATTTGACAACAAACTGACAAGGGTTCTCAATAATAATATTGACTGTATTTACCACTTGCGCGGAATCACGAACAGAAGACGATTGTTCACCCTCTAGCATTTCAAAAATTTACGCAGACGTAAACCACATTTTGATGGCACCAGACATTCATGTCCGATTTGTACAAAGTATAGTAGTACGCCCCCAAGATAGAGCTTTATGAGAATCGTTGAATTTGACAAGCTGACACGGGTTCTCAATAATAATATTGACTTTATTTTATTTACCACTTTCGCGATATATAACCAGTTTGAACTGGTTGAATCACGAACACTAGGCGATTGTTCATCCTCTAGCGTTTAATAAATTCACGCAGACGTAACAACATTTTGGTGGCACGAAAAAATTCATGGCCGATTAGTACAAAGTATATAGTACTCCCCTTAAAGAAGTAAAGTAGCCTAATTGAAGAAACTTTATATCTGCGTTATAGTTGTTTCATTGTTTAATTGTTAGGCATTATGTTTGTATACCCAAATACCATTGCCGTCATATTACACCCGCGTGAGTCCCAAATTGCAAAATAGCTGCAATACCTCATTTGTTAAACAGTTTCATAGAATAATCCTAGGAGGCAGTGCAAAACTAGTACGTATGACTCGTACGTATAAGTGACTTTTTTTGCATCACCGTACGTACAAGTAACCTTAAAAAGTGAACTGAGATCAATGCAAACATTTCTATATTGTTATGCTTCTGAAGCTCTTCGAATACTTGGATACTTCACTTTTTGGAAACCTTTCCCAACTTTCAAGTCTTATCTCAAGAATTACTGAACCATTACTAGGCATGTTTGTACTTATTCGAATGCATTTCTCATGTGGATTCCAAATATGGTTATGAAATCTTATAATTTTGACATTTTTGAAATATTTTGGAACTGTCGACGCGTGGAAAGCGTTACACAACTTATCTTGTTCCTCATATAAAATCTCCAAACAATTTTATGTGATATCACCTCTAACCAACTGTCCAGATCAAACCCTTGAGTTATAATTATAATCTTCACACTTTTTTAAATTTTTTAAAAGGTAGTTATATTTTTTGGTACCTTCAATTTATTTTGCAAAGTATTTTTTAACAGACGTTCCTTAAAATACACCCTTGATCCGGACCACAACCCTTGAATGGCATGTGTAATGAATCGGGTTGGTTTTGTTTATTGTCGTGTCTTTTTGATTGACTTATTCACCATTAGTGTATATACATACCCGTACCAAGCGTGATATTTGATACGTTGACACGTTTTCGCAATATATACGCTTTATTGGACATCTGAAGGACAAGGCGCTTATTCTATCAATATATCGGTGAGAACGTTGGCATATCCCTGGGCGCTTGATGATATAATATAGCCCACATCTTATGACAACAGTAAATAGGTTCAAAAGTGTACGCACGGGAGATGTCAAATAATTATGGAAGATCAAAGTCGACATTTACTTGCAAATTCTTATATTGATAAAGCGACAGTGAAAACTTTACTCAGGCGGGAAATTTTATTTCCGGGTTTGCCGGTAGGTAGGAGACTTGTTTGATTAATTGTTTAATCTCAAATTGACTAGAAACACTGAATTCACTCGAAACTAATGCATCTTGCCCTTTACGATCTATAATGAAGTCCCACGATAAATCAGGATAAGATATGAAATAGCGACAAATAACGTGATCATTTCCTTCCAATTAGAGCATGTATAGATCGATGATGAGTTAAAATTGTTCTGTGACCATCAGATTAGAGCATTAATTGTTTCCTATACATATAGATGAGTAAAACAAAAGTGTAGGGGAGAGCGGGGCTAGTCCGCCCTCTAATTTACAGGCTTGTCTAGCGGACTCATTTTACAAATTAGAAAGCTATTCTACTTCCAAATGAAAGCTACGTTTCTTAGCTACATACCCCCATAGTTTCAGCACAGAATTTATAGTAAGGGAACAGTTCCATTTATACGCGATAAATTTATCGCGACTGTATCGGGGCCTGATATGTTTTGGACCCGATGTTTTTCAAGTTGATCCGCGATAAAATAGTCATCAGGCCCCGATAAAATAGACATCGGGGCCCGATACGAGGCCTCTGCCATACCCTGGGGTATGTTTAGCAAATAGAGCGGGACATTGTTTAGCAAATACACGAGGATAATACAATTTACGTTAAACATCCATAATCAATAACATTAACTCTAAAAACATGAAATGCTGAATTTGTACCTTACAACTAGAATAAATAACCCGAAGCTCTATTTACATACCGACCACTTATCTTTCGTTATAATTAAACAAGCGGTAATACGCTACTCGATAAATAATCCTTTCAACTGTTCGCGATAAAAATCTCATCGGGGCCTGATAAAAAACTCATCGGGGCCCGGAACATTCGCGCAATTTGTATCGCGTACAAATGGAACTGCTCCCTAAGTGCAGGAGTAAGGAAAATAACCAACAGGGCGGACTTACCCACACTACTCACGCCGGGGCAGGTTCGCCCTCATGATGGGCAAGCTCGTCCTGCTTGATAGGCAAGTTAAATATTGCAGAAACTATCAGTTATTCCATGTAAAGATTGATTAAAAGTCAACTAGACACAACTATGACAAATTAGGCCATATGGCGCCAACATATAAAATGGACACATCATGTGTCCATTTATTATGTTGAGGTGAGTCCGCCCCCTTCTTAGCGTGTAATTGGGCATGGGCGGACTCGCCCCGGCGAAATTGGGTGAACTCGCCACAGGGCTCATTTTTTTGGAAATCTCGTGGTATTACCTACTAAACACGGAATGGGAAGTTTTTAACTGCATAATATGTTTAGGCAAAGCCCTTACCTTTTGAATGAATATAAAAGTGAGTACCATCGCTGTGATGTCTTTAGATTAATGCAACATTTTAATGACAAATAATTTTACTTTAATTATTCAAAAACAATTTTTCAAGATAAAACATGGGAGATGTATCCGGGTCTGAAGTTTTAATAGTTACTTTGCTATGACCGGTGCAACCAAATTACACCAGTCTGATACTTTTTCAACAGTCACGTGATGAAAAACACGTGGTGGGCGGACTCGCCCCGAGGGCGGACTAGCCCCGCCCTCCCCTACTCAACTTTGGGATTTTATATCTTAAAATTTGTGTACACATTTCACAGATTTTTTATTGAGACAGACGGGTTATCTCATTTGAAATTGGTTATTGTAATCATATTTTATGCTCATATCACATATGCGTAAAAGTGAACAATTTATAAACCGAACAAGATTTGCGATATTTTCTCTTATAAGATCTATTTAAAACCACTATTGAAAAAGGACCACGCTCTAATCTGAGCTGAGTCCGACAACCACAAAAGGCATATTATGTGTAGTTCTTGCTAAATTCGTGTAATAATGTCAATGTTATGTCATTATTTTGCATTAAATGTTTGAAAAAATAACGGAGAACGTTTAATTGTCTTTATTAGTAAGCTATTGAACATGAATCCATTTGTTCATTAGTATCAAGCATCATTGAGTAACACTATTCAATATTGTGTTCGGTTTTAATTTTGATAACAAATATTTGTTATAATTATTTTATTATGATAACACTTTTTTTGGACTCACCCTGTATAGACAGCCCTACAGTAATACGTATTACCCAAGGTATCTGCATAGAGAGCTTGCACAACATGTCAGTGGAAGGTCATTAGTTCACTTCACCCCAAGAAGACATGTAAACGCAATGGTACAATACCAATCACCGATAAGACTGATATCGATCCAAGCGACTGGTATTGCACGTTAGGATATTTTAAAAATTGACCATATCCATGCAAGCGCCTTATATCCAATTCGGTAAGCTTTAGCACATATATCCGTGTGAGCTGGGCGGACCCCTTACCGTGTGAAAAATTGGTGCGAACGGCGGCACACATGATGGGCCGTTTCCCGTCCGTTGAACACGTTCAGGGGACTTTGCCGCCAGTCACCGGAGTTTGAGCATGTTCAAAGCTCATGGCGGGTGAGTAAAAGCGGCGGCGAACGATGAGAGTCCGGTAAGTGTCCGAAATATCGACTGAACTAACATCTCCTGTTTACTCGAACAATTAGCGTTCTATCCATTTCACAGGCACGCGAAATTGCACGCAAAACTTTAGATCAATGCGCATAAAAACAGACCAACCGCAACCATCAGTCATTTACACACTTTACCGATCGTCAAACGCAAGAATTAAAATCGACGTGCATGTTTACATGGTATTGGTTATTTATTGTTCGTGTCACGATTAAGTATACTTGCATGAAGCGTTAAAATTTGACACGCTTTCTTAATTATAATATTACGAGAGAGATATGACAGGATATCGTCCTATATTTACACGAATTGGTCGATGCTGGCACTGGCACATCTTTAGGCGACCATCAATCTGTAAATATTATGCACCATATCACCTACAGATGAACCCCCGGGGAAACAATCCTACCGACGCAAATTTCAGTTTAACATAATTGTGATGGCATGGGACATAGGCGAAAGTAGTACATGTGTGTTATTGTCATGCCATGGGCACGAATATTATATGGTAGGGTGACATATATCTTTCTTTAGCGACGTTTTTCTCAAAGGATTCTATGATTCTACGGATAAGTGACTACTGACTTGTACATAAGACTTATACGATAGGCGACATAGTAATACGCTTAACATGACATAAATTGCCCGCTTAGGAGCGCTATTAATTCGGTCTGGTAAACCTAGTATTTCTTAAAGAATATAACACAACCTTCCTTGCGCCTTTGATCTGTCTGCTTCACTAATGCAGCCATCGAGAGTACTACAATAGTTTTATTGTTAACGCCAGATAAGTAGAGAGGTTTCTAGTAAATCACCGATCTTTTTCCGATACTTTTAACAATAGAACGAAATACCGTTGGAAAAGCGCTTTTAAATCGCTAGAAAAATGCTTTAAAAGCACTGAGAGTTTGGATATGGACCCTAACTGCATGGATGAGTTTCCATTATGTTGCAAATTACATCCACGCTCAATGCGTTTAAACTACTCAATGGGCAGTGCAATACAGTCGGTTGGTTGCACACGATAATTATGTCATATAGCAACCAGCTGTGATGGAAGGCGAATATTTAAATTTGTTGCCGGTTTTTAGGGCAACAATTTATAGCGCTGCTAAGCGGGCCTTGTAGCCTAATGATATTAGTGCGTCACCATACCTACGATAAAGCAACATTAAATACTGAACTGATACAAATATTATGGAAATAATAATTGCATTGGTTTATCTCAATTTTCACTGGTGCTTGTACGTATGGTCATGCAAAACATTGTTTTGGCTTCTATCGTATAAGTGTCACGTACAAGTCACTTATACGTATGAGGCATACGTATTAGTCTTGCAGTGCAGCCTAGGCTTCCTTTCCACATACGCATTTTCAATGCCAATTTTTTAAACGTTTTAGCTATTTGAATGAAGATTCTTTAACCGGGATGTTCTTTTTTACATAACACTTCTAGACATAGTTATGTATTCTTGAAATGTTATCTGCCACCGAAAGCTTTTAAGCTTTTAAGTTAGCAGTGATTTAAAATCACTCTTTTTTTAAAAGTGAGCACCGATTAAAATCGCTGATAACTGTCACTACAGTAGGTGATCAGAATCGTTTCCAACTTTCAATATAGGTGATCAGCTATCAGGCTGTCAGCTATTATGTTTTAATATGTTTGCGATAATGTACATGTACCAGTAAGTTGGTGTACTCGATCGCATATTGTACACTCGGCAAAAGAAGTTCTTGGACACTTAAATTAAATTAATATTTAATCGAATATATATAATTATATATATGATTATATATATATAATTGTATATCAAAATAAGCAGAAAGTAATCCTCTAACAGCTTAACATGGAATTTAGACATGATCACTCATGCATGGCAGATCCCATTTACTTGACAATGGCAAGAAGATTGCAAACAAATTGGATAATCCCTCCATTCAAATGACTGTAAATGCTCATTTCTTGCAATTTCCTTTTACGCACCTTACCATTGCTTAATGAATGTGCTCAGCCATGCATGAATGCGTACATCTTAATTTCATACAGACATGATAGAAAATTATTGTCTGCTTATTTTGACATGCAATTGTTTAATTTATATTAAATATTTATGTGAAATATTTGAACTTCAATGAGTGTCAAGGAACTTCTTTTGACGAGTGTATATAGTAAGTTTCGAATTTTCGGTCTTTGAATCGGCCTAGCGTAGGCAAAGAAAGGACTTTACTAATGATATTGTCCGCCAAACTGGTTTAATATCAGTTTTACACACAAATTAAAACACAAAATTACATAATGATCAATATGTTATCGTTTGAGCATTCGACAAGGTGTCGAGGGTTGAGAACCAGAAGGCCGTAACAAACTTTTGGTCTTTTAAGATATTGGTACCAAAACAATCATTGTCGTCCAAAGTTTTTAAGTACCAAAACACTTATCCAATACTAAAAATAGCTCCTCTCGAGTTACAAAGTCTGTGCACGACCGCGGGCTTCATGTGCATTTGGTTTATCACGATCCATGCACGCTCTCGCAGGTTTTCTCCGGGTTCTCCGGTTTCCTCCTGCTTTCAAAATCAGTGATCAGTTGTTTCGGTTATCAAAAACTTCCTTGACCCAAAGGTATTTGGGGAGCTGCATTAAAAAATGGTGGATGTTACAATCTAACTGCGGATAGGTTTGCGCTAGAAATTGGCAGCACCCTAGTTGATGCGACCTGATTCTGATGATTCACCAGCAGCAAAATCACAGCGCTTTGAGCCATTTGGAAAAGGCGCTATATAAATAATGATTATTATTATTATTATTATTATTATTATTACAAAGCACAGTTAATTTTTACACACAACTCAATGGAATACAATATATTGAAGCTAATTATTCTCATAATGTCGTGTTTTGAGTTAAGGCCTTCTGGTGATTCTACGGTCCTCCCGTAGAACAAGGTGGGTACCAAATGACGTAACCAAACGAAAACATAATATCATGGAACGGCATGGTACAAATAGATCGATGACAATAATTAACATATCATAAGAGTGATATTACTCTAGATAGTTCACTTCAGGCGAATGTTTAACCTAATCAAAGGCTGTGTAACCGCTAAGCTGCTAAACATGCATGCTTATATTATTAATTTGAGGCACGTTTGTGGTCCTCATTTGTCGCTGCTTGCCCTATATTTTTAGTTATATACTTGGAGTAGTGATGGCATTAATCTAGAAGAAGATGGTTGATCAACGTGTATATGTAATTGCAATGTAAGTGCAAATGACAACTTATATTTTCTTCTAAAACATGGACAGATTTTGTGCAAGAGGTAACAAGTAAGAGCGACCCGCCCGACATACAAACACTTTTCTAATATCTATCTACCACCAAATATAGTTATGCTCTTAATATGTTCAATAGAGTTTCTTTAAGGCTAATTTGTTTTATATAATGATAGGCCTGATTTCAGCCATGTGATAGTTTTTACTATCATTATGGCTAGATATTAAATTTGTGATATCATTATATAAAACAAATATTGAATGCCTTTTGCTCATGCAATAGTAAAACTATATCACTCTGTCCAATTTGGATTGTTCCATCACACTCGGCTGCGCCTCGTGTAATGGAAAAATCCAAATTTGACCTCGTGATATAGTTTTTACTATTACACGCTCAGGCATTCAATATTTGTATACTATTATATTATAGTGATTACCTTTTAACCTGTTTAATTATATACTTTTCATAAGAGTTAAAATCTGCATAATTGAAAAGAAAAAGACTGGTTAACTATTTCGATTTCAATTTTATACACAGGTCTTAATTAAGTTATATAGGTTAGATTTCGGATTATATTTCCGTGGTTTGAGCTGATTATTGGATGTAACTGTAGAATTTGTACTCTATTGTGTACAACGTGCAAGTCTATACAGTTAAATGTCCGGTGCGCCGTGGTTCTGAGAGTCGTGCAAAGACGTTGGTCCCGTGTATTCACACGCTTCACCCTGAACACGTTAAACGTTGCAGACCTTGGGGGTCATCCCGGGTATGTTACCTGTACAAAACCCCTCATCCTCTAGGTTTCTGAAGGCTTTCAGTATAGCTCCGAACTGAGTTGCTATAGGGAATTAACAAACACTAAGCACTAACGTGTGTTGCTCTAAGTATTTCATGAGAACTACCTCTTCAGATCAGTGCTACCTCCAACATTGAGGGCGCTGTTAAACCTAAATGGGTTGCTTTAGTAAAATTAAATGTCATTTATTATGCTTCTGCAGACCTGATGATTTGATGAAGATTGTTGGAGTAGCTCACATAAACCATCAGCGGCTGTCGTGTCTATTGAAAATTTAATTTGTATATCATCCAGCCAGCAAGCTCAACTTTACGCCTGAGAAGAACTCATATCGGATGTCATTAAGGTGATCGGCATGTATAGGTAACGGGAAAAAACAAACACATTGCGGATCATCAAAACAAACACAGCCCACAGAATCGACCATAGCCTGATTAAGATGATAACCATGTTTATGGATTTTGTAAACATTTGGCAGATTATAGATAAACGTGTTCGTGTTCCCAATAAATATAGGTTTTTTCTCATTTATTCTACTAAATCAACATGCATATCCCAAAATATGGCAATATTAATGAGGATTTTCGTATAATTCGATTTATTTTGTGGAAAATTGACTCTGTCGGGGCCGAGAATTGAACGCGGATCGCCTTGGTGGCAGTCCTAATCTAATTAAGCCAAGGAGTGAGTCTTAAGATTTCCCCTCACATGGCGCGACAGGAGATTTTGCTACCAGCACCAAAGAGTAGTATTTGTTAGCATTCAGGGCCGTTATGGTAAACTGAACAAGAAAAAAGAGATCTTTTGAAAAAGTAACTCGGTCAGAACATATGTGAGGAACTCTCCCCCAAATATAGTTTGTAATCCTGTGTATTTCATACCTTGCAGGCTTCAAAAACGTCAACAAAACTATGCCCTTCCACGCTAGCCTACACAACGCCCTAATTTTCAGACGACGTTATTAATCATTTCCTATTTACAGATGTTAAGCTTAATAATGATTAACATCAACGGTCGGGTGCACCAAACTAGTGTAACTTAATAGGGAGGTAAGCTACCTCCCTAGTAGTTATGCCCTAACTGTAGCGTAACTTACTAACGATGTAATTCTCAGAGCATAACTGGCGAGTAATGCCAGCATGGTAACTAGCGAGGTAAATATCCACATTAATCAGCATCGTCCCCTTACAAAGTTAATTGTCGATGTTACATATGACGCCATTTTTGGTGTTCGAAAATTTCAAAGTTTATTACCATTCTTTCAAAAATAAGGACCATAATTACATTATAAACACATTTTGTGCGAGAGTAACATACAAAAAGGTATAAAATGGCAAAAATGTCACGATCAAAATCCGTTCGTTTTGAATAAATGGATCAATGGTTAAATAATAAAAATATCACTATTCTAGCGTCAAATCTCGGTTGCGTGCTACTCTAATCCTGGCTTTTGTAAATGTAAAACCATGGGTTCGATTCCCGTAATTCCCATTTTTTTTCTCTATTTTTTTCTTTCTTTAAAAAATGATTTTAATGACTTTAGTGACTTTAATAAAATCATTTATGTCAATTTCTATGAACTACAGTATGGTATTGATATTAATCAATCGATTTATTAAATGTGTAGGCCTATGTATTTTTATTTTGTATTCGTCTTTTTATTTACTTTATTTATAATATTCATTCAATAGGCATATTTATTTATGAATTTGTTTATTTATTTGATTTCATGTTATTTATTTTATTAATTTATTAATTAATTAAATAATTATTGATTGATTGATTGATTGATTGGATGCTTGATTGTTTGAACTAATTTTTACAACTGTGTATGCATGATTGTGGATAGTTTTAAAATATCTTATAATAAATTGGTCTTAAAAGTATCATTGAGTATATTTATTATACACAAGTTGATAAAAAATTGCATGATAAAATTATCCCACTGATCATCATTTATTTAATCGTCCATAGGGCAAATAAGAAATTGTCGTTTAGTTACAGCGTAAACTGTTATGCTCCAACTTACTCTTGGGTCCGGGGAGGTAAAAGATTTAGCGTAAATTACCTGCCAGTTACTAGCCTAGTAGCTTACCCCCGTTTGATACTCTCAACATTTTGGGTTACGCCTCAGTTACTAGCGAGGTAGCGCTATTCTTCAGCTACCCACCATTGGTGCACTCGGCCGCAAGTGTCACAATTAGGCATATTGGATTGGATAAAAGCTCTCGCTTGAAAAAAAGAAGAAGCACTTTCAATGCGGCTATTAGTTTTCCCATATACAAAACAGCAGATTTGTCAGAAAACTTTTGCAACTTTCAAGGTCTATCTAAATGATTACTGAACCAATATTAGGCATGTTTGTACTTATTTTAATGAATTTCTCATGGTGATTTCAAATATGGCAATGAAATTAAATAATTTTGACATATTTGAAACAATTTGTGACATTTTGGAATGTCGTCTGCAGACGCCTGTCGCGTGGAAAGTGTTAGTGATACGTATAATGACGTGCACTTCCATATAGTCTATATAAATACAATAAACCTATATGACACCTGTCGTATCTGCATACCTGAGAGCTACTTTATCAATATCTTAGACTATCAATGACATGAATTTATTAAAATTATAATATCATATTTCAATATAAGAGGATTTAATACAACACCATCAAGTAGAAACGCGTTCGTGTGTGTCCCACTAAATGTCAAATCAACCTCATTTGGAAATGCTAAAAGAGTGTAAACTGTAGAACTTATACGTTGTATAGAATTTATAAAAGGATATGGAATATGTATCCATTATTCAACAATGTAACAAAAATGGTGTCAACTTTTAACCATTTGAGCCCAAATTAGGTTTGATTGAAATGTATCGATGAGGTCATGAAAATAACCCGTTCTACGGGCCCGATCGACCTATTTTATTCATTTTTTTAAAGAACATTTTTAGAAATATTTTGATTTATTTTAAAAAAACCCGAAAATTGTTGGATTTCCCGATTTCTATAACCCCCCCCCCCCCCACAAAACAAGCAAATACGCCCGACCGACCGACCCTACCCGAGAACTCGGTTTGCCCGTAGTAGAACAGGGTTTTTCGTGGCCTGAACGCAATTACGAAACAATATGCCGAGAGCTTTTAAGGGTTTTAACAAGGAAAATCAATTTCTTAACTGCTTTAAGTTGTCCTTTTTTTAGAAACAAAACTCATAAAACATATATTGAAGGTTCTTTTTTCTTAATTTTTTTTTTTTTTAAAACTTCAAAAATAGTTTTTGAACATGTTGAACAAACACTGTTCTTTAAAAGAACTAGCGGGACGACCGTCCTTCGGACGGGCCTCGCTAGTAAGTAGGTCCGACCGGATAGAACACCTACAAAATGAAACAACACAAAAGTGTTGGAAAATTGATCACGAAATTGGCAAAAATACATTAATGAGTTGAAAAGAATGCATGTCTATTTTCTGACCTGAAATTGAACATGTTGAATGTCTCCCGCCATACAAATGAGTAAATCATAATGCAGGCCATCTGACGATTATTTATTTATTTATTTATTTATAACAATTTGGCTGAAGAGCCCCAGGGCAAACCCAATAGTGACTTAAGCACTAAATTAAAGGGATGATGCTTTCATGTCAAATTCAGGAAGCCGTTAGGCTATTAACACTTTCCACGCGGCTATTATATTTACCATACACAAAACAGATTTTTAAGAAACCTTTCACAATTTTGAAAGTCTATCTCAAGGATTACTGAACCAATACTAGGCATGTTTGTACTTATTTCAATGCATTTCATGTGGTGTTTCCAAATATGGTTATGATATTTAACAATTTTCACATTTTTGAAATATTTTGTGAAATTTTGGAATGTCGTCTGCAGCTGCCTGCTGCGTGGAAAGTGTTAAGAGAGCATTTGTTGTTAGAGGACAGAACAGTCCCTTTAAGGGGGGGGGGGGGGGGGGGGGGGGGGGGGGGGGGGTCTAGGTTGATTTGACCCAAATTTGGAAACACATTTTCTCAATATGATATGGTTGCCATGGTTACCATGCAAGGCCTCTGATTGGCTAAACACGGGAGCAAACGTAACTAGAAAACAAAATGTTGCATATACACCATACTTGGGTAGATGATGTATCGGTTGAGTGCGCATGAAACCATGGATCCGGATTTTTGATATGGTTGCCATGGCAACCGTGAACCGACCAATCAGGTAATTTTGCATCGTAATTCAAATTTGAAAACAGATATTAAAAATCGGGATCCATGGTTTCATAGCCCCTTGTGTGCTTAACATCTGGTCCAAATCCCATGGTTATATGAGCTTCCGTGTTTGAGTTACGTTTGCTCCCATATTGCAAGTTTGCGTGTTTTATAGTTTTGAGATATCGTGCAAAACGTATTGAAAAATATTAAAATTGGCGAGAAAAAAATAAGTTGACATTTGGGATAAAAATAAGTGTTCAGTTATGGAAGAGCATGAATTTAGACACATTTTGAGCCATTTTGGGACAAAATCGCAATTATATTAGCATTTTTATTGATTTTTAAAGATAAATTGTTTAAAAATAGCAGGGTGAGAAAAATAAAGAAATACATAAGAAATTACGTTGACCTTGAAATTTTGATGATTTATGATGTGCAATTATTTATTTCAATATTTTAATAAATAAATTCAATGTTACAATCATTTGATCCAAAAACAATTAAAACTGAAAACGCTAAAAAACGCAGGGTGAGCGTTTTTACATACAAAAGTATACAAAACACCACCGATTTTTTGAGACACCCGAAACTTAATTGACCATAACTTCAGAACCGAAAATCCAATTTACCTCAAACAAAAAGCATTTTAAAGCAGAGACTTAGCAGTTTTCTACTGTGCTAATATCTCATTTTTGTGCGAAGCACTGAATTTTAATATCTCACCAACCTAGACCCCCCCCCTTAACTTCTTTAAATGTTGGTTAATACATATATACAATGTACATTAAAGTTTCATTTCTATTTGCTGTATATATGGGCAGTTCCGCGGTGTAATAAAATAAATACATAAGCTTGCACTGACAGCTTGTTAACATTCTAAATCTTAAAAGCGATCTACCAGTCGTAATATTTTGTTAAATAACAACTTTTCGATTACTTAAAATTCGATGTATATTTACACCATACTGAATCGTGAGGAGAACACATAATGTTTATTTAAAGACTAACCGCTTTAAGGTCCAACGTGTTTGAAGCAACTTTCTTACTTAAAAACACGTAAGGTTAAGGTGGACTTAATGAATTTTGTGATTTTCTCAAACATTCAATATTTTTGGTCAAAATGGACGCCAAATTTCGATTCTCTGATCCATTTCCTTTCCAAAAATGTATACTTTTGTATGCATTTGATTAATAGTTCAATAATTACAGCACTCACAAAAAATAAAAATAAATAAATAAAAACTTTCCTTGAGTCCCCCTTAATTATTTGCATATATTTTGTTGTAGTTATTGTGCTTTGCGGAGATGGCTTATTACAATCTCTCTATTATTTCTGATAGAAACTGGTGTGAACAGATTGAGAAACTGTTAACGTTATTGTACGAACATAATATTTGTACATATTGTTACTCAAATTATATCTGATAGGGTGACATTATATGAAACCAAAAATCTACATATTTCGATATTTTCTGTTCCCACTCGAGTTTATACACACAGAAAAATCGCGACCTCGATATGTAAAAAAATAATATGTATAACGATGTTGTGTATATTTTCGACGAGTTTCTACACAACTTCGGTAGAATTGTTGTCCAACCAGTTTACCAGTTGGCATGTAGATATTAAAAATACACAATTAAACGCAAAGCGGAAATGTTACATAGTTTGTGTATTTTTTTACATATTAAAAAGGTAAAAGTGTCGAATTACATTCTTATAATGTACAAATCTTTCAAAAATACCACTTTGCGATGTAATTTTGCGCGCAAGATCGATCACACTTGAGCAAAATGGCGGACATGGCGGAGGCAGAAGAGCTGAAGCCCAAGTGGATAGAATTAATGAAGGCTTGGGGCCTCCAGTCTTTTGTTGAAGCATTCAAAGGTGAGTACCGGAGTTCTACGTCTTATTACTTGATTTTTTGTTTATATTTGGCTATTTGTAAGGAAGTGCACATGCATGTATGATGTAATGTAATACGGCTCGGACCTGGGGAAGCTTCTATGGTTACGCTATCCGTGCATGTATACTGCACTGCACTCCCGGGACTCATTGCGTGATTGCGGCACTGCATTCAGCCATTCAGCATATCAATGTACTATGGTCAGGGGCGTCGATACCTAATATTCATGTATTTAATTTTTAAATTATACCTAATAATCACGTATTTAACTTTTAAATTATACCTAATAATCATGTATTTAACTTTTAAATTATACCTAATATTCATGTATACCTAATATTCATGTATTTAATTTTTAAATTATACCTAATAATCACGTATTTAACTTTTAAATTATACCTAATAATCATGTATTTAACTTTTAAATTATACCTAATATTCATGTATTTAATTTTTAAATTATACCTAATAATCATGTATTTAACTTTTAAATTATACCTAATAATCATGTATTTAACTTACCTAACTGGTGAGGTAAAAGAACTACATAAAAAATTATGTTATTATTTTACCTAATATTTATGTATTTTACTTACCTAACTGCTAGGTATATTTTACATAATTACAAATTCGGTAGAATATACCTATTTGTTCGAGAGTTCGTATTGCACCTAACGTTATGTATTTTTTTTACATAACTTACGTATTTTTTTTTCTGTGTGTACTTTCTCCTAAATAATTAGATTTTTCTTGAATCATATTTGATCTTTATTTTACGCTGCGGCAAGAACCTGATTACAATGGCATTGACATAAATGGGAATGGAAAGTTACGGGAAATCATAAAGTCGACGATTAGCAATATGGGAATTCCACATATTAAGAAACTGAACAGATAATTGACCCTTACGATTGGGTTACGTTTTCAAATGACAACCATCTTCCCTAACTGAATAGTCCGCTCTGGACCCAATTCCGAATATAAACAATATTGTCAATTCTAAACTTTGTAACCGCGCAGACCTGAATTATATACATAAAATGTCTGACGCTTCGCGTCGTATGTTTTATAAGGAAGAAAATGTAACTGAATTTTCCCTCCCAGAATGCAACGCAAGATTAATTAGTCATCCATATTCAACATATCCTACACTTCAATTTCGACGCGCTTCATGTATCAGCAATTAAAATATCAGACCATCAACTAAAAACTGATATATATATATATCTACTATGCATTCATCTTGTTCATGGAATTTCACACTCAAAATCCATTTCCCTATACCAGTGGGACCATCTAAGACAGTGACAAAGTAGCCTGACTGTAATTTTTGACAAGAATTAAGCATGAGCTGGAAATAAATAGGGACCTTCATCTATGACTATATTGAATAAAAAATTTACTGCTGTTTACTGTTTTTTTATGATTGTGGAAGATTAGCTGATTGGTGCTGTTTAAAATTAAAGACTTTATAAGGAGTGAACTAGACACAAAACGATTGATGAACGGGCTCTTCAAAATGATAAAAATAATAAAACCCATCAAATTCTACAATCATTTTGATGTTCCATGGACCAAAAAAAGCATTTCTCTTTCTGATTACACCACAATTATACCACATTAGACCAACCTATGTACTTATTGAAGCTGTAGTCTGCTTTATAAGTAGTACACTGTGCTCCACTGGTCCATAGAGGGCGGTGACACCTTATTGCCTCAGGTGGTGCTAGTAGTGGGCTAGGACCTCAGACATACATTGATAGGATGATGGATGAAATAGCAATGCTTATCCAATAACCTCAGTTAGCTATTGATTGCTAACAACCACTAAAATATTCGACAAGATTAAAGAAAGAAAGAAAGACGAAGATTACAATAACGATTGAAGTGGTCCTTTAGAGAACGATTAGTAGAGTCATAATCTTGGATTCCGTGACCATTTTCTTCCTACCTTTGTTTTTATTGGTGGATTTGTCAACTAGAACCATACGAACAATATGAGATATTGTTTTTCAAAATTGGAGCAAGTTTAAATTTTGACCCCATTGCAAAGGTCAAAAACCTTTTTACGTTTTACCCGATAACTCGTTAACCAAACATCAGTAGTGCAAACTATACTTTTTCGGAATCCCTGTACTCAGCCGAGCAATTTGGTATGCTTTTTAGCTTAATTGAAGCCATTTGAATTTTCGGGCACCTGTATGGCGGCCATTTTAGAAAGTGCGCTATAAAAGAACGTTCCCGTCACTTTTGAGAGGGACATGGGAACTAATATTCTTTTAAAATAGTTTTAGTTGACAAATTCACCAAGAAACAAAAGTAGGACGAAAATGGTCACGGAATGCAAGATTACGACTCTACTAGATCTACTGAAGTTGGAAATCTTGTTAAGCTTAAATTGATACCTGACCTGGAACCTATTGTTGTCGTGGTATAAAGACCCAATCCAATTAACCATTCAGGATTTTGTTATCCTTAAGCAAAATATAGAACCAGAATGATCACATTATACCTTTAAAAACATACACATAGAGGTAGCACGATTTTCCATGGACAATACATCGCATCAGCAAACTAGTGTTCTCCTCCTTCATATCAACAATAAAACCATTATAATACCATAGCGCGAGCGGCCAAGGTTTCACAAACACAAATACCCCACTGCTTGTTAATGCATTTCCGTCAATTTATTTTCAGGACCTTGGTCGTGAATGAAAAAAAAAGGATATAAATTCCCAGTTTGTCCATTAGGTGTATATGTATCTTGTTATTCATAGAAAGGCAAGGGGTTTTAAGGTTCATTTTCACGCGGCTATTAGGTTTACCATACAAAACAAATTTGTCAGAAACCTCTCCCAAATTTCATTTTAAGGCCTATTTTAAGGATTACTGAACCGATATTAGGCATTTTTATACTTCTTTCAATGCATTTATCATGGTTATTCCAAATATGATAATGACATTCAATAATTGGGACATTTTTGAAACATTTTGTGAAATTTCGGAATGTCGTCTGCAGACGCCTGCCGCGTGGAAAGTGTTAGGGTACGTATACGACGCAGACACGTGGAATGGATTTTGCTCGTACGTCCGTGAGCTTCGATTAAATACGATTGAATATCTTTATAAAAATAGACACCATAATAATATGTAAACCTAACACCTTAATCAAAAATGTATTAAGCCAGTCCAATATTCGACGGAAATCATATCTGACGCGAATACTTTTTTTTAAAGGTATGAGTATATTAACGACAAATTTATTTTAGAATTGGTTTGTCTGGAGAGCTGGTTGTGGTTTGCATTCAGATACTCTGTAATGACATGAATGACTATGATTGGGCGTGTAATAATGTGGAATGGTATTACTAACTCACTAAGGGACGCACCATTAGATACTCAGAGAAGGGGGGGGGGGCATTGAAGTTTTCTAAAAAAACCAAACTTTGCTCACTATCCATGAATAAACAAACAACTTTGCCCACCAACAAGGAGTTGACCCACTGCTGAGTAAAAAAAAACTGACTCGCCCAACTCAATGTAAAACAGTAAAACCTAAAAAAAACCACTTTGCCGCCTTAGCAAAAAAACCAAAAAAACCTTGCCGCTTTGGTGGCGACAAAAAAAAAAGGTTGCAGACTTCGGCAGCGACAAAAAAAATCCGCCCGACCCAACTTCCATGCCCCCACCCCCTCAAAATCAAAGGGTGCGTCCCTAACTGAATATGCATTCACAACTCTTTGAGATTGTTTTAAAGATGTGAATCGGGCGATGGTAACAACATCTAAACAAAAATATTATGCATTGATGGCTTGAAATTTAACGTTAAAAAGAATGATACAATTTCGTATTTATGTTGCGTAGTATGACTAAGTGGCAACCAAGTAGGTGTCAAGGTTTTGTTTTGATTTCCGTCTGAGATGATAAAAGCCATTAATCTGATAGAAGCCCTGAATAATTTATTTCAGCGAGTGTGAACCTTCACGATTGATCGAGGTTGTGCTGCGAGATTTGAGTATAAATATAAAATCTGATATGATTGCATTACATTCAGGTAACATGGGACTTTATGACCTGTTACGTTGAGGTGATCATGAGGTTCAATTCAAGGCTTGCTTTGGTTATTTAACGTTTTCTTGAGATTGTTAGCCAAATCGATAAGTAATATCTTACCCTAAAATAAAACACCACAATACTCACAAATTACCGAAAGATCAACGACAATAGAAATGCAAGGGGTTTTAAGGTTCATTTTCACGCGCGTATATGTTTGATTTGGTATTTGATATGCAAGAAAAATCGGCTTAGTTTGCAGGTCACTAAGTTTTCGAATGACTATGATTGGGCGTGTAACAATGTCCAATGGTATTACTAACTCACTAACTGAGTAACTGAATATGCATTCACAACTCTTTGAGTTTGTTTTAAAGATGTGAATCGGGCGATGGAAACAACATCTAAACAAAAATATTATGCATTGATGGCTTGAAATTTAACGTTAAAAAGGAACGATACAATTTCGTATTTATGTTGCGTAGTATGACTAAGTGGCAACCAAGTAGGTGTCAAGGTTTTGTTTTGATTTCCGTCTGAGATGATAAAAGCCATTAATCTGATAGAAGCCCTGAATAATTTATTTCAGCGAGTGTGAACCTTCACGATTGATCAAGGTTGTGCTGCGAGATTTGAGTATAAATATAAACATCTGATATGATTGCAATACATGGGATTGTAAGACCTGTTACGTTGAGGTGAACATGCGGTTCAATTCATGGTTTGCTTTGGTTATCTAACGTTTTCTTGAGATTATTAGCCAAATCGATAAGTAATATCTTACCCTAAAATAAAACACCACAATACTCACAAATTACCGAAAGATCAACGACAATAGAAATGCAAGGGGTTTTAAGGTTCATTTTCACGCGCGTATATGTTTGATTTGGTATTTGATATGCAAGAAAAATCGGCTTAGTTTGCAGGTCACTAAGTTTTCGAATGACTATGATTGGACGTGTAACAATGTCCAATGGTATTACTAACTCACTAACTGAGTAACTGAATATGCATTCACAACTTTTTGAGTTTGTTTTAAAGATGTGAATCGGGCGATGGAAACAACATATAAACAAAATTATTATGCATTGATGGCTTGAAATTTAACGTTAAAAAGGAACGATACAATTGCGTATTTATGTTGCGTAGTATGACTAAGTGGCGCGCAAGTAGGTGTCAAGGTTTTGTTTTGATTTCCGTCTGAGATGATAAAAGCCATTAATCTGATAGAAGCCCTGAATAATTTATTTGTGCGAGTGTGAACCTTCACGATTGATCGAGGTTGTGCTGCGAGATTTGAGTGTAAATATAAAAATCTGATATGATTGCATTACATGGGATTTGTTAAGACCTGTTACGTTGAGGTGAACATGCGGTTCAATTCAAGGCTTGCTTTATGGTTATCTAACGTTTTCTTGAGATTGTTAGCCAAATCGATGAATAATATCTCACCCTAAAAAAAACCCGTTATGATTAAGTACGTAGCAAAACCACATATTGGTCAAGAGAGGGATTAAGTCTCACTTTTTATTACATTCACAAAAAGAGACAATACTCATGACATCAGTGTTAATAGGCACTTTTGTACATGGAGGCATAGCATCCCATATTTCATCATAAATCCTACTTTTTTTTGGTAAAACGGGGAATAGTTGCAATTCTATGCATAATGCAAATGCTCTTCCTGTGCTGCACGCTTAGGGTGGAAAGAAGTATTGTTTTTCCCGATTAGCAATAAATGTATTAACATGTCTCCAATGAACTTCAGAATAGAATTACAATTCTTTGAAAACAAAACTTCTTGAGCAACTATTTTGTTGTTAATGAGATTCCAATTCCGAAGCTACTGAGCAGTATCTCGCATCCGCACCCCTTTGGCACGCGTAACACTTTCCATGCGTCAGGTGTCTGCAGACGACATTTCAAAATTTCACAAAATATTTCAAAAATGTCAAATTTATTGAACTTCAGTACCATATTTGGAATCACCATGAGAAATGCATTGAAATAAGTACAAACATGCCTAGTATTGGTTCAGTAATCCTTTAGATAGACATTGAAAATTTGGGAAAGGTTTCTGAAAAATCTGTTTTGTATAATAGTAAAACTAATACATAGCCACGTGGAAAGTGTTAACACTTTTAAAAATGCTTCTTCAAATGGCAATTTATTGAGAACGACTGCTTTTTATCACTATGATTACCATGATTACTAATATCAAGGCTGAAAGATCTTCGTTAAAATCGTGACATTCTCGGCGGGTATATTTGGGTAGCGGAAGCGGTTAATAATTGCCTTGTCACGAAGCTAATCGTTATTGAATACATCACACCTGAGATGGTTTAATTGGTATGCGGCGTGACAATGGTAACATCTGGGAGAATTGCGAAACAAGGGGTTAACACTTTCCACGCGGCTATTAGTTTAACCATTATACAAAACAGACTTTTCAGAAATCTTTCCCAATTTTCAAAGTCTATATCTCAAGGATTACTAAATCAATACTAGGCATGTTTGTACTTATTCCAAGGCATTTCTCATGGTGATTCCAAACATGGTAATGAAATTCAACAATGTTGACATTTTTGAAACATTTTGTGACATTTTGTGACATTCTGGAATGTCGTCTTCAGACGCCTGTCGTGTGGAAAGTGATAATGCGCGGGTGGTAAATGGACCACCATATTATACTAGAAAGATAATACGTTGAGTTTGCTAGTTATGACCTGTAAAGCGTTAGATATGATCAAATATCTGTAAAAGATAATTCTATAGCATCGAGCGACCATAAATGAAAATGGCAAACATCGCCCGTTGGAAAAAAAACCACCCATATTTGTAGATTCCTACATCAGAAATGTATCAACTCTTGGAGCATAATGGTAGAAACATCTTCAAAGGACAATTACTACAGACATTCGAAATAACCTGCAGTAGATATCACTGGTAAAGAAGCAATCTTCTTGCAGAGTGCTCAATGCGATGCGGAGCGAAATATAAGTTAAACCATTTGGAACGGTAGTTGCTACTCAGAGTTTCACGCTTGTGTGATCATCAGACAACTCAGTAGATATTATATACATGTATATGATTTGAGCTTCCTACGAACATTGAATCGACAACAAAGAGAATGTCAGCACGTGCAAAAGGAAATTAAACTGTAACCTTTTTAGTTTTCTTCATGAGTAAATTGACGATAATTAATCATGATAAAAGATCACTACAACATGACAAAGCAATTACTTTAGCGTAATTGTAGTTCGCTAGAGGAAAAGTGACGCATACTCCAGGATTCGAGCGTATTCATTTCGCCGTTTGGCCACAATATATATAGTTTGATCACTTCCAAATTTATCTCTCCGCGCGCAAAGGTAATCCAAGCAAACGCAAGCAATTATGGCCACACGCACGCGGTTTTTGCAGCACGCACATGTCACGCATTGCAAAAGACAGTACGCTTGTTGTCTTCAGAGCGCCCGTGTTCTTCTGTATTCATTCGCTGCTGTAAGAATTAAGGTTTCGCCAATTTGGAACTGATCAAACTATAGTGTATTTAAACCAAGTGAAATATTCGAGAAAAATACTCTAAATAATATAAATGACCACCACATCTTATAGTCATGCTAAAGTGTTAATGCATTGCATGCCCGGTTAATGACGCCACCTTATTTCTGCAAGACATTTAGCGCGTACACAGGTAATTAATGTATGCATGCCACAGTAGGCCTATGTGTATAAACCAAGGGAAATGTTCCAGAAAAAACCTCTAAATAATATACATGACCACCACATCTTATAGCCATGCAAAAGTCATGCATTGCATGCCCGGTTAATGACGCCACCTTATTTCTGCAAGACAATTAGCGCGTACACAGGTAATTACTGTATGCTAGTAGTATTAATTCAGTCTTTTATTCAGAATCTTGGTATGAGCGGCGAGCAGTACCGTTGATCCTTCAAGTTTAAATGCATTAAGACACACTTCAAAGATCCCAAGAGACCGGCATTCTCCGACGGCTTCCCATGAGGGACCGTATTTAGGAAGATCGGGCATTAGCAAATCAACAACTGTCTTGCTAGTTGAGCGCAGAGGGGAAATGGAAATGGTTTTACAATTGGTTGATGTCGTCGAACGTTGTACTTACAATTAAAACTATAAGATCAAACATTAACCATGTTTAACGCACTTTATCTTTGTAGTTTGTTTGTTTTGGTTGCTTGTTTTACACGGTCGGCCCGTGCGCGGAGACACGCTTGGATCATGTTGGGACCAGAATCAAGCAAAATGCTCAAGCCAGGCTAAAATTGATAGCCTCGTTTTGGATTGCAGAGGTATGTTTTATTCACTCTTATACAACCAGGTATTTGTTTGAGTGCGCCAAACATCTTTAGGGAAAATACGCACAAATTACCAAAAGATCAACGACTGCCTGTCTTCATAGTGGGCGAAATTTGAAAAATTGCGACGAACCGACGTTGTACCGACGTTGTAAATCACTTTGTTGCGGATTGAAATCGCTGGATGTATTACCGCACAAAAAGAATCTAAGGTGGGTCTTCGAAATCAATACAGATCTGAGGTACTAGCGTTTCATCAAGACGTTGTTGGTTGTGCTAGTGTGTGCGTGTGAGCGCCCTCTAACAAATAGTCTAATACAACGCCTTTCCTCAGAAAATCTTTTTGTTACGTTTTTTGATTGTTTTACGGAAGATTTATCCCGGACATATCGCGCTTGCTGATTGGTTGATAATGATTTATCGGGCGACGTCATCGATATCGAGTGCTATATTAAAACGTTGTCGTCAACAGAATAGGGCGGAGCAATCGTGAGTTACGATGACAACATTGTTTGATCAACACATAATGCTTAGGGCTGATATCCAAACTCTCAGCGGTGTTACACCGGTATTACACCGATGTTATACCGGTATTACACCGATATTTGTATAGAATATCGGTGTAATACCGGTATAACATCGGTGTAATACCGGTATAACATCGGTGTAATACCGGTGTAACACCGCTGAGAGTTTGGATATCAGCCCTTACACAATTATAAGCAGTCGGCGGTCGACGGGTCGGCTTTCGGCCTCCCGGCATTCGACAGGTTATTATGCGAGGTGTCTTTGACAAAGACTACTGAGGTACTAGAAAGCGTACATGACTCTTGCGTATACAATAGAACGTGCATGTCGCCTGTTTAAAGCTGGTTCGTTAGTTAATCGGCCTCTTCCAATACAGGGATGTGAAAAATTAATCGTATCATTATTTCAACATCAGTGCTCGATTATTATGATGAATCTGTAAACAACATAAATTTAGTAGCGCAACCAAATTTTACAAGTAGTAGTAAGAGTGCAACTCGACTGGCGTTTATTGCCATAGGTAACATTAATCACAAACGCGTTCCACCCTCTAAAGGGCGCGTAAAGAGCGGAATCAAGGGTCGCTTACACACGTTGACAACTACCGATGAGTTGTAATTCGGCTGTCTTGCCACTTCATTTAATATTTACACGACCGAGTAATCCGGTATTGATTAAGTGCATTAATTCCGGTCAAAATATGACCCATTTATCAGTGTATATGATTGCATGATTATGAAATTTTACCTTGTATTATTATGATATTGAGATATCTTTGTAATTGGTTTTAGATTACCTTATATTGCGAATAAGGCGAAGGTGCGATACTAATGCGCTGTAGAGTAAAAGTATCATTTGTGAAAGATTTGTGTACAATGATGCCAGAGTAATATTGTTTTCTAACGTGACAAATTGCGTTATCATCTTCATATATCAATACAAGACACAGGTACCATTTGTCACCTATTGTTACATCTTTATAGATACGATTGATCAAACTATTCTTTAGGGAGCACATCAAAACTCGACCGCCCGGCAACCGCCGGTTCCGTGCAGTTCCGTGAGGTTGCAACCGATTTCTATTGTTCTAAACAATGATATGCGGTCCAACCGGGCGGAACCGCCCGTTGCCTCGCGGTCGAGTTTTGATTTGCTCCCTTAATACTCTTTGGGTATGTTTTATGACTTCCCGTCGTAAGTGCCAAGCGATTTAGGATTTAGGTGTTAAAATAGCTGTGAGATGGGAGCATCGGCGTGTGGGTACTGGGTAGATCATGTCATTTCACTCGCTGTTAATTGTTTATTTCCTTTAAGAATTGTTTGTACTTATCTCGGTCTCGGTCCAAACAACTTACAAGTACATTTTACTCTTGGAGACATTTATATAGACATCAATATCACTAGCCCCGACCACAACCTGATGAAGGGCCTTGGACACGGGTCCCAATAATTTACTGATCTACCATATGAATGATGGTATGCACATGGAGTCGAATATGTTCGTATACAGGAGTGTGGACAATTGAACAAGGATTATTGTTTCACATGATAATAGATATCACATGATTAGATACCGTATATTAAAACACTCAACTACTGGTTTCCCGCCTCTGATTTGATAGCATATACAATGGATGTAATAATATAGCGATCTTGTCGAAAACTTGTTTAGATTTCACAGACGACAGTAATACTAGAGGCGAAGTCTGTGCTGTATTTCTATGATTTCTACGCTAACTCCATACAACTATAGGATAGTCCCGAATGTCCCAATCTTACGATGTTGTGGATACTCCCTTAACACTTTCCACGCGGCAGGCGTCTGCAGACGACTTTCCAAAAGTTCACAAAATGTTTCAAAAATGTCAACATTATTGCATTTCGTTACCATATGTGACCCGTTACGTCAAAATGGACATGTTGGAGGCCAGAGTCAATTCTGAGTTATTGGTATGATTTGAAAGAGAACATTTTAAGCTTTGAAATGATACCTTGTCGAATGTAATCGGACTTTGTAATCACAAGATATGAATTGAAGAAGTATATTTTTGTCTATTATTTTCTTTATGTTTCACCAAATATATTGCCCTCTATCTCACAACTGTGTTTGCCGACAACATGTCCTTTTTTACGCTTTTTGAAATCGCTGCCATGAGAAATTCATTGAAATAAGTACAAACATGCCTTGTTTTGACTCAGTAATCCTTGAGATAGACTTTGAAAGTTGGGAGAGGTTTCTGAGAAATCTGTTTTGTATGGTAAAACGCGTGGAAAGTGTAATCATGTTAATGACTTAAAGCGCAATCAGATTACCAGATATCAAACAGTGCTTGCTCAATAAATTATAAAACCCTCTTTGAATTCAGTCAAATGACAGTTTGGATATAAAGTCCAATAAACACATCAGTACACCTTGTTGCAACTACATTTTTCACTAATTACAAATGTATCAGGAGTTATTAGCTGTGAATAAATACTACATTTTACATGCGATGCCGATAGCAGAAATGAGCTGCAATGACGGCAATCGTGTTATAACGTGTCGATCCCAATGGAATCACATGGAATGGAACATACGCCAAGTTGTCTACTATATTGGTATGGCATTGCAAGTGCTGTTGTCCCATCCGAAATGTAGATATTTGGATTTCGGCAACGTCAAGAATGCTCAAAGGATTGAGCGAATGCCATTCATTTTTTTTTTGCCAGTTTATAGACGCCGTCATATGTTGCGTGAAAGCAGGAGGAGATTTACCACTAGCGACAAGAAATCATACCAGATGCGAGGTGAAATTCAACCGTCTATGCGAAATCGTAACGTACGAGGTGTCTTCAAAAGAGCACATTATTTTGTGACCCATCACACCAAAACAGACCAGTTGTCTCCAGAAATCAAAAATAAGATTTAATAAGATTTAAAATTCTTTGTCTTTAAAGTAACACCTTACTTACTGAAATTGAACATGAAATAATAATGTTAAGCAGCTCGAAAGGTTATAAATTCTTTTCATTTTCTTTTGTTGCTATTTCCTGGAAATGAGGTTTTCAGATAACTGGTATGATTTGATGTGGTGGGTCACATTCAGGAAATCTACCTCAAGATTTCAATGAAACCAAGATTGCCGGGAAGAATGTATATAAAATCTCAAAAGATGATACAGCGATTAGTTGTAGGCGAGCCCTCAGAAGAAAAAAAACTGAATTGTTTTGCAACGTTAACGTCATGCATTAAAATCACCAGGTCACTTTGAGAGAATAACTAAGGGAAATGATAATTGTATGATTGCTTATTAAACCGTGTAATTAGTAAATGGAGTGGCGTAGATGGTCGTCGTTAGTGTGCAGTGTAGGTAAGGGCAGGTAATCCTACAAGCTAGTTTATACTTAACATGTGGCATATACTAGTAATAAAGTGTACTGTTCGTGAACAAACGGTCTCTTTAAGGTTACATTGGGCTTTGATTAACAACCCAAAATAATCTGTGTGATCTCCCACATGCATATGAAATATTGTTTTCCATTAGAATCCGAACTTTCAGTAAAAACTGCAAAGGGCATCTTGTGATAATGATATTATTCGACCGTTTAGGCCCAACAAAGTTATATTGCCCTCAGCGACCGACCCTACAATCTCAACCTTTAGGGTCGCAATTTTATTGTTCAAGATTTATTTTACCCAAATTGTCAAAATATAACTATTTTCCTCTTGAAATGAATAAGTTTGCTTGAATAAATAATGTTTAAACTATTATTACACTAGAAACATTGGTAACATTGACATGACATTTACCGATTTTGTCATGAAATGATCCACGACAGCCACGGTCTGTCAGTAATCCAGTCTTCTGCAGCGACTGTAAAAGAAGACTAGTTTGCCATCAGAAGTTGTATTGTTATCTCCCTGAATAATTAGCGCTGTAGCGAATCAGCGTGCTGTTTCTGTTTCGCGCGGTTATTTCGGCTTATCAGGGAGGGGTCGCTCTGTATGATTCATTCTGTTTCTGGCTTCACACGGGTCAGTCACACTGCTTTAAACGCCATAGCGACTAACCAGCTTCAGTTTTCTTCAGTTACTCAGCTTCAGTTTTATTTGATCATCTTTCCGGACTTTCTATCAAGTTTATTCAACGGTAGAGTACTCTCATTTAATAACTTTCAATTCATCAATAAATCATATTCCATTGGGGGATTTCTGGACAATTTATTACGCATCTGGCAGTATTTTCTTTGGAATTTTTCATTTTCCGTTTGGATTGGTTTTCGTCTAGTCGCTATGGCCCGCGGGAGGAAACGTAAGGCGTTGGAACCGCCACCACACCGTCCTTTTCCGGCTCCCGCAGCAGCACGTCAAACTAGGGCTCAGGCACGCCATCTTTCTGAGGCCCTGTCCCAGTCAGAGTCCGGGGGAAACTCCGCAAGAAACCAGGCATCGAATCCAGGGGCAGAAGGTTCGTCCCGCCCTACGTCGAATCGGGCAGAAGGTACGTCCCGCCCGCCATCGGATCGGGCAGAAGGTTCGTCCCGCCCGCAACCACCGATCACAACAAGTACTACCAGTAACCAAACCAGAGGCCGCGTCTCTAACAACGGTCGCCAGTCGCCAGCAGCGTCGGCGGCAAGTGGTATGAACAACGCAAGAAATCGTCGGGGGCAAAGGTCGACAGCAGTAACAAGTCCTGGATCTGTACAAAATGGCCGGACGTACGCAGAGGCAGTGGCGAGCCAACCAAACTACCATGATGTTTCTCGAGGATTGGCAACAACCAATACGGTGAATGGCGGCCAGGCGGAGGGTGAGAACGTTGTACAAATACACGATCTTGTTAATGATGATACTAGTTTTCCGAATAATAATACACGTGTCAATAACAATGAGGATGCTAATATCAATCATGACGTAGCTAATTACACTCGTAATAATAATGCCATCAATAATGTCAATGTTGCAAATGGTCAAGTCCAATCTGTTCTCGGTAATAGTAGTAATACCACTAATCAGTCTAGTTTCAACCCTCTAGTGCAGGGCCAATTCATGCCGTTAGGCCTCAATAGGCCTAATAGTAATGGTAACGCTAATTTTCTCGCTCAGCCAACAGTACCTGTTGGAGGTATAGCACAACAACAACAACCCTCTGGCGTTGGAATTCCCCAACAACAACAACAGCAACAGGGAAATAATATGGTTAATATAGATCATAATATCCAACAACAAATACAGCAAGCTCGTAATCTAGTGGGTGGGGCCAATGTCATTAATCTAAACAGTAGTAGTATGTCTGCTGGCGTTAGCCAGCAGGCCTTAACCTCAGTTTGCAATCCTCTAGGTGAAAGTGTGTCACAACAAATTAAAGATAAGATAAGAAATGGGGAGTTTATTGATTTTTACTGCCTGATTGAGAAGGAGGGTGATATTCAGGACTCATCTGATAGAGAGCTGGGTTTAAATGAGTTTGGCCAAGTAGTAATTCGGGATAAACAACAGACAAAAAAGTTCATGTCTATTAATACATGGACTAGCGCTTTTTTGATTTTTTCGGCCATCTACCTCAGAGCGCATCCGAACCGTATCCAAGAGATCCTTAAATACGGTCAGTTGGTTCGTACCGCGGCAGCTCGCTTTGGTGCGGGCTGGCGTGAATATGACAGGCAGTTCAGGCTCCGCCAAATGGCGGCTCCTGAGCGCTTATGGTCTACCATAGATAGTGAACTATGGTCACTGTATGTGGCGGTACCAGCAACAGGTTTCAATCCTAGGCAGACATATAATAATAATAATTTTCGTCAATATCAATCAGCGCCTTCCTCGTCCACAACAAGCTCTCAATCCACAAAACAACACGCTTCGAGCGGAGCCAAATCGACTCAAAATCTCCTGTGCTTCGATTTCAATAAAGGGAAAGGGATTTGTAGGCGTCAAGTTTGCAAATTCAAGCATGCATGTCAACTCTGTGGAAAAGGGGGTGGTCACGGGGCCTACAATTGTAGGACAAAAGGTGCCCCAGGTGGTGCCAAAAACAAATTTGAGCAGGTGTGAACAGGTGCATTCAGGGCCTTCAACACACATTAATACTATAGATATGCCTTCAACACACACTAATACTATAGATAAGCCTTTAACACATATTAATGATATTGATAATTGCCTCTGTTGTTTGTACGTATCCCCAGTTAAATTTGTTGAGTTGGAACCATGGTTGGATAGGTACCATAAACACAATTCTGCTGCTGCCGCGAAACTTAGAGGGGGTTTTCGGGAGGGTTTCAAGTTAGGTTATTCGGGGATTCGGGAGCACAGGATGGCTATTAATCTTAAATCAGCCCTCAAGGATCCTGCTACTGTGTTACAGAAAATTGCGAAGGAAGTTAAATTGGGTCGGATCGCAGGCCCTTTTGATTATAAACCTTTTCCAAATTTGATTGTTTCTCCGGTAGGTTTGGTACCAAAAGCGGAGGTTGGGAAATTTAGGTTGATACATCATCTTTCATTTCCAGAGGGGGGGTCTATCAATGATGGAATAGATAAGGATAATTGTAAAGTCAAATACGCAAATTTTGACGATGCAGTTAGCCTGGTGGTCAGGGCAGGAAAGGGGGCACTCATGGCTAAAGCAGACATCGAGTCTGCATTCAGGCTGCTACCAATTCACCCTGATGACTTTCAACTTTTGGGCATTTGTGTTCAGAACAAATTTTATGTTGACAAGGCTCTGCCGATGGGGGCGTCTTGCTCTCCTGCATATTTTGAAATGTTTTCGACATTTTTAGAATGGATTGTCAAGTGGGTATCGGGGTCAGACTTCATTGTCCATTATATGGATGACTATTTTCTGGTAGCGGGTAGTTCAGACACTCTTTCTTGTCAACAACTGGTTGATTGCTTTACGAGAGTCTGTGCAAAATTAGGGGTACCTTTGGCCGCGGACAAATCTGCGGGGCCCGATACAGTTCTAACTTTTTTAGGCTTAGAAATTGACTCTATTAATCAGGTAGTTTCTATTCCAGATCTGAAACTTGCATCAATTATAGACAAGGTCAAAGGGGCTATTAGGTCATCACATTTGTCTTTAAAGGGTCTTCAATCTTTAGTAGGTTCCCTGTCCTTTGTGTGTAGGGCTATAGCTCCGGGTAGGGCATTTCTACGGCGCTTAATTGATCTGACAATTGGTGTTTCTAGGCCATATCAGAAAATTAAACTTTCAAGTGGGGCTATGAGTGACCTATCATTGTGGTTGCTGTTTTTGCGAAGTTTTAACGGGCGGGCCATTATTCCCGAACAATTTTGGAGGGAAGATGCAGACTTACAATTATTCACTGATGCTAGTGGGAGCATTGGATTTGGTGGGTACTTCCAGGGGAAGTGGTTCCAAGGCAGGTGGCCCTCTGTCATAATAGCTTCTAAAATGTCAATTGCATGGTTAGATTTTTTTCCAATAGTGGTTGCCATAGTACTCTGGGGGGATTTACTTATTGGGAAGCGCATCATTATCAGATCAGATAACGAAGCGGTAGTTGCAATAATTAATAAGCAGACTTCAAGGTGCCCAGCGATAATGAAACTTGTGCGTTTTTTCGTCTTACAATGCCTAAAGTACAATATTATTTTCTGCTCGCCACATCCCAGGTATACATAATAATATTGCTGATGCCTTATCACGCTTTCAGGTGTCACGATTCGCGAAGTTGGCTCCAAATGCGGAAACAACCGGGAGAACAGTACCAGGTTTTCTGTGGGAGCTATAGAATCGGAAGCGCAACGCCTGCTGGAAGCGTCTTTAGCCAAGAGCTCTCATGCAACTTATAATAGGGCATGCAATAGTTTTGAGAAATTTCGGTCTAATTTGGGGATTCAGGGTGTTTGGCCTTGTCCCCCTAAACACATAATTTCATTTATAGCGCAATTATCTCTGGAGGGAAAGGCAGCTTCAACTATAGATACATACGTATCAGCATTAGGTTATGTTCATAAGATTAATGGGTGGGGAGATCCCACTGATAATTTCCTTGTCAGAAAATTGAGGGAAGGGTCGAGACGCCAAAATAAACAGTCGGACAGTAGGCGTCCTATTACTATTGCCATTCTCCAGCAAATTTCTTTGGTGCTTCCTGATCTTTGTAAATCAAGTTATGAATCTCAACTATTCAGGACTGCCTTTTTGCTAGCCTTTTTTGGATTTTTAAGGGTGGGTGAATTTACCACCACTTCAAAAAATGGGAACTGGTCTGACATACTTTTGCCTAGCGATGTCAGCTTTAACGAGGACATGTCCTTAATTAAAGTTGTAATAAGATCCTCGAAAACAGATCAGCGAGGGGTGGGTGCTCTGTTACAAATTGGTAGAAGTCACATCCCAGAGGTGTGCCCAGTCAGAGCTTTATCAGTGTATTTAGATATGAGACCGGCGTGTCAAGGTCCTCTATTTGTTCACTTTGGGGGTCAGTCATTGACCAGATATCAGTTTGGGGGTTTGCTAAAAAAGGGTTTGCAAGCGGTAGGGCTCCCCCCGAATGATTTTAATACTCATAGTTTTAGGATAGGGGCAGCAACAGCTGCAGCTGTAGGTGGCATCTCTTTGGGACAAATACAAGAAATGGGTCGGTGGCGCTCTTCAGCTGTTAACTCGTACATTAGGCCACTAAGAACTATTGTTCCAAGTTCTTGGGGTCAATAAATAAATAAAATTAATATCACTGTCACAGTATGTTTAATCGCCGGCAAGGGTGGGCATATAGCAGGTACAACTAATGAAATAATAATAATAATAGTATTTGTTAAATTAAATGGGGATGTGATTATAAGAAAATGGTTGGTTTTTGTGCATACGTTCTTTCGGCTATATTACAATCTCTTTTTAATTAATGCAAATCATTAAGTGAAGTGCATACAAACTTTGGCATAGGATTGATGTGATGCCATGATATGGATATTTCAATCGTCCGCCGTACCGACATGCGGGTGTGCTTTGTATAATACACAGGCTATAATTGAAAGCAAATTTGTTTCACCAATATATCCGCCAATATGTGTGCTTCAGCAATTTGTACTTTAATATTCTAATAAGGGTTTGGTTTATTTTTTCTCTCGTTTTGCCTTGGTTAAATATAATTTTGTTTAATACAGGGCCTAATCGTACGTGGATTTTAGGCGATAGTATCGTTCATTGGTCAGGCATCGGGAATTCTCAACTGTTTGGCAGATCTCAGGTCACCTGGTTCGGGCATAGGGGGGCTCATTTGTCTCAAATACTGGGGAAGCTTCGCATGCATCTGAGAAAAAATCCGTATCCTTCCATTTTGGTTATTCACGCAGGAACTAATGATGTTTTTGAGTATAAGACTAAGGCTATGCGTAAGGTAATTTCATCAACACTTTGGGGCATCCGTAACTTGCTTCCAAACACTACAATAATCTGGTCAGAAATACTTCCACGTCTGTATTATTATGGTCAACGCAGATCTGGCGCAGGTCGGCGAATTGCAGGTTTTATAAACGCGCAGGCTCGTGGCCACATATATGCCATGGATAACGCCTTTATTGTTAGCCATGCAGCAGTACTTCCTCCTGCTCAGTTTGTGCTTTTTAGAAGAGATGGGCTTCATCTGAGCGATGATGGGTGCATCATCTTCAGGATGAATCTGGCAGAGGCCCTTGTCTACTTCAAGGCCAATCTGGGCAGCAAGGCCTTCCCTCCTCGTGCTTAAAGGGGGCGGTGTCTTTTGGGGCAAACAAACTCCTTCATTAAGGAGTTTGATGGGCATTGTGATTGGGGGGAATTCAATTTCCCACTTTCGCAAATGTCAGGTTTACCGATTGTTGCATGGTAACAATGGGAGCGATAGCCGAATAATATTATATTACATGTAAAAAAAGTAAATTAACAATTATTAAAGGATTAATGTGATCATGAAAAAATCAGGTACTTTAAAAGTAATATAAGTGTATGGCAAACAAAATGTTTTGTCAAATGAGGAGGTGATTAATTATCCACCTTAAATGCAAATAAGTTAAATTAAATGTATGGCAAACAAAATGGTATGCCAAATGATAGGTGATAAAATGTCCACCTTTATGCAAATCACGGAAATGTAGTGTATGGTAAACGAAATGTTATATCAAATCAGAAGGTGATAAAATGTCCATCTTTATGCAAATCGGTTTAGTTTGTGTATGAGAAACAAAATGTTATATCAAATAAATGATGTTCATCTTAATGTAAATCTGGTAAATGAAATGTATGCCAAACAAATATTATGGCAAAGGATAGGTGTTAAAGGTGCCAAATATATGGGAGAAGCATCATCCGCCGTACCGACATGCGGGTGAGCTATGTATAGACACAAGCTATAAATGACCAATCTCGGATTCACCTTTATAAACGCAAATATGTGCATTTCATCAATGGCGGTTCGTACAAAATAAAACCCGTGTGTAGCAAGAAGCTACCATTACCTCATACATCTTCGTGTTGACTCCCTCAAACTTTGTGGTGGCAATCCAGTCTTCTGCAGCGACTGTAAAAGAAGACTAGTTTGCCATCAGAAGTTGTATTGTTATCTCCCTGAATAATTAGCGCTGTAGCGAATCAGCGTGCTGTTTCTGTTTCGCGCGGTTATTTCGGCTTATCAGGGAGGGGTCGCTCTGTATGATTCATTCTGTTTCTGGCTTCACACGGGTCAGTCACACTGCTTTAAACGCCCACCCAACCCACCCTTGGAAAAAAGGGTATGTGGGACGTTCTGCCTCGGGCTTACTTTTAGGTGGTGCCCTTGATTTAAGAAGTCAAGTTTGTGGACAGGGTATGGGTGAACACGGTGTTTTTCTCTTCCTTGGCAATCTGATTCCCGGGGTAGGCTAGCTTGGTTAAGGTGGTTACGTATACGTAATCTTGCATTTATCTGGGTCTTGGGCTTGCTTTGTAGGTGGTGTCCTTAATTCAAGAAGTCAAGTTTGTGGACGGGTAGGGGTGGCTCATGAGCTCTTCTTCCTGGCAATCTGATATCCTAAGTAAGACCAGCACAGGCAGTTAGGGGCATTGTGATTGGGGGGAATTCAATTTCCCACTTTCGCAAATGTCAGGTTTACCGATTGTTGCATGGTAACAATGGGAGCGATAGCCGAATAATATTATATTACATGTAAAAAAAGTAAATTAACAATTATTAAAGGATTAATGTGATCATGAAAAAATCAGGTACTTTAAAAGTAATATAAGTGTATGGCAAACAAAATGTTTTGTCAAATGAGGAGGTGATTAATTATCCACCTTAAATGCAAATAAGTTAAATTAAATGTATGGCAAACAAAATGGTATGCCAAATGATAGGTGATAAAATGTCCACCTTTATGCAAATCACGGAAATGTAGTGTATGGTAAACGAAATGTTATATCAAATCAGAAGGTGATAAAATGTCCATCTTTATGCAAATCGGTTTAGTTTGTGTATGAGAAACAAAATGTTATATCAAATAAATGATGTTCATCTTAATGTAAATCTGGTAAATGAAATGTATGCCAAACAAATATTATGGCAAAGGATAGGTGTTAAAGGTGCCAAATATATGGGAGAAGCATCATCCGCCGTACCGACATGCGGGTGAGCTATGTATAGACACAAGCTATAAATGACCAATCTCGGATTCACCTTTATAAACGCAAATATGTGCATTTCATCAATGGCGGTTCGTACAAAATAAAACCCGTGTGTAGCAAGAAGCTACCATTACCTCATACATCTTCGTGTTGACTCCCTCAAACTTTGTGGTGGCAATACTTTACAGGAAAAAATAAAAAAATAAAATCGACCGACCGACCCAACATCAAGAGCTTTGGCAATGCAAACATTTATTTTTGGCCTTGTAAATTTCAATCAACTTTGATTCAGATTCACAATATCCTAAAGCAGATTTCTACACGAAATTTTGAAATCAATTTCGTCTAGGCTTCTTGTTCGTTTCTTTCTCAATACGTTTTATATGATTTTTATATATGATTTATAACCCATTCATTTGTTTCATAATTCGTTTGTAGACCATTCTATATCACAACACCCTTTTGCCTCGTGCGCCGTTCCTCAATTCCACGAAATACACGTTATATATTCAATTTGGAGGAAACAACAAGAAGTGTAAGTTATAAGCTTGAAAAAACACGTGCGTTTGTAAATCAAAATGTGATCATTTCATGTTTCGCTATTAGTTTGTAGATCATTTTATATCACAACATCCTTTTGCCTCGTGCGCTGCTCCTAAATTCCACGAAATACACGTTATTAGGCCTATATCCAATTTGGAGGAAACAACAAGAAGCGTAAGTTACATGCGAGAAAAAAACACGTGCGTTTGTAAATCAAAATTTGATCATTTCATGTTTCATTATTAGTTTGTAGATCATTTTATATCACAACACGCTTTTGCCTCGTGCGCTGTTCGTCAATTCCACGAAATACATGTATGTTATATACGGTATTCAATTTGGAGGAAAAAACAAGAAGCGTAAGTTATGAGCTTTAAACAACACGTGCGCTTGTAAATCAAAATTTGATCCATTTCATCTCGATACATTTTTTTCATATCTAAAAGATTTCTGTCGAAACCCCATAAAATCGGGCATGAATTATCCAAAGGTAAATACATAATGTTGCAGTATTAAAAAAAATATACAGGCCTACCACGATAAGAAATCACAGCGTCTTAAGGGGGAGGGGGGGTAGGGGGTGGGGGTAGGGGGCTGGGGTGGTTAACTCAATAAATATGAAATTTATCAAGCGCTGTAACTTTTGATCTGGTGCAATTGCGGCAATTTGTACAAAACAAACTGATTTTTGCTACGTTGTCCGTCCACAAATTGTTAAACCAAAAAGTCATTTTTTGGTCAAAATTCAAATAATCAGCATTTTTAGTGACCACAAATGGATTCTAGTGACTCATTTGCTTTCCTCCAAAAAATGTATACTTTTATATACATCACATTAATACTTCAAAAATTACAGCGTTTGATAAATTCCATTTATTTTTGGGTAAGCATCCCCCTTAATATGCTTAACATGCTTAAAAATAGCGAGTCAGAACTTCAGAAGAAAAAAATGTCGTTAGACGCAGTGTGGACTTGGTATGGATTCCTAGTTCCAATATAGTTTTGATATGTACGCATGCCATATCGTCTGTCGGTGTTCACGCGCTAGTTTTTATTATACGCGTTCGCAGCGATGAAAATCGAACGCGAATCGCCGCAGCCGTTGTTCAACGACACGAGGATTAGACTATAATGGCGACCAGGTCTGGTGTCTCTGATTTGTTTCTATCGTTACTACACCGACACTTTCAAATAATACTTTTTATTCAAAATATCATGACACCTCCATAATGTCGTATTCTATATAGTGGTTGTGGTTTTTGATATCAACAGGCAATTTGATTGGTTTTTGCTGATTTTCAGCCGAATATACTATGAAACGATAATGTATAGTTTGGGGCTGGGTTTAATTCATTCAAATAATAATACCTTCATTCAGTGCGTATAGTCATTGCGTTAAGATGTTCACGCTTGCCCTATACAAAGTTGCCGGCTTATGCGTTGTGCGTATAACGCAGCGATGCCATGCAACTGGAAGTATTACCCATAATCCCTTGCGAATGTATATATTGCAAAGTATTTGTAGTGGTAATACCAAAAAGACAATTTTTTTAAACCAAATATGATGGATCTTTGAATCAATGATAATCAGTAAATGAGTCAAGATATAAGATAAACTGTCTAGTCACAATTAATAGATATTATTGTGGTGATTTTCCTAATTTATTGTAATTAAGAAATTGGGCTGATTAACTATTCTTATTCGTTTATCTGAAAAAGTACAGGATCATTTTTTTTCCTCAGAGAATTTTTTAGATAATTGTATGATCTTTCATATTACCAAGTTTGAGCATGTCGCAAACAAAAATAACGAATCGATCCATTTTAGTTTGTTGTCTACTCATAGACCCTCACATCAAAATAACGAGTTTAAAATGAGCCACTGAACCCCGAGAACGACAATAAAATCTATCATTATATTATACAAAATGTTTCATCCATATTAAAAAATAGGTCTGGGTCTAATTTGTGTGCTACAGTTCTCTTAGCCTTATGAAAAGCGGGTTCCTGTAGAGGACTAACCAAAAATATCTCATTGCACTATGGGTAATACTTTCCAGTTCATGAATGCTTCCTGAATGGGAAATCGGTTCGGCCCATGCTAGTGAACTGCGCTTAGGCCTAAAAAAAAAAGAGGTTTGATTGGCGTAACCCGACCGACCCTAAATACATCGCCGACCCTGAATATTTTTTATTATTTTGAGGGGAAAAAAATAAAATATATATATATATATATATTTATAAAAATTGAACAAAGTATTAAAGTTTTTGACTGTTTGCTTTCATTTTCGGCTATTTTAAGTCCCCATCGAAATGATATATTGTTGAACACAACGATACATTTTTGCCCGGCAATTAAATACGCTAGATACTTCATTTGTGTGTACTGCTGTCTTTTAAGTGTTCAAAAGTAGGTGATTTAAAATTTAAAAAATTATTAAAAAAAAAAAAAAAATCCCGACCGACCTACCCTATTTGTTTTGGTCATGTTACGCCAATCAAACCTCTTTTTTTTTAGGCCTTATATGTGCGTACCAGTAAAGGACGGCATTTGATTGGGTCGCACGTATCGCATATATTCATGAGGTTTTGAATAAACAATAATTTAGAATGAGAATAAAATATTGTTCGTAGCTGTTTTGCGTCGTCATGTATGGCCGCCTGCGTCGACCGTACACGACTCCATGGTACAGCCCATTTGAGACCATCGTATATTATCATGATTAAAGCAAAACAGCTACGAACTCTATTTCATTCTCTAAATTAACGAGTGAACTGCACGTAATGCCCATAAGATATGTTCGGTGATTAAACACATCAAATTCTATCACACATACTGAAGATATAGGTGAAATGATACATCACAAGTGACTACACTTTTCTTTCGTCTGCGTGGTTTATTTCACTCGTGCGTTCAGCAACGCCCGAGTGAAACAAACACTCAGGATATGTAAGTAGAGTTACCTTGATAAGCACTCAGACGTGCAGAACGCAAATTGTAGATTGGTGATGCATATTATACGCTGAAACATGAATTAATCCCTTTAAACCAAGGATTTGAACGCCATTTCATAAAATAGACAATGCAAATAAGGACATAATTTAATTGTTTTAACAATTTCATTCAAACTATTTTCAAAAGCCTTAACACTGAAATGATCAAATCAAAATATAAGTCAAGTTCCTTTCAATAGTTTGAAAAGTCGACGTAAACAGCATATGTTCGATCATCCCAAAACAACACACTGCGGCTGCGTCGCGTAGCGCGTATACACACTATCCGCGTGGTGTGGTTCGATCGGCGTGCTGGTTTCCCATAGCAGTGTGATTGATCTCAAATAAACAACGATTTTTGCGAGTGTACTTTAAGGTATGGGGAGTTGTTGAAATACTATTTTGCATGGTCATTTTAAATATTGACCACAGGTTTTTGTCTATATCTTGTGGCTAACAAACTTTTCTGTGTTTGTATTGATTCAATACGGATTACAATATGTGTACAGACCTGATGCATAATGCGCATATTGTACGCATACGCAATTAACCTTTTAAGAATCCAAAGCCCCGTCCATTTGAATATCATGAATAGCGTTCTAAAGTAAAGTAATTCATATTGAATACTTAGTTAACCCCCTGGGGTCTACCTGTCTATCTTACAGTGGTTCTGATTGGTTTATCACAAGATGTACTCATATGAATAGCCAATTCAAATGCAGCTTGTAAAATGTTTCACTCCCATCTTTATCAGGGATACAATTATTCTAACAATGTCTCTCATTGGCGCAATAGATGATGTATCTATCTTTCTGATCAATCGGCCGGTAGTTCTCAGGGGGTTAAGAATCCAAAGCCCCGTTCATTTGAATATCATGAATAGCGTTCCAAAGTAAAGTAATTCATATTGAATTCTTAATTAAGGCTTTTAACAATATTGGTCATCGTCAATTCCCGCTCGAATAAACTGCGCATGCGTTGTATCGTCTGCGGTGTAAGTGATCTGTGATATTGATCTTTGATATTGCAATTTCATAGATAACAATCTATATTATACAGATTTTTAACAATGATAACTTACAAACCATCAAAACAGCAGATTAAGATTGTATTTTATTGCCAAATTTGGCTTCAATGTCGTGGCTTACGAACGTAATTACAGTTGACACCAGTCAACCTTGCCCTGCTTCTTGACACATTCCTCGCGGCTATTAGTTTTAGCATACAAAACAGATGTTTCTGAAACCTTTCCCAACTTTAAAGGTCTATCTCAAGGATTACAGAACCAACACTAGGCATGTTTGTACTTATTTTAATGTATTCCTCAAGGTGATTCCAAATATGGTTATGAAATTCAATAATTATGACATTTTTGAAACATTTTGTGAAATTTTGGAATGTCGTCTGCAGACGCCCGCCGCGTGGAAAGTGTTAAAAAACGTCATTGACAATTTGACACAAGACTGCATATCATACACACCGGTATTACATCAACCTTGGAATTAAGTAGAGTCCTACTTATTCCAAGCATCAACCTATAAATAAATTATAATTTTGGGCAACAAAATAGGCCTAAGGAAGCAGTTCCATTTATACGCGATAAATTTATCGCGACTGTACCGGGGCCTGATATGTTTTGGATCCGATGTTTTTCAAGTTGATACGCGATAAAATAGACATCAGGCCCCGATAAAATAGCCATTGGGGCCCGATACGAGGCCTCTGCCATACCCTGGGGTATGTCTAGCAAATAGAGCGGGACATTGTTTAGCAAATACACGAGGATAATACAATTTACCCTAAACATCCAAACCCCGCGCCAAGATGTCGCCATGATCAATAAATAACCCGAAGCTCTATTTACATACCGACCACTTATCTTTCGTTATATTTAAACAAGCGGTAATACGCTACTCGATAAATAATCCTTTGCTACTCGCAACTGTATGCGCTAAAAATCTCATCGGGGCCTGATAAAAAACTCATCGGGGCCCGGAACATTCTCGCAATTTTTATCGCGTACAAATGGAACTGCTCCCTAAGTCACCTTTCAAATGGAAAAGCTGTTGCAGGAATCGAACTCAAGTTTATGACCAGTTGTGTCCATTTCTGCTAAATATTATCAATACAAGACGACGGAAAAAACCCTGTTTTTTACAAAATTGTAAAAATTTGGAGAATTATTTAATGATTTATGAAATGTTCAAAACAATTCGAAACATTTCAAAAAATTACGGGTCTGTAGAACAGGGTTTTTTTGTCGCCAAATGGATAAATCTTAAGGGATCACGTCAAAACTCGGTTCCGCCCGGTTCTCACAAAACGTGTCGTCTGTTATAATATACACACATAATGAGGTCAAATAGTTACACTCTGGTGAACACGACCGGTTGATGTGCCTCATCACACGCGTGAGCAATAACATCTTGAAGTAATGGGCTCAGTTGTCAACCAGTACAATACAGCTATTGATTTTCGCTGGGGTTGGCTTTTTCAATCTGTTTATAGCTCAATTAACTTTTTAAAATCAATACCGAAAGTCTAAAAATGTTTTTTTTTAAAGAACGATTATAGAGAGAGCTATTATGACCGCAAAGTAACAGATTGATCCGGTTACAGCATTAAGTCAACCGGCAGTTGTTCAGTGTTGCATGCGCGAATATTCATATACCAGTAAAACATTTGACCTGAAAGAACCGGGCGGAACCGCCCGTAACCGGCGGTCAACGGGCGGTCGAGTTTTGACGTCTTCCCTAAGTACTGGAAAGCTTTACAGTATTTCTGGGTTACATCTACCAGTTAACTTTTAGAAATGCAAGAATAAACAGAGTATATTGCCTGTCTATACCATCAAACTTGACTAAGGTTTAACCTAGTTTAAACGTGTTTTATTCTCATAACAAGAGCTGTAATGTTTTTACAATGGAAACATATGCCGTTGACTGTTAGTGTCATCAACCCGCAAATGGAAACAGGCAATGTATTTAAAATCGGCTTTTTTACCCATAAAATAAATACCTAATTTATTGATAACCACGGGTTGTGTCAATACCAAAATATATCTTGTGAAATGTTTCTATAAAATAATTTTTTTATTGCGGAAATTTCATAATCGAAGTTCCCAGGTCATTATTTTTAGATTGGTGTAAAAATAAAATGCTGGTAAAATGCCGCAAAACATCGTTAACAAAACAGTCTATAACATTTTTGTGTACACCACTACAGCTGTATTATTATTATATGCATGCGCATTATGAATAATTATAACGTTATACGCATTGACTTATAAAGTGTCATAGACAATGATTCTCTGCTGACTGAGAAACATGAAACTTTCGTATGAATTATAATGCAACCTACAGGTTCAAACGGTGATAATAATAGTCGCATGTATCCGCTCATTCTTTAATAATAATAATAATACCGAACATTTATAATGCGCGCAAATCTGCCAAAGCACTCATGACGCATTGAGCAATTAAACAAAAGAAACACTGAAACCAGAGCAGAGAACATTATACATACAAATAATGCATACAAAAAGCAACAATTATACAATGCAATCAATCGCGTTGGTAAAGTACCGTAATTGTACACCATTATGAAATAATCACTGGAACACCCAGCGACTTGTGCAATTTAATCATGGAAATTACGCCCGATATCACTCGATTCCCCATTCGAGCCGCTCGTCGTGGTTATGAAAATAATATTCAATTTAAGGAAATTGCAATTCGACATTGGTGTCGGTTTTGACACTCTATGGTCTTCGCGCCCATTGATAAAATGTGCTCAATCGCTTTAAAAGAGGCCCACACACTCGTTTTTTTATCTATGAATAATTGACACTCGGAATCATCTGTAGCCTGTTTATAAGTGCATCTTGGTGAAAATAGTATATTAAATTACAAACAGTTTGGAATGTATGGTTAGCATAGGGGAAAACAATACGTTCGCACACATTATTCCTCGATAGTTGCCTGATTATTGTATTGTAACCCGATTTTGCTGAAACACTTCCATGAACATTGGGCTATTCCATTTGGAATCCACACCCCCCGTATCGGAAACATTACCTTAATCTTCCCCACAGGGAGTGTGAATTTCAAATGGGTTACCTGCATGGGTGACTCCATTTGAAATATAAACTCCCAGTGTTTTTTTTCTTCAACTGGACTAATAAAAGTCCATTAAACGACGATGCTGAAATATTGACGCGAAAATAAGACATAAATACTTTATATGGCAAAATATATAGGAGACGTTTAAAAAAAAGATTTTTTTCTTCTTCTTGTACCTTTTGAGGGTTAACTCCAAAATGCGCAAATGATTCATATGAATGTGAAATCAGCTATCAACAATTTGTGAAATTGATCAGCGCTAGAATTTCTGATCTTTCAGAAATGCACACATCATTCATAACATTGTGATCAAATGCCGTCACTAACCAAATCCAAGGTAATTTTACGTTTCATTAAAATGAAATTTGATCCATCAAGTAGATTGCTGTTGCTGCTTTAGCGTAAAGTCAATGGTAAATGACTGTATCGTATCGCGCAGAAATCATTTTATAGCAATGCTAGAGTTATCAATGAAATTATAAGCGGACATTGCGTAGGTGGGTATCTTTGTAAAAGGGTTTACACAATTGGATGGCTCTTATTTATAAAGCGTATGAACAGGCAATCTCCGATTATCATTCAAAATGGCAATTTCAAAATATTGGTTAGCCCGGAGAATTTTGATATTGCGAGATGGAAATGATGATTTTCTTTGTTGATATTCTTGAAGTTACAAGTAATTTATATTACAATAAAGCCCTTATTCAAGCAAATAGAGACCTAGAACCGACATCATCATCAAGAATTGACCTAGACGGGGTCTCCGCGTCCCTCTATATGGCCGCCATCTTTAAAAATGGCGGACCAAATCGAGGGACTGGGAAAAGAACATGGGGAAAAAGTGTGCGGTTTCTCGTGGAATTTCACGAGTAATTAGCATGAATATGCAAACGAATACCGAGCATATACATTTGTGCCCACCAAAACAGAAATACCACCCGATCGCTACGCCGCGCCACGGAAGGCAAATCGTGCGATCTACCGCGTCATGCGGTGTACAACGCTGCGTGAAACCACCGGCGCACTGTGGCGCGATGGTGCGTGAAGTAGCTCATGTTTATTCACGAATTTATCAGCGTACACTTTCGGGATTCACATTTTGAGCACACTTGTAGGGGCCGAGTGAAAATAGGGAAGACATGAAGGATACAGTGTAGAATTGACCTGTCCCCACGACGCTCAGGTGTTTCTATTTATTGGTGATTGCCCCAGTTTTTTTCTATTTTTTAACCCCGGCATAGTTTATTTACATAATTATACACGCTTGGGAAATTATTATTGATGATTTCCTAAAGTAATTTGTATCACAATGAACCCCCTCTATACAAGCCAACACAGTCAAGGAATAATGATATTCACAAAAACACTGCCCGGTCTACTTAGGTGTTCCTATTATCTGTATTCGTCCTACTTTTATCGATATTTTAACCCGGTAAATTTCAGTATCATCAACACTCTTTGGGTTTTGATGATTTCCGAGTCGTTAACAATTTCCACGCGACTACTGGTTTTACCATACAAAATATATTTTTCAGAAACCTTTCCCAAATTTCAACGTCTATCCAAAGGATTACTGAACCAAACACTAGGTATGTTTGTACTTATTTTAATGCATTTCTCATTGTGAATACAGATATGGTAATTACATTCAATAAATCTGGACATTTTTGAAACATTTTGTGACATTTTGCAGTGTCGTCTGCAGACGCTTGCCGCGTGAAGAGTGTTAATGTACATAATTTGTCTTGTCCTTATATCTAAGCCAACCAAAAACTAGAACCCACACAGTCACGTATGGATCGCCGAGCATACTCAGGTGTTTCTATTAATTGGTATTTGCTCCAATTCTGTCAATATTTGCATTAACTAGATTTCACAGAGATGATGTTTTGATGATTTCCTTGTCGTTAATGTAATGTATTTAATGATAAAATCCTCCTCGAAGCCAAAAGGGACCGAGAACTTTCACCGTCGCGATCGAAACACCTCTGTTATTGGTATTTGCCCCAGTTTTGTCGATCCCCGGTAGATTTTCACTCACAGACACACCTGGGATGGTGTTCAGATGATTCCCTTTCTGTTAATGCTTAACACTTTCCACGCGGCTATCAGTTTTACCATTATACAAAACAGATTTTTCAGAAACCTTTCCCAATTTTCATGGATTACTGAACCAATACTGGGCATGTTTGTACTTATGTCAATGCATTTCTCATGGTGATTCCAAATATGGTAATAAAATTCAATAATTTTGACATTTTTGAAACATTTTGTGAAATTTTGGAATGTCGTCTGCAGCCGCCTGCCGCATGGAAAATGATATGATTGGTCTTGCATTAAAAAGTCATTTAAGCTATTGGAAGGGGAACTGATACAGTCACCTATACTCGGGTGTCTTTGTTGTTATTTAGTGCCCCAGTTTTGTCGACGTTTTAATCCCAGCAAATTTCATTTACGTAAACAAAGTCTCTAGGACGATTCTATTTCACCTCCCGAGATAAAAAAAAACCACTAGCATTTTTGGAAAGATGGAACTGGTCACAGGTCACTAATAAGTATATCAAATAAGGTGGGGCCGTTTCAAAAAATCCTTAAAATCGTGATACGTGTCTCTATTTTAAATAGAAGTTGTCAAAAAAACATAACAATGTTGGTATCATATTAAAGGCAATGAAGGAAATATGTTTCTTTTAATGAAAACCCAATTTAACTTGTGGTGTACCTCAAGGATCATTACTCGAACCATTGTTATTTATGATTTATATGAACGATATTTGCAACACATCAAACATACTCTCGTTTATGATATTTGCGGATGAAACCACCGAGTTCTTTATCGTTATAATGATTGGGCAATGCTGTGTGAAACTTTAAATCCTGGACTCCGTTAAGTATCTAAGTGGTTCATAGGCAAACAAATTATCACTCAAAGCTAAAAAGAGAAATCTGTTTGTGCTTTAGAACATCACATCAAACAAGGAATGTAGATGATTGTCAAGATATTTATCAACATGGATTTAATCTCATGCGTATACGTGAACAGGTTAAGCAAATCATTTAATTGATGAACATCATATCTGGACAAAACAGAAAATTATATTCTAGAAACATTGCGTTCCGAACAAAATGAAGCAGTTTTTACCAAAGCAAGCGATATATCAGATTTGTGATACCCAAAGTATAATATATTTTGGAGTTAAGCCTCTATCTAATGAATATCAAAATAAACTACTTGCAAAAAAGAGCATATCGAATAGTTCTTGCTTAAGTACATCTAAGCTGCTTGAAAGAAAATAACACACTTAATAATGTATACATATTATCTAGCAGGGATAGAGGAACGATATTGCAATAATTGTATGTATGGCATGACAATGAACTGAATGAATAACAATTGTGGGGGATTTTCATAGCTTCCATACAATACCTCCATTTTCTTTAATTAGGTCACTACGGCCTTTACACTTTTGACCATCCTACATCGCATTTGACTTTAGGGCAATCGATATACTTTTGTACGGAACACGAGGCTTGAATGACATCACCGATCCAATGGAAGGAACTCTATATGCCCTCACACAACCGATGGCAATATCGGCTGGTGTGCCATCAAGTCTCACATTACACGGAATTGATTTTGTTGACACCATCAGAATATAAACAAGATAATTCATTAAATAGTTTTCGCATATTTTCAAAACATATAAATAGGGGAGCACATCAAAACTCGACCGCGCGGCAACCGCCGGTTCCGCCCGGTCGCCTGGACCGCATATCATTGTTTAGAACAATAGAAACTGGCTGCAACTGCACGGAACCCCACGGAACCGGCGATTGCCGGGCGGTCGAGTTTCGATGTGCTCCCTAAGCAACCAAACAAACAAAAAACACTAAAACTAACAAACAGACACCCCAACATACAATGAAATAAACGAATGGGAAAACAATCGTCCCAAGTTCCCAACCAATATGTTCTATTTTCAGGTATGACGTCATACTACGGAGTCTGATGCGAGAAGCACAACTGCGAATCTCTTTAAGTTCATTTATTATTTAAGAACCTTGTAATTTTACCCTGATTGGGCTCCGTATTTTCTAACAGGGTGTCATGACTTTAGATAAACTGATACCATGTGATATTTAACTTGTAATCTTTGTGCAAAATATCGTTTATAGACTATAAAATAAAAATAAAACTCACCTCTTGAATCACATGAATGTCTAGTTTTACATTTCCCGTTTTAAAGTGAGTGTGGTGTTTTTATAGTATATATGTAGGGTCATACCTTTTCTTAATTGTAATATGAGGACCCCTTTGGAAATAAGTTTCTTTTAGCTTAAAGGGTTATCCTTGGCATGTTATAATTTTAAATGTTTTACTGTATAAATGTATGTATATTTGTAGTTCTAATAGAGTTTATATTTGTATTTCGTGCAATCCTATTTTTTGTATAATGTGATAATATGCTGAATAAAATAAAATAAAATAAAATCATAGGTCAGGTTGTGTTGTGATGTATAATATGATTGCGTATGACCTGCTTGTTTTATACCACCCTGGATGTTAAGCAGTATCAAAGAAGAAGAAAAGAAGAAGTCGTCCTCTCAAAAATTAAACCCAAGTTTGCAATTCTCTTCCACCAAAAATGGTCAATATGAGTTTGAAATTATGTTATAACATGTGAGATTCGAGCTTTGTCTCCAGTTACATCATGATTGTTATCAGCTTGATTAAGCTTTGGCATAATGATATAGCTATTGACTTATCATCATACAATACATCCTCCATCGATTGATGGTAGAATCAATTACGCGTACGACCATATTTGACGTAAAACACGCGTAAAGACGTATTACACGTCATGCATGTATATATCAAGAACCAATGACAAATGGTAATATGACCTGGCTATAGTATTTACCAATGTAATCGCTTTTACTTTCCCACCCGTACATACCTCTACTACCTGATATTAAAGGGTTCAACAAAAGAAAGTATACCACTTTGTTTATGTCATTTTGAGTAATTTTTAATTTGTTGTTGACCGAACAAGCTAGATAGGCATTTAGATGAATCTTTTAGGCATAATTTGATACCAAATTTTCCCCCTAACAACAAAGATAAATCATGATTAGCACCATTTAAAGGAAAATATCCCATTTTCAAAAGTCGCATTTCCAATACACAGCACGAGAAGATTTGGTTAATCTGTCCATGTTCTACCCATCCATAACATTCCTTTACGTTCAAATCCTTCACCCATGCATCAGTTTACATTTGAATTAGCCCGCGCATTGAGGGATATGCGCGGTGATCAGTACGGGATAAATACGGCATATGGGTGTGTTAACAATTGGCCCTTTCTTCTCGTGCTGTGTATTGGAAATGCGACTTTTGAAAATGGGATATTTTCCTTTAAATGGTGCTATTCATGGTTTATCTTTGTTGTTAGGGGCAAATGTGGTATCAAATGATGCCTAAAGGATTCATCTAATTGCCTATCTAGCCTGTTTGGACAAAAACAAATTGAAAGTTACTCAAAATGACATAAACAAAGTGGTATACTTTCTTTTGTTGAACCCTTTATAATTCGATCTTCAACTAAGAATTCTTCAACTAAGAATTCTTAGGGCGCTTTGTAAAGAATGTGCTGTCATTGTAAGCTCACGACTTTAGCCCTGTCTGTAAGCATTGTTAACACTTTCTACGCGGCTGTTATCAGTTTTACCATATACAAAACAGATTTTCAGAAACATTTCTCAACTGTCAAGGTCTATCTCAAGGATTACAGAACCAATACTAGGCATGTTTGTACATATTTCAATGCATATATCATGGTGGTTCCAAATATGGTAAAGAAATTAAATATTGTTGACATTTTTCTAAACAGTTTGTGAAGTTTTAGAATGTCTGCAGCGCCTGTCGCTTGGAAAGTGTTAAGGTAATTTTCTGCACCTGGCGCAACAATATAAAAGCGCCTGCGTGTGACTTTTGTAGTCGGCTCACAGCAACGTGGCCAAAGAGCATGAGATAAAAAGGCCATAAGTGGAGAATCTTGTTTTTCTTTAATTTCCTCGTCTTACCGTGATGTAACAAAGGGCATCGGATTGACGCGCTCAATCTGTATAATGTCAATATCAGTACGTAAATGCTTCTCCGAAACTCGTCTGGAACACTCTAATGCATCTTTTTTTGTTTACAGTATTTATTTAGGTTTGGGCCACCGGCCACCAGCTTTTGAAACCGATGTAAAGTCTTGGCTCATAAAAGAACCTTGAAATGCAATGGCGTTACTTCTGATACATACACAAGTTTGTTTCAAGCTAAATCTTTATAAGTATATGAGAAATTTATGTATCAAAACTATTATACCTAGATTAGCACGGAGTACCGCATATATATGTAACCAGTCAGCTCCGGAAGAGAGCCCGTTTCAATTGAGGGCGCATGCATCTGACGGGTGTGCGTCACTGCACCCTGGTAACGCGTACCCGTCAATTTGTGCAATAAATATTGCATACAAATTAACAACTTAACAAATTGAGGGCAGCCTAGGTAACAGAATTCCTCGCGGCAGCTAGTCCGATGGTTTTATATCACTCTTGACCCCAACATGTCGAAATTACGCCTTTTTTGAGCCTATATACCGCGGTGAGATTACCATTTCCTAGGTAAGTTTATGGCATTTTAATGATTTGTTAGGGTAAGTGTGAAACTTTACGTAAAATATAAGTCTTGTGGTACTATAGTGATAAATATCTTAACATTATCTCAGAGATATGAGACTTATCTTATGGTTGAAAATCGTCAAATAGGATTTTTTTTTCAATCTTGAAAATTACTGTGACGGGAGGCTGTCCCCTTTGAAACGTAGTGTCCCGTTCCCAAACCCGCCCTCTATTAAAAGTCCCGTTCCCAAGCCCATCCACAATTGAAATATTGAACTTATTCGTCACCCAGTGGAAGACTGACCTGCTCCTTATTGTCAGGCTTAATGGGCTATCCTGGTATGTCAGTGTTGGTGTCAGAGTGTCTGCCATCCTGGATGACAATGTGGTGAAATGTTTGTTATTAATGTTGTTGTGTAATTTATTGTACTTTGTGAAGTTGTTTTCTTCTATTATTGTGATTATATTTATGCTTACGATGCCTAATAAAAAATAAAAAAACCAGACGGACTCCCGTCACTTGATGCCACCGCCGTGAAAAATTGACGGCAGATATGCGTCACTCAATATCACGCCCTCAATCCGAACGCGCTCCCGGCCGTTCCGGAGCAGACTGCCCGGACGTTAAACCTATCACCACTTAAACCATGAGACCCAACCTACATGATTAATTTACACGTACGCACATTTTGAAGGGATACTCGTACGCTTACATTAATACTATAATGAAAATAAAACGAGATTTAAATATGAACTGTTGCCCCGCTCATAGTCACCAAACTATCAGAAGTAAGAACAAAATCATCTCATCACTGATATACATAGATAGCCAAAGTGCTATTTCTATTAATACAGTGCGCGTTGGTTTCATACAGACAGCCTTGCTGTACTCAAGTGGTAATGGAAGAGAACTTCAAGTAGAATTACAGAGGCCACAGGGAACACACTCAATAGTGAACATGAACTTGCATGCGCCTTTGATTACAACCGACAGACAGTATAGATGCAGAAAATCCATATCGAAACTTTTGTATTTTAAATTGAATTCATGGATATCTCGGTGTAAGTTCATCAGGATTGCTCAGTAATTATAATAAGAAATTGTTTTTTTCATCTTGACAAATCCAAAATTAGTTGAAGTATAATAATAAAACAAATTATTATACTCACTTGTGACAGTTTCTTGCTACACTGAGCACTTCATCAAACTATTTGACGTCAGCTCTCATCACAGGCTTTTTATCCTGCTGACCACCGGAAGTAGAGAGCGGTCTTGATGAGATTAACTGAAGGCCAAGGTTATCGACAAGGACTATTTGTTATTTAGACACGACAGAAGGACTATGTATCATTTAGACCCGGTGTAACTTGTTTCGTGCATACCGGCCTAACGTCTACCGAAGATATGTTTCCTTCATTTGTTAGCTGCCATACCTGTATATGAAGCAATCTGAATAGTTTCATCTACATCTTAATTCAGTCCGATCAAATTCGTCAATATTTAGGGAGCACTGGAAAACTAGTATGTATGGCTCTTACGTATAAGTGATTTGTACGTAAGACTGATACGATAGTCGCCAAAGTTGTATGGAATCAATGTTAAGAACTTACATTTGAAATGTTGAAAGAGTGTCTTAAATTAGAACTTTTCTCTTAAAGAGAAGTTCATTGTTCTGTATTTTTGCTGTATTAACGATTACAGTGGTCGAGTATGGTGAGTGTGAAATTACTTTCAAATTCACCAGCAAAATGTAAGAATCGATCCATTTTAATTTGCACTCTAGGTTCATATAGCTGTGACAGGTGATCATTTCTCATGATAAAATCAACAATAATTATTTGTTTCTTTCGACCTAGTGGGAAGTCAGGTATAGCCTAAGTACCATTTTTTTTCAATTTAGTAGTAGCCGTGAGTTACTTAAAGGAGGTGTCCCGCAAGCATACAATTATGCATTATATGTTAGAAACATAATTATCCCCCTAACAACAACGATAAACCATGATTAGCACCATTTAAAGGAAAATATCCCATTTTCAAAAGTCGCATTTCCAATACACAGCACGAGAAGAAAGGGCCAATTGTTAATACACCCCTATGCCGTATTTATCCCGAACTGATCACCGCGCATATCCCTCAATTCGCGGGCTAATTCAAATGTAAACTGATGCATGGGTGAAGGATTTGAATGTAAAGGAATGGTAATGGATGGGGAGAACATGGAAAGATTAACCAAATCTTCTCGTGATGTGTATTGGAAATGCGACTTTTGAAAATGGGATATTTTCCTTTAAATGGTGCTAATCATGGTTTATCTTTGTTGTTAGGGGGCAAATTTGGTATCAAATTATGCCTAAAAGAGTCATCTAAATGCCTATCTAGCCTGATTGGACAAAAACAAATTGAAAATTACTCAAAATGACATAAACAAAGTCGTATACTTTCTTTTGTTGAACCCTTTATTTAGTGTCTTCATAATGATAGTGCACGTCTACATTTATCATGGCAGTCCTACAAATAACAATATCTAACATAATTCATTTATTTTCTTCAAAAACATATCATGTTTTGGTATATTACGTATGATTAATTGGCTTCAAAATTGTCAAAAATCAAACCTATTTAACAAACCTGTATCTTTAATCATTTCTTTATGTTCACCACATTTTTTTTAAATACATTGCAATGGGGGTGTTTAAAATATAATAAAAAACTCGGAATTGAACGTTGGCACTTGTTTTCTTACACAATAAATACTATTAATTACTTCATAATACGTTCATGTCTGCATTACATGGATATCTACAACATTTCATAATCATTCTGTCATTTTAACTTCGATAAAGATTCTGTTAGAATCGAAACGTCAGGTCCTCTTATATTTATTACATTTCATAATCTAACAATTCAACTCCATTACCGTTCCATCGCTTTTATAATTTGAGCCACTTTGGAATTAAGTTTTTGACTATAATGGCAGGCCAAGATTTGAGTCATCTGACTTTGTCCAGCCAATACAGTCTTTCCACGTTATATTTAGCTTTTAATGTAGCCAAATTGAGCTACTAATTGAAACTAAAGCCTAATCTATAAATGCTATATCGACACCTCAAAATTTGAACATTTTATTTTATAAAATCTGAAATACTAAGCACTAATCTTCACAACAAATTGAAGTTCAAAGCTAGAATTTTTGTATACAACCACGCTAAAACATGCTAAAACCTTACAATTTGGACGTTGGGTTTTATTTCAACCAGGAATTGGAGACTTTTATTGTACCGTCCACGGACAAGCCCACATGATCACGATGGGGAACTTGCTTGCAGGCTTCATCCCTTGACTAAGGCATTAGAGTGTTGCCACATAAGGTTTTTCAAAGTCCACATTGGGCCCATTTTTAAAACTAAAATATGCTTGTTGCAATACTATAATCGTGATTTTTCTCGAAATTTATTTTACAAAATCTGAAACAGCACTAGTTTTATAACAAATTGAAGTTTAAAGTATAATTTTTATAACATAACAAATGATAAACTTAACACTTTCGGCTTGCTGCTCGCCAAAATTATTATTGAAGGTTGAAGTTATTTATAGACAGCTACTGAGTACGAAATTATTGTGAATATGATTTTTTTTCTAATTACAAGTCAAGATATATCCAACCAATTTTGCTCGTTCAGAAAGCAGACTGTGCTATCTTTATACAATGCAATCATATCTGTACTTTAAATCACGAATATCAACAAAAACAGCATTGGACCCCACTAGTTTTGACGGCCTTGCTACAAAAACACCCTATAGTCAAAACCTGGGTTGGAAGGTCCGAAGGCCCAGAGCAGGTACCCACAGCGCTGTAGGCACTAGCAGCTGGTAATTTAGATTTACAACCACGGATACCATGATGTTTTGTTTCCGTAGGCGAAAAAGTTGTAAATATAAAGGGAACAGAACCGTAATGCACATTTTAAATTATATGGTCGCCTATCCAATATAACTCTATATCTTCAATATTGTAAAGTCTTTCTAGCTTTAACCATTTTGTTATAGTCAATTGTTTTTCAAATAGGAATATCAAATTTGGGTGTTTCCCATATTTGTATTTACTTAAAAGCTTTGCAATTACAATTTATATACTTGTTTTCTTTTTCATTTCCTATACAAAACCCAAACATAGCATCAGTAAGAGATATATAAATGTTTTTTCCTGTTTCCCCAGTAATCGTATTGTTTATTTATGACAATATCTTTCTAATATTTTTTTTATTAAGTAATCTTTCTCGTTGCATTTTACACACATACTGCTTCTTGCTTGTCCCATTTTTTCTTAAAGAATATTTGTAGGATATAATATATTGCTTAGATTTTCCAGTTTAAAGGTATTAACCTTGCTTCATTGGCATGGGACGGTCCCGTTTTCCGAATGGTCTCCCAAACAAAATTATAATTTGGAAATTTTCTTTCCCAGAATATTTGGCAAATTGGTTAGACAAAAATGTCAGAAATCAATCTACAACGAACAGTTATAAATGTACATTGTTCTAAATGATAAACGATCAGTTTATTTTGTATACCATTTTGGTAGACTTTATTTTAACTTGTATTTTTGGTAACAAGTTAACTTGTTCTGCCAAGTATTCTATAGATAGATAGATAGCAAATTAGTAAAAAGCATATACATGAATAATTCTCTAATAAACAAGTTTAATGAATTCATCTAGTTTGTAGTGCTCGAATCACACTTGAGATTTTTACCAAACCACAAGTTGCGTTCTTTTTACCCGTTCGATATTAAAACAATGCATAACATTTGCTTTAACTCGAACTTACCAATAGCTATTTCAAAGAGCGTGATCATTTCGCTCGGCCCACGATCTATGAATATACGGTGCACCAAATAAAAAAAGACTTGCAAATAATGTTTGGTGTGCAAACCTCTTCAAACAAATCAAGATGACACGGATTTGTTATTAATTTTCTTTCCCCGAAGGAAGGGCGGTCGGTGACAAGGTATTGTGTGTTCTTTCTAGTATTATCTTACAAGCAACTTGTGAGTAAAATCATTGCGTTCAAAAGTTCCAAATTTGCGAGCCTTCTAACAACGCGACGGGCGAACTGTATATCATGTGCGTGACGCGTACGAGTCAATAAAACGCGAGAGTGCGCTTGGATTACTGTTGCTCGCGAAAGAGATAAACAATGGAGGAATGCGTTATTAGTGATACGGTAGTACGATTCTTACTAGTCGTTACAAAGTCCTACAACAAACTCAAATCAGGAAAAAAATATGTGTTTAACAGGTTTCCACCTCACACGAATGATTAAACACGTGAAGAAAAAAAACATTTGAAGGTAAAACACGATAAATTCCGTTTTTATTTTCTTCGAATACGCCGAAAATATGTATGGATTGTTTCCTGGTAACGCAAAACAAGGGTCAAATTCGCTCTGTTAATAGTGACCTAGTGACTGACAGATGCACTAGCGGAATGGACAATTCAAACAATTGTACGCTTGAAGCAATAGAAAAAAGTACATAGCCATCCCTTGGTAATAACAGTTCCAGGGTACTTGTTGACTACATGAGGCAGAAACAAATAATCTGACAAATTGACTAAGTTTCTCTTCGACCGTTTTTAAGTTTTGAACAGTTGAAGTATGTCTGTCAACTTTGTATTAAGATTAGAAAATTATGAGAAGTATTGCGTCACAAGTACGACGCATTATTTCTAGCAAATTTAAAGGTGATGGCCATGTAGTATAGATGAGGTGACCGTTGTTTACATCAGTATTGTTTACATATTGATTAGCGCCTGGTCTAAAGACATGCTAGGGGTACTAGTCCATGACTACTGCATACATCCTACTATATGAAAGCAAAACACACATCACTGAGCGCCAATTTTAAAAGCACATGCCCTTATGGTGCGCACGCAAACCGCCGGGCAACCAGATTTAGTACCTGGTCTCTCATAGTGCTTAGGGATGCATACCATGACTTCTGCACTATTACACCGTAAGCATGGTAAGTAATGATCAATCAAGTGTGAATTAAAGCACCGTTCCCTGTAGGTGCGCACGCAAACCGCCGGGCACTACGTCACCGGTCACACCATCTATAGTTTAATTTATTCTACAAATCTAATCCTCGATGACAAATTAAGTGTGTGAACATGTACGATATCATACAGGAACTTATTCGTTGGTATAACATCTCATCCCATAATTAGAAATGTATAATATAACAGTTAATCCAAGACTATACTCTATTTGTCTTCCTCTGGACAGTGACGTAACTTTACAGGCGCAGCATTATGCACGCGTGTGTATCTTCCGTCTTTCTACACTTGTGTGGTACGCTAGCGCCTCGAGTAGGCGCGCGCGTTTATCTGCTGCAATGATTACAATACTCAGTTACGTCACTGTCTCGTGAAGAATAAATAGACTATAGACATATTCGTGCATCTCTAAAATATCTGTAAATCTATTGTTGGCTTTCAACCGAAGAAAGCTTTAAAACAATAGTTACAAGATGAAATAAAGCTTTAGCTAATTGCGTTACAATATTAGAGGCGTACAGTCATCTCCCAGAAAATAGAAAATAATGCAAATGTGGTCAACCAATTCACTGATATAGGTATCACTCAGAGATGTTTGCATTAAGTAAAATAAGAGCTTTGAGATAATGATATAAACTTAAACATGTTTTAAACCCTCTATACATTTACATCTTTACGGTATAAACACTCGAAAGTGTAAGCGTACATTTGCGGGCGTAATTCTAATAACTAATTTCGTTAAGAGCGTTTTAAAATAAAATTTGCCGTAAACCACTAAAGATTTAGTCTACAAAGTACTGTATTGGTTGATCGCCTAATGTTACCATTAATAGCTATGCAAACTATCGCCAGGCTCTTAATCAAACAAAATCGGATTCGGGGAGAGAGAGAGAGAGAGAGAGAGAGAGATTGAGAGCGCGTGTTGGGTGATGTTGATCTACGAAAGTGTGTTTGCTCAATTATGTTAAAATGTTTACCGAGTAAAGATGCTGATTTTGATGTTGCGTATAGTATATTTCACCGCCCATTGTCTTATAAAGTAAGGTAGTTAATTCATTCTATTTTACATATTCTGCGTGGCATGTATTAAGATTCAAGGATCCCTTTAATTACGTCCAAACGCGTAAGACAAAGCCCAACTACCGTTAGCTAAGTTCTTTATGGAATTGGTCAAATGTTACTTTTTTTTAATGTCAATTCTGTTTTTCTGTCATCATCAGAATATGTGATGACCTGTTTTTTTTAATTTTAAATTCTGATTTTTAAAAAAAAAAATTATGAATGAATACATATTATTTTTGCAATGTTTAGTATAATTACTAAAAGATCTTCTATGGGTAAGCGACCGCACAACCAAGGTTTAAACAAATGTATATGACGGGATATTGTGTCATTTGAGACATGGAAAAGTCCAAATGGCCTAAGCTCTATAAATGCTCCATAGGGTGACGTTGATTTAATATTCAGTTATACCACTTTTGTTATTCTTTTATTTTGCAGGATTTTTCAGTCACTAGAGACTACTTTATAGAGGGTGGCTATGGAATTTGCGTTTGACTAATACTTAAAATTCACATTTTCGGTTTGCTTTGAAGCTTTGAAGAGAAAAAAACTGCACCAAGGGGCATATTCACAGTATATTATCTTCAAACCAAATGCTTTTAGTATTCAGCCCCTTATGAGAATCTAAATTCAAAATTTGCATCTGCACACAGTATACGGGGCCTTAATGATTAGGATAAAAAGATCTTGTTTAGGCCAAAGTGTTTCTTAAAGAAACAAAGGGAAAAGTGTTTGGAAGGAAGATTCTTTTCCCTTTTCTCACTGAATCATACATGAGGTCTAAACAAAAATGAAAAAAAACAGCTGTTTAGTATTGCCATGGTGCGTGGGTTGTATCATTAAAACCGGTCAATTCATGCTTCAAAAGCATTGGAAATGTTTCAAAAATGAAAAAAACCCTCTATGACATATACTGTACCGTGCACACATTTATTTCAACTTCACCTATCTTCAGTAGATAGTAAACATGATTCAAGTCAATTTGTAATACAAAAGCCTGTTAAAAGGGATTTAAATTCTTGCCACACTATCAATGTGCTACAGTATATTAAACCTAACAGAAAAAAAGTATTGGAAATGTTTCAAAAAAAAGTAATATTTAAAATATATAAAGAGCTGGAGGATCCACAACACTAAATATATAATGGAACAGTCCACGAAAGGCCTGTTGAATTGGGCGGGATGACACTTTCCTCTAAGTGAAATATATAAAAATGATGCAAAAGTAGTGCTGTTGGCTAAGATTTTGATTTGATGGTTTTCAAATTATCAAACAATATCAGTGCAATTTTGTTCTTTTGACCAATTTTGTATGATTTTATAGTCATTTTAGAGACTTCAATAATTGATTAGAATCGCTTAGACCTAGGCTAGGCATGGGCGTTCTAAAACATTCGTATGTTCGACGGCGCATATCTCGAAAATGTTGCCTTGACCTTATTTATTGTTATTGTTTAAAGGAAAGCCAAGAGCATGATCTTCATCAAAATGTAAAGTTGACGCATCCAGTTGATTTATAAGCGAGAAATGGCTTTTAATTATGGCTCATTTTATAAAGAATTTATTTAGAGGTGTGGCCGTGGATCCCACAGAGATCTCTACGAGAAAATATTTCTCCCGCGCAGTATGTGATGTGTGGCCGACGAGACGAAACGATCTTTTGACTTATTGTGCTTGACACAGATGTAGAGTATATTTCCTGTGATTGTCATCATTATGTAATTTTTACTTAGCTATTTGTCCTCTTATGTTATAATTTTGATTTAAAAAAAGGATAATAGGGCTGGATTTTGAAATTGAATTAATTTCCTTTTTCTAGATTAACATCCTTTCACCACAAATCCGGTTCAGTTGTTATAGCATTCCAAGGTAAAATCTGTACAGCAGATCAATGCCATCGGCGAAGCTAACTGATCACTTAGGAACCGATTTATTGACCATGTACACAGATAATATTATTTCGTCAAAAATATGGTCTTATTTGACAAATTAAAAACTTGTCATAAGAAATGGCATGTTTGTTATGCAAGAAATATTCTGTAATGGTGCACATTTATTTGTGATGCTAAAAAACATTTCCTTGACTGAAATATATTTAACGTTTAATGACAAATTAATGAATGACAATTGAAATGACCAATTAAATTACTAATTATCAATGAAATGATAAATTTAGTCATTTGATTGACATTTAATTTGTTATTTATATTAAATGACTAATTATTGATTACAAATTATTCTTTTAATTTGTCATTTAATTTGGCATTCATTCATTTGTCATTGATAATCAATTATTTATGAGTCGTGAGTGTATTTGTTATGTTGAAAATTAATTAAAAATACTACTAATTGGTCGTTTATCATTAAACAATAATTGTTTAGCATAACAAAATATTTCTTAACTGACGAACCTTCCATGACACATGTTTAATTTATCAAAAAAGACCACTTTTTTGACGAATTTATATTCTCTGTGTAGAATACTAACTTTTCAATTAATAAACCGGTGAATAAGTTGCTTCCGTGCTTTCAAGGCATATCTATGTCCAAATTGATTCTGTAGGTCAACATTGTGGACACACACAAGTCAGAGTTTTTCATTCAACATGTTCAAGATGATGAGGCCCTTCCCTGCAAAAATCAGTAATAATCCATCTAACATAATATCGCGCAGCAGATTACGGGGCCTATAATAGTCATGATACTTCATGTATACGATCTTTTGACATTGTGCTTACACATGGCGTGTGCGATATACAACTACACATTTACATATTCTGTAAGATCTTAGCAAAAAGTTGCAGGTGCTATTTTATAAATAATATCACATACACAGCCAGTCCAGAATTCCACAAATTTCACTTACAGTACAGCTTCAGAGTGCTATAAATTTGACATCGTAAATAACCTGATTAGTTACAGCTCTGTAATTATTAGCCAACTTGGTGTGTGTGTGTTGAGTAGATGATTATTTATCTTTATCAGTGTTGCTTAGAGGTGTCCTACTGTAAAAGTGGTGTGTATATTGTATTGAAGTGTCTAAAGTGCAGGGATGTCGATGAGTGCTATTAATTCCTCCTCGTGCTATAAGTCATACTTATCTGTTATTTATTCCTATTTAACTTTATATTAATTGATACTGGTGTTGTTTTAAGATGATGGATGTTTATTCGCATCAGATAAGTGTCTTCATGGATAAAGAGGTATTCGCATTCATATAGTGTCTTCATGGATAAAGAGCTTGTAGCTCTTGTGTTAATATTTTAATGTCTGAAATTTATTTCTAATAATGTCCTAGTCATAAACTCGGTGAAGTAGTTGTATGTAGGCTTACCCAAAGAAGATTTCTTGAGAAGCCCAGCATGCTTAGCAATAGCAACACTACGGGCAACAGGGCTTTTCTCCCAAAACAAACAGTGCTAAACATGTGTTAAAGTTTAACAGCTTGAGGCCGGCTGACTTCCACATTCTAATACATGGTCCAGATAGACAGAACTTTGTCACAGATATGAAAAGAAGTTGAATCTCAACTATTTGATGTTTTCTATTTTACATGAAAGGTCATCGTTAAAATTGTCGCATTCCAAAGTTTTTTTAGTTGCATAACTCCAATGGTTCTAATTTTAGAAACGCAAAGTGACATGAAATTTGCCCATTGAGTAGTACACAAACTGGCGGTAATTCACCACACTTTAGCCTATAATTTGTAAAGAACATTTCTGGCCCCAGAAACTAAAGACATCATAAGGAAAATATGGGGATTCTTCTGAAATCAAAATAACTTGATGTGAAGAAAATCATAGCCAAAGAAAAATGATCAGAACATACATATACATTTTAAAGGCATATCCGTGATATAGGTCAACATTGTAAACTCGCGCAGGTTTTTTTTCTCTTCAATTTAACAACGAGGACCTTTCCAGCAAGAATGGTTATAAATCTAACTAAGTATTACTTTAAGAAACGCTGAACAGATTATGGGGCCTAAGAAAGCGTCAGTCGCATCACATACTATTTTAGATTCCGCGTAAAATAACACATACAATCACATCGATCCATCGACGAACCGTTCAGATTTATCATCAATCTAAATACTTGCCTGATCAAGTTTCCTTAAGGGTAACAGTATCAAGAAAAATATGTACGCTAATCTTTTAGTTAACAGTGATACTCACATTTGTTCATGCAAAAAGTGTTACCTCGAATAGCGCAGTATGCGAGTGTGGCCGACGAGACGAAACGATCTTTTGACTTATTGTGCTTGACACAGATGTAGAGTTTATTTCCTGTGATTGTCATCATTACGTAATTTTCACTTACCTAATTAACCAGTTATGTTATATAGAATTTTGTTTTGTATTAAAAAAAAGGATCATAGGGCTGGATGTTGTAATTTAATTATAATTTCCCTTTTTTAGATCAGCATTGCTATTATCCTTTCACCACAAATCCAGTTCAGTTGCTCAAGATCTCCATAGCATGTCAAGGTAAAACCTGTACAGCAGATCAATGCCATCGGTGAAGCTAACTGATCACTTAGGAACCGATTTATTGACCATGTAGAACACTAACGTTTCAATGAATAAGTTGCTTCCGTGCTTTCAAGGCATATCTATGTCCAAATTGATTCTATAGGTCAACATTGTGAACACACACACAAGTCAGAGTTTTTCAAAATGAGGCCCTTCCCTGCAATAATCAGTATTAATCCATCTAACTTAATATCGCGCAGCAGATTACGGGGCCTAAGAAAGTTGATCATGATGATACTTCATGTATACGATCTTTTGACATTGTGTTTACACATGGCGTGTGCGATATTAAATAACACATTTACATTTTCTGTAAGATCTTAGCAAATAGTTGCAGGTGCTATTTTATACATCTGTTATTTATTCCTTATTTTACTTTATAAGTTGATACTGGTGTTGTTTTATACAGCGTGTGATATTTATTCTTATAATCACAGACTGCTGTCAGACAAGACTATATTAAAGTAGTCTTTGGTTGTAATTATTTCAAGATGATTGATGTTTATTCGCATTCATATAGAGTGTCTTCATGGATAAAGAGCTACAAGTGTTAATATTCAAATATCTGATATTTATTTCTAATCATCCCCTAGTCATATACTAGAGAACTAAGCCATGCAACTCGGTGAAGTAGTTGTATATATATATATATATATATATATAGGCTTTATATCTATCCTGAAGTTTTCTACTTGAATGTGTATTTTCTTCATCTCTTTATATACCGTATGTACTGCTAGAAATATTTAGTATCTTGTAAATTCACACCTGCGTACTAAATCTGCCAACCTAACACTTTCCTCGCGACAGGCGTCTGCGGGCGACATTCAAACATTTCCCAAATGTTTTCAAAAATGTCAAAATAATTGAATTTCATTACCATACCATGAGAAATGCATTAAAATAAGTACAAACATGCCTAGTATTTGTTCAGTAATTATTGAGATAGATTTTGAAAGTTGGGAATGGTTTCTGATAAATCTGTATTGTATATGGTAAAACTAAAAGCCGCTGAAAAGTGTTAACCTGTTCTGAAACATAGGTAGATACCTACTTTTGATGAATGATAGGCTTATAATTCGGTTGATCTCATTGAGACTGAGCAGGAGAGGCGCTAAGTGTAGTATTAATTGTAACACAATCAATTATTCAAAACACTACATATTATATATCTTTTCAATTTTATAAATTCTGGCACAAACCGAAAACTCTTACGATGTTTTCCTAATTGGAATAATTAGCACTTGATATCCGTAAAGCTTTAAACATATATGCATCACTTTTATATATGCCTGCTTTTTAAATATATTTTGCACATTTCTCCGTATATATTATTTGGTTTGTTAAATCTCAAAGTAGTACGAGGGAAGGCGCAGAAACAGAGGTCGGCTAGGTTTTGAGATGTGGTACACGAATTCAGGTTCATTTCAATTTAAAATGCTACAGAAACTTCTACAGTTGATCTGTTTTAATTAGGGGGGGAGTCTGTTCGAGCATGCGCTGTGCCGGGAATCAAACTAGGATCGTCTCTGTTGTAGTCACGCCCCAACCTGATCGCTCTACAGCGTGATAACCCCACTGTAGTTCAGTCAGTTCCAAATTGGTGAAACCTGTTTGCAGCAGCAAATGAATTCAAAAGAGCGTCACGCGCAAAACGCTCGTATAGCGCAATATGGCGCGAAATATCGCAGTGTCACCGTATGCGTGACGCTTGAGTAAGCCAACATCGCGCTTATACGCTTGGTGGATTACTTTTGCGCGCGGATAGATAAAAACCGCCGATTTGGAACTAATTGAACTATAGACTGGGGAAGCGCCTATACTGTAGGGTTAAAAAAAAACTCTTACAAACTTCTTTCTTTCAGCCATGTTAGAACATGCCCAATCGACCAGTCATACTTTACTATGTCCATTCACCTCTAACATTTGCTATTTAATGTCTTCTAGTGAATATTTTATACGACGGCCTCAAGAAGGTTTCCCCGTGAAAGGTCTGTATTTTCCATTGAAGGTCATGAGTGAATCTACGGGGATATCAAAGACTATTTCTAGGGCAGTCGACCGTGCTTTGCAAAACCGCAACGTCCGCATGGGGGTTTCGAAGTATAAATGGTGCAAACATGTGCTTAAGTAATTATATTCGATAAATGTCATCTTGACTTTTTACGTTTTCATAGATACATAAATAGAAGAGTAGCCCTATCACATTTTAATGCCATTAAAGGGGCATTAAGAAATGTGGTGGAGGCAGCGCCCTCAATTACAAAATATATGATAAAAACTGGGATTTTTATATTTTTCCAATTGTATTACATGTATGAACTTACACCTATAAGGATTAAGAAAAATCAGCCCTCTTTGTACAACAAAACTTCGATTCAAAAATGCTGATCTGGCCAGATCAGCATTTTACATGGTTAAGGGTGGTATTCCAACATATTTAAAACATTGTTTTAATCAAGTTTTGCTGGGTTGTTTTAGTAGAAACAACAATAATGGCAATTTTTAATGTTCATCTTGAATTCTGAACAAAACAGCTGATTTTCATTAACCTTCTCGGAATTCAAAAATAAAATTAAAAAAATCACTATTCCTCTATACTTAATTCCCATACCCTTAATTCCAGATTTATTTTAAAATCATATTTGTTCCTCTATAGGGTGTTGGGGTGCAGTTTCTTTTCTGGAATAGCCCATTACATTTGTATTACGATCATGTTCATCCATTTTTGCGCGCTGCTTCTCTACCTGTAATATTGATAGATGCGACAGATCGACATCTAGATCTACCACTTGCAATTTTGAAATTTAATAAGCTTAGATTTTATCATTAAACAGATAAAAAGTAATTGGCTAAACACCTACCCACCCACCTCATACCTATCAAATGTCTCCGCAAACAATATCTTTCTTTACAATATACAATATAACAAAACCAAGGCTCCCTTTTTGCCGCGCTTTTCTAATATCCGGCAAACGCAAGCAGACGACGTTTTGAACTGACCAACAAAAGGATATTCCGTCACGATTTCGGCGGGCTCATAGTAAAATGACCCAGAAAATACCCTTGGCACAACACGGACAAGTCACCATCCTCAGGGCATGTGGTGAAAAGGTAGGATATATAATGTACTGGGAATTAGGTCTTCTAAATTTACACAATTCATAATATTTAAGGGCAGCAAGGTTTTACCTCCAATCCTCCATGTTAAATAATTGGTGAGCTGTACCTAGCATGCATCAGGTCTGTGTTAATAATTCAACATGAATTAAGATTTGTTTGAATAATGTATACTTGATGCACATCGCGCCTCACATCTGGCGTTTTTGGCGGGCAAGGCTTATAAATGTTTCATTGAGTCTTCTGACATTTACAAATTGATAAAAGAAGGACGGGCGCCTTAGAAGGGAGGGAATAGTTCATAAAAGGGCGAAACACAATCCTTAGTCCTAAAGGGGAAAAGGGTGACCAAATTTTCCTAAATGAACTGTGTATTCCCATGAATACATACATTTGGTAAGAACAAGTACTCGGATTTGGTTTGGTCGGGGGTGTGCCGCTGGAGATTCAAAACCCATACCCATTTTTAGGGGTGATTTTGGAAAAATCGGTACCATTTTTAGGGGTTTTGCTTCATTTTAGACCAAATTTTCGCAAATTATCGGGAAAATAGACCTAATTTTTGCAAATTTTCGCGAAAATAGACACAAATTTCGCGGAAATAGACCCATTTGTAAAAAGTGACCCATTATTAGGGATTTCCAGCACAAAATCATACCCCATGTTCAGGGATTTTGTGCCCAAAAAGCTACCCATTAGAGCGGCACACCCCCGTATACCGTCTTGGGTGAGTACCCCCCGGGAGGGTTATAGAGCGAGTGGGAGACGGAAGACGCCTCTGTTTGGAAGAGGGATGGTTATTAGACTACTATTGCCCATCATAGTGGCTATTGAATGCCTTTTTATCTGACAAAATGAAAACATTATTCACTAGTTAAATACAAATCAGTTGTAGCTGTTTAACAAAGGAATCAATGCAAAACTAGTACGTGTGGCTCATATGTATAAGTGACGGGTACGTAAGACTTATACGACAGGCGCCGAAGTATTATCTTGTATCACCATAGGATGCAGTCAACAATTATTCAATTTTGTTGGCCATGTCAAATTTCACGGAATATCCACGGAACGGAACAACCGCGTATTTTATTTAAGGTCACTAGAAAATTGAGACAGAGTTTTTCTGGTCATTGATCATCATATAAACATGATTGAGCGCGGGAAAAACTAATCTACAATTTTATGATCCATGTTGGTATTTATTTCAAGAAACGTGTATATCAAAGCTTTACTTGAACTAGTAATCGAATGATAACGATTTCGCTGCTATATTAGCTCTCGATAATTTGAAGAGAAAAATGGGAGGATGTTATAGCAGAGAACTAAGTATCTGTACATTAGGAGTGTTGACACAGGTTGAGGAAATAAGTTAGTTTCAATATACTAAGGTCAATTCACCTTACCACATTGTACATTTGGCAAAACATCTTTAAGTCAATTTCTCTTATCATCGTTTTTTTTGTGTTATCATTCAGATATACGGAGTCAATTTAATCGAGTACATTTACTGGACACGTGACTTAGAGGGGCGACCATGTTGAGAGCTGAATGCATTACGTCATTTATACAAGCTGTCAGTCATTGAAGAGTATTGTCGATCGGGGTTACCATGCAGTATGGACTTTGGATGTATGGTCGATAGAGTTAACGAAATCCTTGCGTTCATAGTCGCGCCATCGTCCACTAAACATCGCTGAAATGGGTCGAAAATCGGGTCTTAAAATCCATGAAGTTGTAAATTATTACATAAGCGCAAATTGTAAACACATCCAGAAATCTGTGATTTAATCACGCTTAAAATAGGGATTTCAACCAAAAAATTCAATACGTCTCCCTTTAATGATAGTTTGAAACACACTTCTTTCTGCCCTACATTAAATCATCATCCCGTCATCTGCTGTATGAGTTATGAGCCATCTGCAAGGTTTACTTTCCTGTATAGATGTGTCTACCAAACGAATGAATAATAACATACCAAAGGCAATTGACGCAATAGAGACGCCATCAAATACCGTCAAACGTGTCAAGTCGCTAAATAATGGAAGGGGCAAGCGTAGAAGACGCGTGGCAGTATGCTGCAGGGATACTGGCTTCTTCGTTATGCTACAGGGATTTATAATGCTTTAATGTTTAATCTCCTGCTGATGTTACATTAATGTACTGTGCTCTATTAATACCAGGCCGATTTTTGAAGGGGTTCGTTGAAGTTTAAACACGTTGGCATTCACCAACTTGTTCGATGCATATTAAAATCGTTAAACGTTTAACTTTTTAAAATTACTTTTATGATCATTCCACATATTCCAGACATCTAAATCAAATTATATAAAAGCTTATATGAGAATATATATTTCCTTACGGTAGATGTATGGAAATAGTAAAAACAAGGTGTGTAATGGGCTATTCCAGTTGAAATCCATACACCCCCTATGGAAGGCACGAGCTGAATCTTACACACAGGGAGTGTAGATTTCAAATGGAGTCAATCATGCAGGTAACCCTATTTCAAGATCAAGCTAATATCTTCCATAGGGGGTGTATAATGGATTACCAATGGAAAAGTCCAATACTGTCTTTCTTAGCCGTCAATACAATCCCTATCAAACATGTATTGGTGAAAATTCTGGCACTTATCAAATTAAAGTTACATGCACTTTTTTAAAACTAACTTTACTATTTCCACGCTGCAGGCGTTTGCAGACGACATTCCAAAATGTCACAAAATGTTTCAAAAATGTCAAAACTATTGAATTTAATTACCATATTTGGAATCACCGTAAGAAATGCATTAAGATAAGTACAAACATGCATATCATTGGTTCAGTCATCCTTGAGATAGACCTTGAAAGTTGGGAAAGGTTTCTGAAAATATTGTTTTGTATTTGGTGGAAAGTGTTATCGCCTTACTCCGGTTTTTGAGCTGCCTTAGACGACGTCATTCTGCAGTTGACAATTGATTTGACAGAAAGTGACTCAACTTGTTTTGCGCCATAGACACGATAAAGTACGCATATGCATACCCTGAACGTGACTAGAATATCAAACTGAGTTAGATCAGGTATGTTATCATGCTTAGTAATCACAATATACTATAGGGGGTTTGAACTTGAAATAAATTTGAAACATGTGACGAAATGACACACAAATGTGTTCATAATGTTGAAATAAAGGTTATCCATATAAGAGGACGCACCATTAGATTTTCAGGTGGGGGGTAGGAAGTTTAAAAAAAAAAAAAAAATCCCCCCTGATGAGTAAAAAAAAGAAAACTCTACCCCACCCAACTCAATATGAATGAACACATAACAACAACAAAAATCGCCGCCTTCGGCGCCGCAAAAAAAAAAAAAAAAAGGAAAAATCCCCCCGAACCCAACTTCTTACCCCCATAAAATATAATGGTGCGTCCCTATTAAACGGATTAGCTGCCATCTTGTCGTGAATAATAACTGTGTTGAAGTTTTTCAGAAAGAAGACACACCACCTGCTTCATTCATGATATTATGCAGGCCCATGTAGTAACACGGTACATGCAATAAATTGGACGTCATGACCAATTCACTAGAATGTGGAATAGGCTGAGTGTGATTCCCCTTTGTGGCCCGTTGCGCATGGCTACATGACTAGCTTCTATATTTACCGCCGTAGTACGTCACTTCCTGCACAGGTCATATTCTGAGGTCACGTAGACACAATATGAATTGAAACGCTATAATAAGCTTCAACAGCGAAATCCATAAGCATGATATCGCAATGTATGTTTCACTTTTAACAGATCTATAGGGACGAACCAATACAGTTTGGACTTAATTGGGAAAAGAACATAGCGTGTAGCACGGAGGACACACATTGTGCTGAAATCGATTTCAATAAAATCTGTTTCAAACTTTTTGCTTATTAATTTTATTTGTGTATTTTTTTCTTCTTCAATGTTCTATATATATTAAGTATGTTATTTTAGCAAACGAAGTCAGCATCCTCAGTTTTTCATAACCAATTTTCAAAATTGGACATAGACGCAATACTCAAGGCCTAAGCATATTAAAGATCAAACCAATAATATGTAATGCCGGAAATTAATATTTTCATTACGACGTTAAGTGGTTTTTCATTGCTTTTGAATCTTTCTTAAGTATTGAGCTACGGACTTGTGCTTTTTATTCATTGTTATTTCAAATGACGCGGCATACCAGAATTGCGAAATGCAGGGTCTGAAACCTCACAGTACACGTAGATTAAAATGTGTGTACGTCATCACCGCCCCATCCCACACTAAAAGCGGATAGAAAGCGTTGAACATGAACGGACTTCGACCGCTCTTAAAGCGGATGAAGAACAATATCCATGAAACATCATGTCAATCTGTCAACAAAACTTTGTCAACAAAAATTTACTTATGAGCTACTTCAAGCTACAAAAAGTCTAATGATTTAATGTAATTGGTCGCTCTTTTCCATCACTATTCAGTAAATAGTGCTTTTCCAGAACTATTTACTGAAATTCAACTGGCTTATCCTGTTTCATGTTTTTCGTAGGAAGCAATTGCTGTCTGACATAAGAGGTGTGTGAGTTTGAATCACTAAGTTTATCGATAACTCAGCTTCTACATCCTCTTCCCAACCCGCAAATGATCGGTCACAAGAATCATTACAGATGACGCTTGTTTATTGATCTAAATTCCTATAGACATTTGCTAAAACTGAATTTATATTGCACTGGTTTATGTGCGTGATTTGAAGAGAAAGAGACTTTATGAATGGTGTTAAGAACGTGACATTTATGCAGCAGATAGAGTTTCATAACTATTTTAACATTACATTTTAATGTAGTTATATACAGGTAGCCTATTACACGTATTATAGAAGCAGTGGCACTTTTTTGCTTGTTACGCCGCTACTCGAAACGTCGGTATCAACTTAAAAACGGCCGAGTGCACCAAACTGGCGTAACTTACGAGCAATGTAAGCTACCTCGCTACGCTAGTACTTACAGCGTAAATTACTAGCGATGTAATTCTGAGAGCAAAACTGGAGAATAAGAACAGAATAGTGACCAGCGATTTAATAAGGACTATAATTACATTATAACCACAAACATCGTATAAAATGGCAAAAATGTCAAGATAAAAATCTGTTCGTTGTAATTAAATGGATCAATGGTTAAATAATAACACTATCACACATAAACTCGTCGATCTCTGTGGCGTGCGTATGTTGCCCACGTCACTTGCAAACAATAAACACGGGTTCGATCCCCTTGTATTCCTTATTATTCTTTGATTTTATTTACTTGATGGTGGATTAATGTAACATCTTTTTTATGTCAATTGTTTATAAATCATAAAGATCCATGCGTTTACATTTTATTTATCTTTCTACCTTATTTACGTATCTAACCGATCTATCTATTACGTAAGTAACGTGCACATTGTCTATTAAAATATTTGAACTAACACGTCCAATTTTCATTGGACGACAGGGATAGGACAGCCTTACAGCGATTTTAAAATATCGCGTGTGAGTTTGAATTACTAGGTTAATCGATAACACAGCTTGCACATCTTTCGCCTAACCCGCAAAGGATCGGTCAGAATAATCATTACAGATGACGCTGCGCTTGTTTATTGATCTAAATTGATGTAGACAATTGCTGTAGTTGAACTAATGCCGCACTAGTTTATTTGCGAGATCAGAAGTGAATGAGACTTTGTGAACTGTGTTAAGAACGTGTTATTTGTGCAGCTGGATTTTCAAAAGTATTTTAACATAACAATGTATTTCATAGTGCTGCTGGTATAGTCGCGTAAGCTTCTTGCTAGTTTGATAGAACGTCTTTTAAAATAACGCCCTGTAAATTGAATGATATTCAGTATGGTATAGGACTAGCAGCGGCGCTGTTGTGTTACGCCGCTACCTGGAGCGCTTGTGTTTAGTTCATATTTAAACTAAATATGTTCCCCATCCTTAGCAACATGGATTGATAAATCTTGCAGGTTGAGTTTATGCCCTATTTCTTTGGTCTTACGTGAATAATACGTCCTTCTATGTTTTTGGTAGGTAACACACACATTGTCTTTTAACATATTTGAACTAACAAGTCCACCATTTTCATTGGACGACAGGAAGAGGACAGCCTTAAAGTGAAAAAAACGGAGTAATTCTGTTATACCCTTCACAGAGGTATTCATAGTGCATGATTTTTAAGAACGACGCATACTACCGATGTAGGTGTGTAGGGTATAACAGAATTATGCCAAAAAAACATCGTGTGTGAGTTTGAATTACTAGGTTAATCGATAACACTGCTTCCCCTTTTTTCTGCCAAACTCGAAAATGATCGGTCACAAGACACATTATAGACGACGCATGTATATGGTCGAATCCAACGAAAAGTGTCCACGGCTAGATTTTTAGGGTCCAGTTTCAAAATGCTTCGATCTCTTATTCCTTTTCCCCACTCAAAGTCAACATATCAAGCTTGTATGGGAAAAAAGTGCCATCACTAATCTCGTCATTTGACCACGTGGCGGAATGATGAAGTTGAAGGTACACTTCTCAATGTTACCTACAAATACAAGTACCATATTTTGATTAAGTGATGATTATTCCACCTATTTACATATTTCATTCAAATTTGTGATTGTATTGTATTCAGAAGATGCTAATGCTGATAGAAAGTGATCATATTTGTCCAGATACTCATTTTGTTTTACATTTTAGATTCACACAGTTAGGTAGCATTTTCAGGCTCTCAATACTTTGAAACATGAGGTTGAGTCACTTTGTGTACTTTCACCAAGATGATTTTAATGAACATTTGTTTTCATGTACCTCAAAGAGGGGGAATGACCCTTTTTGTAAAATCAAGAATTTTGAGCATGCGCCCAAAACCTAAGTACATAGAGGAATGTGGAAATTTTGTATTCGAAGGTAACAGTTAATGTATACGTAGGTAAGAGAAGTAAAACTGTAATAAATTAATGTTCTTCTTAATCTATGTTACATTTTGGGGTGAAATAATCATGCAGGAGGGTTGTTAACAATATTTAAAAAAAAAAAAAACATGTTAAAACATGTTTAAATACTAATATTATGAACATATCCAGGAGTTTACTTTAAATAGATACTAGCATATTAATTTAATGTTGAAAAAATATACAATATCTAACTGTCAGTTGTAATTTTGAATAGGTTTATTAAGAACAATATATCAGGCAACATTTTTAAGCATTCCTATAAGAGAAAAACATGTTAAGACTTAAAACACAGTAGCTTACATTGCAATAATCAAAGTATTCGTAGGTAACAAATTTGTTCTCAACTTCAACTTCGTTGACTAAGAACAGTTGTATTCGTTGATTTAACATAGGTTTAAGGGCAAATTTGTACTCGACGGTAGTGTTTTTATGCCCTGAATCGCGTGTGAGGGGAATGTCGTATCAAAATGGTGTCTTACTTGACTCTATAAGTATATTTAAGAATGTGCGCTCAGCGCTGCTTTTACAAAACAATCAGAATTGCGTAATATTCAACATTTGAATAGAACAGCAAGATTAACCAAATAAACATTAAAATAATATAAAACCATGTTCCTTTTTCTAAGATATAAAAGAAAACACCCCAAGCATCAATAACCTCACTAGTGATAGATATACTGTATTATTCTTGATCCCCTAATTTGGTTAATGCATATTGAATAGAATTAACATTTTACACATGATAATTATGGCAGAAAAATGTTTTATTATGCTAACTATCATCCAATTGTGTTAGTGTCTTTCTTGCTTGACTTTCAATTATTAAGAATGTGCGTTTAACTTCTACAAAACAGTCAGAAGTGTGTAAGTATATTTAATATCTGATTTAAGGCAAGACGATGACAACATACATATCGTACCGGGTTAACATTTCGTAAGTAAAGGTATACATGTAGTTAAACATTTAATTAACTCGCTAGTAATAATAATATTATTACTGATCTAATTTGGTAAAAAGCATGTTCATCATTAAAACTAAACATGATAACAGTTAAGCACATACATGTAGACACATTTTAATTAAGAAATATCTAATCATTCAGCCTTTTAATCTCTACTTAACAAGTTTAGTGGTTCTTGTTGTATTCTGTGTGTAGTTTAATAGTTCTTCAAGTCTCTCATGTCACGAGGATGAATTATATCTAATAGAACATAATTACTCTTTGTTTATTATATAGGACATTCTAGAATGTTAAGAATGAACGTTTCAGTTTCCGTGTGAATCCAAAGTATTGGATCGAATCAACTATTGAATAGTTCACCGAGCCATCTTTAATTAGAAAGCGAGCGGTTTCCTTTAAGCAAATAGTTTAATTTGCCTGTGTCTTGAATGTCAGGTTATCTGTTTTAAGCAATAAACAACCGGTTGCCTTCCTCAATTTGTTCTAAATAAAGGAGGCAAGTGGAAGTTATCATTTCGAATAGCTGTTTTAAGCACGAAAGCCGGATCGCTTTTTGATTCATTTAATATATACTTTGAAATAATTTCATATCAGACCTTATACCGTATAATATATAAGTTTAATATGAGCCGAACATGTTCAAAGTCTATAGAACATTCAAATGTTTTGCCTTTCAGTCCACAACGGAATAAAACACATACAACTTTCATCAAGTCATTCAGTTGTCAGATTAGAATTAAGATATAATTTCCTAGTTTAGAATTTGTATCATTCTATTAAATGTCGTACATAGTCAGTTTTTATCGAGTTTCAAATGGAGGCAGATTCCGTTTGACATAGAATCACCAATATGATATATTTTGTCAGATGTAGACAAAATAAGAATTTTATGTTTTGAAATTCAATGTTGTTTGATTTAACAACACTAATCTAATCTAAAAGTTTTGCCACGACAGAGATATTGTCGGGCGTGTGCCTTTCATTATGATTTTCTTTTAAAATCAACCACTGCTTAGTTCAATTTCACTAAGTAATAAATGTCGGAAGCATTATTCATGAGCAATTTTTAATTTGAGACTGAAATCAGTTAGGCCTACCCTTGATTCCCTCCCACCTTTAAAAATAAAGGAAAAGGTATTACTAAAGTTCTTGTTCACTTAAAATACGTTTCGGTGACATTACACAACCTGCCACAGCAAAAATGAAGCAAGTTATTTTATATTTGTTACATATGAATTCCATTTTCAAATACAACTACAATAATGGCCAATGTTATGTACCTCAGTAGTCACTGCTCTGCAATTCCAAGGGAAATTGGTTAACTACGCATACATCATAGACAAGCTGGTTTAAAACAATATTACGCACCGAACCATATTATTCCCGTCTTATACATTCCTACTTAATATTTACATAATATTAGGTGCGAATGAAAGCGACAAACAATACAGGAATTGTACCAGGCTCATTAACTAATATATAAGTTACCTACGAATACAAAATGGAATATGAAAATATTGATTATGAATCCGAAATTTCATGGATGTTATGACTAAATGCACCCATTTCAAAACGATCAACGTGTAATCTATGGATATAAATATCATTCATTCACTCTAACACCAACAAAAAATATGTTCTCGGCAAAAACAGTGTGATTACACCATGCATTTTATTTAAATCAACACCTCCCATTATTCGTTTAATAAGGAAATATTATTTTTTCTCCTCCAAATATAAATATAATAATATATCCAGTCAGATTGTATGATTGGGCACTGCTTTTATGTAAAATAAGATAGTTTAGGCCCAATATGCACCGTGTATATTTTTGAATGTTGCCTACATATACATGTTACCTCCGAATACAACATGAAGTCATGCACGAGATGCTGTTACTGAATATTTATATAAACATTAATCACCCCTATTGCGATTTAAATCAACTGCCAGAGGATGTCTTTGCGTGAATAGCATAAAAAACTACACTAACAGGAGTAATAAGATTGAGACAGAGGGAGGCTATATACAATCAACTTTTAAGACAATAACATATTATTAATGCATTTGTACAAAAACTACAGAATTTTGTTTAAAGTTACTTACAAAAGCTGAAAGATTGATGCAAAATTTCTACGTTGCTTGCCGAAAGCAGCGCATACTTCTACTTTATTCCAGTCGATACAAGTATGTAACAACAGAGGGAAGTACCACGGTATCGTTATTTGTATTTGAAGGTAAAAGTTCATATTTCAAATTTGCCTACGAATACAGCCTTTTATTGCTGATATTTCAAAAAATCTTGCCTTCAAAATGATAAAACTTGGCACACATGTACATTGTATCACACTTCGCTTATTCTATAGATATCATTCACTAATCTGTGTTTATATTAAAATGGCAGTGTTTTAAATAGGTATTCGGAGGTAATGCATTTTTTTTACCAAACCGATCGTTTCCGCTTTTAACATTTCTAACAGCTTTATCAAAAAACAGACTTGAATGGGGACAATGCATTTAAGTATTTAATATATTTAGGCTTCCTTACAGCACAAATTACTCTACCTCATGCGAATTCTTCCCCGAAAGTGAGATTTAACAAAACATGTATTTGTAGGTAACGTCAAAACTTACCACAGCGAAAAAATCACAACAATTCAGGGGATTTATCGAAAGTAACAAAAATTAAAAGAGGCATTCTTGAGATATCCACCAACCAAACAGGCAACATTATTTCCACTTAAGCTCGTTTTCATCTAAACGGTTATATGTCCAACAAAAAACATTAACAACTATTTTGTAAAAAGGGTAAAAATAGCAGGTTTATTGCTCGTATAGGCCAAATTGTGCATTAAAGTTAGTCATGTTATATATGGCGCGAACCGTCTCATCGAGGCGGATACGTATAACACAAAATTAAAATTTTCAAGATATAGATTATTTTATTATAGGCCTGAACATCACGTGTACACTTTTCGTTGGATTCGACCATATACGTAGATCTACATTTATATTGGCACTTGCTATTAAATGAATTAATGTTGCACTGGTTATTTGCGAGATCAGAAGTGAAATAGACTTCATGAACTGTGTTAAAAACGTGATATTTACGCAGCTGGAGTTTCATAAGTACATGTTTATAAACATAACATTTTATTTCAAAGTGTTGCAGGTTGCATTTTAAAGCTACTTGTTCGTTTGGTAGAACGTCTGTTAACATAACGCCCGAGCGCCGATGGTATTAACCTCAATATTTAACCTACATTCGCAACTAAATCCGAAGCTCACAGAGAAAAGTAAACTACATCATGTCCATTAGCGGTCAGGAAAGACAAATGTGTTCACCACTACTACTACCAACAAACTATTGGTACTCTATAACGTATTATTGATAGGTGATGTACGCATAGTGTACATCGAGTGGATAAGGAGCTGGATTCATGATACAAAGGTTGTGATCATTGACAGCGTCGTGTCGGTTGAGATTGGCACTGTCGGTTCATTTGACCAGAGGAATCATGGAATTATGATGGTCAAAAGAACACATATGAATTTTTTTCGCGCGTTACGCGCGCATAACAGTCACCTAAATGCAATATTCGTTGGTACAAGCTTATTTAGAGCCAAAATGTACCTCAATCGTGCCAAAAATAGGTGTAAAATTAAAAAAAAATCAAAAACAATCTTGATGCGTTTAGCTTGGAGTTTTTATAATTTTTAAGCGTAATCTAAGCGCCGGCCTGATCGCAGCAGAATGTGAAAGGGTTTTAACGACCTTGACTTAAAAATGGACAATTTCGGACAGTTTTCAGCGCTCTCACTGCGTATTATACATATTTTTGAGCGCAGTTCAGTCGCTGGTCTGATCGCCGTATGTGTGACAGGGCCATTACTTGCTTATTCTCGAATTGTACAAAACGTGATTGCCCTTAAAGCGCGCAAACCATTTCAACAGAGTTACCCCCCCCCCCCCCGGTTTATTCAAGTTTCTCGGCTCAGGTAATGTAAACAATAGACATTTACAAAGATGGCCTAATTGGGTTCTGCTTTTATTCACACAGACACCAACCGTGACCACAATATAAATACTAATTAACCTAGTTTGCTATAGATGATTTTAATACGACATATAAGATTTTGGATATGGAGCTGGATTCATGATACAAAGGTTGTGAGTTCTAGCCGTGCTACGGCCAACGTGTTTTAATCCCTGGGCAAGATTCTTAGACTCTATTGCCTCGTCGACCCAAACGATATTTGGGGAGCTGTTAGGGTATCAACATCTAAGTAGTGCTGATAGGCTTGTGTACTGTTGGCCGGTAACCGCCTATAAGTATAGCGACCAAAGGATTCTGATATCTAAACTGGCAGCGATAATAATTGGCCAAAAGCGCTTTGGGACTGTGCTTGCATTGTGGAAAGCGTTATACAAGAACGGTAATGTTGTTAGTTTTATTATCACACTGGCAATAGCTTGATTCGAACTAAAAATTTCTTTATTGTCGTTGTCAGTATCCTTTATTTATGAAATATTCGATTTTGAGGAAGGCATGTAAGAATTAATCGAATCATTCCTTTAAGGAGGTGTCCGGTAAGCACAACATTGCCCATTATATGTTAGAAAAGTAATTAGCCAGTCTAAATCGCGTAGTTATTGAAAAAAAAACCATCATATTTATCATATAGAAAAGATTAACACTGCCATCTCTCATACATGCAATGTTTCAACAAACGTGACCACTATTATGTAACAGTTGTAATCATGAATCATGATTGCATTTTCCTTGGCTTTCTCCCTATTCGTTACACAGTGAACTTCCCCTAATTCATCGGTTTTACATTTATGACTATATCACAATAAAGTTTTCAACCGATGATAGCAAAATTAAACATTTTTGGAAAGCTCTCAAATAGGGGAATTTAAAATGCCGTATAAATCAGGCTAGGGTACATACCCAAACAAATATACATGTAAACTCTAATAAATATGAAATTTAAACGTCTGTGCTCATTTACTTCCCGATATAGTACATTTCAACAAATTACCATTGACAACCATTATGTTTTGATAGGTAATTGCATGAGGAACTAATACGCCTATCAGTTGTAAGACGCACTATACGACCCCCGGGAGAGGTGCGTCGTAGGTGCGTCGCTTACCAATAATTCTTGACCGAGGGTACGTCAGTGGCAGCCTTTGGTCCGTCAAAAAAATGACGGAGGGTGCGTAAAGGGCCGTCACTTTACATGGGTGCGAATGGGCTGATAGTTGACTGAGGGTGCGTATTTGGATGGCAATGGTCCGTCGTTTTTTTGACACAGGCTGCGTCATGGTACATGAGAAGTTGACGCACCTCGGTAAAGTGACGCACCACTCCCGGGGGTCGTATAGTGCGTCTTACAACTGATAGGTGTATAATATGCACAGTAAGATTATGATTGGGATAGGTATAAAAATATTATTGAGCTTTAATCAAAATTTGAAAAAAGATCGATATTGTTTGAACATTCCATTAGGATTCCTTGTAAGATTACCGTTCAGAAAATATGTACTTTTATATGCTAATTCGAATCTCAGATGGTGTAAAATGTAAAAATCTGGAGGGTGGCGAGTTCAAAATACATGGCCATATGGGAAAATGTACTAGATAAATAGAAAATCTCTTTATCAAGTAATTAACCTATTTTTTAAAACCTGAATTCTACACATGCGGAGTATCTTAAGGTGCATAATGGTGTCAGACTTGTTTTTAAATACGATAGAATACTCATCAAGCACAATCTAAAAATTCAGATTGGCGTAGCTGAGCTATGCATAAATTATCACTTCTACCTGGTTAGGTCGGATATCATAGTACACTAGTTTATAAAATATGCAACAACGATTGTGGATAGATGCGTGTTGGTAATTAAAAGTGGAATGGAATAAACACCCTCACAAACTTAAGACGTGTAAGCGGTGAACAAAGAAAGTAAACAGGTATAGAACGAAAAACAAATATAAAGGGCTGTTAAAGTGAAAGTTCATCTGTGTTGGTAATCATATAATTTGAAATTGATCTTTATCGTTCTCAACACAAGATAATAATTACCTGAAATTCTCAGGTGTTGCTTCACCTTTAATCAGCAGACTAATGACTCGAATTGATGGACTTAACCTTTCGGAAATGTGACGTCAAAATCGGGTCATAGACATAGACTCTCGGTAATCAGTATCGGCTCCGTCTTTGTTGAGTGATGGTTGATTGTTTAAAGGATAAAGATGTGGAATGGACAAATAGACAATAGACATGTCCTATAAGACCACAAACTATAGTGACATCGTTGACAAGATCGCCATAAGGCATTCGTAAAACATGGCAGTGGTCTAGACATCCTGACGATGGACAAGTCATATCGGATGTAGCTGGATTTAACAACAAATTCTGTTCTACGGGCCCGACCGAGCCATTTGTTCGAACTTTAGAAAAAACTTGTTTTGACATTTTTTTGAACATAAATCAAAAATTGCTGAGAATTCAACAATGTATTTCACGAATACATCAAAAAACCAACATAAATCACCAAAACCGACCGACCGATCATCGCCCAAAACAAGGGCGCATACAGCCCCGGGGTGCTGTAAAAAGACGATCCCCCAAAAATGCAATTGATCAGGCCCTTTTCTTGTTCTACAGCCCCGATATTGCCTTTCTTTTCCGTTTCCTTTTCTTCTCTTATCTTTCCTTTTTTGTTTCCTTTCCTTTTCCCCCTTTCCTTTTTCTTTCTCCCCTTTTTTTCTTTTTTCTTCTTCATACCCCGGGGTGCTGCAGCCACCACAGCACCCCCTGGATCCGCCCCTGGCCCAAAAAATAGGGTTTTTGGATTGCCTTATGGAGACTTTTTGACAGAAGCAAAGAGGTCAAAACGGGTGTCAGCTTGGACACCAAAAATGTTACACGAGACTGCAAAATACACTTTATTTGGTGATGTTGGAACTTCGAAATAAAACGTAATACGTTCCATCTTATTTCTTATGGTTATGTCGTAATTCATTCAATTGAAACGAGTTATTTCGTATAAGACTCAGCTGTCTTGTTCCATAAATTGATGAAAAATTAACAACCTGTGTTTTAATTTTCAGTAGAAATGTTATCAACATCACCTAGCTTGCCAAACGGAAGGCCAGCAACACTTCGAAATTTGCGATTAAGATTGATATACTTAAGTATCGGATTAAATATTATGAAAAACCTAGAAGGAACACCAACGTTCTAAAAGTGATGCTTCGTATTGAATACAAAAAACCCGCTGTTTTATCGAACATTTTCGCAAAGTTGGAATTTTCAAAACATTTCTAAATGTCCCCAAATTATTCAAATGTAATAAGAAAATGTCAAAATTGTTTCACAATTTTTATAAAAATGTCAAGATGTTTATAAATAAAATGTTAAAAGTTTTCAAACAAAGTCAACACATTTCCAGAAAAAAATAAAAATAAAATAAAACTCTCAAATTCGAAACAATGGGTTGGTCGGGTCTGTTGCTTACTTGCTTATTCTCGAATTGTACAAAACGTGATTGCCCTTAAAGCGCGCAAACCATTTCAACAGAGTTACCCCCAGGTTTATTCAAGTTTCTCGGCTCAGGTAATGTAAACAATAGACATTTAGGGTCCATATCCAAACTCTCAGTGCTTTTAAAGCATTTTTCTAGCGATTTAAAAGCGCTTTTCCAACGGTATTTCGTTCTATTGTTAAAAGCATCGGAAAAAGATCGGTGATTAACTAGAAACCTCTCTACTTATCTGGCGTTAACAATATAACTATTGTAGTACTCTCGATGGCTGCATCAAAGGCGCAAGGAAGGTTGTGTTATATTCTTTAAGAAATACTATATTATAGTATTTCTTAAAGAATATAACACAACCTTCCTTGCGCCTTTGATCTGTCTGAGAGTACTACAATAGTTCTATTGTTAACGCCAGATAAGTAGAGAGGTTTCTAGTTAATCACCGATCTTTTTCCGATGCTTTTAACAATAGAACGAAATACCGTTGGAAAAGCGCTTTTAAATCGCTAGAAAAATGCTTTAAAAGCACTGAGAGTTTGGATATGGACCCTTACAAAGATGGCCTAATTGGGTTCTGCTTTTATTCACACAGACACCAACCGTGACCACATCATAAATACTAATTAACCTAGTTTGCTATAGATGATTTTAATACGACGTATAATATTTCCAAACCATGTTGTCAATCAAAAGTAATGAGGAATTAAATAAATATGATCATCTATAAAATGCATTACGCTAAATTGATTTTCTATACAAATATTGAATAATGAGGGTTTTAATAAATATCAAGAGTCAAATCAGTCGGTAATACATTCAGACGGCGGGACCCTCAGATTGTATTCATTGCATAAAGTCGTTCAAGGAGAGTCAACTGAATCAGACGACTACAAAGTTCTGATGAAGAAATACAAAGCCGAGTGACCTGATTCCTCTATGGGTAATTTGTTTTTCATCATTTTTTGATAATTGTATGTCAGGCCGTATTTATTCAGACGATCTTAACACTTTCCACGCGGCAGGCGTCTGCAGACGACATTCCAAAATGTCACAAAATGTTTCAAAAATGTCAAAGGTATTGAATTTCATTACCATATTTGGATTAACCATGAGAAATGCATTGAAATAAGTACAAACATGGCCAGTATTGGTTCAGTAATCCATGAGATAGACTTTGAAAATTGGGAAAGTTTTCTGAAAAATCTGTTTTGTATATGGTAAAACTAATAGCCGCGTGGAAAGTGTTAACTCTTTTCACGCGGCAGTCGTCTACAAACGACAGGTCCAAATTGTCCACAATATTATTATAAGTCGTTACCAACTGAATTTGACAAGGTTCATTGCATAGACAAGAATGTATAAGGATATTTGATTAGGCAAACCTCATCTGCTAACACATCAAGTTACGATACAGGTAATAATTATTTCTCACATAATTGAAAGAACAAACTGGATTATCTATTACCAAAGAATACCTTAGGATCTGAATAACATCTTTTTTGGGTGCATGTATATTGACCCCGTATGTCAGTGGAATGTTGTTAACATACATTTCAATAATCATGATAACTTGCACACTGCAAACTAGTACGTGTGGCTCATATGTATGAGTAAATAGTTTGTAAGACTTTAGCAATTGTCGCTAAAGTTATATTTTACATCACCAACGTCCAAGCACCAATGAAAATTGAAATAAACCAATACAAAGATGTCCCTATACATTTGCACTGGTCTCAGTTCAATATTAACACTTTCCACGCGGCTATTAGTTTTACCATATAAAACCAGATTTGTCAAAAACCATCCCAAATTGTCTAAGTCTATCTCAAGGATTACTGAACCAATACAAGGCCTGTTTGTACTTATTTCAATGTATTTTTCATGGTGATTCCAAATATGGTAATGGAATTCAATAATTCTAACATTTATGAAACATTTTGTGACATTTTGAAATGTCGTCTGCAGACGCCTGCCGGTTGGAAAGTATTAAAGGTTTCATGTACGTATGGCGATGTAAAATGTAACTTTGTCGACTATTGTATAAGTCTTACGTACAGTCACTTATACGTAGGAGCCATGCGTACAAGTTTGTCAGTAATTCCTAATAATCCAAGGAAAGACACACCATGAAAGTGGTATATAATAATATGAATAGATAAATAGAATGTCACCTTCATCCTATCAAGAAAATACCCCGATTGAACTATATACATAGAGTCTAATGGTGTCAGATTCATTTCCAAATACAATAGAACACGCATTTAGAACATTCTCAAAATTCGTGTAAGCTTTGCATAAAAGATCATTTGAGACCTGTCATCACAAAATGAGCGTTAAGTCGGAAAACTTGGTTTTGAGGTTTGTCCAGATTCATAATACTCAGGAAACAAGCTTTAAAATGATATGTAACATGTCATAATAGCTCAATGTTTTCCCTGTCAAAAATCAAATTGAAGTTGCAAAATGTCTTTGTTTTCTATTGATTTTTGGCATGTTCATTGGACCATATCTCCTAATGCACATTGGCGACTTAACGCTCATTTTGTGGTGACAGGTCTCATTTCTGTTGCCCGGTTATGTCGGATATCATAGTACAAAGGTTTATGGAATATTTCAACTACGATGGTGACTGAGTGCGTGTTGGAAATTAGTTTAAGTGGAGTACATACCGTATACAAACACGCAGGGATTCATAATGAAAAGCAGTTAGAATGAAAACGAAATAATTAAGAAAATATGTGACTAAAGAAGGCTTCCTGATTGATATTGAAAGTAAGCTATAGTCGATTCCATACAGCAGAATGTGATATAAGGTATAATACTTCACTAGGCATGCTTGTCTATAAGCACACATGTCTCTCGCTCCATGTAGGGGAAGGGGAAAAAAAAAGTTATCTTAACCGAATTTAACTTGCAGGGGCTCATTAAGAAGAATACATTTGATCGAATTTACCGAAAGATGTTAAAACAGTGAATATTTGAGAGTATGTTGAAAATAATTAAAGGTGTGCCGAGGAAGATATTACGTAGGGGCTTTATTTCACAAATCTAATACGCAGATGTAAGTCGGTTCTAAAGAATACTGAACTCTAGAAGTTGCACTGGTCCACAAATCCAAAATCCGACGCGATTGTTATTGTGACATTTCACACTACTTAAAATTGCAACGCACGTTCTTGCGGTATGCCACTGCGCTGCGTTGTGCATGCATTTTGCGTTAGTGGGCGGGCTGTGCCGGATTGCAAATATCCAGCAACGCAACCGATTTTAAAAAGAGACCCACCGGGAGCCCGCATGAGCGTTACAATGTTGCGTGGAATGGTTAAAATTAGACTGCGTGCGCCGATGCCTTGACGACGAAATCGAACAAAAACAAATGCCAAATACACACAGATCACACGGTGACCATGGCCAAAGTCCGTTAGTGCTCCGACTGTGGTTGGTTCCCTAGAGCTCTCCCTACGGCGGCTAATAGTTAAATGATTTTTTACTTGTTCAAAGAGAATGATGTCAGAGCTATAATTGTTCACACTTGCTGTTTGTACCAATCTTTAAAGACGTAAGCTAAGTCGCGTTACTAATGCCCTAACATATCTACAATAATAAGCTTAGCGAGGATGATCACATTATACCCATAGTCTAATCAAAATCCGTTTTCACTGACATTGTAAAGCAGGATACACGTTCCTTTCTTGTTTACATTCATGGTGATTTTACAATTGGAACTAAATTCAATTCAATAAAAGGACCGAATTAGTTCGAGCAGGGGATGTGTACTGGACAATACTATGTCCAAATAAACATGGCCGGATACAACAGCAGCACCTGTATTGTGTAATGTTTTACATTCATTCAGAACATTAAATGTGACAGAAGTGACGATATCAACTCTGTCACCTTTTAAAACCAAATGAATTCCTATATAGCGTGACCTAGATTTTCGCCCACACTTAATGAAATAATGATTTAGACAGTTGTTCAAAGAGTATGGATGTGAGGCAGACGGTGGACATTTCCGTTAGACCAGATACTCATAGTGACACCGTTGAAAAAGATCGCCACAAAGTATTTCGTAAAATCGGTAGTGATCTAGACATCCAGACTTCATTCGGACGAGTCCAATCTGAAGGATAGGCTACATAAGATACATAAGTCGAATCCTGAATGGACACTTTTTGACATTCATAGTCGCAGAAGAATATAAGTATACATGGGATGAAAAGGGAGGTAAACGGATGAACACTTTTTGAATAACCTGACTGAAAACCCACCCACAATAATGGGCATTGTAACTTTGCATTGTGACAGAGCGAACTGCATTGTGACAGAGCGACAGTAGGGAATTATAATTTCGTGTTAGAGCTCGAGAAAGGGTATTGTATAAGGGATAACAAACGTTTGAGGGACACGTTTAAAGCTTGGTAGTTCACCACAAACGAACTGGTCGGACCAGTTTGGTCATGCACCAGTTCACTTGATTGTACAGAGACTGGAGAAATTGTAACCTTGTCGAATTCCCAAGAGAACTGGGTGTGGCTAGAAACCCCGAGCGGTAGTTCGCATTTAAGGGATAACACAATTTGATTCATGTGACTGAGGACAAACACACAATTAATTGTTGACGATGACCACAATTGTGTTGTGACCACAATTAGACACGGACCATGTTTCCTTGCCTTATATCTTGGTGTTGTGGTAGCCTAATTCACGTAATTGAAACGAGCTACTGACCTTCTGGTTTAGTTCTCTATCAATATTGCCTGAAATAACGTTTACAAATTGGTTTATTTGTGGAAGACCAGCGTATGAAAGATAACATAACGGGAAAGATAACAAAGTTTAAATCATCGTTTAGTTTTCCACTTTTTAATTACATGGTAAAAAAACACCTAATAGAACTACAATAATGATCAGAATTTGCGTTTGGTATCGCCATTTTTATTGGAAAAACCCTTATGAAACGCCGTCAATATTGTGATACGGCTTCAATGAATATAGTCCTATACCTTATAAGAAAAAGGAAACGTACCGTGACCTCGCTACAACCTGACAAGTTTATTAAACGCATTTACGAATTGAACAAAAACGTACATGTCCTTGAAGCGTTCCATCACTGGATTTCAAGAGCGTTCGCCAAGTTGCTTCAAGATACTCTTCGTAGGTTATGCACACAACATTGACAAGGATTGCCTTATCAGGTCTCGGCCTTATTCCGACAACTACGAACCATACACACATATAAATGCTAACTGACCTAATTTGCTATAAATTCTGTTAATGCGACGTGTATTTCCAAGTGAATATAATTTGCTGCCAATCTTTTGCAATAAGGAATTGTTAAGTAAATATTATTGAATAAATACATTACGGTAAATTAACTTCTACAAATATTAAATATTAAATGGGAGTTTAATGAATATTATGAGACAAATCAGTGGATACAGACGGCGGGTCCGTAAGCTTTTATTTATTGCGCTTAAGCGGATTATTGGTACGTTAGTAAAGGATTGCATCCAGATCCGTACGGATTGAAAACCGTAGATAGGGTAAACGCACTGGAATAAACGGCCAGTTTTGTGTAGATAAACGGAACGCGGTTAAATAATGACCAACCAATACGTGTTTAGCCATGCTAGGCGAACGCATTGAACAATTCCCGTGAACGGACAGCCAGTGCGTTTACCCTTTCCGATCTGGATGCCATCCCTAAGTTACTGGTTTCATTTTGAACTTTTAACATTGATATGGACATTGGAAAATAAGTAAGAGGTAAGCCATAATTTTGAGAGGGCCAAAACCGGGGTAAACTATAGGCTAGTAAACACCGATTAATTTACGCTGAATCTTATACCTGCCCAGACCCTAGAGTAAGTTGGAGCATAACGTTATACTGCTGCAACTATCGATGCTAAATAGATTGCAAGGTGTCCGCTGATATATATATAGTTATGTGATGAAATAGGCGACTTAATTCAAAACATTGGCTTGGATAAACTGAACACTCAAGTAAAATCAATTATTTATCAAGCAATGATATACATCATTATATAGGTAGAAGTTAAATTTAAATAAGCTATCAAGAGATAAATGATAGATAAATAGAAAATTAATATAATATAAACGCATGGACCTTTATAATTTATAAACACATGACACAAAAATGATGTTACATTATTCCACCATCAAGTTAAACAAAATTACAATTCAAAGAATAATAAGGAATACAAGGGGATCGAACCCGTGTTCGTCGATTGCAAATAACGTTAGCAACGTAAGTACTCCACTGAGATCGACGAGTGTGAGTGTGATAGTTTTATTATTTACATTGATTCATTTATTAACAACGAATGGATTATTATTTTGTCATTTTTGCCATTTTACACTATATTAGTGTGTTACCTCTCTCACAAAATGTGTTTGTAATATAATTACAGTCCTTATTTTTGAAAGAACGGTTTAACAACTTTGACATTTTCGAACACAACAAATGGTGTCATTTTCACAGATTTCATTGCTCGACTGGACGTGGTGTGACGTGTTGCATTATTCATGTTATTTAAATTAACGTTTGACGTGGCGACTGACGACACCAAATATGAACCAAATATGAACGGACATCAACTTCAAAATTTAAATGGAAATTTAATAGATTTCGCTTTTAAAATAAGCATAACGCGACTTGAAATGGTCAGCTGCTGTATATAAATTTGAAATAATAGAAATGATAGAGTAGAGGGTTAGCGTCCTTGTACAATTGTAAAGCGGTTCCCACTGAACATAAGGAGAATTGAGAATTAAAAACGTTAAATCTATAACGAGAATCCAATGGCTATTAAAGAGTAATATTGAAATTTAAAATGACGAGCAATAAAATGCAATAAAAAGTATAACTAAAAAACGTATTGAAATAGCAAAGAAGCGGAATGTCAACAACTATCAAACATTTTGCAATAAAAGCCTTCTCTATTTGGCTATTCGATTTGATATCCATACACCCCCATGGCAGACTTGTAATTTTTCCGAAGTGGTGCATCGGCCGACGTCGACGGATATCGGTGCGCAGCGTCAGCCGAATGCGCAACGACGGGAGTATGAACGCGCCTTTAATCGTTTCTAGACCATTTTTTTTTATAGCAAGTAGATCAATTTATATTCGATCCAATTGATTAATTCGGAAGGTAATATGTGACGCGATCAAGAGGAATGAGTCGGATGTCGGGGAATCCCAAATTGAGATATGGCCAATTCAAAATGGCGGCTTACATAAGTTTTGATGGAAATTCATGTATACAATTTAACATAACTTTGGAACAAAACGTCGTATCGACGGGGTCGACATCCGACTCATTCCTCTTGATCGCGTCACATATAGTATCACAAATGGACTAGTTTCCTGAATTCTGAAATGTTCGAACATTTTCTCGACAATTAATTAGTCCAGAATCTTGTTCACTCTAAGTATTTCTCCCTCCCGGATTACATCCGCAGCTGCCTTCAATCACAACTTAAGACACACATTTTCAAAATTGCTTTTGAAAAAGATTAAGGTTGTACGGGGCATTCAATAAATACCTGCAACCATTGAAAATCTCTGAACCGTGACACGTGTCAGTAAAATAAACTTATGATACTTCTACTGTAAGTCTTACTCTTTTCTCACAGAAAATTTCGAACACGAAATTTCAGCACTATGAATACCGTGATCTCTCAGGGCACTGGTTAGGGAATGTTACATTGGCGGGAAATTTGAGAGACAAGTTTATGGCATGCATTAAGATACGTGCGTTAACAGTGTTAATATTGTCGCTTGATTTATAATGCTGATTCTTATCAATTTTCAGTGTCCAGAGACCATGATGTTTATAGTACTGAAATTACATGATAAAAATGACCCACATGTTTGAAATTGTCCGTGAGAAAGGGGTAAGACCAGTGCCCTGAGATCACGGTATTCATGGTGCTGAAATGTAATGATAAAACTTTCTGTGAGAAAAGCGTAAGACTTACAGTTTAAGTATCATAAGTTTATTTTATCGACAAATGTCACGGTTTAGAGATTTTTAATGGTTGCAGGTATTTATTGGATGCCCCTCGTATGTTAAACGGTTTATGACACATTTTTGCCCGCATTTGCGGGTATTATTCATATGCCTATTTACTCTTTCTGTATTTATGTTGTTTATTATTTTGCTCTCTTGATCTTTGTCTTGTTTCCTACTGGTGGTGTTGCTCTTCATCTGACGTGAACATCTTACGGAGTAGGGCGCTTTATAAATGTTCTTTATTACTATATTATTATTATTATTATTATTATTATTATTATTATCAGAATGACTCTCTGAACAAAAATTAAAATATTACACGCGTGGTATAAAACCTTTCGACTAACATTGACATAAATCACAATTTGTTACGTGACCGTTCCCTACAATAAGTCGATAGATAAAACGATTGACGATTTTTGACTTGTAGCCTTTAAAATGGATTGCTTCATTACTCAGTGGAGGTGTGAACACGTTTTGATATTAAATAATTGGTTGATGAGTAAATACTCACCGTTTAGATCCCATTTTATGCTTAAGCAGTAAAGTCATATAAAAAATAAAAATGAGTGTCTTCGATGTTTTGAAATTAAAGGAATTCGTTATATCGCACGTGATCAGGCGGAACGAATATAAAAGGAGGGTTTTCACCTTTTCGATGTGTCCGTGTGACTTCTGCCGGATCGGTAAAATACCTGAGGGGGAATACATCACCGTACGCAATATCACAGAATTATGCACCAATTCTCAAATGATGAGGAAGTATTGACCAGATCATTTCATAACGCGGAAGCTATGTATTTCCGCAGGGCATTCAATGCAATACCCGATTACGTCGAAGGTGTTATTCGCTCGTTGATAATTGGTAGTTATTTGAAAATAAACGTCAGGGATAAGCCTTGCAATTTCGATTCAATATGACATATTTACCACAGAAGGATTTATATTATACAGCAATGCTGAGATGTGACATAGGTACTCTCTGCTCCCTGAGCACTGACTTTCGAGATTTAACGTAATGATGTAATATATATATGATATCTTGTCCATTGTACAAATACTGAAAATTGAATCGGCACGAAAGGTTGTTTAAAAAGGATCCTAGTCAGTAACGTTACTGGGTCATTCACTGATCGCAGTGAATTAGCGCACGTATTTCCCCCGATGCACTGGCATACATACACACCCCACCCGCCCGCCCCCAGGAAACACGAAAGATATACACAGGGGTGCGTAAATGCTGTGCTTGTTAGGTGTGGTGTTAACCCTAATAAAATGACATTAATCAAGCGCTGTATCTTCATCATTAAAATATTGTTTTTTTTAATCTTAAAAAAAGTAATTTTGCACCTTCATTGGTCAACGATTTAACAAACAATCCTAGAGAAGTGTCTTTAGATGATTTTGGTGCAATTTCGGTATTTATTTTTACAAAAAAAATGTTGAGCCAAAAATATGATTGGGGGGGGGGGGGGGGGGTCAAATTCACAAAAATAAGAATTGTTAGTGAAATTTGATACCAGAAATGGATTCTCTGACTCATCTCCTTTCCACAAGTGTACAAGGCTTGATAAATTTCATATTTTTAGGGTTAACGCCCCCTTTCGTTACGTCACTGTCCAGAGGAAGTGAAATAGACTATGGTCTGAATGATTTGTACCTCTGACCTCATGGCGTGTGCAATAAGGTAAAAGTCACTTTAACACTGGGTATTGCCGCTTCGCTTTATCAAGCTATTATTTTGAGTACAAAAACCCATGTTGATATATGCAACACAGTTTGCCAAAAAGTATCCAAATAACACCTTTCTTAATTGTTCTCAATGTGCCTATTTTGGGCGGTATACAGCACAAATGCTACATGTTTTCAATTTTCTCTTTGTAATTGCACTAGAGGCAATTTGCTTCTACATACACAGGTGGTTGTTATTGCCATTACCACGTGACTTAGCGGCTAGTGACTAAGAAGTACTTTTGTACATGGCCACTGGGTAAATCAACCATCTTGCAAGTTTTAAGTAGGATCTAATATAAGCCTCTAGATTACATTAGAGATATCTAGGACAGAGCAGAAACGACTCTAGGAACAAATCTGGATTGTTATCATAACCAAAAAGTTTGCTAGAATTCACATTCCAAATATCCTTTGATAAAGAGAACCCTCTTACATAAATTTATGTGTCAAAATCGTTTGAAGTCATAAAAGCAAATCATTTTAGAAATTCCTCTGATGATTTTCCCAATAAAATTTCAAGCGATGGCTACATCCCCCGTTAAAAGCAGTAGTTTTAAGCTACAGATATCGCGCACGATTAACTGACTAGCCACGCATGACCTTTAACATCAATCAATCAATCAATCAATCAATCAATCAATCAATCAATCAATCAATCAATCAATCAATCAATCAATCAATCAATCAATCAATCAATCAATCAATCAATCAATCAATCAATCAATCAATCAATCAATAAATAAATAAAGCAATCAATCAATCAATCAATCAATCAATCAATCAATCAATCAATCAATCAATCAATCAATCAATCAATCAATCAATCAATCAATCAATCAATCAATCAATCAATCAATCAATCAATCAATCAATCGTGTATGATTTGAATTAAAACACGCGTTTAACACAATATGTGACGCACGATTGCGTCAACGCTGACTTAACATGATAAACACGTAAGTTTAGTTAACATAGCACATTACGAAAAACATCTCTGAAATATCCTTAACTTTTATCAGGTTTGGTGAATAAGTTACAACTCCAAAACCATCCTTTAATGTGCCAATGTTTCCATTGCATTCATGCATAATTTACTAGCGTGTCTTTCATGACATTTGTGTCGTCTACATACACACCATCTCCGCCTTGTTTTAATGCACACCCAGGTTAACAACGATCTAAAGAAATGTCAATTCTGGTTAACGGGTATGTAGACTATGCCACCCAGCCCCTAATGTTTCCTGCTTACGACCATCCCAATTATGTCAAACGGTCAATTTGGTTAAATTGAGGAGAAGAGCCAAGTACACTCTTCAGGAGGGGATTACAAGGGTTGTTTAGATGCCATTACAGCGTAAACGTACGCGGGTTGAACACCAAGAGCCAGGAATTAGCCTTTCAATTGAGAAGGCATTCAAGGGAAACATCTTGAATGGCTTTGGTGAAATAACAGGGACGGATGGTGAGGAAATGCAGAAAAACAAATTACGTTTATATCGTATACGTTAAATTTCGACGAGACAAACGATTCGAAATAAGAACAATAAATTGGTATCCAGCGGATAGGAATAGGAATGGCGGAAAACGCGGACAGGTTACAAAACGTGCGTAGTTTGCTTATTTTTAAGTCGATTACTTTCACTTTTAGGAGGATAAATTAGATGAACAACGCTTTATACAAACAACAAACATGTCATGGTTCAATGCACGCATCAAGGTCAAATGGTCGTTTCAAATCATGCACAATTGTTATTGACTCACCCTGTATGTTGCTTTATAATTCCATCCCAGTAAGAATCCCAGATGATCAACATATAAAGAGCTTTGTTGCAAAAGGGCCACCAGACCACTCCAACATATTACTCATTTTGCATAATTGAACTTGCATTGACAAGTCCATGGAATTAATCAAATTATTGTATGGCTGTGTTCATTGACTTGGATAAGTGCATCCATGCACGCCAATTGAGGTACTAACAATATAAGCCAAATTCCATATAATGAATAGCCATCCATTCAATAATGCAAAATGAGTAACAGGTTGAATTGGATGTAGGCCCTTTTGCAACACAGCTCTTCATATGGATGTGCGGTGGATTGAAATTTGGTTGCTATGTAATTAAAGTGTCGCAATAATTACATTAGCCGACCGATATCTACATACAATAGATCAAGTCGATCGATTCATAATCCGACTCTTCTTACAGTGTATTGATTGATATCATAATACTGAGATTACGGAATGTTTAAGATATTACTTGAGTACTTTATACATGCTATAGATGAGGTGACATTTGTTGACATTTAGGACGCCCTCTGTTGGTTTGAGACAAAACACATCGGGCAAGAGTTCCTATAGTTTACATAGGCCAGATCAGGTTTTCTAACTAGATTGTGGTGTCACAGCAATTTGTTATCAAAACTGTCTTTAAAATTGCTTTGGAATGCTATAAGCTATCGCATTTCACAAAAAAAACAGAGGGTGTCCCATTTGTAAATACATGACATCATAGGTCACCTCATCTATAGAATCAATCAGAAACAACTTAAATTTGTCAAATGTCACCCAGATAAAAAATAATAGTCTCTAAAGTCCTCAAGTATAAGCGAGACAAAGTTTTGGTAGACGTGAACATTGATTTCAATCGAACACACATTCATTTGCTCCCTTCACTGCTAATGGGAGTCAGTACGGATCAAATATTGGATGACGTCGTGGCATTAACAAAGAAAAAAGGTTAAAGGCCCAGAGTCTTCTTCACCTTAACACTTTCCACGCGGCAGGCGGCTGCAGACGACATTCCAAAATTTCACAAAATGTTTAAAAAATGTCAAAATTATTGAATTTCATTAACATATTCAGAATCACCATGAGAAATGCATTGACATAAGTACAAACATGCCTAGTATTGGGTCAGTAATCCTTGAGATAGGCTTTGAAAATTGTGAAAGGTTTCTGAAAAATCTGTTTTGTGTATGGTAAAAATATGATCTGTTGATAGGAAGATTAAGTTCGAGGAAAAAAGAATCAAATGCTGCAGAATTTGGTTACCTTTATTACAAGCAAATTCCGAAGGTTCGCAAGACCGAGAAGTCGTTATTTTGAATAAAGCACATGAGAGATTACCCGGGGCTAAAGTTTTCACGGGCATGTACATTTTTGATTCACAAAATTGTTAAAAGTAACCCATAAAACCCGGGATTTGTGGCAAATTTCATTTAAAAATCGAGTTAACTGGTACATGCTATAGGTGTCATTTTTCTAGCAAATTTGATATCTGCATAACGTCATATGTAGTTATCTAGTTTGAGTTACAGCCTTTATCATACCTCCGGTACCCGCATGTAAGTGTAACACACGTTAGGTTCATTAGCACGTTTTTCTAGGTCAAAACGTGTTAAAATTACACTTTTTTCATCGAAACTTCATTGCCAAGTTGTAAATTAATATTTCCTCTTAAAGGTAAACATGTCCATATCGATAAACAAATTTATGAGTCAACGTCAATGATTGCACTTTGGTATTTTACTAATTGTTAACTCGTGTAGGAGTTTACTATGTGTTGCAATATATGAGTTCATTGAAGAAATCGAACAACGTTAATTGGTTTCCTACATTTCCGTTAATTATGGATGCGCACTGTATATTAAATGTTGACGAAAAAAAAATGGAACACCTAGTCTTAATTGAAAAAAATTCAAGTATAGACCTTCCGGAAAAGGAGTCGTTACTCAGAGTAACATTTTTTGATATTTCACAAGGAAAAATAATGTTACAACATATGAGCATATTAATTACCATTACTTCTATTTATCGCCAACTCAACAAACATAGATGAATTGATGAGGTTAGTCTATAAATGTTCGTTAAATGGTCCCCCAATTTGCACTGTGTTTCACTATCTTAACACTTTCCACGCGACAGGCGTAGGCAGACAACATTCCAAAATGTCACAAAATATTTTGAAAATGGCATAATTATTTAATTTTATTATCATATTTGGAATCACCATGAGAAATAAGTACAAACATGCCTAGTATTGATCCGTGAGATAGACCTTGAAAGTTGGAAAAGGTTTCTGAAAAATCTATTTTGTATAAGGCAAAACCAATAGTCGCCTGAAAGTGTTACAATATATCGTGATGAAATGAGATCCTGCTACTACTAGGTAGTGAATAGCAAACGTAGCTTGCGGTTATACTGATGTGATTGGCTATCATGTCACACGTCATTAGCACGAATCAATTCCGTAACGAGTGATCTGGCAAACTAAATAATAATTTACCCGCCCACATCCTTTTCTATGTGTCGAGTATGACAAGCGAGTCTGGAATAACTTGCGGTTTGTGGTTTTTATCAGCGATGATTGTCACAGAACCTCAAAATCGAGTGACTCATCTAAGGTGATGTATTTAGTATTCTATCCCCTAACGTTATTAGGTGGGGAAAAACCTTCGTTTTTGTGTGTTCCAATCAATTTTGTTATCTGAGATTCATTTCTCTGTCACTGTCCTGCGTGCATTATACAGCCACATCATGATGTTGTAGTTTAGTCATCGTAAGCAAATCTAGACAGGCAATGCATTTCGTAAAACATTTGCTCGTAATGCGATGTGTCAAATTCCTACTGGTAAATATTCTGATTTGTTGAAAACGCAAGGATCACTAATTACATTTAACTCGTCATGATTATTCCATCCATTCCACACGATGGATGTCAGTTTAAATCTCATCAAGTGGTGTGCTTATAATAAGGTGGCGCAGCTAATCAAGTACGCGTGGATCATACGTATAAGTGACTTGTACGTAAGATACCACAGTCGCCAAAGTCACCTTACGGCGTATAAGCACCGATTAAAATTGGACTGATACTAATGCAAATATGTCCATGATAATAAGGAAATGTTTGAAATGTTCCCAGTTCGGTTCTGTGGGGCCTTGTTCGTATGGTGATGCACGGTGTATACTTTATAGACAATTGTATAAGTACTTTTAAGTTAAAACACTTTCCACGCGGCAGGCGCCTGCAGACGACATTTACAGAATTTCACAACATGGTTAAAAAATGTCAGAATCATTGAATGACATCACCATTTTGGAATCAGCATGAGAAATGCATTAAAAAGAGGCAGACATACCTAGTATTGATTCAGTAATCCTTGAGATAGATCTTGAAAGTTGGGAAAGGTTTCTAACAAATCTGTTTTGTAAATGGTAAAACTAATAGCCGGTTGTCGTCATAAGAAATGTATTATTAAATTCTTATTTCTATATATAACACACATATAGACTTAATGGACAAAGGATGTATCGTTTACAAAGGGGTTGACGTTTGTCGCCAAAAATACAAATCTACAAGTTCAACTGCAACGGGGTTCCATACACTTTAAATGCCACTTACAAAATCAACATTTCATGGAAACGTCACAAATCTCAATTCATTTTCATGATGACATAATGTGAATATTTTGAATAGATGAAAGGTCAATGAATATTAAGCTTTTAAAACATAGTGCGTGATAAGTTATCGAAATTTGGCTTAATTGATATTAAGATGAAGAAAGGTTAAATAGTGAATTTAGAAATATGACCTTTGTTTTTGCCAATTCTAATAGGAAATATATATACCTTTGATAATAATGAAAGCGCGCCATCTACGATGGATACTTAGAAAGGAAAGTCAGTTGAATACCTACTATCAATTGTCATGATCTAAACCTAAGCCTTTGATAGGTCAAAGGTCAATATATGGACAATTTATAATATCATGATTTTTGTAGTTCATAACGAATCATAACGCCTTTGACCAATAAGAACTAACAAATAACTGCCTGCCGACAAATATTATGCAACTGGATCTAACGAAGTTGCTGTAGGTGTAAGGCATCATGCTCGCTTCACTTACAATTTTAATGTAGACAGTTATCTATTGTACTAACTTAAGAATTGATTTTTAAAAATTGTTTTGGACAAATGAGGCCGAGAAGAATGCAACAATTACAATTCATGTTCAAATTTCAAATATTTATTATGTATAACTATGACCTAAAAAACCTAAGACTTAAATTATGCTATGTTTGGTATTATATGTATTGAGTGTTCCTCATAGATTTATTTACTATGCTAAGGGGACGAAAACCCCTCTGTTCTACGGGCAAACGGACCTCTGAGGTAGGATGGGTCGGACGGGCGTTTTCTGTTGTTGCTGTTTTATTTTAAATATTCAAAAAAATTCAAATATTTGCTAAAAATTCGCAAAAATTTTCAAAAAGATTTTTTGTTTTGTTTTGAAAATTCGAACAAAAAATAGGTCGGCCGGGCCCGTACAACAGTGTTTTGTTCTCGTCGTCTAATGCCGTTAATTATGAAATATATCGAGGGCTCATAAACAAAAGGCCTCATCTCCATTTTTTCAAAAATGAGATTTTGATATCAATATGTTCAGAAAAAAATCTCTTTCCCGTAACACACAGCCTGTCTCCATAACACAACCACTTTCAAAGTTATAGCCAGTATCACGAGGCCTCATCTCTATCTCCCAAATGTGTTTAAAAATCTTCAATAGGCTTTTTCTCAAAATGGTTAAAATGGAGATAAGCCCTTTTGTTTCGATATCAATCACACCTGTCATGATGTCAAAATCTGATGATCACACATAATCTTGTTGAGCGTTGAAGTGGTTATAAACTGGTTGAAAAGGGATTATGGGGTCACTGCGCTCATCCATGTTAACACTTTCCACGCGGCTATAAGTTTTACCATAGACAAAACAGAATTTTCAGAAACCTTTTCCAACTTTCAAGGTCTATCTCAAGGATTACTGACCCAATACTAGGCATGTTTGTACTTATTTCAATGTATTTTTCACGGTGGTTCCCAATATGGTAATGCAATTCATTAATTTTGACATTTTTTAAACATTTTGTGAAATTTTGGAATGTCGTCTGCAGCCGCCTGCCGCATGGAAAGTGTTTTAAGTACAATTAATTACCGTCTTATGAATAGTGGTCATGCAACAACCTTGCGGTTAAAGCTCCAGTTAGCGCCAAAGTGTGTATACCTGTTTTTAATTACGTGCTATACTTCTTATATTCATAGATAATTTTATATCGTGCGTTTCACACTCCTGTATTGCCGGATAGGAAACGTTGATATGCGGTGATCATATTTTACATTTGTCTATTTTACAGAATTGTTAAGGTGATAATGACAATATTAACCGCATTTAGGATTTCCTGATAGAAATCAATGACATCTTGCGACCACAAAATGTATTTAAACTTTTCTACATATCTTAATTTGTGAAATGAATTGACCATTTATCGCAATCCTTATTAGAAAAAAACCAGTGATGTTCGGCGATAACAGAGTGAACATCCCTACTAGAAAACAATAATGTTCGGCGAAAAAAAAAAATGAATATCCCTACTAGAAAACAATGATGTTCGGCGATAACAAAGTGAATTTCCCTACAAGAAAACAATGATGTTCGGTGATCACAAAGTGAATTTACCATTTCCCGCATTACCTTGCAGAAAACACTGGTGTTCGGCGATCACAAAGTGAATTTACCATTTCCCGCATTCCCTTGCAAAAAACACTGGTGTTCGGCGATCACAAAGTGAATTTACCATTTCCCGCATTCCCTTGCAGAAAACACCGACAATCGGCGATTTTAATGGACATTTAAAGATGTTCGGCGATCAGATTCCACGCCAGTAAATAATTTCAGTCCTTGTGGACGACAATCAAAAGTTTTTTTATCAGCTGGGCATCCTGTGGCCCATTGATTATAGAATTAATCAGAAATGGTACTTATTGCTCCCAAATGATTAAAGTTGTAGTTTAATCCTGATTTTAGGACTATTACCTAATACCACAGTGGAAAAAGAAATATTTTCAATGCATTTTGTAGGTTTTTTGGATGTAGTTTGATTGTAAATGATCTGGCAACATTTCTCAACTTTTTCTGATAAATGAGGGCGCTACCCCAATTGTCCAACTTTGGGGTCTTATTTCTCAGAACTTTCGGGGTTACCATATATATTTGTTTTGATTAAATGATCAAAGATATCATAAAATTTAAGGAAAATGTCAAATTGAAAAATCCAGTCGCTTTTTAAGCGAGAAAATGGGCTTTTTGTAACAACCCTTTTACATGTAAACGTATAGGGAAACCATTTAGTGGTGTGAAATCATCACAATGTGAGTTTACCATTTTCCGCATTCACTATTAGAAATTAATTATATTTGTGCGATCACAAAGTACTTTTACCATTTCTGGTGTTCAGAACACAGATTGAATTTACCATTTCTCGCATTCCATTGCAAAAAAACAAGGACAGTTAGGGATTTTAATGACATTTAACGATGTGCGAATTTACCATTTCTTATCGCGAATTGAATTTCCTGATAGAATTGAAATGAAATCCTGCGATCACAAAATGTATTTAACATTTTCCACATACCTTAATTTGTGAAATTAATTGACCATTTATCGCAATCCTTATTCGAAAAAACCCAGTGATATTCGGCGATAACAAAGTGAATTTACCATTTCCCGCAATCCTTATAAGAAAACACAATGATGTTCGGCGATAACAAAGTGAATATCCCTACTAGAAAACAATGATGTTTCGTGATAGCAAAGTTATTTGACCTTTTCCCGCCCCTCCTTGAAGTAAACACCGACACTCGGCGTTTTTGATTGGCATCACTATGCGAATTTACCATATCCCGCATTCCCTATTAGAAAACAATGATGTTCGGCGATCACAAAGTTATTTTACTATTTCTCGCATAATAAAACACATTTTACCATTTCTAATCACGAATTGAATTTAACTACCACTGTCCACATTCCCTATTAGAAAACAATGATGTTCGGCTATCTCAAAGCTTTATTACCATTTTCCGCATAATAGAAAACATTGGCATTTGGCAATCCTAATGTGAATTTACCATTACCCGCATACCCTAGTAGAAAACACTGGTGTTCAGCCGTCACAAACTGAATTTACTATTGTCCCTATTCCCTTACAGAAAACCGCGACATTCGGGGATTTAAATGTGCATTTCCCGCTCTCTCTCTCTCTCTTAGAGAAAACAATAATGTATTTTGATAACAATGTTCATTAACCATAACCCGAATTCCCTAATAGACAACACTTGGTATTCGTTGATCACTATATGGATTTACTTTTTTCTCCCATTTTTAAGGAAACACAATGCTAAGAAGCTACAAAATGTAAAATATGTAACAACATTACCTCAAGACCAACAGCAATACATATGACTTTGTAGAAAAACACGAAATCGATAGCAAATGTTAGATAATATACATAAATATTGGCCGTTGCTGCTACACGTAGCAATCAGTACGCTCCAGTGAAACTGATCTTTACAGTATATCTTCAATTTTATTACTAGAACCCACCAGGGTATTTAGTTAGTAGGGTATGGAATTTGAATTGATACAAATGATACGAGGTTGAGCAGTGTGGATAGATGGAAACAGGTCACAATATTCACACCTCTACAAGTCAATCAACATACACGGTGTCCTAAATAAAAGTTGACGGTGACAGTAAGTGTCAAATGCACAATATGTGTGTAATTTAATGAGAAATGAATAACGATAAACAACAGTTTCTAAAAGTGTCCTTCAATAAAATTAAAAAAATACCGCGCCAATCGGACAATGTGGAAAACTAAACCGGATTTTTAAAAATGGCAAACATTTAATAATCCGGAGAAATTTTGCTTTCGTGTCATGATTCAAGGAAATATAAAGTAACTTTACATGTTTGGAAGAATCAGGCAGGGAAAAGGCAAGGCTGCAAAATATCGCCTCATATCACATATATATCTTACGGTTACCTGGTACCATTAAATTGACACCCGATTAAAGTAAATCAATACCGGTCGTATAGCATTCACCGATAAGTTTGATTCCATTTAAATATAACTAATTGCGCGGCTATATTTACAAGATTTTTTACTTCAAAAAATGTGGAATAAGCCCTTTATTCACAGACCTTTTCTTTTCAGATTCTGGTAAGTTTCTGACCACTTAGAGTACTGAATTAGTTTATGTATCTAGCCAATGGGCATATAGTTAAGCTTGACACGTAAGCTCTCTCACAGGCCTTCTTAACGCTTTCAATGCGGCAGGCGTCTGCAGACGACCTTAAAAATCCCAACATGTTTTAAAAATGTCGACATTATTGGATATTCATTACAATATTCGGAATCACCATTGAATTAAGTACAAACATTCCTAGTATTGGTTCAGTAATCCTTGATATAGACCATGTAAGTTGTGAAAGGTTTCTGACAAATCTGTTTGCATATGGTACATCAATAGCCGTGGAAAGTGTTAAGTTGAAGTTGACCTTTGATAGATGAGGTCAATCAATATTAATACGATTTTATTATTTTCATATCTATTATAGCATAATTGGCGATATAAGAAATATTGCATCTCCTCAAAGGTTATGACAGATTCAATTTGACATAACCTTTAAATACATTTAAATCCCATCATTTCAAACTAGAATAGGTAATTCATATCAATGTGGATAGATATTAAGATAAGCGCATTTACTTAAACTTTCGAAATAGTTTAATGAATCGATGAATCTCTTTTGAAGACTACCCGCACTTTAGAACTCTAACCTTTTTGAGAAAAATAAAAGCAATATAGTTTTTTTAAGAAACTGCCATTGCCAATGATTGCCAATGATATGTCATTAGATACTTTTGTGTTTGAGACAGACTATTCAGTGACGTAATACATCAACGAAACTATTGTCATTAACAATACCGTACGTTACAAGCAAGCTTACTGTTAACTCGAAATCCATTAAGGTGATTGCTAACGGGCATTAGTTATATTATTGAGATGTAACAATGCTGCGAAATACTACCAATAAAATTCCTATTCCAAACCACGCGGACGGTTATATAATTAGAATACGGAGTGCTAGTTTGATGCTCAAACACTCCTTTACAATGTTTTATGCAAGTGTATGAATTGAATTTGTTTTATGTTTTGAAATGCAGCACGTAAGATGCAGGTTAAGTTTATCATTGTGTTAATACTTAGCTGATCTGTGTAATTATCATACTAAGGCACGCTAATGTCTACACGTATTTTGAGAGTGTTTAGTATATCAACAACAAAAATGCATTGCCATTATTATGTTCAACAGTATAATGTCTAAGGTATTGAAGGAAGCCAGTATCACGCCAAGCGTTTTAGTTAATCCACATCTTGTAACTAATTGAACTTTTAATTGTGCTGAAGGAACGAGGCTTTATTTTTCTTGGATTATTGTTATATTTGTCATGTCTTTAAATGTTGACGAATGTCATCAAACATAATCAATAGTAGAAAAAGCAAAACCCAATGACGCTAAAGTCATTGGTCATAATGGTTAAGCATGCCGCTAGTGCTATTTTAGTGACATATCTGTACTTCGAAATCTGGCAGTGGACGTTTTAATAGCGCAATATTCATGAAAACCAATAACAATGCTCAACTGGCACAAATGAAACTCTTATAATTCCAATAGGCCCCACATACTTCCATGTGAAAAGATATAAGAGCGGTGATATCTCTTTTACCTCGTATTTTGAATGGAGCAGAAACATTATATTTCATATGAACAAACACAGATTGGCGCATAGAATAAAATGTCTCAATTTTGAAGGAAACGTCTCTCAAAAGCAGTTTCTGTTCATTTTCTAATGAATCTGTACATTAATACAAACTGTTTTTTCTTCTTCAAATTTGAATTGGGAATCTAATAAAAGCTGATTGGAAGGAAGGACACATACATGTACCACCGCTTCAGCGCAACAAGATCCTTTGTGCGCATACGATCTTCTTGCAATGCTTTGAATGCAAGAAGATAATATCTATGAACGTACACATCTTTGCATCTTAAAGTACTTTGTAGAAATGTAGTATTGCCAGTACGAAATATAATAGGGAAAGACATTTAATGTTAGATTTTTCGACCACAATCTCAGCGCATACGCACATATAATCTTCTTGCGCTCAGAGTATCCACGAATGTGTTTACAGAGCAAGAAGATAGTTTGCATGTAGGACCTTCTTGCGCTCAAAGTATCCACGAAGGCGTAAGTGCATGAAGATCATATGCACGTAGGATCGTATGCACGTAGGATCGTATAATCGTATGCACGTAGGATCGTATAATCGTATGCACGTAGTATCGTCTTGCACTTATTAAAGCAGCGACACAACGCCTTTCTTTTTTCTTTTTTGCGAGGAGTATAAACCTATATAGAATGCACGACTGCTTCCAAAATACTTCTCTCCACTGTATACATTGACATCGAACGTTTCTCTAATATCCCATGATAGGAATAGGAAACCGACTAACGGTCACAGTTATTGTGTGTAGAATAACAAAGCCAAGGAATAATTTCAATCTAAATTAACATTACCGGGCACGCGTACATGTTTTACAAAAGGTTTATAGAGTGCCCATGAACTATAAAGAGTTGTTTCCATCGATAATAATGATGCCCGTGAACCACGAGTTACGACATACACTTTTAATAATGATGGTTAAAAGGCAAGACGTCAATTATTGGATTTAATATCAAGAATGCAAATGCTGTTACTCATATATGTGGCTACGATCATATTATGTAGCAACGACCACGGCATTGTAGAAATAAAACTGAATTCCGAATGCGGAAATGCTTTTGAAGTGAAAGTATCGTTTTTCAACTTTTCAAAGAATCCAAAGGAGAATAAGGCGTTTTAAAGAAAAGAAAGATTAACACTCTACTTCCTGCAACGGAGCAATTATAAGGCCGCGATGAGCCTCTGAGTGAAATTCTTGACAAATCGGCTGAACAGTCAAACTACCTGTTTTTGAAGAAGAAAAAAACACCAAATGAATTCGTTCGGAGTTCCAGTGTGGTAAAATCTTTACCAAGTTCCCTCGTACACCTATTGCCGTTTCGGTACGTATCCGAATAATGTATCAATGGTTTGGATACCGAATTACTTTAAATTGCAGTATTAATTAGATTCTTTCAGTCTATAAAACAATTGTGGAGGTTTCTTGGTTTCATGGTTTCAGAGAAGAGTTGTCGGATATCACAGGCAATGCCGTTCTGCACTCAAACCATGATTTGTTAAAACCATATGATAAAGAACATACTGCAATATATAAACAAAGTTCTGATTTGTCACACCGGGTGTTAGAGTCGAAATGCTGCGAGATACTTTGACATCCATATTATTTGACTATTGATTAAATATTCAACGATATTTGATTTTATCTTGTAAACGTTGTCGATTTCATCTACTGAACATGCTTCATCTCTGAGATTTGTTTTTCTAGTTAATAATTCTGCTCGAAATGTTGACGATTCGATTGTCACTAATGCTTCTTAAGTCAAACCTGACTGTTAACCAGGCGACCAGGCTTCAAGATACAATGATTTAAGGAACAAAAGTATTTTTGAAAATGAAACGGTTATTCATATATTTTCATCTAATTTTGAAAAAAAAATATATAAAAGAGAATGTTTTATAATTCCACAAACATTTACATATTAGACTTACCGAAACTGAAGGCTACGCCCGGTTCAAACAGGTGAGTATCTGCAAAACTTGCGGTATCCTCCTCCGTGCACAAAGATTTGCAGTTGTAATCTTCCCTGGATATGGCAAAAGGTAGGTACTTATTTTCCTGGCGCACTTGCGTCTGTATATCGCCACCTATGTATCGGTCTCCTTTACGTATGAATGGGTGTTGTACATGTAGGGAAACTCGCGCGTGCAGAATGAACGAATAATCGGGATGTCAGACTAGATATTGGATATATATATATATATATCAGACAGCAGGGCCACGTTGAAATAAATTCTTGTTTCGTTGTCTTCAACGCTGCATTTAAACGCGATAGGAAAAGTTTTACATTTTAAATATTTTTATAAATTTGCACGTGCGTCATGTGTGCGTGTAAAATAAACGAATAAGTGGAACATCAGTGCTGGTAAATATTGGAAAGCTGCATTCAAATGCGCGGGAAAAGTTCTGAATGAAATGGCCAACTCGTTATTTCGTGCGTGACGTGGCACTAATCGATAGATACGTGTAAGCCCTGCATATTAAAATCACCGATATTTGGGGCTGTATTATGCTGCATATATTGGAAAGGAAAAAAAGTATAACATGCTATCAATGACTAGAAAATTAAGATGTGAACGTATTGTTATATGGCTGGACGGACACTCTAATGGATATTTTATCAATGGCATGTTCTAGAACTATCATTGATCAAGAAGTACACGTGCTGTGATCTTGTGCACACACTTGTTATTTCAAGTAAAACCGGAAATCCTCCCTCGATGTTTGATGTCCGCAGGGGTAGATAGAGTAAACTCACGTGTCCCAAAATGATTTATATACCGTGTTGGATAAATAAAAATAAACTTTCCACGTGGCAGGCGTCTGCAGACGACATTCAAAAATTTCACAAATGTTTCAAAAATGTCAAATTATTGAATTTCATTACCATATTTGGAATCACCATGAGAAATGCATTGAAATAAGTACAAACATGCCAAGTATTGGTTCAGTAATCCTCGAGATAGAATTTGTATATTGGTACAACTAATAACCGCGTGGAGAGTGTTAAGCATAAAAGTAACAGTTTATCTCAATCTATTAAATACTTATACAGTCATGACAGTATCCATTAGGCATAATTCCCTACTTATTCTGTTGATTTCATCAATATGTGGTGTGTTTAGGGAGCACATCAAAACTCGACCACTCGGCAACCGCCGGTTCCGTGGGGTTCCGTGCGGCTGCAGTCGGTTTCTATTGTTCTAAACAATGATATGCGGTCCAACCGGGCGGAACCGGCGGTTGCCGCGCGGTCGAGTTTTGATGTGCTCCCTTAGTTGTTGCGTAACATAGCTATCCTTCACAAATAATTACTTCACAAATATATTTGTAAACAGTTGATATCGATAATTTTTTTAGCGAAAATTAAAACAAAACACTATCAACAAATTTCAATAGAGCTTTTTGCTGAACATGCTTATTAATTGTAAAGGTGTTCAAAGAGATAACAGCGATTGTATTTGGAATCTATCATGTTTACAAAACGGTATGTAAGGAACATCAAATTTTTAAAAGCCAAAAATTCCTATAAAGATTCACAAGCAATCTGATCAATAGATGTAACTTGCACTTACACTTACACTTTAAAGGGGCACTTACAAGGGCTTCCCCAGACCCTTTTCATTGGGGGGGGGGGGGGGGGGGGGGTGTAAAGGTCATCAATTGCCGACAGAGCCATTTGTGCCGACAAAAAGAAGTTTCGGCTCGCTTCGCTCGCCGGAATTCATACATGTATGCATATTTTAGTATGGACTGTATGGTCAGAACCGTCAATCAGTTTTCAGACATGGTCGGGGGACACTAATTTGATAATGATAATTGAAATGTTAAATAAAGCAGCGCGCAGCGCTGATTGAATAGTTCTGGGGGAGCCAAGGGCGTATCCAGGACTGTTTTGAAAGGGGGGGGCACACATCCTCAAGCCATCTTGTTTATCTTAAATATTGAAACGTTGAAACCAACACAAAGGGCGCAAAAAGCTGCAGAAAATATGCGCGCCAGTGGCGTAACTAGACTTTTTCATTTGGGGGGTGGGGCAATAAAGGGCAGTGACGTGAAATGGATGGGGCTCCTAATGGGTGGGCTTCATTCCAGTGTCAATAAATGCGCGCGTAGCGCGCAAAATTTTTCGACTTTACGCCTACCTTTTGTACGATTGAGCTACATTTCGGCTCTAAACAAGCTTGTACCATAGAATATAGCATTTTGGGAAGACATGCGCGCGTAGCGCGCGAAAAAACTTCATCTGTTACTTTGTACCATCATTATTCCATGATTCATTTGGGGGGCAAGGGTTCAAAGTGGGGGGGGGGGGGGGGGGGGCTGCCCCCGCTGGTTACGCCACTGATGCGGCCTGAGCGCGCAAAATGTTTCAGTTTTTGAACTAAAATGGTCATGGAAAACTGTCCTGAAGCTTTCTTGAAGCGCGCAAAAATTGGAATTTCTAACACTTAAATAGTCAAGTATGACGTTTTTGACGGTTTGATATTGCATAGTTACACATATCAAGTCCTGATCCAAATCGTATGGATTGAGGGTCATTATAATGTTAAAACCTGTAGAAAATATGCGCGCAGAGCGCGCAAAATGTTTCATGTTTTGAACTCAAATTAAAATGGTCATTGAAAACTGGTTGGAAGCCTTCAGATACTATAAATTAAGCTTAAATAATGAAACATTGAAACTAATACGCGCGCAGCGCGCAAAATTTTGCATTTCTAACACTTAAAGGGTCCAGTATAACGTTTTTAACGTCACCCATATAATATTCGGTTTGGTTCGAGACATTTATAATGTTGATACCTGTAGAAAGAATGCGTGCAAAGCGCAAAAAGATTTTCAGTTTTTAAGCTAAAATGGTCATGGAAAACATTCCTGAAGCCATCTTGTTCAGCTTGAATAATGAAACAATGAAACTACTAAAGTAATATGCGCGAAGCGCGCAACATTTGGCATTTCTAAAACTAAAAGGGTCCAGTATGACGTTTTTAACGTCCCCCATAATATATATTTGGTTTGGTTCGAGATCCATTATAATGTTGGAACCTGTATAAAAAATGCGCGCGAAGCGCACAAAGATTTTGAGTTTTTAAACTAAAATGGTCATGGAACACTTTCCTGAAGCCATCTTGTTTTTGTTGAATAATGCTAACAAAACATGGTCAAATGTTCAGTATAGGCATGATAGGCCTACAGCCTGTATGTCCGACAACGACATAGACCTATACCATTACGTGAGATATCGATTGTGCCCCTGGTGCACACACTGTAAATCCTGGTCTCACGCAAATAACGACAGTTGTGCTTATTGTCTTAATTATAATGATAATTTGCATTGTTCAAGTCGAAGTTAGGACAGAGTCTACTTATAAGTTCTTACTTTGCATTGACACCTAAACGTTGGAGTTGGACTTACTTTTGCGATAGACTGATAGTGAGCTTGCATTGCTATATACAATCAGTACAATGAGAGCAATTGGCCTACATGTACATAATTATAGGCGAATTATTTAATATTTCGTAACCTATGTGCCAACATGATTGGCCATTGGCGACATTTTTGACTTGGGTTTGCATTGACAACGACAATGAAATAGGCCTATAGTTAGTATAATTAAAGGTCCCACACATTGCCCGTTATGCCTAGCCTAGGCCTATACTATTCCGACACAATTTTTTGTGTGTGTCTTGACAATGAGCAAAACAAAGACTTGGGCCTAGGCTGTTCATGTGCGCCGACACAAAATCTCATAAAAATGGGCTCGTTCACAGTGCCTACAAATTCATATGCCTACATTGCCTTTGTTCATTTTTGATTTGATTTGTGTTAACATAACATATATGCCGACACAACATTATCATTTGCGCATACGATAATTGTTATAGGGCTTTCTTTCTTTCTTTCTTCCCTCTTTCTTTCTTTCTTTCCTCTTTCCTTTCACTTTCTTTCTTTCTTTTTTCCCCTCTTTTCTTTCCCTTTCTCTTTCTTTCTTTCTTCCTCTCCTTCTTTCTTTCTCCCCTTCTTTCTTTCCCTTTCTCTTTCCTTTTTTTCTTTCTCCCTTTTCTTCCTCCTTCCTTTGATTTGCCCACAGCACCATAATTTTGCCGACAGATTTGATGAATGGAGGCTGCGCCCTCAATTATGATTAAAAACAGGGATTAGTATATTTATACAATTGTATTACATGTATGAACTTACACCTATAAGGATTAAGACAAATCAGTCCTCTTTGTACAACAAAACGTCGATTCAAAAAATGCTGATCGGGCCCGATCAGCATTTAACGTCAGAGCGTATCCCCCTGCAGTACGCGTGATAAATAACGCGAACCATATTTGCATAGAGGGCGTTTTTCAATAAATAGCGATGGTATTGTTTTAATCAAGTTTTGCTGTGTTTTTGTTGGTAGAAACAACAACAATGGGATTTGTTAATGTTCATCTTGAATTCTGAAGTAAATTTTTAAAAAAAAATGTCAACACCGCTTAATGTCCCTTTAAGGTTTTATGGACAAATTTAGTACATAGGCTTTCAGCCTTTTTGATTCCAAACCTATTTTGTTCCAGTGTTTGTCAAGTCGATTTTTTAATCCATTCACGGTTTTTGCTTTGACCACATCTGTATTATGATACAATGCATTTTCACAGAGAGACAGGTTCCTAAATGGGTGATAAATCATTGTTATATTAATCGTTATGTTAGCTACGTTACTGTTTATTTATATTACATGAATGTTACTATAATTACTATGATTTTTGTAGTTGTAAATCATGCCAATCGTAGCAATATTTTATGTTTTTGGGCGGAAACCCTCATGTACTAGGAAATGAAAACTAAATTACCCCCCCCCCCCCCAACATAAAAACACCCCAAAACCCATATATGTAGCTCATCGTGAAGAAATCCTTACTGCAGCTGAGGTTCTTGTTTAGTGCCGGCTTGTAAACATTCATTTGGCGCCCTCTTGTGGTATGAGTTGTTTGGGCCAATGTTAATAGGTCTGATGGGTCAACTTTGTCAAGCTCTTTTAAAAATCATGAATGTCTGGATTAGGTCAGATTCTCGGGACCTTTTTTGCTAAACCATAGTTGCGTTATTATATTGTATATTTGTGTCAGCACGGATTATCATATCAACCTAGCATTGATTGGTGGCCTTTCGCTAAAACAGTGACTAAACCAAGCAAAGATGTTGAAACCCGACCGATCCTTACCTGAGAGGTCCGTTTGCCCGTAAAAAACAGGGTTTGATAGTCTAACTGACGGTCATTACAGTCTAGCAATATTGGCCGCTGAATATTTATGATAAGCAATAAAAGTGCAATGAATTCCAATATAGTCATTTGGTTCGTATACAGAGATGCCATTCCCACCACCCGCACCAACTTGATGAAAGGCTCATATTTTGCTGACACCATCCGTCCGTGGAATCTATCGCCCCAGCAAGTCGTGTGGACTCTCCATCACTAGCTGCTTCAAAGACCAGGGACTGCGACGTTTAGTTCACCTAGTCATCTTTTTTTGCGAACTCGCAAGGATCAGCTAACGGTAATATTGAGGATTTTACTGCCTTTTCAAACATTTTGGGTGAACCAGAAATATATTGATATTTCTCAGCGTATGATTCTGAGACAAATCCTTACAAAAAAGTGTTCAATAATGCACCTTTAATTGCACTTCTATTTTTTTTCCAATTTTATATCTAACTTTAAATAATAATAATAATAAAGGTCAAAATTTTATTGTCATCGCAGCCAACTGGCTGAATTGTAACAACATTACAAATCAAATACATTAATAAACAATGCAACGTCCAGGCAGCAGCTAAATCAGCGCCAAGTTGCGACATAAACCAACATGAACAAACATACATAACCCCAATAGGCAATGTAGACTAAGAGCCTTGCCCAAGGACACAGACACATTGGCACCAGCGGGGCTAGAACTCACGACCTTATGATTATGAGACCGGCAACTACTCCACTGGAGTAGTTGCCGGTCTGATTTCAGACTGATTCCATCGGTAGTTGTAGAATTCACACCACCAAATGGTTCGCCTATACGTTTACATGCTAAATGAGTGTTACAAAATGCCCATTTTCTCGCTTATAAAGCGACTGGATTTTTCAATTTGACATTTTCCTTAAATTTCATGATATCTTTGATCATTAAATCAAAACAATTATATATGATATCCCCGAAAGTTCTGAGAAATTGGCCCCCAAAGTTGTACAATTGGTATAGCGCCCTCATTTATCAGAAAAAGTTGAGAAATGTATACATCCAAAAAACCTACAAAATGCATTGAAAATATTTCTTTTTGCACAGTAGTATTAGGTAATAGTTCAAAAATCAGGATTAAACTACAACTTTAATCATTTGGGAGCAATATAAGTACCATTTCTGATTAATTCTATAATCAATGGGCCACAGGATGCCAGCTGATAAAAAAAGTTTTGATTGTCGTCAAGGATTGAAATTATTTACTGGCGTGGAATCTGTAATGGTCACCTTATAATGCTGTTTTAAATTTTCTTTGTCATTTCAATTGTTCATGAAATGCATTTGATCTCAATAAAAATCAGGAATGAATATAACATTGATCAAATACATTTCAAGTGTCTGCCTTGTGTCCTCATTTATTTCGACCCGGTAACACATATTATTCACGTTGCCTTTTAAAGTAAATTGTCAAGAACAATATCAATATTAACTAGTCCTCAGCCTATACTTGCACAACCCAATTTATATGCGCAAATTAATATGGCCAGTGATGTCATAAATATTTATGTAAAGCCCTTTTAATGCTTTTCACGCGGACAGGCGTCTGCAGACGACAGTTCAATAATGTCACAAACTGTTTTGAAACTGTTAAAATTATTTATTTTCATAACCATATTTAGAATCACTGTGAGAAATGTATTACAATAAGTACAAACATGCCTAGTTTGGGTTTAGTAGTTCATGAGAGGGTAAAACTAATAGCCGCATGGAAAGTGTTAAAATAACTTCATGTTTCAAACGCTGAAAATCTGAGTGATTTATACTAAATAAATATATGCGCACGGAAACAGAGCGAGAGAGAGTGTTATAATTATTTCAAGATACACTTAGTGGTAAGTGGGATTGTGCTGAAACGAACATACGCTATTTTCCCGTAAAAACAACAACCGGAAACTAGTAACCCCTATTGTTTGAAGACGCTAAGTGCATGGCAGCAACTTTTATTTAGAATGTTAATTGTTGTTAATTAAGGCGCGCATTGATCTGTTAACCGACTTAATTACGTATCAGCATCGAGATTTTGAAATAAAGTTGTGAAAAGGTTCTTGTCATGCTGCTGGAATAATTCAATAATCATTGAACATTGCTTAACTTTCCAGAAGAAAAACCAGGTACAGTTACTTTCATTTTGGAATCACCTGTGAGCGATGCATCTCTGCAGCGAAATTATGTTGGATTCAAAGTCTGTGATATTTAAAACAAAAGTCGAGATTTATTGCCGGAACTATAAGATACTTTTAAGACAAATTATTAGAAACTTGAAAGTCATTGTCGATAAACGTCGCAAATTATATACAGGCTGAGTCTTCTACTATCTGACTAGAATTGGTAATTTTTGTAGTAATCTTTACATTTTTTTGTTTCAAAAATAATTATGGTGGAATAAGGCAACCGGCCCGACTGACCTACCTTTTTTAGAAATTGTGGAAAAAAATGTTCACATGAATGTCGAAAAACGGCAAAATATTTACAGAATTGTTTGATATTTTACGGTCATTTTCAAGGGAAAATAAGAAAAAAGAAAAAAAGCTCGATCAACCGACCCGACCCGACCCGACCCGACCCGACCCGACCCGACCCGACCCGGGCGACCCGACCTGAGAGGTCCGTTTGCCCGTTTTGGGTCGCCTAAAGGCCACTGTTGTAGCTTACTCGAGAATTGAATTATGTTTTATTTTCAAATTTAAGAACCATATTCAGTAAGAATCAAGGAAATGTTGAAAAATGTGGCAGACTGAAAAATATGAATTTTCTTCATACCTTGTGCATGGATGGACCTATGATCAAAGTCAACAAATATGGAGAAAAAAAATTGGTGTCACATGTATGTTACCATGGTTATGGGCAATTCCATTAATTTGATGATTTTTCTCATTTTTTGCTGTTTTAAATGCTAATTTTAGCTCAACTTGGATCCCACATTTGTAGCATACAAAATACTTTTTACAAATTCTTGTTTTTATATATGAAAGGGCAGTCCACAGTCAAACTAATCCATATTTTAAAAAAAATCTTGGTATTTGCAATTGGACTATACCATGTTTCCAAATAGGGGTGTTTCGTCCGTTTTACAAACTATCAATTATTAGCCAAATCTAATCACCGTTAACCCTGAAAGTGGCACTTTTTTTTCAAAGATATTTTGCATGTAGAGAGTAACAATGTTGCTCAATTGAATTTCAATGAGAAAAGTGTGGGTAATCTTTAAACATGGCAGCAGTGTTTCCAGAAAGATAGGTATTTTTGAAAAATCTTAAAATGCCTATTATCGAAAAACGGACAATTAAACAGTGAATTACATATATATAAGTGTTGATTAGGAGATATATTGAAGATATTACTTGTTTTGTGAATATTTGCAATAAAATAATATGAAATGTACTTGTTAAAGTTGCCAGAGTTCTCTTTTTTACCTCAAATTAGCAATATTGCAACATAGTATTAACATATTAGTCCATGAGCTCGTAGGGTCGGTCAGTACCATGTCGAGGGAGTAAGGCTAATAATGATTTTTGTATTGGTATGGCTCCATGAAACCAGAATATGATTGATAGCAAATTCAAAGCGGTAGCTTTCTGTGTGTTATCAGCACATTTTCAAAATGGCCGCCAAAATGCAAACAAAAAGCACACTAATAAACTTATGATGAATATTGGAAACTCTGTTGGATGTAAATAACGCAGTACTGTATGTATTAGACCACTAGACACTCATATCTGGATATTTTGCTTTGTTAACACATCTAAATCCAAAATGGCCGCCAAAAATGATAAAATTCCATATATTGGCATATATAAACCAACATGTATGATCAGAGTATGGTTTTAACAATGGGATGTTTGTGTTAGACCCTTAGAAACTCATATCTAGTAATTTTGCTTTGATAACATATTTTAAAACCAAAATGGCCGCCAAATGAATGGCCAAAATGGTAAAAAGTGGTCAGAATTCCATGAAATAGCATAATATCAACCGAAATGTATGATGAAAATATATTTTTAACGATGGGATGTATGTGTTAGACCACTAGTAACTCATATCCTGTATTCATGCTTTGTTAACATAGTTCAAAATCCAAAATGGCTGCCAAAGTGGCCCAAAAATGGTTCCCGAAGTGGCTGCAAAAATGGTCAAATTCCATAAAATGGGATAATATAAACCTAAATGTAAGATGTAATACAGTTTTAATGATGGGATGTATGTATTAGACCACTAGTAACTCATATCTAGTATTTGTGTTTTTTTAGCATACTTAAAAATCCAAAATGGCCACCAAATGGATCCCAAAATAACTGAACAAATTGTCGAAATTCCATAAAATGGTATAATATCAACCAAAATGTATGAAGAAAGTATAGTTTTAATGGAATTTCGACAATTTGTTCAGTTATTTTGGGATCCAGTATATTTGCATTGTAATAACGTACACTAAATCCAAGATGGCCACCAAAACGGCCGCTGTAAATGTTAAAGTAGTCTACATGAGTGAATGATAATCCACAATAGACATTGTAAGAGTGTATATTACATCACATTCACCAAATAGTATGTTCTAAAACTGCTAAGCTTTTTCTTTTAGATATAAGGCTCATCTCTTTGACAATTTTGATTCTGTATCACTTTCCAAAATGGCTGCCAGAATGGCTAAGTTTATGTTAAATTACCTAAAACAATTGTTTAAATGACCATTTTATGTAATACTAATACCCCTAAATCTAATAAGACAGCATTTAACATATGTCTATGATCAAGTTTAGGGGCTGTAGTTCTAGTTTGAGTATTTTAAAGTATCCAAGATGTCTGCAAAATGTTAAAATAACTGAAAAACAGTATTAGTTTTATTGCTAGTGTTACATTAGATATGACCAAAAGATTATATATATAGATTTTAATCCACCAAGTAAACGTATCTGTAGGTGACAAAGTATGATTAAATGGACTCCATTTTTTATTCTGGTCATATATATTATTATCAATTGGTGGCCACCCGTGGTAATTATTTTGGCCATTTGGAGATAATTTTAATGAAATGTTCATTATAATGCCCATCTTAATAACATGACGTTGTCAAAATGGAGTCTATACAATTCAATCATCCTTGTCACATATACAAACACATTTACTGGATGGCTTAAAAGCTGTAGATATAATAATGTGATCATATATAATGTAATACTAACAATAAACTAACACTGTTTTTCAGCTATTTTAACCTTTTACAGCCATCTTGGATATTTTAGAATACTAAAACTAGATCTACAGCCGCTAGGCTTTATCATAGACATGTAGTGAATGCTGTCCCATTCAATTTGGGGGTAATGGTATTACATAGTACCGGTCATTTACAATACAAAACAATTGTTTGTTCATTTACAATACAAAACAATTGTTTTAGGTCATTTAACATCAACTGAACCATTCTGGCTGCCATTTTGGAAAGTGATTGAAATCAAAATTGTCACAGATGTGGGCCTTATTTCTAAAAGCAATAGCTTACCAGTTTAGAACATCTATTTGGTGGATTTGATGTAATATACACTCTCACAATATCTATTTTGGATTATCATACACTCATGTATGTAGACTATTTTTACATTTACAGCGGCCATTTTGGTGGCCATCTGGATTTTAAGTATGTTGTTACAATACAAATAATAGTGGATATGAGTTATTAGTGGTCTAATACATACACCCCAATGTTAAAACTATACTTTCATCATACATTTTGGGTGATATTAGCCCATTTTATGGAATTCCAACAATTTGTTCGGTCATTTTGGGACCCATTTTGGGGGCCATTTTGGATTTTTAAGTATGTTAACAAAGCAAAAATACTAGATATGAGTTAGTGGCGGTCTAATACATACATCCCATCATTAAAACTATATTTTCATCATACATTTAGGTTGATATTATCCCATTTTATGGAATTTGACAATTTTTGCAGCCACTTCGGGAACCACTTTGGGGGCCATTTTGGCAGCCATTTTGTACTAAGTTAACAAAGCAAGAATACTGTATATGCGTTACTAGTAGTCTAATACATACATCCCATCATTAAAATTATATTTTCATAATGCATTATGGTTGATATTATGCTATTTTATGGAATTTTGACAATTTTTGATCATTTTTGGCCATCAATTTGGCGGCCATTTTGGTTTTAAAGTATGTTAACAATGCAAAAATACGAGTTATGAGTTTCTAATGGTCTAACATATACATCCCATTGTTAGAACTATACTCTGATCATACGTGTTGGTTTATATATGCCAATATATGGAATTTTACCATTTTTGGCGGCCATTTTGGCGGCCATCTTGGATTTTGATGTGTTAACAAAGCAAAGGTTCTGGATATGAGTGTCTAGTGGTCTAATACATACAAGACTGCGTTATTTACATCCAACAGAGTTTCCAAAATTCATCATAAGTTTATTAGTGTGCTTTATGTTGGTATTTTGGCGGCCATTTTGAAAATGGCTGAAAACTCATATAAAGCTACCGCTTTGAATTTGCTATCAGCCATATTCTGAAACTAGAGGTTAATACCTTTCCAAAATCCTTTTGTTATTCACACATGAATGTAAATAAACATCACTTATAGTGATACAGTAAATGGATGTAGCTGTCAAAAGCAGATTTAAGAAGAATTCTGTTTATTTAATACGAGTCTGTTCTGCCATGAATAAAGTTAAAACTCAACCTACCTGGCAACACTTTTTTTAATATGCACTTTGAAACATGAGCAACATTATCCCTGATCCAAAAATAGTTGTTCTCTATTTTAGACATAACAGGATGATTTATTAAATAGTTTGCTGAAATTAAACGTGTATTTTCATACCATGTAATACCGATTTCTTTTGGAAAAAGTCAACACTTTGTGGCAACACTATTCCAACAGATATGAATTACCCATGGATATTTTTGTATATTTTTATTCAGACATCCCTCAAGCTTTCATTTCTAGAAGGTGAATGCAAAAAAAACACCACTTTGCTAGTTGTGATTAATTTACGAAGGTGTATTTTTTTCACACGATTTATTATGAAAAACACCCCTTTTTCAAATAATGGTATATCCCATAATACAATTTGCACAAGTTTTTTTGTTGCATGGAATGAAAGTTGAGACATGTATGGTTATATTTTTGAATGAAAATAAAATCCTGGTTGTATTGTTTGTTCAAAATGATATGTGTAAATTAGCAGTTTTTTAATTTCTGAAAAATTGAAAATTTTGTTAAAAACCATGAAAATTCTAATATGTGTCGTTGTCATGGCAACGAAGGCAAAAAAAAAAAAAGTTCCATTTTAGTGTTTATTGACCAAAGGTCTATCAATGACCAAAGTATAATGGAAATTCATATTTGTATGTCTGCCAACAAAAACTTGATTTTTAGGGACAATGTCACTTAAGTACATTTAAATAACCTTTATTATTTGTAAATGACAAGCCTGTTATTATCTTATCTGTTTTAAGATAATTGAAGAGCACCTTTTATTTTAGTGGATTCGATACGACAGCTATCCGCGATTAACGGGTCTTTACCAATCGAACGAAGCAACTCAATATTGAGATTTTAAAATAAACTGTCAGACCGACCTTTATAATTGGTTCGATATCGAAGCACTCAGCATAACTTGGCATTTTGCTTTATACATAGAAATAGGACGAATGTTTTGTAGGGATGGTTGCATTTCTCGTATAGTTTAATCCGTTCCAAATTGGTGAGAAATATTCGGTTGTTATCTCTACGCCCGAGAAAATAATCCCAGCGTATGAATGCGAATATGGTCGCACGTACGCGTCACGCATATGATGCACTGTGCTCTTGTTGCCTTCATGCGTACCGCGTCCCAGCCAACATCGATCGTGGGCCCACAGTGGGCCCTCATGGGACCCTTAATATGTTGGCCACTTTGGCCTGACGATCGATGTTGGCTGGGGTCTTCTTGTATTCATTCGCTGCTGTAAGGATGCTTCGCTAGTTAAAGTTTGGAACTGATCAAGTTATAGTCCGATACGCATTCTGTTAAAAGGAAATCGTGATATATTTATATCTGAAAAGCTTTTGTTTTAATCGGGTTCAATTAAGAGGCTATTTTACTGTCTCTTGTAAGATATTTATCGTACCTGGCTGTATTATACATATATTTAACACTTTCCACGCTGCAGGCGTCTGCAGACGACAGTTCCAAAATGTCACAAAATGTTTAGAAAATGTCATTATAATTGAATATCTTCTCCATATTCGGATTGACCAGGAAAATGCATTAAAATAAGTACAAACATGCCTGGTATTGGTTCAGTAATCCTTGAGATAGACTTACATTTGGGGGGAGTGGTTCTGAAAAATATTTTGCATGGTACAATTAATAGGCGCGAGGAAAGTGTTAAATCAGCTCTGTCCAGACACGCTCTATATCCAACTGTCTAGTTCGACATTTCATCCATGATGTCAATGGGTCACTTAAGAGTGCTCACCACTTACTAGCTCTATTTAAAACGGTTTATGCATATTATTGCCCTTTACGTTTATAGATTTAGCGAAGAAATTTACATAAGGCCTCTTAACATGAGTTTGACATTCCTTTTTGATAGATGTTGGTGATGTTTGATGACGTAATTGTTCAAACTCTGTAGGTTACACCAGATAGCTTGTATAGTTTGTGTTATATTATGGGGGGGGGGGGGGGGGGGGGGGGTGATGAATGAATGAATGTCAGCACTGAATGAATGTCCCATTGGATACACGTATGAGGCATATTTAATTGGGGTTTGGGACCTTTGGTATTGCTTTCACATGCAAGAATGATTTTAATACTGAGTCTTTAAAAAAACCACCCAACAACAACGATTTAGAGCTTGTTTCTACAGGGGAACTAACCGTTAATAACCGGTAAGTTTCCCAGTAGAAACAGCCAGCCGATTAATCTTACCGTTATGTTCTGTGAACCGTGTCACGCTGGATTATACACATTGTGAGGCAATCTTTTTCAGGTGGGGCGGCATTGTTTGGTATAACAAAAGGTCAAATGTCGTGGCCCATCGACTAGGATCGATAAACTTAGCGGTAACCTTTCGCAAATAGAAACAGGGGTTAAAAAGTTACCGGTAATTCTTACCGTTAACTCTGCAGTGCCCCAGTAGAATCACGTTCACAGACAATTATATAATATTGTAAGCAGGTATACCATTTGCAGTTAGATTCTATTGATTGTGTATTTATCGTGTGGACTCACAAGGATCAGCTATACGTAATTATAGGGATTTTCTTGAATTTTCAAATATTCGTGAATTGTTCAGGACATGATCAAATTAAGATTTTTTGTCCCGGTTTACATTTTGTTGATGAACCAGACCGAAATTGATATTTCTCAGAGTATTCTATGAGTCTGGAGCATGTTTTATGCACCTTCAATTACAATTCTATTTTTTGCTCTAATTTTGCATTTATGGAGAAGCAGGAAGAGGCCGGGGGAAGAGGTGAACCAGATTTGCTGGAGTGAGGAACCAGCATCCAAGCTAATTCACTGGATACCAACACATGGGAGACGCGTCGGACACCTGAAAGATCTACGTTCATATACAGGGGTGTTATACCTTCATTTTTTCTCCAACCAGCCAGTCAGGTAGCAATATAGTAGGAACAAAATTCTGAGTAATATATTATTTTAAAAATAACAACAAATATAATTTTAAACGATTTTTAAATAAAGGTTTAATTTAAAATAAAAATGTCTGCCTACTTCCGCTCCCACACCTCCTCCGTACGGCGCGGGGTCTAAAATGATCTAAAATGTAATTAATGAGTCATCTCCAATTTAAGACACGTGGAATTGACACTAATGATCTTGACCAAATATCTAAGGTTGAATTTAAGTTCTGCCTACTTCCGCCCGCCCTTCCGTACGCCGCGAAAATGATCTAAAATGTAATTAAAAAGTTATTTCCAATTCCAAGACACATGCAATTGACACTAATGATCTTTACCAAATATTTAAGGTTTTTTCTTCTTTTTTTGTATATAAAGAGCAAATGTGAACAATAGCCCAACAGACATTCAACCTGAGTGATTACAAATCAAACGGGTAACTCTAAACAGAGAGCTCTGATGGGCCAATCAATTGGTTCACTGCAACTCAGAAAATAATCAAAAATACAAGTAAACACAATTGAGCTAGTAAAAAAGCCAATGAAAGTGGCGTGGGACAGGAATAGGATAAACCCAAACATAGAGAATAACATCAAAAAATAAGAAGAAAAAATATATCTGGAGGTCATTGATACATCATTAGTCATTGATATATCTGGAGGTATTGATACATACTTCCGCCGCCCCCCCCCCCCCCCCCCCTCCCCACCCCTCCGTACGGGCACGGGGTCTTAAATGATTTAAAATGTAATTAAAAAGTAATCTCCAATTCTAAGACACGTGGAAATGACACTAATGATCTTTGCCAAATATTTAATGTTAAATTTAGATTTAAGGTTTGCTCACTTCCGCCCTCCCCCCAACCACACTCCGTACGGCGCGGGGTCTTAAATGATTTAAAATGTAATTAAAAAGTAATCCCCAATTCTAAGACACGTGGAAATGACACTAATGATCTATACCAAATGTTTAAGGTTGAATTTAAGTTCTGCCTACTTCCGCCCCGCCCCGCCCCCACCCCACCCACCACCACCGCCGTACGACACGGGGTCTAAAATGATCTCAAATGTAATTAAAAAGACATCTTCGATCCTACACTAATGAGACTAATGATTGTTTCCAAATATTAAAGATATATTAAGGTTATGCATACTCCTGCCGCTCCTCCCATTCCGCCGGTACAGCTTTGCCCCTTTTCGACACCTAAATTATTATTGCAAAGAAACCGCGTAGCCCAATTCTAGGCACCAATATCACCATTTATCCTTTAAAAAATAACCCAAATCGGCTTCTATACGGAGATGTGGTAAACATTGTTAGGAATAATGAGTTTGACCATCTCTATTGTTTCTATTGTAGTGCAGGAATGCTGTTTATACTAAAGACTGGGACAATTACATACAGCGTGTTTTTATTAAGCAAACCGGCTTTTACCCGTCTTATAAAAAGCAGGATAAAAGCCGGTTGCTCGTGTGAGAGACGTGTTTTTATTGCAGTACGATAAACAAACTTGCCGGCTGCCGCTGACCTCATTATAATAAATGCCAGTAAAAGGTCGTAAGCAGGTCACTCGCGATGCATTGTGGTATTGACAGTAGCAAAATGGCGTCTGCCGTACGACATTTACAGTGCGCTAGTCTGATGTACCCATTTTCGCTTACCATCACCATCGGCAAACGCGCTGAGCTGGAACCGTGCGTGTTTATACTGACGAAAGACTGCTTTTCCTAACCGGTTTCAACCGCTATTATCCTTGGTTTCGAAGGATAAAAGGCATCTAAAATCCAGGAGAAAAAAACCAGTATGAGCGGGCAAATGCCGGTGGTGGTGTATTTTTACTGGGGGATTTTAATCCGTTAGCAGTCATATGCCTGCTTTTTTTCTTCAGTAAAAACATGCTGATACTGAGTAAAGACTGGGACAATAAGGTTATTGAAATGCACTAAATGCCAATTGGCGCATATAACGGTAGGCCTATTGCAAGCATTCACCAGACACAACATTCTTATGACGGTAGTGAAATTTTTTTTCTTCCTTTTTTTCTTTTTTTCCCCCTTTTTTCTTCCCATTTTCAAATTTAATAGTCATCACTGAATGGGTAGAGGCAATCATTCTGGACTTTATTCAGTTTACAATGAAACTGTCTCTTGTTATTGGTTGTTAAAAGGAATTTAAACAACTTGATTGCGCATAATTTTTCATAATTCTTGTAATTATTAGTGGGTTTTTGTTACAACAGATCAACATTTGACCTTTTGACCTCGACATTTAAATTTTTTAGAATCAACAATATTACTAGTTGCAAAAATGGTTTTTTGTACAAATGAACCGTTTTTATCGGACATACCAACATCGTATTTTCATCATAAATAAGCTAATTTACAAGCTATAAATACTTAATTAAAGGTTACATAATGGTCTTTTTGAAAAGAAAAAAAAAGACAAACGAACACTAGATTGGTTGTTAAAAGGGATTTAAACAACTTGATTTCGCATAATTGCTCATAAATATTGAAATTATTGATGGTTTTTTTGTTATAATAGATCATCATTTGACGTTTTGACCTCAATGGGGTCAACAAGTTGAGAAACTCATTTTTTTACGGAATTTTGTGCTAAATAGGAATATCAATATTTTAGAATCCAGGATTATATATTGGTTGCAAATATGGAATTTTGTACAAAAATACCACTTTTTAACCGGAAATAGCCCAATATCGTATATTCGTCATTAATATGGTAATGTACAAGCTATATACACCATACCGGTACCAAATCACATGTTGCATATTTTTTTACCCGAAAACGAACAAAAATTCATCATCATCATCATTTGACCTTTTGACCTCAATGCGGTCAACAAGTTGAGAAATCATTTTTTACGGGATTTTGTGCTAAATAGGAATATTAATATTTTAGAATCCAGGATTATATCATTGGTTGGAAAAAATGGAATTTTGTACAAAAATACCACTTTTTAACCGGAAATAGCTCAATATCGTATCTTCGTCATTGATATGGTAATGATCAAGCTATACACCATGCTGGTACCAAATCACAGGTTACATATGTGCTTTTCCCCCAAAAAACATTTTTGGCACTTTTTGGTCTGTAACTGTAAAAATAAATACGATATTAAAAAAAAACACTCCTGGGGAATGTTATCAGGATTATCATAAAACTAGTATGACAACATTTAACAAAATTTATTTTGAGTTATCTTTTCCAAACCTAAAATGAGTTAAAAAAACCGTGTTTTTATTTTTTTTTCTTTCCAAAATGGTCAATTTCGTTATCATGGTTGGATTCATTGAACCCTTTCTGCAAAAACTGTATACGTTTATAAAAAATAAATGAATATTGAAGAAGTTGCGGCAGTTTTACGGAGACTGTACCTGAGAGTCCACACCCCCCATAACAGGATACACTAGGATTAAGTTTATGAACAAAGAACAACAAAATAACAAAGAAGCAGTGAAAAATATAAAACACAGATAGTGAGCTTGATATCAAGAACACGCTAACGGAGGATACAAAAACCACCAAAACAAGAGGTGGTGGCGAGTGACATGCACCTATGGATACTAAAAGATGGATTATGAATAAAATGAGGCCGTATGAGTGTCCCGACAGTTGTGACATTAAGTGGAATTCCGGAGAAGGAGGCAAAAAGCACAAAGAGTTGAAGAACGCGCATCATACTAACAACATGAAGCCTATAAGAACGCATAGTGTCACAATTATCGGGATCATCAAGCCAGGCCTGTGGTAGGAGGAAATGTATAGCAAACCCTGGTTATACTGAAACTATGGATAATTCTCACACTGTGTTATCAGGGAGTGAACACAATCACTGACAGTGGGGCAGAGGCTGATGAAGACAGAGCGCGTAGAGCAAAGAGCGAGAGCAGTACTCCATAGGTCAACGATGTAAAAACTAAGCATACATGAATGTAGAAATCAAATAAATATACATGACAAAAACATATTACCACAAACCCCATCCAAACGCAACCAGCAACACATTGTGTATGTGAAAAACAGGAGGAAACGTATATAGCATAACATCGACTGGTGTGGTGTTGTCCGAGCGGATGGAGTGTGGAGCCAAACAGTAGTAGCTACGTCAACAAAATGTACAGTGACCAGATCATAAGCAATCGAGATTGACAGGAAAGGTAGCGAGCAGGCACCAAGGAGAGGCAAGAGCGTAGAACGGGAGCCCTAGATATATCACTGTACATGATGATAATCCATGTAAACGATGGGTTGTGGCGAGCCAAACGTAAAGTACAGGATGTAACAAAAAAAGTTATACAATTTTGAAGAAGAAAAAAAAAACCCTCAAAAAAACAAGGGTAAATTCTGTTTTAATTTTTGATAATTTCCAAAGGAATTTTTCTCAGCTTCTTAATAAGCTTTGTTTCATGAAAATCGGTGGTAAGGAAGCAGAGATATGATCAATTGTCTAAAGTAGTCGTGAAACCATCTGGGCCACTTTGGCTATTAAATCACTGGGAAGAACATTATGAATGGAGTCAAACCAGGAATATAGGAATATATCGCACTTGTGAGACAATGGTTCATTTTAAGTGGATCATCTGGCGGCAGACTTTCTAAGGAGACTCCGATATGCACAGTGGCTAGAACTGGTGCGAATTTATGCATGATATTTCATTGGAGAAAAAGCAATCTTTCCTATAATTTCCAATAATTACAATAATTATGAAAAATTATGCGAAATCAAGGTTCTTTTTTTTATCTTTTATTGTTTATTACTATCATAACTTTCACCATTCACATAGTTTCATTGTATTATCGTTACATGTATAACACATAATTTTCACATTTTACATAGTTTCATCATGTTTACATTTCCTATCATATGCTTTTCATCATGTTTACATCATTGCATAACATTACGTATATCATGTATAGCACATTTTCATATGCTTTTCAGCAAGTTTATACATTTTCATATGCATTTTTGGCATGTTTACAATCATGTTCATTGCATATCATTACATAACATTTTCATATGTTTTTCAGCCTGTTTACATTGCAAATCATATAAGCAAATTGTCATATGCTTTTCAGCATGTTTACACATTTTCATTTGCTTTTCAGCATGTTTACATTCACATGATTTTCATGGTTACATTTCATATCATTGTATATCATATGCTTTACGCATGTTTACACATTTTCATATGCTTTTCGGCATGTTTACATTCATGTTCACATATATACTTTTCATGGTTACATTTTATATCAATTACATGTATAACACATTTTCATATGCTTTTCATCATGTTTACATTGCATATCATTACATAACACGTTTTTATATGCTTTTCATTCATTACATGTTCACATATTTTATTTTATTTTACATTTCATTGCTTTTCATTACATTTTCATATGCTTTTCAGCATGTTTATTTCAGAGTTTTCTAATTTTAAGTTCATTATAAACACACGAGAGGTATTCATGCTAATGCTGAATAAATAAGTTATCATGTTTTCAAATTGTATAGTAATATGACTACAAGCTACTTAATTCCAACATTTATGTCAGTCGTCTAACTCTGAGCTCATGTAATAATAACGCAACTACATTTGGATGCTTTCCGTATTTAAACTTGCTAATGCACATTTTGGCCACAGAAATAATCGTATTGCTTACATTATTACATTTCTTGTTATCCTTAAAATAACCAAAAAGAATATCTGTCACAGACACTTTTACTTTTTTCCCTGTTACGTCAGAGAGTATTCTATTAATTTCTAACCATACTTTTCTTACATTCTTGCAATGAAAGAAAAAATGTTCCAGATACTCCTTTTCGTTACATGTTTCACATAAATCATTGTTAGCTTTACCCATTTTAAGTAGTAATATTCTAGTCGGATAAATATTGCAAAGTATTTTCCAATTCATGGTTACAAGTTTAGCTTCTTTTATTGAACATGTTGCATTTCTCCATATATCACTCCACTGAAAAACATAGTTGGGGAATTTTGTCTCCCAAAAACGTTCACTTATTGGTCTAACTGTTATTTTTGATGTCAATATGTTACGCACAGTTTTAGAATTACATTTTTCTATTGGCAGGAAAGCAGAATTAATCATAAGACCAATCGTCTGTTTAACAGTTTTATTTGGCTTGATTCTTTTTTCCCAGTTTTTTTGGGACTGCTGATTTTATTGTTATATATTGTAGCATAATTCCTCCAGGCCTTTTAATTCTCTTACTTATTTCTGACATGGATAGAAATGCATCATTTTCATATAAGCTTGACATACTGACAAACCGAGCTTTAATCCAATCTGTAAAATACAGTGTGTTTCCAGAGCATTGAACACACGCATTGTTCCATACAATTTCTTGACTCGGATAATCTATTTCATCTACATTCATAGCTGACTTTGTTCTCAGCCATACTACTATTAGGTTGTGATAGAATGTTGACATATCATTAAGTTGTGCTATACATCTTTCATTTAAATTGCTATAGCTACTATTACACTTTAGAATATTTAATTTCAAATCATTCATATGAAATTCATGTAAAGGTATATTTGTCCAAGTTGCTATCGAGTCATTTGTAACCCGTTTAATCCACGAAACTTTCAGCGAGTTTAAGAAAGATGGCAGATGTACCATTTTCAATCCACCTTCAGTATAATCACTAATCATTGTTCTTCTTTTGACTTTTCGATACTACCCCAAACGAAAGTGGAGTTGAGTTCATTGATAATCTTATCTGGTATCTCCAGTACACTTGAAATATAAGATAGCTGTGACGCCAATAAGCTTTTTACAATAATTATTTTGCCAACAATAGTCAAATCCCGTTGATTCCATATTTTAATAATATTTTTTATCATATTAACTTTTGAAAGCCAATTGTCCTCTATTTCACTAACTGGTTTTGTACTACTAAAATAAATGCCCAGAGATTTAACTACATTATCAGGATATAATTTCCATTTCATATTACATAATTTCTTTTGACTTTGTCTACATGATCCAATCCACACACCTTCTGTTTGTGTTACATTTAGTTTCATCCCAGAGAATAAAGAGAAACTCTTTAAAATATCCAATACTTCCTTTACATCTCTTTTGTTGTTAACAAAAATTGTGATGTCATCTGCATATAGCGATATTCGGGCCTCATTTCTTGGATAATTATCTAGAGGAAGTTTGATACCGTTTATATTATCACACTGCCTTATTTTACAGGCAAGACTCTCTATTGCAATAATAAATAACAAAGCCGATAGAGGGCATCCTTGCCTGACACCATTTTCTATCTCAAAGAACTCTGAGACATTGCCATTTTGAATTATACAGCTTGAAGTATCATTGTAGATGGTTTCAATCCATTTTATAAAGTCATCTCCAAAATTATGTTCATTTAACACTTTAAACAGATATTTCCTATCTATACTATCGAAAACTATGCGAAATCAAGTTGTTTAAATTCTTTTTAACAACCAATTTAGTTGTTTTTGTTCTATTTCAGATAGACCATTATGTAACCTGTAATTAGGGATCAAAATAGTGTTTATAGCTTGTTCATTAGCATATTTATGATGAAAATATGATATTGTGGTATTTCTGGTAAAAATACGTGATTTTTGGTATTTTTGGTAAAAATACGTGATTTTTGGTACACAAATCGATTTTTGCGGCTTGTAAGGTGTCGATATTCGGATCCAGCACAAAATTCCAGACAAGAGTGACTCCGTCAGATGCTTGACCTCTCGGTCCATTAAAAATCCCGCAGATGACAGACTATTATTTTTTCATCAGGTACAGTTACATTCATTTTGGAATCACGTGTCTATTGTGTAAGTGATGCATCTCTTGTGCGAAATTATGTTTGATTCAAAGTCTATTTTTAAAACAGAAAGAGAGATTTATTGCCGGAACTATAGTAATTTTAACACAAATTCCTAGAAAGTAATTGTCAATAAACGTCAATCTTGCATGTCACAAATATTACGAATGAATGTCGTCACAGGGAGTCAGGTAAATACGAATTAATGATGTAAAAAAGCCATTGTGTTAGCCTACTATGTATGTAGTTTGTTTTCAGGCGGAACATTCAGGCGGATTATGTCTTCAGCGGAACGAAGAGTTATTTGAAGAACATATGGCATGTATAATGGCGACAGTAGATTAGATTAATCACCAGGTGCAGCGTTGTTATTTATGCATTTAAGGTCATTCATATGTTATTCACAACCATTTTGATCTCAATTTTAAATATCAAACGTGGGAACCATAATTGTAAAGAGCAAGTCTCAAAGGATTCAGAAAATACGATTTTGTTGACACAGTTGCTGATTGGTTGCTGATTGGTCAAAAGGCTGCTAACTAAGAATAAGCGTGTAACTCAAGAACGACACATCCAACTAATTCCAAATGGCGCCATGTATTCGGAATTTATATTTGCTTTCTTGTCCACATTTAGATTACGCTCCGCAACGTGCTAATTTATATCAAAAATCCCAATCCCATGTGGAAAGTGGAATTAAATGTAGATTATAGGTTCTGTAGAAAATAGGAAGATCCAAATAGTCAGTTACGCATTCGGCACAAAACGCACTGTTACTAGTGTTAGTGTTCACAAGGAAATCGTGAAATATTTATATCTGAACAGCTTGTATTTTAACTGGAGTCAATTTAGACATTATCTGGACTCTTGTAAGATATTCATCGAATATAACTGGCTGTATTATGTATTAAAAACTGTCCTGTCCAGACATGCTTTTAATATATTCAACTGTCTAGTTCAACATTGTATCCGTGAAGCCAATGGGTCACCTATGAGGGCTCACCACTTGTTAGCTCTATTTAAAACGGTGTAATGTTTATTATTGACCTTTTTTTATAGATTTGATGATGGAATTTACGTAAGGCCCCTTAACTTGAACTTGACTTTCCTTTCTGATCAATGTTGTGCATGTTTTGATGACGTCACTATTCACACCTCGCCTAAACCAATAGGCCTACCCTAAGTAAAAGGTTCTAGCGGGACGTCCGTCCTTCGGAGTGGTAGGGCCTACCAGATAGGAACACCTACATAATGAAACAACACATAACATTACATTCCAGTTGCCTGTAAGGTTTGAGCCCAAGTTTGATCCATCCAACACCATTTACCGCATGCTGGGGGACCTTGAGTGTGGCAGCGGTGGAACTAGGAACAAGCCAGAGGGGCTTCAGTATTGCCACATGACTATTTCCACACGTGGTGATTTTCCGCAGATTTGGGCTAATTTTAAAACTAAAATCTGCTCATTGGATAATATAATGTGATTTTTTTCTTCGAAATTTGAACATTTGTTTTTATAAAATATGATATAGCCCTAGTTTTTTTTATGACAAATTGAAATAACAAGTTGGAATTTGTTATCACAAGAACATGTTCAAAAGTAGTATATATGGCTTCTAGTTACACCAACACCAAAGAGCCTTGAGCTATGCTTAGGATAGCGGTGGAAATGGTAGCACGCATGCTGGCAAGACACATTTGGTGTAAAATAAATCAGATAAATGGTGTAGGAGGGGATAATTTATTACCCTGGATATGTCATCAAAGACGTGGTCAAGAAAGTTGGATTTTATACAGGGCACGGAACCGTAATGAGGCTGTCATTTTCTTCGGTAGGGGTCCCAAATGGGGTCAACCCGCTAGTCATAAGGACCGCTGGTCATAAGATAGGGTTAGGGGTTAGGGGTTAGGGTTAGGGTTAGGGTTTAGAGTTAGGGTTAGCGTTAGCGTTAGAGTTAGGGTAGGGCAGATTATGTCTAATGAGCCTTATGACTAGCGCGTTTGACCCTCCCAAATATCTTGGGGTTATATTTTTTTTACCCAGAAAATAGTGTGGGGGGGGGGGGGTCATGAAATTAATACCATTGTAATGGGGGGGGGGGGTCAAAGAAAATGTTTAGTTCATTTTAGTTAACATCCTCAACATTTTTGCACCATTCGCGCGCGTTTCTGCTATGCTTCAACAGTGTAAAACAAAAGTTCGGCTCGCTTACCCACATTTGTTTAGCTTCAATATCAACTGTTTTCCCCAGTGTCATAATGCTGTGGACATTCTATTCTATTCTATTCTATTCTATTCTATACAAACATTTATATAGCGCTCTACAGAGAACACAGCGCTTTACAATAATAAAACAAATATATGTATATATAACAAAGCATAGAAAAACAAAAATCAACATGGGAATAAATATGTTTTCAAGATACGCTTGAAACCAGACACAGACTCCGCTTCTCGGATCTCCATGATTATGTTATTCCAAATACGTGGAGCACCGACAGCAAAGGAGGAATCACCAGCCTTTTTGTGAGATCTCAGAGTGGATAGGCGGGTGCAGTCGGAGTGAGAGCGGAGTCGGCGTCTAGCATCAAGTGGATCATTACTTCTTTGTAAACAGATAAGCTGTTCGAGATAAGAAGGAGCTTCGCCATGGAGACATCTGTAAATATACAACAGGAGCTTGTACTGAATTCGCTCATTAACAGGGAGCCAATGAAATTCCTGCAACAAGCCGGCAGAGGGCTGTTCTCGACCACAACTAAAAACTAACCGTGCGGCCTTGTTTTGAAGGCGCTGTAAACGCTTAAGATCTACTGCACGTGCGCCCAGCAACAGAGAGTTTGCGTAATCAAGGCGCGAGAGAACCAGCCCCCTGACAGCATTGTGGCAAGCTTCACGGGTAATGAAGCGACGAATCCTCCAAAGGTTCCTTATATGAAAATTGATAGATCTACAGAGGGAGTTTATTTGCTCAGACATGTTGAGTGGAGCATCAATAATAACGCCCAGGTTCTTAGCTGTTTTAGAGTGATAAATGCAGACATCGCCAAGTATGAGCTCTACATTGGCAAGAGATGGTAAAACACGGTTGCTTGCAATTACGATAAACTCGGTCTTGGCTTGATTGAGTTGGAGTGTATTAGCAACCATCCAGTCAGTAATCTTTGATATACAAGAGGTCAAGCTAGTTAAGGCACGCTGATAGTCACCCGGGATCTTAGGGTCGAAATCAAGGTAAAGCTGTATATCGTCAGCATACTCATGAAACATAATACCATGATCACGTATGATGTCCCCCACAGGGGTTGTATACAGAGTAAAACCCAGTGGGCCGATAATAGAACCCTGGGGAAGTGAATATTTCAACATGTGATCTCTGGAAACTTCGTTTCTGATGGTAACCTTGGTGGTACGATCACATAAGTAAGATGCGAACCAACGGTTTACAGTACCCTCTATGCCAAACCTATATTTGAGTCTTTGTAACAGTATGTGGTGATCAACCGTGTCGAACGCTGCCGACATGTGCAGTAAGACCATGAAGATGGCCTTGCCATTGTCGAGAGACTGCAGAATGTCACTCTTCACCTTAAGAAGTGCAGTCTCTGTACTATGATGCCTCCTGTAGGCAGATTGATATTTCTCACCAAGATGGTTGGTCTCAACATGGTTGGTTACCTGACATGTCGCAGCCTTTTCGACGATTTTGGACAGGAATGTTATATTCGCCACAGGACGATAACTTTTCAAGGAGTTTTGATCCATGGTAGGCTTCTTAATAACAGGTGTTATTACAGAGCGCTTAAGCCTCGATGGAAATGTGCCAGTTGCAAGTGATGAGTTCACAATTCTAGTAATAATTGGCAACAATGTCTGTAGATTCTCTTTAACTAACCAGGATGGTAGAGAATCCAATGAGCAAGATTTGCTAGAGAACTTCATTATGATTTTTCTAACATCATGATCAGTGAGTTGCTTAAAGGTACATAAACGAGTATGCATGTTACTTACAGAAATATATGTATCATCACTTGCACTTGTAACAGAATTTACATTGTCTCTTATCTTCTCAACCTTATCAATAAAAAAGGACAAAAACCTGTCAGCTAGGACTTGATATGAAGTACAATCAGGAAGTTTAGATGGAGACCTGTTGAGAAGGAAATTAATTGTACTATACATATCTTTCATGGTAGCATTTGTACATTTGTTTGTAAAGTATTCAATCTTTGCACTTGTTATCAAACTAGAAACATGGTCCTTCTGAATTATGAAAGCAGTTTCATCAGCTTCTGCACGAGTCTTTTTCCACTTACGCTCAAGGCGCCGCCGTTTTCGCCTAGCCTCATGGATTGATTCATTATACCAGGGCAGTTTCGATCGGACAGTGCGTGTTTTTGTGACAAAGGGACAAACCTCATCAAGCACCGAGGATGTCAAATTCTCATAGGATTCAACTAAAAGGTTAGGATCTTCACTTTCAGGGAAATTGGTAAACCGTTCACCAAGCAGCATTGTTAGACGTTCATGATCCATCTTTCCATATTCGCGATATGTTGTGGTGACTCTCAATGGAGGAGGTTTTTCACATTGGATGGTGCAAGGTACCACATAATGATCAGAGTAGTGTAAATTGTCAGCCTGAAATTGACTGCCTCGAATCAGATCATCATCAGGGCGGGACATGACCAAATCCAGGGTATGACCCGATATGTGTGTCGGGCCTACGACGTGTTGATGAAAACCGGTATTCTTTAAGATATTGGCAAGTTTCTTGGTGTCATATTTTCCGGGTTCATCCATATGGACATTAAAGTCCCCGAATAATGCAACCCTTTCGGGTGTCACACAGGTTTCATCAAGAAACTTGTCAAACTCATCCATAAATGCAGAGGTAGTGAACTTATTCACACGAGATGGAGATGGGCGATAGACAACAATTAACTTGATGGAGTTATTGATTATGATCATGCAGTGCTCAAAGGTGGTAGAAGTGAAACCAGATTGAGTTGAGTGCAAATTGAGGGATTGTTTGTATAAAATGCAAATACCCCCTCCATAATTGACACTGTCACGAGAAAAGTTGAGCGTATCGTAGCCCGGAGGTGTACAATGGCCAATAACAACCATGTCATCAACCCGTAACCAAGATTCTGTTATTAACATTATGTCCACATCTTTAAGTAGAACATGATCAACCAAGGTAACATCTTTATTTCTGACCGACTGCGCATTCCAGAGGTGTACAGTTAAGTTTGGGAAAGGCTTCACATGGGGAATTGGGCGCAAGTTAGAAATGTTCCTTACGGGCCTAGATCTATTACAACCTGTAGGTTTTGGTAGTCTAGGTGACGAGACAACACCAATTCGTCTCTGTTTCCGAGAGCCTGCCCTTTTACCTCGTTTGTGTTTCCGAGAGCCTGTCCTTTTACCTATATGTGTATAATGCCTCGGTGTACATGGTGTAAGTGATGATACATGCTGTAGGCCTATACCAAGTTCTTCTATAGTAGATCTAGTTTGCTCACATACACTGTACTTGTTATTAAGTTGAAGTAGCTCAACATAATTCCAACTACATGTACATGTATGTATACATGCAAACTTGTGGGGTGCGTACGGGGTGTGCATGCGTATGTATGTAAACCGAGAAGTGCGTACCGGGCGCTTAAAAAAAAGTATCCCCATTCGTTTAGGGGGTCATAAAAAAATGACGACGATAAATGACATTTTTTGGACAACCCCCCTAACATAGAAAATGACCGCCCCTAAGTGTTGGAAAATTTATCACGAAATTGGTAAGAATACATGATGAGTTCAAATAATAATGCATAGGCCTATTTGTTGCCCTGAAATTGAATGTTTCCCGTCATTTCCCCGTCCCCACATCCAATACATATGGTAAATATAATGCAGTCCTATAATGTACAGGGTGTCCCAAAAGTCTATGCACGTTTTTGAAGAGTCATATCTCATAAAATATAAATCATATGGTATAAATTTAACCATATTTTGATGGACGAGATTTGGGAAATTATTTTGATACCAAACACAACCCTATTGGTGAACCCACAACATTATAAAACTGGTTGAAAGTTTTTGGCCGTGTGAGACCCACCCATACCACACATTGTTGCTAACACAGGTGGGCATAAATTAACGGTATGAAAGCAACGTTGCGCATTAGTCACAGTTCACTGCTTACCTTGCAACATTAATGTTATTACCAAAGTCGGTCACTCACAACATAAATAGGCGTAGTAGACAAAACATTGCACAGCAAAAGTCTTCATTCAAGATGGTTTACAGCATAGATAAGCGAATACAAAATGTATGGTTCTACCCTGAAACAAATTTAGTTCAACTTACTCAACAAAAGTTCAGAAAACATTTTAAAGTGAAACGTGCACCAGGAAGAATATCCATTCTTAAGTTGGTGGATACATTTTTGAACACAGGAACTGTGCATGATTTGTCTCGATGTGGTAGAAAAACAATTTGGTAGATCAACAAGGCACATTGATGTCATAAGACATGCAGTAGCCATAAGTCCAAAGAGATCTATTCGCTGTGTGATGTTTGTGTTCACATTTCTGTTACGTGTTTTTTAGGTCTGTGTTTTTGCATAAGCACACGGCTCTGTATAAATGGAAAACATTTAAACTAGATTTCACTATAGAAACGAAAACTATGTGCGATACAGTTTATTATGATGGGATCACTGTAATGTAAAAAAATTAATATTACAATTGACGGATCACTTTCCGTATAACCAACTCTACCCGTCTTTTTGTTAATTTTAATAGGTATGGATTTATAAACTTTATTCCTCCGAAGTATAAAATTACATTTTTGCAATAATACATATTTTACTTCTAGGGTGGCATTACATACAGATGGTACTCCAATGTTTGGTATCAAAATTATTTCCCACATCTCCTCTTTCTAAATATGTATTCATATTTTTAATACGACTTATATTTTGTGAAATGCGAAGCTTCAAAGTCGTGCATAGACTTTTGGGACACCCTGTACATGAGTGAATCAAAAACAATTGTGCACGATTTGAAACGGCCATTTGACCTTGATGCGTGCATTGAACCATGACATGTTTGTTGTTTGTTCAAGCATTGTTAAACTATAGTTTATCCTACCAAAAGATGAGGAGAATAAACTAGATTAACATCGTTTTATACTGAAAATGACGAGGCCGTTGTAGTAGGAGACGCAAAAATAGTATTTACTAAAATGGTCCAGAAAACGTTCTTGAAGCCATTTTGTTATGCTTGAATAAGTAAATATTGTACATAATTACGCGCGAAGCGCGCAAACATTACCACTGTTCCTTTTTTTCCTTCAAAAAATGTGCGTACCCCTAAAAGAAAAACTGACACCAGGCGCGGATCCAAGAATTGTGCACCAACAATTTGGCGCCCTGGGCCTGACCATGTGACATGTAGATGGTTGTATAGACCCTTTACTTAGGCAAATACCCGTCTTCTCTTCTCCTTTTCTTCCCCTTTCTGTCCCCTCTCTCCCTCTATCCCTTCCCTTCCCTCCAGGCTCCAGCTCTTGAACTTATTATTGGACTGACACTGTATATATTTTTTTCAAAATCTTAAAATCTTAGGGGGTGCAGCTGCAGCACCAAAAGCACCCCCACTTTCAAGGGGCTCGAGTAGTGTAGTGTTTAGTAATGAGGCGGGTTGGGGATAACTTGTTAGGTAAGCAAATGTCCTAGATAATCCCAAAGCGGAATATGTCGTAACAGTATCTGAAAATTTGCCTATTAATGAACATAAATTAGGACTTCCCTTTGTTTGTATAGTATGTATCGTAAACTTTATTCTTCAAACCTTAAACTGAAATGATATTAGGACAGTTGTTTTGACAGCTCAAGTTATGAAAGTCTGATATAACATGTCCCAGACAATTCTCTTGTGACATAAACGAATATAGGTCATTTACGGAAGCCTCGTAAATCAATAGCTCTCAGTCAATACTTGTATACTAATATTCACAAAATTATACATACATAATAAATGGTGAGGACCGAGGGGGACGAGGATACTGTCAGTGAGCCACCCACATTTTACATTTACATGTATCATATGAAAAGAGGAAGTCCACATCCATTTAAAAAAATCGTAACTTTTGAGCTGATGATTGATTTAATTGATTGAAACATTTACTGATATGTTCGCTTCTTTTTGATAGCCAAATTGATGTGAAAGTCTATGAAATGACAATTTTTTTGATAATTTATAATCAGTTTAAAATCCAATGCGTGGATACTGAACTCTAGAAACAATCGATAGGGGCACAGTGAACTCTAGGAACAATCGATAGGGGCACAGTGAACTCTAGAAACAATCGATAGGGGCACAGTGAACTCTAGGAACAATCGATAGGGGCACAGTGAACTCTAGGAACAATCGATAGGGGCACAGTTATTGTAAATACTATGACATTAACAGACGGGCTATTCGCTTCACATCTCGCAATGCCTTTATTAGATTCATTCATTTGCAATTCCTCACAATTGAAACTTCATGTGTTTAAACCATTTAACCATTTTTCAAACCGTTAAAACACTTCCCTCGCGGCAGGCGTCTGCAGACGACATCACAGTTCCAATATGTTACAACATTTTTCAAATATGTCACCATTATTAAATTACATCACCATATTTGGAAGCGCCATGAGAAATGCAGTAAATAAGTACAAACATGCTTAGTATAGTTCAGTAATTCTTGAGATATACTTTGCAAAACTTTGGGAAAAGTTTATACACAATCTGTTTTGTATAATGGTAAAACTAATACCCGCGTGGAAAGTGTTAACACTTTCCACGCGGCAGGCAGCTGCAGACGACATTCCAAAATTTCACAAAATGTTTAAAAAATGTCAAAATTATTTAATTTCATTACCATATTTGGAATCACCATGAGAAATGCATTGACATAAGTACAAACATGCCTAGTATTTGGTCAGTAATCCTTGAGATAGACATTGAAAATTGTGAAACGTTTCTGAAAAATCTGTTTTGTGTATGGTAAAAATAATAGCCGCGTGCAAAGTGTTAAGACAACCAATCTTTGTTGGTAGCAAACGTGGTAGGTAACAAAATTCGTCAAAATCAAAAGGTGATCAGATTCAGAAGTTATTAACACTGTAATCAATGTGGACTTTTGTTGTGTTATTCACATATATTATATTGCACTGCGTCAATGTTTCACACGGACACACTAAACCATTTTGTTAAAACGAGCGCAAAACACTCGGCTTCTGTTACTCTGTAGGCGGAGGCGCTAGAAGGTAATATGAAAATATCAATCACCTTAGCTATCGGCGTGGTGTCCAAACAGAAGAAGATTTGATTCTCCTCCGTCTACTGATTTGTAAATACTCTGGAAAATATGATGGCACCCGGTTTCACAGGGTTTTCAAGCAACCATTCAGTACTCTAAGAAACTATATAACTAAAAACCTTTGAATAGACGCAGCAGAAAAACTATATGGATCTAAGGAATCGTTTGACCAATCTTGACAATCATCAGTCATTTTCAGCATTTTGAGCGAAAGAAGTGAACATTTCCATTTTGACCCCTAGGATACTCGATCCTTCATGTCTTTTTTACACACGGCCCCTGGGAGGGTACTTAAATGTGTAGACTGGATAAAATACAGTTCCGAAAGTGTGCGCTAATATCATGAATATATAAGGACGCGGGGACCCAGACTAGGGACCCTTTCCTGACATTTGATCCGAAGGTCTTTATTGGCTTTTTATCCCGGTATAGACCCCTAGTAACACTTTTGCGGACTTTAATTCTTTTACCATTGCTCCTCCCACTTTGGGATATCATGAATATCCATTGCTCGTTTACCTTTTCGTATCTGTTGTGTTTTATGTTATGTATATTTATGTAATTGTATTCTGTCTATTCAACTGTAGTATTAGTTTGTAGTGTTTAAGCTTTTGTTTAAGGGGATGCAACAATGCCAGGCTTTAGTTCTTCCTCCATCATATGAAACGCCATGCAAAACGCAGTAAGGTCTCTAAGAACAGATTGGGGACGCAGTGGGCACCATCTAGAGCTCTGTTGCGATCAAACCAGCGCTTGTATTGCGCTTATAAGGCGCTGTCTGCGTTTAGTACCTCTCAACACGTTTTCTTTACGTTCTCTGCGTCGGCTCGGAGAGTACAGAGCGAGAGCACTACGTGTATTAGATTAGCAAACGATAGAAATAGTAGGGTCATTCAATAAGTTCTACCCCCTCACTTATAATATCGCTAATATGAATGTCAGCCTCATGACATTTGTCATGATTATACAGTCATTGTGCAACAGAGCATAAATTGCCAAATATTGAATTATAAATATAGTGCCTCCTGAGTGTTGTACAACCATGAACATGTTATTCCTAAGTATGTGTATCATATATAATCAAAATAAATTTGTTTTAAAGTTCTCTGTGCTGTCTTTGTATGATTATCCGCATTGTTACATTTTTTATTAAACCTGATTTCGGATTGGTCAATACTTGATTATCCATACACGTACACGCTAATCTAACCAGCTATAACTGGCTACTTGCTTTTATGACCTTGACTTTTTAGACTTACTACAGGCCTTTATGGTGGTACCTGTATATACAGGCTTGCATGTCAGCACACGGTCACCTAAAAGTAGCATACACTATATGCTTAAAACCCTTGACTGCACACTGCTGAATGGCATTTCAAATTTCTTGTAGCACGGATTTCAAAACATTGGTCCCTTAGCGTGAGCATGTCCTTAAATATTGCTTCTATTGTTTGCGCGCATGGCTGGACAAATATTAATAGCATTTTGCCAAGTCTGTACATTGTTATTGTAAGAAAAGTTGCAAAATTTAAGTACCTAAAGTTAATTAATATAACCAAAAAAGACAAATGAAATTGAGAAATGTGGCTTGACCATTTTATTAAGCATAATTTAGGGATTTATTTGAAACCTTACATAACTTAATTGGGCATACAAAAAGTGGTTCAAAGTTATTCCATTTAACGCCTAATGAATTGATTAATTACGCGCATAAATTAATTACACAGCAAACCTGTTAACGAAAGGCTTGACAGATTTGTGTGGCTAACCATAAACATCTTTCTCTGTAATCACAGTGTCTATTGCATGTTCAATTCATGAGAAAAATACAAAAACACCATTTGTGGTTTTTAAAAATACACCAAATGTTTGGAGGGCAATATTTAAATACTAAAGGGATATTGAATTATCTGCTCAGACCCTTGTTTTGAGCACATATTTACCTTTAATTTGATACCTTGCAAGTCTGGTTTGGATACATAGTACTACTTAATAATATCAACGAGTTTGGTCATTAATTAAGCTTAATTATATAAGACAGATTTGGGCTTTTTTAAAAAGTCAAGATAAATGTTAATTTTTTTCTCGGACAGAATTGTTGACAATTATGGGAACTTCATATCCTGTGAATTTGGTGTTAATGACATGTATAGCTTTTGCTGGAAATTACAAAAAGCAACTTTTTAATGTATTTATTTATAATATGGTTTTATATGCAAATAAGGTCAAACTATTTTTTTCTCTATGACTGTCTACTTGTCTAACATATGTTACTTTTTAAATTAGAGCGTTATTTCAATAACATGCATTTTTGGTTATTTATTATTATGAATCATAGCTCTACAATATACAGGGTGACCCAGAAAATGTTGAACCCCAAAATCACAAACTTAAAAAAATAATAATTAAAAACGAAAATAAATAAAATTGGCATATTGTTTTCAACAGTTATGTTAACAATTTATTCAGCTTTTTGGAGAACTTTAGATCATGTAAATTGGCCTTACCAAACTAAAGATACGCTTGATTGTGTGACAGGGAGTGTTTTCGCCCTTTTGTAAAAGTGAAAAAATTGTAACTTGGTTCAGATATGAAACTTAATTCTGTTCTAAGTACGGTGATTTAAATAATCTTTTCTTTTGATCTGTTTATCAAATTAACATTTTCAAATGAAGTTAAGGGGACTTCGGTTTTTGTTTTCAAAGTCTCTTATATAATAATAATATTGATTTACATAATAAATGAATATTGATGAGATACTGTGTAGAAATGGTTTCAAACAGGCACTTGTTCTGCTCATGTAGCATGAAACAATTTTTTGCACTTCACTTACACTACAAAACAACACTTCTTACAAAATTACACGTATTTTAAGTTTCGTGTGGCCTATTTTTATGATCTAAAATGTTTCAGAAATTAAATGTATGGTGCACATAGCTGGTAAACGAGTTATGCAATATTTTGTTATTTTAATTGGAAACAAGTATTGAATTTTGTGATTTTTGGGTTCAACATGTTCTGGGTCACCCTGTATGGCTGTCCTGAGGATTTTTGAGCAAGAAGACAACCTGGATAATGTTATCATGGAATACTAAGCAATATGGGAGCTATTAAATATACAACTTGTTATGGTTCTCTTGTTTAGGCTTATTATGTTTGTAAAAATCAAGAAGCCTTATAAATCTTACTTTCCCTAAATATGTTATTTATATGAGTTTTTAGACCATTTAAAATTGTTTCATACACTCTGAATACCGCTGAATACAAATATAGTTATATACCAAGGGTCGCATTATGATGCGTCTGCGCGTCCTAGACCTCTCACTTTCGAATAGTGACGCGTCATATTTCAAATTGGAAAGCCTTGCGGGTCCTGATCAAAATTGAAGGGACCCCTCACATTTGACGATGTATGGAAATGGAAACCTTAAGAAATTCTGTAAATTACATATCCATCCTTTGCTCACAATATAAATTCAATAAAACTGTCCTCATCATCGATCATACCCGTCGACCCCTAACTAACCAAACCATAAGTCATCGACTCATAGTGTGGCCTCTAATTTTCCTAAATCAGTTTCGTCCATTTTCAAATACCCATACTTCGGGACCTCTCATTTTCTTGAGGGACCCCTTACATTTGTTTTTTGAAGTCCTACGGGGTCCCGAAAAATGTCATGGGACCTCTCACATTTTTGATCCAGTGCTATCCCTGTTATATATCAATCTTTATTGGCATGCTCCTGGCAGAATTATGCCAATTTATTTTAGAGAAGTTACAAACATTCATCATGGGCTGATTCCCATTCAAATCCATAGAGGTCCTTTATTGTGACCGTGTGCTTTTAAAAATAGAACCATTGGAGTTATGCAACTCAAACTTTGGAGTGCGACAATTTTAAGGATGACCTTTCATGTAAAACAGAAAACATCAAGTTGAAATAAGGGCCAGCAAGCAGAATATCCACCTTTAAGACGATGCATTAATTAACACCTATATGGTTGATATATGCATATTTTCTCTCTGGTTTTAAGGAGACACTACCTTCGGGTTGTTCATTAAATACATGCATATACATTGTGCAAGAACATAAACATCAAAGAGTCAATGCCCCTGCAGCCCCCACCATTCCCTGGCTGCCAAGAGATACAAATGTGTGACAAAAGCTTCACAAAGTATTTTTTAAGAAGAAATCAACACATTTTCTATCACATTTTTATGTTGATTCAACGTCATGTTTCAACGTTAATTCAATGTTGAATTCTGGTTACGTAGTTGAAATTTGGTCGATATATACCAACCAAATTTCAACTACGTGACCAAAATTCAACATTGAATCAACGTTGAAATATGACGTTGAATCAACGTTGACATCTATGGTTGGTCCAAACTTCGAAATACCATAATCAACGTTGATACAACGTTGTTATTAACCCCGGTTATTAAGGTCATTTTGCCCGCTGGGTACTATGATAACTTTGACCTCAAAAGTATTACTGTTTAACCCTAGATGTTGAATGATAGGACTACGTCAAATGCCCTAGGTGATAGATTAGTTATACGCATTAGGTTGCAAGGCCCGCTTAGCGGCGCTATATATTGATGCTTTAAAAACCGTCAACAAATTTAAATATTCGCCTTCCAATCCAAGCTGGTTTCTATATATGACATCATTCTCGTGTGCAACCAACCGGCTGTATTGAGTAGTTTAAGGGCATGAGCGTAGATGTAATTTGCAACATAATGGAAATTTACCCATGCAGTTAGCCCCGAATTTATATATATGGACTGGGTAATCCTCTCGTAGTATTGATAACAATAGGTTTACCAGAGCGAATTAATAGCGCTTCTAAGCGGGCAATTTATGTCATGATTTTCCAGTGACATCGAGATGAAATGTTACCCGGAGGAGCAACGAATCGTCTTCTATTTAAGTCAAACTACACGGTAACTGTGAAATTTAACATCCTATTTTCATATTTCACTCTATATTGGATCTAGAAATATTTCAAAAAGGTGTCAAGATAAAGATCCCGTCATTCTAGGATTTAAATATCCCTGCATAATAACGGTGTTGCTAATGTTGGAATACAATAATACTGAATCCATTTACTTAACTGCAACAAAAGGAGTCTACAAACAGCCGCAGCTCACATGTAACATCAGGTGACTCGTGGTGTTTAAACTTTGATGAAAATGTTATCCATTTGATGATACCTCCACTCTTAACACCCAACTTGGATCACAACAATTGCTGGGCGGCCCTTGTCAAGGATCCAAGACCCAGCCAAAGCTGTACATTTAAAGATGAGAAGATTATCCATACTTTCGAGTACCGTTCATGAATGTGACTTTAGTTTTTGAAATTATATGGCCATCTTCAGAAACATGCGCCAAGTTACACAACTTTTTGATCTACCCTCGTAATGTGCCTCTGCAATCGCGGAGCTGAACTTAACTCTCGCTCTGTGTATTTTGGTCTAGATCATTTTCTATTTATATATACTTGGTGTTAAAAGACCAGCAGACATGGGGACTTTTAAAAGTTCAGTGACGTCATTCGAAGTAAGATTAAATCTAGATTAGATGTGGGCCCCTTTCTCGCAATTTACTAAAATGAGAGAGAAAAAGAATCAGAAATAGGTAAATTAATAAAACCTGTTGATATCATATAATGAGTATGATACAAGGAAATAAAACTGAACCAGAAATAAACAGAAATACAGTGATTCATTTACAAATATGTAGCGTTTCTATAAAAGGAATTTACAAATATGTAGCGTTTCTATAAAAGGAATTTACAAATATGTAGCGTTTCTATAAAAGGAATTTACAAATTATGTTGCGTTTCTATAAAAGGAATTTACAAATATGTAGCGTTTCTATAAAAGGAATTTACAAATATGTAGCGTTTCTATAAAAGGAATTTACAAATATGTAGCGTTTCTATCAAATGAATTTACCAAATATGTAGCGTTTCTATAAAAGGAATTTACAAATATGTAGCGTTTCTATAAAAGGAATTTACAAATATGTAGCGTTTCTATAAAAGGAATTAACAAATATGTAGCGTTTCTATAAAAAGGAATTTAGGGGCCATATCCAAACTCTAAGTGATTTTATAGCGTTTTTCTACCGATTTTACCCCGGTATTACAATGGTATTTTTTCTATTGTTAAAAGCATCGGAAAAAGATCGGTGATTAACTAGAGCCTCTCTACTTATCTGGCGTTAACAATATAACTATTGTAGTACTCTCGATGGCTCAATTAGTGAAGCAGACAGATGAAAGCGCGAGGAAGGTTGTGTTATTAAGCTGACCAATGTTCACCCGACCCCCGTTGTGACGTAAAGAGCGACCCATTTGCCAGATTGTACACCTATCGGGTTTCTAGTACAAGTACATATGTTTGTAGCCGCTTATTCATTGCTAGGTTTATCGTAATCCACTCGTTAACGTCATAAGAATTATCCTCCTTGAAGTGGCCTTTAAAGACTATTTTTCAGCAGTGGATGATTTTTGAGTAAGCAGTACAAGCATGGATAATGTTATCATTGAATATTAAACAATATGGGAGCCATTAAACATACAACGTGTTATTGTTTTCTGGTTTAGGCATAATGTGTGTAATCAAGTAGCATTATGAATCTTACTCCCCTAAATAGTGTCATTTTTCTGCGTTTTTAGACTATTTAAGAATGTTGCATACACTCTGAACGTGACCTAATAAATAATAAATATGAAGAAATTAAGTAATTAATGTAAATAAATAATATATAAATTAATAATTATATAAACTGTATTTAGGCCTATTTATAATTAATTGATTGATAAATAATTAAATAAACATCAACAATTAAGAAAGTAAATACAAAATAAATAAATAAGGTTAAAATTATGTCAATATAAATGAAAACCCCGAACGGACGTATAATGAGAGAACAATAATAAATATTATATTTCGGCATACTTAAAACCCTAACCGACCTCTACCCAGACTCGACCACTCTAAGTATAGAGCACAAGGAATATAAACCGCCACAAAAATCCGAACGTACGGCCTGCTGATTGAGAGTCCTAATCTTTACCAACTGAGCTATTTCGATTTTCCTGAAATCCTCAGCGCTTTATACCCAAATATAGTTCTCATTCAACTATTCCCTAAATACACACGGATTTTTCAACACGGTGTTGTTGTCTGTAAAATGAGTCTATATTTATTAGATTTAACGAATAACAAATCCCGTACTTTGTGAAACGATTCTTAAGTTATTTTCGTTCGGCCTATATATAATTTTTGAACAACATTAAAAGCTATTCGCGGTCTGATAAATGTACAATTTAACAAAACCCCTAGTATACCCCACTCCCCCCCCCCTCCAACTCCCAACTCAAAGGTTGCATTCATGACTCAACGATTTTTACGAAACTTATGTAAATCTCTATCGATTGCCCAGTCAGACATCAAGGAATTACCTCAATAGAATCCACTTCACTCATGCATGTGCGTAACAAAAGGTTCTTGTTCCCGTAGTATTCGTTGTTCAGATCAATTTGATGCAAGTCTTACTGTTCAAAGAATGACCTATACATTTGGCGGGTTATTTAAACGAGTATCCGTCAACATGCGTGTTGATCTGTAGTATGAGTCTTTTCAAATTTGGGAACAGACTTTAGTTCCTACAAATATGACCGACTCATGGATGGCTTCTATTGCTATAGTAGATTCATAAACTCTGGCGCATCGGTATCGATTTTGGACCTCGTCCATTGGGCGTTAGAGGAACCCATTTTGACCAATGATGAAACAGCGGTACTTTTATAGATGTTATTATCATGATTATTTGCGCTCCATAATCAAATGCTATTCATGATAGTATGGCTTTATGAATAGGGCTGATCATATAGCTTTACAATCACGACAACCAAAAACTTAATCCAGCAGCTTCAAATGTGTTATCCCTTTGGAAGCGGTTACCACAATAAAAAAAAATCGACCATCATCGACCGTATACAGGTTTCGAAAGAAAAATATTATGTATCTCATTTTACCTATTCATAATTTAGTGGATACTTTTTATTATTTTCCGTTTTTATTATGCACGTGGAATAAAGGAAACATTAAAATGAAAATAACAGTTCTACGTATTGATTTGCGAGAAAAAACCGGAAAATAATTCAATAATCATTTTTTTATATACCTAGGTACAAAACCATTTGTCCTAATTAAATGGAAAAACAGTTATATTAACCAAGATACAGATTATAAACGTTACTTTAAGTATTTCTGGCTATGAGACCGCCTGAATACCTTTATCAATTTATCTGAATAACAATACATTTCTTTATCGTTATGCCGATAATCCAACCGCAAGTTCCCTGTCACTAGGTACATAGTGGTGACTACATCACAGTCAGTAGTATATACATGCACACGAAGACAAGGTATTGACCTTGCATATTACGATTAAATTCGAGTGCCTCCCCCTCTTTTGCTTCTGTTACCTCTTTACTGAAATGGTAAATCGCTAAAATCGGCCAATGTCTGCGAATCGACTATAGTATTCACATCACATTATCTAAATCAATATTCAATACATATAGCATTGAATATAATTTAGATTACAAAAAGGATTTGGTTTTTTCTGTCACGAGGAGGACAAGAAAAACATTCAATTGTACAGTCAGCACGCAGGTATCGTTTTTAATGAGTGACCTTGCCGATTTCTAGCCCGAGCAAAGATCGATTTCAGGATGTCAACCTTGCGCTAAAACATTAAGGGAAGTTTGTTTTCCCTGAATTATTTGAGGTAGGGTTAGCTGGCAGCCATGATGGAGAAGTAGGTGGATTGTTCGTAATTTTCTCTGTAATATGATGCCAAATCTGACATATGTGTGGTGGTATGGGAAAACCCGTCGGAAGTCGCTAGTGTTAATATTGAGATATCTGGGTCATACCAAAATATTCCTAACAAATTAGTTCCCAGTCAGTTTTCCAACTTTGGTCCCAAGATAGAGATTATACCTTGAACTTTAGTCTCCAGGAGTTTTTTATGCAAAATTCCAGATGTTAAGTTTATTTAAGTAATATTCTGAACCTTGTTTATCAAATTTTATGTGCAAAATGCTATGTTTATGTAAAATGACATTGTTACCATGGTAACCACTTGTGAATTCCGACAATGCATTGTAAAGATTTTGAAAGTGAAGAACTTACAATTGTTAATAATATCGCAAAAAACTAGGTTCATATCAAAAGTCCTTTTCATATGACAAGCTAATCTGTGTGATATAACAATGTAGTTTTATTAATTTTAGAGCATTTAAAAGATTTTGTGTACACCTTTGAATTGTCAGTTTCAATTTTTAGTGTTGCGTTTAAACTTGCCGACTTTAAAATACTATAACTGTAGTTCTAGATGGAATTTCTGAAAAATTTAAACAGCCCTATACTCAGAAGAGTATGAAGCTCTCTGCCAAAGAAAAAACACAAGTTGCTAGAAAATGACCATGTGAAGGGTTTTCCCATGCCACCACACATATTTGGTCCACAAACAGTGATTTTATCGCTAATTTTAGAATTTAAAAACTTTCGTGACTTTGTTTCTTGTAACTATTCACTATGACTGGACTAAAATTCGTACGATATTTTAAGAGCAATTTCCGTACTGACGGAATCTTAAGCTTTAATTTCATATCAAAAACATTGATGCCCGACTTCTTTTTTGATAAGAAAAACGGAGTTTGATTTTCACCGATTTTCGGTCAGAAAACGAAACTTACGATCCCCCGTTAGGCCTCGCCAACTTGATTTTTAGTTTCCCGTAACACGCCCGCGCTTCATTTTCATGCCAGCGTTTGAATTCATTATTGAAATTTGTGAAAAAAAAATACCGTTTTTCCAATGAAAACGTCCGAATTCATGCATTTTGTGTGATGAAATTATGAAATGTTTATTCATTTTGACCAGAATAGCCTTTCTGTAAAAAAATATCATATGACATTGTGTAGCGCAGAAGGATCGATTTCGAACCCCGGACCTCTCGCTCCCAAAGCCAGCCCTCTACCATCTGAGCTATCAAGCAAATCTGAATATAATTGTGAGATTTAAACACTTGATCAACAACCCGTCGACGCTACGAAATGACTTTAGATCGAGACAAGATTCGAGGAGCTATTTTATAAGCATTCACTTGACCGAACTAAATAATTTTATAAAATTGTAAGCATGTTTCTAGTTACAAAAGACTATGAATATTATGATACGATGGATAAAATTGATGCCTGATTCTTCAGAAGCGACTTTTTTACCGTGAATTTGACTTTAGTTTCGTCAAGTTTTTCTTGAATTCGGGTTTGTCGGATTGCAATAATCTGCACCGAAAATACAACATGTCATGAAGTTCACAGATAATATTAGATAATATTATTTGCATAATATGCCTTTTTACTATACAATTTCATGGCAAATGTGTTTGAAATGTGTGATTATAATCATGAAAAGAGCTCATTTACATCGTGCTATTACGAGGTCAACTATGACTGCGAAGCGGTATCGCTACGGGTGAGTACTTCCGGGTCGCTTTGCTGGGTTAGAAAAGGAACGACTTTTCGCGTGGTTGCATACTGACTGTGTACCTGTCCAATTACTGTACCCGATTTCGTATCGAATAATGTTAAAATCCATGTTCTGTTTCTTATAATTTTATTGCTACTACGTATGTAACTCCTTATAATAAAACAACAATCAAAAACCACACACACACAAAGCCCCCAACAAACAAAAACAAAAACAAAAAAACAAATTTAACCCCCCCCCCCCCAAAAAAAAAAAGTAAGAAAAAACAGAAGAAATAAATATAAAGGGATAACATAAGTAAATATATTCATAAATATGGGTAAAAACCGTGGGACGTACAAAATAAAGGTACTACTAAGATCGAACTTACGATTCAATGGTATCTATATCAATATGAGTGTTCATTGTAAATCCGCTGCCCTACCAACTGAGCTAACCGGTACACAGCAATTTCTTGTCATGCGCATTCAAATATATGGATAGGTTCACATGATTTAAAAAAAAATGATAACACACTAATAGGTCTTTTGAATAACAAAGCCCCTCCCCCAAGAAAAATAAATAAAAAATATTAAAAAATAACAAAACGAAAACGTTAACAAAAAAACAAAAAAACACACAGAGAAATTGGAGACACAGAGAGAAAAATAAGAAGAAAAGGGAAAAAACAGACAGAGAAGAAATAATGATTGGTTGAGGAATTGAACCCGGGATTCCTGCGTGCGAGCGCTAGAGCGTGGCCACTATGCTACACTAGACTATTACAATTTTGGCAAAGTCGTTGATAAATATATATTTAGTATGGAGTTATTCAAGCATCACATTTCTTATGCGTTGCTGATCCCCAAACTTTGTTTTCAAAATTAAAATAATGAAGCGATTAACATTTAAAAAAATGGGAATTGTTCTTTAGGATTTCAGCTTCTTGCCGGTGCTGTACAATCATTTGACGCTCAATTCTCATAGCCCTAGTGAACGCAATACTGAAGCGATTACAGAATCGCTTCAGTATTGCGTTCACTCGGGCTATGAGAATTGAGCGTCAAATGTCGCAAGTTGTATGGTGGTTTCATGTTCCAAAGGGTTACAGGCCAAATGCAATGCGATGTGACAGTTGACAACCAGCAAAGACCATTATATTCTATTGATAGGGAACATTGTATCGAAAATTGAAGAAAGGACAAAAGTCGGAAACAATATCCTCTCTAAACTAATGACTTGGATTGTATATTGTATAATACATAAGTATTATATTGTATACATGTAATACTTCCAAACACGATGGTCAATATATTACGCCCCCTCCGTCATCACCCATCTATTATACAAATATGTTACGTGACCCATCGCCAAAATGTTTTCAGCATTGATTTCAATGGAATGAAGGGGAAATGGGCTACTTTCACAAGATCTTGGCAATACTGCGCCGAACAATAGATGAATAAAGTGAGAGTAAACAACATGCCACACTCGTGATGGAGCGGTAGCTTAATTCATATTTCTAGACGACCAGATACATTGATCGGCGGTGAACGTAAACATTTTACGATCGGATTTAAAAAGCTTATAGTATTTCTCAAAGAGTATAACACAACCTTCCTCGCGCTTTCATCTGATTGAGCCATCGAGAGTACTACAACAGTTCTATTGTTAGCGCCAGATAAGTAGAGAGGCTCTGGTTAATCACCGATCTTTTTCCGATGCTTTTAACAATAGAAACAAATACCGTTGTAATACCGGGGTAAAATCGGTAGAAAAACGCTATAAAATCACTAGAGAGTTTGGATATGGACCCTTACAAATATGTAGCGTTTCTATAAAAGGGAGTCGACGAAAAAACCCTATTTTCAATTTAAAATCTTTACAAAATGTACTATGTATTGCTCGGCTCGGGTACGTACAACATTTTCTTCCGTCGTCTTGTACATGTATATGTGTACTTGAGACACTAGGAAACGGAGTTGTTAGTTTGTATTTCGCATTTGCGGACTACTACTAAACACACGCGTGAGCTCGTCCCTGTTGAGGAAGTTCCCCGTACTTTTTCCATTTGACTCATCCATATCTCTTCTTTGGTCCACCTAAATCGTTATTATTATTTCATTGTCTGACACATTGGCCTGGGGTCTTATCAGTGTATTACACTGTAGTATCCTCATGTTACCGGACACCGCGTATCGGACGATGATACCCGACACTTAACCCCTGACCCGAACTCTAGTACTGACCACTTTGGGGGACATTCGTTACTGTGCAGACTAAGTGAGAGCAGCATAAAGCTGGAGAGCTCGTATAAATAAAATGTATTGTATTTACTTTACTTCATGATCTGAGTGAATCTTCTTTGTGTTTACATAATTACCTTACCATTGAAAACAAGGATATTATATACACGAAGCTTCATTTTCTGTCTTTCTTTTCACATGTCACAGCAGCACCTTTGCTGTTTCATTCAAACGGTAGGGTTGATTTCATCAAAATAGATATTGTCTAGAGGTCAATAAATGCATAATGTGTTGTTTCGAGAGAAATTTGACAAATAAATGCACGCGCGTTGATGTTGATGTAAATGATCACGTGACCCCGTATGGGGTGAAAGGGCTATTGTGCACCATATATCTTTACCGTAATATCGAATATCATTTGTAACCATTAAACGCAAGATGTTAAGGGTCAACACATTTTAAAGCCGAAACTTAGAGCTTCGGTGCTCCTACAATACAATGTACTATTTGTTCTTCTTCTCAGATCGTGTGTACCTCTCTCTGAATGACTAAAGCAGGTATCTGGCACAACGCCATCTATCTTGAGAAAGACAAACACTAAATATAAATTGCGCATCCGGGGCGCACTTCACTAAATAACTGCACGCAGACAATGCCGGGTATGGGCTCGTTCACAAATATTCAACGTTAATTTATGCGCACGAAATGGGTAACAAAATTAATGCAATATGCACTGAGAGTGAAATGAGAGACAATGTATACCATTTATGTCAAGTTTCGAACGTCTTTGCGCGCTTACAAACCACAGTGTTATGGTGTCACGGATCAAATCCTTTTAACGCTGATTTATTTGTAGGGGTTGATACCCCACCTTTAGTTATGTGCATAAAATATATTGAATTCTATAAATTAGTATCGAAAATATCTGTACTATCCGTCACCCTCTGTCTTTTTTTTTATAGTGGCAATATAAACGTCATTTTACTGTCCGTTTTCGGCCTAAAAATTGCTATTTTGACCATAATCCGATACATCCCTGTCTGCCTGAGAATCATCGGCACAACATCATGTAGCATATTCATTCTATTTCTTGCCATTTATGACAGTTTTCAAAAGTTGATCAAGTACACGGCGAACAGAAGGTATTTCACATTGGGTGATCATATGGCCTTTCCGGTTATTTTTCTCTCTCTGTGCGGCCAACCGATCTATCAGGATCAAAGCGTAAGGCGTGTATTGAAGGTTTACTTAGACTTCTGACATCTGCAACTATCGTTTAGCTATGAATAAAAACTTATTGTTTATAATGCGGTTGCTTAAAACTTTGTCATATACACCAACAGATGGATTAAACGTATATGGCAGAACAGCTGACAAAGAAGCAACTTACACCCAACGTGCGAAACGTTCACATAGCGAATGCTCAACATAAATATACATAGCGTATTGATCACTATGTTGTTACCCGCTCAAAATTCTGAACAGGTTCAAACATTTTCTTAGACCCCAGCGCACCTCTGCGAACCCCTACGAACCACTCACGAATACAATTTATGCCAAACGTGTCATAAACGAACAACAACTTTACACGAACGTACACCTAAGTTTCTATTAATGTCGGGCACACGTTAGCTCTATTCGCAACAGTGTGGCAGGGCCATTACGGGACAAAAAATGCTTACGGGACGATATTTTCTAGCGTCTTCAAAAAGGCTAACAATGTGTATATTAATTATGCATTGATAATACACTTGAGGTTGTTTAACAATCTACTATGAATACTTATCATCTTCAAGATTATTCCGGCCGTCCCCAGTGGCGCAATCGGTTAGCGCGCTGTACTTATAAACAGTACTTGGGCCTGTCGCCTATAACTACACTGTAGATATGCGGAGGTTGTGAGTTCGAGCCTCACCTGGGGAAGTTACTGGCATTTTTTGTAAAATGTTTTTTCTAAAACATGTTACAGCGTCAATATGCAGATGACCTTCTTAACATCTTCCTAATGCCCATTGAAGGATAATACACTTGTCTATAAAAGTCGATTCGCAGACATTGGCCGATTTTAGCGATTTACCATTTCAGTAAAGAAGTAACAGAAGCAAAAGAGGGGGAGGCACTCGAATTTAATCGTAATATGCAAGGTTAATACCGTGTCTTCGTGTGCTGTGATGTAGTCACCACTATGTACCTAGTGACAGGGAACTTGCGGTTGGATTATCGGCATAACGATAAAGAAATGTATTGTTATTCAGATAAATTGATATTTATTGAACGGTATTCAGGTGGTCTCATAGCCAGAAATACTTAAAGTAACGTTTATAATCCGTATCTTGGTTGATATAACTGTTTTTCCATTTAATTAGGACAAATGGTTTTGTACCTAGATATATAAAAAAATGATTATTGAATTATTTTCCGGTTTTTTCTCGCAAATAAATACGTAGAACTGTTATTTTCATTTTAATGTTTCCTTTATTCCACGTTCATAATAAAAACGGAAAATAAAAAAGTATCCACTAAATTATGAAGGTAAAATGACATACATACTATTTGTCTTTCGAAACCTGTATACGGTCGATGATGGTCGATTTGTTTTTATTGTGGTAACCGCTTCCAAAGGGATAACACATTTGAAGCTGCTGCTGGATTAAGTTTTTGGTTGTCCTGATTGTAAAAGCTATATGATCAGCCCTATTCATAAAGCCACACTATCATGAATAGCATTTGATTATGGAGCGCAAATAATCATGATAATAACATCTATAAAAGTACCGCTGTTTCATCATTGGTCAAAATGGGTTCCTCTAACGCCCAATGGACGAGGTCCAAAATCGATACCGATGCGCCAGAGTTTATGAATCTACTATAGCCGTTTAAATAATAATATCACTGGAGCCACTTCCTATTTTGATTTTGATAAATTAATTACTGACAACCGTTTCTTTTCGCCTGATGATTGGACAACATGAGTCACATGATCGTATGAGATTGTCCATGAAACTCAGAGTAGCGATAATATTCCGGAAGGTCTATACCTCTGAATTTGTTTATTATATAAATAAATAAATAAATGAGACAGGCAGTAAGTTTAGTTTTTTTACATCGTAGTTACTGTCAGTTTCTTACCAACCACCAATGGTGGTGGCAATCATTAGACTATATGCAGAGATGGAAATGCTCATACACCTTTCGACCTCAGGTTACCTAACCTCAGGTTACCTAACCTCAGGTTGTATTCACCTTTATTGAAATAGAGTACTGCAATAAATAAACCCGAGGTTGAGAAAAAAAATCAATAAAACAACATCAGGTTTCAATAAAAGTATAAAAGTGAATACAACCTGAGGTTAGGTAACCTAAGGTCGAAAGGTGTATGAGCATTTCCATCTCTGCATACACATACATAATTTGAAATAAAATAAAATAAATAAATACAAATAATTATAATTATAAAAAACATTTTGGTATCAAATTTCAATAAAAATGCTGATTTTTTAAAATGTTGCCCAAAACATCATTCTTTTGGCTCAAGAAGTGTCGGACAACGTAACAAAATCAGTTAATGGTAAAAAATTCCAACATTGCAGCAAAATTATCTAAAGACACTTCTCTAGGATCTGTTTTTTATTTGTTCATACAAATTTTAGTTTTTATATTTTTGACCAAAATTAAATAATATTTTTTCTATTTCAAAAATGCAATTGTTACCTGTTCTGGTCAAAAATGTAAAAACTAAACATTTTTATGAAGAAAAAAAACCCCTGATCCTAGAGAAGTGTCTTTATGAACTTGTTTGTGGCCTTACTTAAAGTTACTACATCGAGATGAAATGCAATCCGGTGGAGCAACGAGTCATTTTGTCACACGCAGAAACTGGGAAGTTTGACATTCTATTTTCATATTTTACTCTATATTTGGATCTAGAGACTTTTGAAAAAGGTGTCGAGAGAAAGATAGCGTTAGTCCTGGATTTAAATATCACTGCCAAATAGACCATTTTCTAGGGAAAAAAATATGGAACTGATATCGGATTGAACCTTAGTGTTAATCATGTTAATAGTGTTACAATATCAGTTTATGTTGATGGTATTAAACTTGAGAAAATTGACCCAAGCAGATCTCAGCACCCGAAACCATTTTCAACATCGTATATTATACAATGTCAAAACATCTATTTGACCATTTGACATAACTCGTGGATATTGCAAGATATTGTAGCTAAATACCCACAGAATCCTTGACCGGTTGCATACACGCGCGTGTATTTGTAATGTACGCGTAAATGGGTGATAAAGAAACACGCATGCGCACCAATTTACGGTAGTGAAACAGCGTCACGCACAGCATTGTCGGTACAGTAAACGCATTGGCGCATCAAATACGGAGGGCTTAATGCCGGACTGGTTAATAACTTTGATCTCAAAAATATTACTTTTAATCCTAAATAGTGGTCACGTTATTGGCCAATTTATTTCTAAATATTTGTTGTTGTTATTTCATGATAGCTTTAATAAAAACCTCTGGTTGTATTATAGGCTACGTCCCCGGTGATAGATTAGTTATACCAGTTTCAAATTGCATTGAGATGAAATGTTACCCGGAGGAGTAACGAATCGTCTTCTATTACATCACTTTGTCGACAACTGTGAAGTTTGACATTCTGTTGTCACGTATCACTCTATATTTGGATCTAGTGAATTTTCAAAAAAAGTTTCAATGAAAAAAATATCACGTTTATTGTCGTACCTAAAATATCACTGCAAAATAGCGAAAATACTAATGTTGAAATGAATGCAGAATCCATTTAGTTGGGTTTTTGAATATCAGATTACCCGCACCTTTAAATGTGTAGATGGTGAACAGCGTCAACACTGTTATAGACAAAGGGACAAGAAGTATTTATAAATGAAACTTTCCATAGTATTGTAATGCACCTGCAATCTCAGGACTGAAGACAGCATTCGTTACGAAGTGATAATGTATAATGTAATTTGTAAACAATCTGTCTGGAACGTGTCATGTGGCGAGTAAACTCGACGAATGAAGTGGAGTTTATCAATTTAAACGTATCCACATACGGAATACTACGTGATTAAATGGCGTGAAATGGACCATTTACATCACTAATAATATTAAGTTAAAATCAATCGGAGCTTCGGAATGAAATAATAGTGTCCCGAGTCAAAAATGTTGTGTAGCAAGTTTGCTATGCATGTACAAATGTGCGTCGCAGTTGTGCTTGATTGTGGCGCAAACTGCGATGCGATACCGGTTAACACACACCCTGCTTCGTCGTATGTGTTTTGTCCAGACCCTTTTAGGAACACAATAATCATGATAATGAACTGTGATCGGATGCAACATTATTCTATCACATCAGTTTATTTTTTTTAGTTTGATGGTATTTATTAACTGAACCAAAACATATCTTAGTGGTAACTTTTAAGGGGCTTTAGATATGTGTAGATGTTCACCATCTACACATATTTATATACCTGAAAAGTGAAGAGAGTCCCAAACACAACACGCTGGCCACAACGGGACTCGAACCCACAACCTTTGTATTTGTATTGCATATTCATCTTTGTTAATATCATAAGGCCAAAAAAAAATATTATGTTGTCCTCGACCGCCCGCTCGTCATTTTAGGGTCGCTCCGATTTTTTTCAGATTTTTAAATTAAAAAAAAAATCAGATTTTTTTTTCCAGTTTTTTTTTAAAGATTTTTTTCAACGTTTTTTTTTAAACAGTTTAAATGGCATTAATATTAAATTAAGTGTTCAAACATATATGTGCGGCTCTTAGAGTGATTTTAACTTCTTGTTGGCTGAACTTTGAGCTTCTGCTGGTAAAAGAAGAAAATTGTAAAAAAAATAATAAAAAACAAATCCGCCCGCCCTCCCGCCCGCCCGCCCGCCCGCCCGCCCCTCCTCTCTGAAAGCTGTGGAGGACAACATAACAATTTTTTTTGTTGGCCTAATGAAGGCCAGTGCTGTAATATAAACTTCCGATTGTGTGATAGGTTCACGTCAAGTTCCCCAGGTGATAGTTTATTTTAATATGAGTTTCCAGTTCCATTGAGATGAAATGTTACCCGGAGGAGCAACGAATCGTCTTCTATTTCATCACCACAACTGCGAAGTTTGACATTCTGTTTTCATATTCGACTCTATATTTGGATCTAGTGACTTTTCAAAAGGTGTCAAAGCAAAGATAACGTGATTGCCGAACCTTAAAAGTCACTGCAAATAGCGTTACTAATGCATTGAAATGTATACGGAATCCATTTACATAGCTGGCACAAAGTAGTCTACAAACAGACACAGTTCACTTCTGAATATCGGATCACTCGCGCATTTGAACTTGTTGAAGGGAACAGCGTCAACGCTGTTTATTATAGTTAATAGCCAAGGTGGCAGAAGTCATTAATAAATGAAACATTGTATAGTTCTAATACACCTGCAATCATAGACAGAGCTGAAGTCAGCCCACGTTGTATTTATATATAAGTATTGAATGTAATTACTACCATATTTGGAATCACTATGAACAATGTATAAACATGCCTAGAATTGTTTTAGTAATTCTTGAAATCAGACTTTTAACACGTTAAAGGTAGGGAAAATATTTCTGGAAAATCTGTTTTGTATAATGGTAAAAACCGTTAAACTAATAGCCGCGTGGAAAGTGTTAATGACGACATTGGCCTTAAATCTCGAAGTTCAATTGAGAATATTTTGTGAGATAGAGGCATCTGGAGAGTCAGCAATCAGAGGTATGTTATAAAGGGTCGCCGTTGGTGCCTCAACATGCCCGAGGCAAATATAAGATGTTGGCCCGTCTCTTGAAAATGCGATGACGGAATTGGACAGAAGTAAATAAAGAAAATGATGAAAACCCGTCGACTTTATGAATATAATAGTAACATTAAATAATATCGAACCAGGAACGGTGTTTGTTAGTATTTGTTGTTATATTGTAATATTGTATATTGTGAACACCGTGGGTTGGTAAACTGCTTTATATTATATAGAAATGCAGTGGTTAATTTACAAATATATAGCGTTTCTATGAGGGGGAGAAAAATGTGTTTACACATTTCCCTTCCCTTGGATTTAATAACATCCAATTATATCAATTTGTGTACTTCAAACACTAGAAAACGGCGTTGTTAGTTTTTCGCATTGATTGCGAACTATTGCGGACATAAGCAACCTTGTCCCGGTTCAGCAAGTTGACCCGAGATTTATAATTGTATTCACATCCACATATCTGCCTTGGTCCACCTAGATCTTTATATTCATTTCTTGTCTAAAACCACGCCTTGTCTTTCTAGTGAATTGCATGAGACTTTTTTCTTTCTGTGTTTCCTTTCACATGTCAAACATGGTTTCGAATACCACCGCTGCTGTTTCATTCAAAACGTAGGGTTGATTTAATTAAAATAGATATTGTTACCAGACAAAGAAGGCTACCATCACTCACCATATGCCACTATGACCAGCGCTCAAACAGCGCCCTCATTTGGCCAAAAATAGTCTTTGGTTAAAAATCACTCAAACTACTGATTTTCATCTTTCATCCTTTTGCTAAAATATGAATTAATCATTTTTAACAACATAAATATCAAGTTTAATTTTAATATTAAAAGAATCAGCGCAATTTAGTTTAGTTTTATTTGGCATATCAAGACAATACATTAGATCAATATACAAATCTTGAAAATTACAACAATTAACACATATCAGCCATAGCAAAATACCCCTAAGTCATTGAACGATTTATTTGAGCTATGATGATACATACACTCGTCCAAAGAAGTTCCTTGCCACTTAGTAAAGTCCAAATATTTCAAATTAATATTTAATAGAATATATATAATTGTATATCAAAATAAGCAGAAAGTAATCCTCTAACAGCTTAACATGGAATTTAGACATGATCACTCATGCATGGCAGATCCCATTCACTTGACAATGGCAAGGTCTGTGGAAGAAGATTGCAAAAATTGGATAATCCCTTCATTCAAATGTTAATGTGAATGATTGAACACAATATGAACCTTACCATTGCTTAATGAATGTGCTCAGCCATGCATGAATGCGTACATCTTAATTTTATACAGACATGATAGAGAATTATAAAATTATATAGTCTACTTATTTTGACATGCAATTGTTTAATTTATATTAAATATTTATGTGAAATATTTCAACTTCAATATTTGAACTTCAATGAGTGGCAAGGAACTTCTTTGGACGAGTGTACATAACATTTACATGCATAAGGCACTTTTCCAGTAAGATCCAAACTCCATGAAGAAAAAAAAAAATGAAAAAAAGAAAGAAAAATAACTAGAGCTAATTGTGATCACGGATATTAGTCGAGGGCGTTGACCTTGACCTTGCTATATGGCTGATAGTTGTCAAAGGACAATTATCTTATAATATTTTAAATTGTACTATATTGGAAAGTTCCGGCCCTGTAGTAGTGGAGTAATTACTTTTGACCCCAAGGTGACCCCTTCTTGACTATTGACCTTAAGGTCATGATTGATTTGTTTTCTTGTCTCATCAATACGCAAAAAGTGCAACAAGTCCGGTCATACTCGGGGCATGTTTTAAATGTTACACCTGTATAATAGTTCAATGACCCTAGTGACCCCATATGACATGTCACTTTTAATCGCTGTGGACCGTATGTACATTGATCAAAGGAATCTTTTGATTAATTCTGACGGTCATTAGTCATTTCCTCTGAGACAAGTTAAAGGAGTAAAATTAACATTTTGACCCCATGTGACATTTTCTTGACATTTGACCCCAAGGTCATTATTGACTTATTTTATTGTCTTATCAATCCGCACATTATGCACTAAGTCCGGTCAAAATCAGAGCATGCCCTAAATGTTACACATGTTTAGTTCAATAACCCCAGCCTAGTGACCCCATATGACATGTCACTTTTATTCGCTGAAGACCCTTTATGAACATGGGCCCAGCAAGATCAAAACTCCATGAAAAAAACCATATATATAAACTAATATAAACAGAGGCAATAGGATGGATAGAAACGAGACTTCAACATTTTCTTGAAATTAGGCAGGATGTTTTTGCCTCGACTGCTGACCATCGAGGCTTATTAGAGACTGACTAAACTAAGTCGTCGTTAGGATATAATGGGAACAAAAATGCTCATAGAAAGTCATAAGAACATTCTTTATTTGAATTTCTCGTCGGATACACTTGTGTTACTTCAGGTAATTATTGAGTTTTGTTGGCAACGGTCATTCATGTTGTTGTTGCTCATTTTGAAGTAATCTTAGTCATTTTGGGGTATGTAAACATTTACCGTATATTCGTTATCTTCTCGCAGCAATCTACAAGAGAGTTTTCAAAACCAACTATTACAGGATACAGACCCATCCTTATACTTTAGATAAAAAGTTGTACACAAATTCTAAAATTAATTTCTAGGTATTTTCGAAAATGTCACGTAGTAAAAAAATGTGTCCAGTCACATCAAAAGAGAGAACTTTTAATGGGAAAATCACATTTGTTGTATGTTGGATGAGTGTAAAGATACAAGTTACTGCTGAAACTGGAGAGTGTTACAATACTGCCAAACTGTATTTTTTTCTGACAACTGTTTTTGACTACTTTAGAGACAACAATAATAAATGTGAAGTTATTTGCTTAAATATGAATATTTCATACCACAGTTTGATTTGTTATTAAAATGTGACATTTTCTGGCAATACTACTTTAAAAAAAACCAATATCGATGACAGAGTTACAGTCCTCATACACCTTTAGCATAAGGAAATACAATTTCATTTACGAACATCCTTCAAGCTTCACAATCCGTTTAGAGAATTTTGAGACCAGCCAAGCCTGACCTACGCTATTAGAAAATAATAATAATAATAATAATAATAATACTAATGTGGATTTATAATGCGCACTAATCCACCAAAATGGTGCTCGAGGCGCGATACAAACATTAACTTACATTACAACATACATTTTAAAGTACAACTTAAACTACAATAATTTAACTAAATACAACTTAATAGTATATTAATGATGTCAATTATGATATCATAATTTAGACTTACACACAAAATTAAACTACAAATACATGTAGTACTATTTGAAATTTAAAGAAATATATATAATCACCCAATATAAGTTTAGTTATCGCGTGATCCAGAGCATTCATTATTTTGAATGGACTTGTTCAAATCCTTTGTTAGACTAGAATCGATCACCCTTAGCACATTCTTTTATGAATGGGAGTTTACCATTACAATGTGAAAGATGGCGATATCGCCCAATTACAATACATCTGGCAGTAAGTTTGGGTTTGCACAGGCATGTGGAACATGCAAACATCTGCCTATTGTTGAGATTTGGTTCACAGTATAGCGCACTCTATACGAGCCGTCACATGCGATTAGTCGATATATCTGTGACATCAGTGGTGCCATTTTTAACAACATAGCCTAACAACCTATACCACCATACTATGCAAACCAGGGACTATATAACTATGGGACAAGTATCTCTATACGTTAACTGACATGTGACGGTTCGTTAGGGGGCGCACTATCATGTTCGTAGCAAACATTTACCGATTCTGTAACAGCGCTGTTTAAGTTAACTATTGGTCATCCCGTTTTGTCTGCAGTAATATCTGTCATACTCATCCCATGTTTGGCTTTTATCTTCTTTCTATAGTCAGTAATAACTGATAATAGCGTGTATAAATATGGATTGAGTGAAGAATTAATGGGTAAAATAAACACCACAGACCATGTGTACATTTCTAATGGTATAACTGCTAAACCTGTTTGTGATAATATCCCCATGATAATAACTGGAAACCAACAGATGAAATCCGTTCCAATTATGGCGGCCATTTTCATCGCGATTTTGATTTCTTCATCTGTGTTAGTCGTTCGTTGAACCTGTTTGTGAGTTTTCTTAATGTATCCGAAAATAGCAACATAGCAAAGAAAAATGACAAGAAAGCAAACCAAATTGATCCCTAGAAAGATGCCTATTGAGAAATACCATGCAGGCTTGGAATCATTCGGAATTGGTACGTTAAATGTATTACCCGACTTCCCGCCACCAAAACTACTAGATTCAATTTGGAATGTAGCAGGACGGGTAATGAGAGGTAACCCAATACAGACATCAGAAAGGTCATACAAATCCGATTCGGGACCTGCGTATATAGTTGGAATTATACCAAGGGCTAAGGCAAACATCCAGATAAAGCTCACTAAAATTGTTGCCGATTTTGAACGTATTTGAATACGACTAAATGGAAATAATATAGACATGAACCTATCAACACTAATTAAGGTTATAAAAAAGACGGATGCCTCACTAGATAAAAGACCTAAAAAGCTTGCTACTTTACACACATGTCCGGATCTCCAACTGTCAGAGTAAAGAAAATATTCGTCGCCATAATATATATCAGCGGAAGCTAATATGAGCATGTATATGCCCATCAGACAATCGGAAATAGCAAGATTGCCAACAAAAAGCGACTGTTTAGCCGTGATATTATTTACTGTTTTCTCTCTCAATCGTGCAATTAATACTACGGCATTGCCGAATACAGCGCTTATTCCCAATATCCACATAAACACCCGTAGAAGCGTATTCTGCATCAGGCTACCACAGTTAAACAGTGGTGGAGTTGGCTCAAGAGTTCTGCATTGCTTAACATTCTCAAATTGACAGCAAAGACGGTGATCATCTACAAATCTGAAACAAGATAACAAAGTATTTATCAAATCGTATGTGCAACATTGCGTTATATATATTTTTTTAAACAATAGAATAATGATTTTACTTTTGTATCCGATTGTTTCCGATATGTACTTACAAAGTGTTTAATTGACGAAGTCCTTTAGATGCAAGCGGACCGAATGTTACCATAGTATTATCTTCATGATGGTGGTCAACCTGTCCGCGGACGATGACACTATAGAAAAGTATGTCAGATTTTGATTAAAAATGTTGGTGTAGGAGTTGGTGAAGTCATAAGCGGGGGGAGGGGGGGGGGGGGGGGGGGGGGGGGAGGGGTAGGGGGGGGGGGAGGATTATCAACAATCATGAATCCCATCTTCACTGAACTAGATTGAAAATCAAATCACATAAAATACCAAAGACATATGAAGAGCTATGTTCCAAAAGGGATCAACTCTATATAAGTGAAATAGGAGAAAAGCGTTTTTAAATTAAGGATGTTGCACTTCTTTGATTATGCTAATTTTCTGCCATATGAAAGATACTATACGTGTAAGCTTAAAAACAGGTTTATTTCATTTTTTTTAATTTTCACTGTCATTCTTTATTTTCGGAAACTAGTGGAGTTGATCCCTTTTGGAACATAAATGTTTCGACCAATTTTCAAAAACCACTTTACTAAACAATCGTTATTTTCAACTTTTTAAATTATGACATTTTTGTTTTGTCTTGAAAAAACTGAAAATTTGGAAAATTTGGCAATTTGTTTGGAATAACAACACTTCTGTTTGTGTGCAATTTTAAAAACAATTATCCCATACATTTTACGTTTTCTTCATTGCATTTCATTAAGGACATTCCTATCAATGTTTTCCCATGATAAAAGAACCATATTTCTACCGTTTTGGCTTACAAAATAGTGAGCTTAAGATGTAGAACAAAGTGTAAAAGATGTATTTCGTAACTCTCTTTCATGTTCTACAATCAGCACCTAACTCAATTTTGACAAAAAGTGGAGTTGATCCCTTTTGGAATAGAGCTATTCATATGTACACCTAACACAAAAAGTCCCGGACCAGGTGCTTTGATGTTGGCTAAACCAAAATTAATAATCGGTACGAAAAATCCGAGTTATACAATTAATGAGCAAATTCTTCTCCGTACATGTAGTGTGTACCTCATTCATAAAAAAATAGTGGATAGTTTTGAAGTTATGATTGTTTCAATGACCACAACTACCAAAAAGTAATTGCTCAAAAATTGGGTTTCAATGGGATATCATTGCTTATAGTGTGTGATTACGTATTCAAAATATGTGTGCACAGACACCCTGCCGATGCCTGTTACCCATTCATCCAGATACCTGACTGGTTCATTCAGATAGCACACAGTGGACAATACAAATCAATTATAGTGCAACTTTTGTTGTCGTTAGTCGTGATTATTAAAGTCATCTTAATGATTTTTATGAGTGAGGTATCAAACTACGAAGAAGAAATTTGCTCGTTTAAGAATAATAATTCAGTGGTAGATTACCAGTGTAGTCACCTTCGGAGCCGTAATTTCACCCTTATTAAGATGAGCACTCCTGATGTAGTTCTCGTTGAAAATGACTATTGGGAAAATCACCGTGTTGCATAATTTAGCTTTTCTTCATCATCTTCATCTGTGTACATGTAAATAATTTTATGCTCTGAGGTCTTGGGCTGCGGACCAGACTTTGGCGGGTTAAACCGGTTTTGTGAGCGCTCAACCGTCCCACTTCCCTCATGGCATATGGTGGAGGTGGAATCAACTCCGCTTGTCTGAACGCCTTGGTGCTTCTGCAAAGAAATGTAGCTTGCTCGCAAGGCTGTTTTGGCTGCTGTGTCTAAGATTGGTTTTCTCTTCCCGCTGGGGATTCCTAGTGAGGCCAGACATTTGCTGATCGTGGTACTATAAATCCCCCTGCTTCCGACTTCAACGGGAAGGTAGTTTACAGACCATCCGTTATTTTCACATTCTGCTACAAGGTCTTGGTATTTACATTTCTTCCGGGCGAAATCATTTGCAAGGTTTTCCTCTGCTGGGACTGTCAATTCAATGATGATTACATTTTTAGTCTGAGTTGAGAAAATAGTAATGTCAGGTCGCTTGGCCGTCTCAACAATTTCTGGAGGAAATACTATCTGCGAGTGCTCTTCATCCGCCAGGAGTTTCCAGTCACTGGCATTTTTCAGGATGTCTGTCTCTTTTGGCTTTCTGTACGGCAAGACTGGATTACGGTATTTTGTGCCATCTGCTGTTTGGAATGCTATGGTAGGACTGAAACTTTGAGACTGGGATGTTGATGGTCTGTTGTTGTTTGTTTCATCGACATATGGTATCAGTCCTGATACAATTGCTCTTAAAGTTTGGTCATGGCGCCAATTGTACCTTCCATTTTTCTAAGGAAAAGCTGCAACAGTTCAGGATGTGGAGCAGAGTACAATTTCGGTAGTGACATAACTGGCACAATCTCATATTTGTCTTGACCCATAGTCTCAGGTTAGTTGGTATCGGGAGTTGGTCATGGATGACATTTATCTGGAATGACAGGAGTTCTGGTGTCCAAACATACTGGAGTTTCTTCCATGATGTGTCCACTAGCATGGCAGAGTCCCATCGCAGCCACTGTCCTTGTTTCGCGCATCCATAAAGGTAGATCAGCATCTCATCCTCGTCAACTTCTTTAACCAAACTGGTCAGGCACTGCCTGTGTTCTTTCAGGGTCATGTCTTTAATTAGCTTCTGATTCTTCTTGAATCCCAAGCCTGCTTTGTCAGTCTGACCTCTGCCGATTTCATTAAGGATGAGATGTCGTTCTTTTTGTTCCAGCTCCTTTACTCCATTCCATCTGGACCTCGTCTTTTTCGACTCTAAACATTCTCGGTATAGTGTTTGAGTTTTTCCATCTCTGGAGTGCTTGTTGAGATGGTATTTGGTTAGCTGCATACATTTTACCGATGTGGTGAGTCGCTTTAGTTGTAGGCCGTAGCGTTTTCTGGATCTGTATAAAGCACTGTTTGTAGTGCTTCTAGTTACTCCTGCCCATCTCTTCAGATGTTTTGTGCAGGTTGCCTCCAGTTTCTCAATATAGGTGATTGGGAAGTTGTAGATGGTAAATTCCCATACCATTTTTGGGATGATCACATGATCGTAGATCCACATTTTCATGATACCATTCAATTCGCTCAGATTATCTCAGATTTTTGGTCCCGATTATTGATTTTTGATTAGCCAACATCAAAAGCGCCTGGTCCGGGACTTTTTGTGTTAGGTGTATATCAACAATATGTAATTTAAAGTGTCTTTATTTTATAGATGCCATGCAATTCCCATCCTTCCCTCTTGAGTTTCAAGAAATAATTTGAATATCTTACAGTGTCTTCAATTTGAATAACCCCCAAAATGCCATGTCATTTACGACGCTGATCGGCATGCCATACAACATCCTGAAATCGGAATAAAATTGCATTATATTAGCATAATGAAACTATGATATAGTTTAGCAACAGCAACAATCAGGGCTCAACATCAGAAAGTCAAACACTTTTTGTATGCCCTTATGGAGTGACTTCCAATTAATATTTGACTAAACATGCGGGATAGACATTTGGATGAGTCTTTTGGCACAATCTGGTTCCAAATTTGACACCAAACAACAAAGATAAGCCATGATTAGCACCATTTAAAGAAAATCCGTGCCGTTTCCAAATTCGAAATCGGAAACGTCACGGATTTTTAAATTGGACTAATCATGGCCGCGTATCTTTGTTGTTTTGTGTCAAATTTGAAACCAAATTGTGCCAAAAGACGCGGGAGAAAAGACCGAAGGTTACCAAGCTCATATCCCATATTTGCCCCGTCTAGACCACTGCACAAACTGTTATGCATGGGTAGTGTAGCACAGTTGCAATGTGTGATCGATATCCCCTGTGGTCAACCAGGCCATGCAATAGCATACAGTATCTTCTCTCCGCGTAGTGTGTTCAAAATACGAATTTGAAAACTTCACAGATTTTCTTTAAATGGTGCTAATCATGGCTTCTCTTTGTGGTTTTGTGGCAAATTTGGTACCAAATTGTGATGAAAAATCAAGTAGGGTCGGTCGTTGGGGGTTGTTGTTTTTTTGGTTTTGTTGTTGGTTTTTTACCTAAATTGTCACCAAAATCTGCAAAAAAACGATGGAAAACTAATTTTCGACAGATTTTTGGCCCAAAAACGGCTGATTTTACATGATTTGAAAAAAAATCTAAAAAATCTAAACAAAATCTTGAAAAAGGCAAAAAGTGGCCATCACGAGACAGTGACGTAACTGCGTATTCTACTAATTGCAGCACATACTGCGTGCGCCTACTCGAGGCGCTGGCGTATACACACGAGCGTCTGTCCAGAGGAAGCCAAATAGAGTATAGTTTGTTTGAAATAAGAAATAATTGGACATACACAAAGTGTATGAATTTTTATTTGTTGAGCTTTTTATATCAGACTACAAGGATTTACGAACATGTTAAAGGTGTATGTTCTGATCACTTTTTTGGGGCTATGATTTTTTTTCTTCACATATTTTGATATCAGAAGAACCCTCCATATTTGTTTCATTATTTCTGTAAAATCTTAGGGGCCAAAAACGTTCCATTTAGAAATTATAGGCTAAATGTGTTGAATTATTGCCAAAGGTGGTTAACCACCCGCCAGTTTGTGTACTACTCAACTGGGCAAATTTCTTGTGACCTTGTGCTTCTAAAATAAGAACCATGGAGTTATGCAACTCAAACTTTGGAATGCAGCAATTTGAATGACCTTTCATGTAAAATAGAAAACATAAAGTTGAAAATCGGATCAATAATCAGAATATCTACTTTTAAACTTGGTATCAAAGGTTTCAGAAAGATTTTTTCTAAAATATCGTGCAACATCATGAACATGGTAAAATAAATAACGTAACTTACAGTTCTTGAAGATTCTCTAGTTCTTCAAATACCAAGCTCTTCAATAATGCGATGTTGTTATATGACAGATCTCTGTGAATACACATATAAATCGAGGAAAGACATCATCTCAATTTCGCCAGCAAGAGGAATTTATCCCCAATTTCTTTCGTTAATTTAGTCCTCCAACAAATTGGGTTCTCTAACTGTCATTCTACATACATTATAAGTTAGGGAAGACATCAAAACTCGACCGCCCGTTGACCGCCGGTTACGGTCGGTTCCGCCCGGTTCTTTCAGGTCAAATGTTTTACTGGTATATGAATATTCACGCATGCAACACTGAACAACCGCCGGTTGACTTAATGCTATATCGTTCTATAAAAAAACCCATTCATATACTTTCGGTATTGATTTAAAAAAGTTAATTGAGCTATAAACAGATTGAAAAAGCCAACCCCAGCGAAAATCAATAGCTGTATTGTACTGGTTGTCAACTGAGACTTGAGAAGAGTTTATTGCTCACGCGTGTGACGAGGCAGTATCAACCGGTCGTGTTCACCAGAGTGTAACTATTTGACCTCATTATGTGTGTATATTATAACAGACGACACGTTTTGTGAGAACCGGGCGGAACCGGCCGTAACCGGCGGTCAACGGGCGGTCGAGTTTTGACGTGATCCCTTACTTAAAAGTATCACTTAGGGTATTTATAAGGTAAATAACAATCTATACCGAACGCCACGAAGAACCAAAGACAGGATCACCTATAGTCTAAACATTTGGATCAGAATGTTTAGACTTGGCTCTATGTTCAAGATTTCTAAGTATATATTGCTCATGGATTACTTAACACACGCATTTAGAAAATATTTTAATTTAGTACAGTGACCTTTAATGAAAACTATATTTGATATATATTTAATAGGATTTGTTCTAGTATCAATTTTGAATAAGACTTACAACCACAAAAGTCCACCAAGTCCGTCAAAGGTGCGTTGTTTTAGTTCTGTTAAACCATTATGGGACAGTGATCTGTAAAAGAGAAATGAGCGAGAATCACAACATGTTGGTTAATACTGTTTGTTCAAATCATTAGATATTATTACCATAAATGTGGCAATGATCGCAGGTAAAGGCTTAAGGCAAGATCATACACCTAAAACAAAGTTATCTGGTGTTCCACATCGGTGAAGTAGACCGACAGAACAGATAGATCTGTTTACCAATATGACTTACTCTATAAACCATCTTATTGGTTTGTGTTAATACGATTCATCCGTCACATATTATCGACGCCTACATTTTAAATGTGTATGCGAATATATGAAGGAGTGGCTTGATACGCATAATCATCACTGGCTACAATGTTATAACCACTTGTGTGGATGTAAAAAATAGCAACCTGTTTGATTTGGAAATTGTTACATGAATTTTCTACTTACAAAATACGAAGGTTAGCAAATCCTTTGAAAGTACCAGACTCAAGTGATGAAATGTTTGCTTCATGTAGTTTCCTTGATTAAGGCAAACAAATAAATGAATAAATCATAGTTAAGTTAAATTATGCAGCCCGCAGAAGTTTCAGTTATCATGTACTTTCTCAGCAAGCATACAAATATAACCAAATTATCCGTTGATACTTACATGGAATGCGTCAATAGTGGGGTATCACGAAGTGTTTGTATTGACCATCCACTATTGCAAATTATAACCAGATTATCATCATCGTCATAATTACATTCGCAATCTGTAGGACATCGTTTGGTGTCTGTAACAAGACAAATGACATCAAAATGGTTGCTAAATCACTATGAACGTAGCGCCTAGGATAATTATATAGTTACGCGTGATAGACTTCTCAATTTTGTGTTGTATTGAAGAAGGTCATCTTGCCTTGAAACATTTACCTGCGACCAGAGCCAAATTTATGGTCATATATCAAATTATTTAACAGTAACAGTAACAAGGTAACACATATGACTAACTATCAAAATTGATAATTGATTACATTAGACACAGCTTACTTCTAGGTGTGTAGAAAAATGTACAATGCAAGGTAAATATATGCCATCAAATGTGGGTCTCTTTCATTATATTGCTTTAAATTTGCTCATTCAATAATTGTTAGCAAATTATCATAGTGACACATATTCACCATCCAGGATATTCAATGTAATTCCAATTTTAAGTAACTTCCTATTTACCACATTGTGTTTCGTCGTCCGCACCTGGGCAATCCTCTTGTCCGTTGCAAACGTTCTCCATTAATACACACATCCGTATATCAATCCTTTCCGATCCGTCACATAAGTAGGATCCAGGACATGTTATATATGCTGATGGGTATGAACACACCATCAAAAACGTATTGTTATTTTTTGCCCCAAATCGTCAGAATATTCAGGCACGGTAACTTATGACAACTGGCCGAATTCAATCATTCAATCAGTGACTAAACAAAGACCATAACATTCAGTAAATATTTTACCACATAGTATCAAGGATATACTGTATACTACGACACCCTGTCAAACATCATCTTACGTATAATACAAGTAATACTTCATTGTATTTGATACAATAATATAATTCAGTCTGCCATCTTAGTTCTGAATCTGTCACTACAATTTCTAGCCCGGATTTCTAGTCATTAGACAAGATGCCTCGAATTGGACTTTACATCTATATAACAATGATCTCATTAAGATAAAGCTGTTCATTGTTTTCATAAACATACCACAATGGGTTTCATCAGCCAAATTAAGACAATCATTAAAGCCATCACATTTAGCAGATGCGTCAACACAGAAGCCTCTGCCACAGTCAAAGTCATCTGGTAGACAAATACCTACAAGAACGGTAAGGAAGGGCGATGCATAACAGCCAGCAGGGAGGTCACGCTGCATGTCAGATTTTGTTGTACGCAAGAGAACAATGGAGTCTGAGTGACTGCAATATTTGCTAGAAATAGCTTCGGAAAATGGTCTATTTGGGCATCTCAAATACTGAGAAATATGTTAAAAATCATGTAGAATTTTAGAGGCGGGTCAATAACATCTTCAGAACCGTAAAAATGTATAGTATTAAACACGTTTTCTGACCAAATTTATGTCGTAAAATGTTGAAAATTCACGTTTTGAAAATCTGTGGTCTTCGAAATTACAGGAATCCTAACTCATTCTAAACCTCACCAAATAATGAAATGAACCCTCGTCTACAAAAAAGTAAATGTACGTATTGTTCTATCTGCTTGGAGATAGCGAAGACCACGGAAACTTCATAGCTTCATACACGGAATGAAATCCGCCATAGACATTACATGGAGAAAATCGTACAGATTTGCACTGCAGTCCTCTGTGTAGGGAGTGTTGACAATAGCAAGGACGTTTGACTATTGTGTTTGTGCATGTTTGTGACGACTGACCCCGTTTAACAATCTTCATAGCTTTCATATAGGTGTTAGGTGACCTAACTATTGACTGATAACTACTTGGTACTGTATGTCAATAAACATGATCCTAGAATGTCCATATCGGAGAGTTTGCTTTCGAAACTTTACCGAGTGTCATTATCAGAATTTCGAAAGCTTATAGCGCTGTGATTTGTATTTCTTTAGGGAAAGACACTATCAGTTATCCCCTGTTTGTTCATGCAATACGAAAAGATATTATTGGTTTGGGTGATACGAACTCAAACCATTAATATTTTTCGTATTGCATTAAGATCAAACAGGGGATAACGATTTTTCATTCACGGTGCACCCAATTCTGATAGTCCAATACAGTAGTAACTGTAATTAAAGTGCGTATTATGTTACAGTTTTACTGTGCCTGTGTTATAACACGGTAACACGTGTTACAGTATATTACAGTTGTTACTGTACCCTGTGTTATAACACTTCCGCCGCACTTGCACGGAATAAATCGCAATAACACTAACGAAAATAGTTTAAGATTTAATATTTATAGTTTATGATTGTTGGATATCCAATACTTATAGTTTATGATTGTGCCATCCTTGTTTTTACCTCCCCGACCACCAACCCCCTGAGTGTTTTGGCAAATAATTATGTATCAATATCATTTCAAAGGTGTCAAATATAAAATACGTACAGTATACGTATTTGTACGTTTACTGTCATTGTCAGTGTTGTTGCGCTTTATTCCGTTGAGGGCGCTAACACCCTGTAACACAGGGACAGTAACAACTGTAATATACCGTAACACATGTTACCGTGTTATAACACAGGCACAGTAAAACTGTAATATAATACGCACTTTAATTACAGTTATTACTGTATTGGACTATCAGAATTGGGTGCACAAGGCCTAGTCATGAAGTGATGAAATGCTTAGTTTAAGGTAATAACACGAACAACATCTTCGAAATTTACAACTGCAACATAACTCTCGCGGTAATACGAGTACTGTGCGCTTATGATTGCAGAGCAGCGCGCGCGATCGAGATATGTGGCGCTTGCGTTACAATACTACGCACTAAACGCACTATAAAGGGTGATACGAAAATATATCAAAATGCTAATAACCAATGAAATTGCGGTATTCATGCCTACTGAAGGATACATTTCTATATTTATACCCACAAGTCTGTTTTTGCTAGTTATACCACACAACTTACATATATTAAAACAAGCTCTGAAATTGATACTCAATAAATATCAATAAATAATAATTCCTTAATTCAATTACCGGTCGTCTCACCACTTGTGAACATACTTTAGAGATCAATTTAAAGGTTTTATTTTTACAAATCGATTCCATGCACTGACAATGTCTGAAGTGCTACATTTGCCATTGTGTACCTTCATTGAATCTTTGCATCACTGTCAAAAGTGGGGTCGTATGGGTCAAACCTCTGTGAACAATTGCAATTTAGATAATAATAATTTAGTGTGACATTTTACATCAATTTCTATGGAATGGAATACTAGTATTAAGGTGTGTAATTGATATCAAAATAATAATAAATGGCATATCCTTTCCTCAAACGAGTATCAATTCACCATGTTTTTAGTAATCTGGACGGGCAGCTATAGATTTTAAGCGGAGGAAACCTGTCAGAAATAAGGCGGCAATCGGTTGTTGAATTTTGTATAATCCTTCTTGTTACGACAAAACATTAGAGTTACCAACAATACCGGGTGTGTTATAGTTTCAGGGAATTTGTGTTTATTTGGTCTTGATCAGCAGTAAATTTTGAAATTATCCTGAACAAATGGCGCGTTTAGCTTGTTTGGTTCTTCAGATATGGCTCATTACAGAAAGCATGCACAAAACTGACTTGTCCACGGTAGCGTCATTTAGTTTTTATCTTCAACAAAACAGCATGCTCTAGATTCAGAATTGAAAAGCCCGCCCTTACAAAGTATCCCAATCTCTGTGCTTATTTGTCATTCACATTCAACAAAGAAACGTAGGTATGATAGGTCATGCACCAGGCAGATGTTCCAGATGTCTCGTTTTTTTATTTTTCTCATTTTTTCACAATTTGTGACCAATCGTGTGTAAGTCCACTTTGGCATTCTATCTCTACTAGAGGACGCTCCCGTGGACAAGGCAGTTTTGTGCATGCTCTCTGTAATGAACCATATCTGCAGCACCAGCCACGCTAAAATTACCATTTGTTCAGGATAATTTCAAAACTTACTGCTTTTCAAGACTAAGTGAACAAAAATTCTCTGAAACTATAAAATGTAGTTGAAAAGTTACCTAGAACTTGGGTCAACTTTTTTTTGAACCACCCGGTATTGTATCCTGCAATCAGGGAGATTCTCGATACCAGTCAGGGAGACTTTTAAAATGGTGTGTATATAACAGATCAAAATGTTTTCTCAATCAGGGAGGTTGTCAAATGTGTGTGTAAGGATCCGTTTATTGTAAAGGATCAGGGGTTTTGACACCTCTGGTGAAACATACGTTACCTTCGATGTCTGTAGTTCTTGTTAAATCAATCTTAAAACCACGTCTAGTTCCAGTACGGTCAGATGCTACCTTAAGCCACACACTTGATGACGTAGATGTTAAACTCCTGAGTTTCAATCGACCTGTCAGTTTAGCGATAGTTGAATCTTTATCTAAAGAGCTGTCACCGTTGCCAACAATAAGAAAATCGTAACCATTTTCCATTTCAAAATCGAGGATATCTAGCACTATGTATCTGTCGCCGGATGCTTGCGCTATCCATTCACAAATTAATTCGTTGGTATACATCATTGGGTAGCCTGGTGTTAATTGGGTGACTGTTTCTTCGTCTGATCCCAAGTATATATTGCGAGGACCACATACACCTATGATTATAAAATTTAACATTTTGTAAGTCGGGGGTTTTCTGTTGTTTGCTATGGTTGAAAATATACAGGCTGTAACAAAAAAAGTTATACAGTTTTGAAAAAAATATTAAAAATATCTCCCGTAGAACTTCTGTTTCGATGACAATTCCTAATTGAGTTTATAGAGACACATACATGTACATGTACATCTATATCGATCCCAAACTGTCGGCTTTACCAATTGATCTAAACGGGAGTGCTATGTCAGATACTGTTTTATAACGACATGTATGATTGATGGGTCGGTATAAATGGACGGCCCTCTATCTTATTGAAAATAAATTGATTTAATAGCCATTCAATTATAATCCTGTGAGACCAGGATTATAGTGGTTTGCATAGTTACTTTCATTTTGTTGCTTAACTTGATCTACCAACCTAATATGCATCATCATAATTTGCCCTTAAATCATGATGAAGGAAACGTTTAAGATTACTGTGTGAAACATTTAAAATAAGCCAATGAATACATTTTGCTGTGGTTAATTTGTAGTATAAATGTGTTTTAGCTTATAAAAAGGTTGGACTATTAAGATCATTACTTTATACAATCAAATTAATTATGCGCTTGTTTTTTGAAAAATAACAATAAAGCTACTATAATTGAGTAATAATTTTACATTCATGTTTGCATTAATTTCTATATCACTTGGATTTCAAAAGAAATTGCAAAAGGTGTAGTTGAGAATTGATCCACCAACCTCGTGATACTGAAGTTGACGCTTTACCGGGCGCTTTACCAATTGAGCAATTCGTCTGTCCATGAAATTATTTAGATAGTAATACAGCTTTATAGTATTGAATATCGAATACACTAAACAAATTCGTGCTAATTTCTCTAGAGGGCGCTCTAGAGAAAAGAGGGCGCTCATACCTTTTTATCTATTCTCTGCTTATTAACTATTAGTCAATGGGTGCTTATAGATGAAGTTTAACGGTATATTGTTCTCTCTAATGTTCCTTGCATGATACCCTAACCATTTAATTTATACAAGCAAGATTGTATGATATTATTGTGAAAGTGGCCCAACCCGATTTCTAGACGACTTAGTAGATTGGTCATAACTTTTAAACGCAAGTAGTTAAAAAGACCAAATAAAATGATTCTGGTAGCCAAAACGGAACTTAACACAGAGTGTAAGAGATTTTGACATTGCATGATTTTAACATTGAATTAAAAATAAAATTGCGATTGTATAACTTTTTTTTGTTACAGTCTGCATATATAATTTCATCATAATCGTCCGGACAATCCTGTACCATCACATTTCTGGTAGTTATGAAGACAGACACCTCCCGATAATCGCTGTTTTCGTGAACGCCTTTCCATTACCCTACGTGAGCTTTTACCGCAGGCTTTTTTCTATATATATCATCGCATTTATGATAAATGTACTATGGCAGACTACACCCAACAATCGCTGTATTAGAGATAGACTTTCTATTACCCTATGAACGTCTGCCACAGTATTTCTCGTCAAAATGTCCGGAAAATCCTGAATACCATCGCATAAGGCAGACAACAACCAGTAAACGCTTTGTTAGCGACAGCCTAATTACCCTTACCATATACAAATCTGCCACAGCAGTGGCGTAGCTAGGTTATTGATATTGGGGGGGGGGGCGAGAAATAAAATGAACCGACAAGATTGTTATGAATAAAGATATGCGCGCGTAGCGCGGGAATATTTTTTGACTTTACACCTATTTTTGGCATGATTGAGATACATTTTGACTCTAAACAAGCTTTTTCCCACGAATATTGTATTTTTGGGTAACATATGCGCGCGTAGCGCGCGAAAATTTTTCATCTGTGTACTTTTGACCATCATAATTCCATGATTCCTCTGGTCAAATGAACCGACAGTGCCAATCTCAACCGACACGACGTCAGTCCCCCCCCCCCCCCCCCCCCCCCCCCCCCCCCCCCCCCCCCCCCCCCCCCCTCTGGCTACGCCACTGTGCCACAGTCTTTCTTATCAAAATTGTCCGGACAGTACCATCACATTTCTGGCAACCATGAAGGCAGACAACACCCAACTGCTGCTGTGTCAGTGATAGCCTTGCCAATACCCTACGTGACTGATGAGCTTACCGCAATCTTTTTCGTCATATTTGTTCGGGCAATCCTCAATATTATCACATTTCTGATAACTATGAAGGCAGACAACTCCCAGATATTGACCCAACGGACACGAAAAATATTCTGTGGAACAAGCTCCTGTGAAATAATAATAATAATAATAATAATAATAATAATAATACACGGCATTTATATAGCGCTTTTTACATACATCCATCTCAAAGCGCTTTACAATTTTATTCCTAGGATAGTCAGAACCACGGTTGCAGCCTATTATGGCGCAGGGTCCTATCAGTACAACGACTGTGACTACCTTAAATGCACAAGTAACAGGCCCGGGATGATCCCCTACTATTAGCGATAAGGTCTGTGACTATTTAACGTGTTCAGGGTGAAGCGGCTCCACCGGCTTTACGTGACTTTCCGAACCACGAAAATCGATATATCAAATGTCATAATCATTGTAACACCACGCTATATCACATTCTATAGGTACCTACTGCAACTGCGTGTAACTTTAAATGGAACATACTGAACTACATGTTATGAAATCACCTAATGACTAGTACAAAATCCCTTTAAAATCCGTGGTGTCAAGTCGTCAAATGATCGAATTGACAATTTCAGTGACCTTCCTAGTCAAATGAATTTACAATTACAGTGACCTTCCTGAAACCCTATACTTAATAATTAGTCATGTGGTTTAAAATTAATCCTGTCGCAGTGAATTTCTGTAAATCAAATTAATTTGCTTTGCAGATTCGAATACAGATTGAAGTACACTACATACAGGGTGAGTCAAAAAGACTGCAATAGTGGAAAGAAGCCATTTTGTTTTCAAAACCAAAATGAATTTTAAAACTTTTTAAACGTTGCAAGAATGATGTATTTAATCCTAACTTTGTGTGAAAAAATGAAGTCGATCGCATTTTTCGTTTGTCTTTGGTGACCCTCTTTGCTGCACAATCAAATCGTTTGTCTTTGGTGACCCTCTTTGCTGCACAATCAAATTTACCTGTTTGTCCACGAGCACAGTGATTTTCATTGGAAATGGCACACATTGCATTTTCATATTTGAATATCCCGCCAACAAAAAATGGAAAATTTCTGTTTTTTATTAAAATTTAGAACATTATACGCTTTCATAGCATGGGTATGATTATAATTGATTATGCTAACTCACATGAAGACAAGAAAGGATGCATCAAATTCCAATAACATCACAAATGAACACAAGTTTCCAAATTTGAATGAGACACATTTTGCGATCTGATGCATATTTTGGGTATCTCGTGGACAAACGTGTGAAATGGGTGCACTGGTCAAAAGGTTCACCAAAGACAAACGAAAAATGCGATCGACTTCATCTTTTCACACAAAGTTAGGATTAAATACAGCATTCTTGCAACGTTTGAAAAGTGTTAAAATTCATTTTGGTTTTGAAAACAAAATGTCTTCTTTCCACTATTGCAGTCTTTTTGACTCACCCTGTAGTCGCGCATGAAACGGTTGAGCTCTTTTGTCTTATATTAGATATAACACGTTTCATTCCTCAACTTCCCCGTACAACATGTGGATAAAGTGTACTTTAGATCACAGATTCTGGTCTGGACTGTACTTGTGTAGTCCGATACTGGCACACCCATTCTGCTCTGTACTTAAGTGTGTAGTTCGATACTGGCACACCCATTCTGGTCTGTACTTGAGTGTGTAGTCCGATACTGGCACACCCATTCTGGTCTGTACTTGAGTGTGTAGTCCGATACTGGCACACCCCTTCTGGTCTGTACTTGAGTGTGTAGTCCGATACTGGCACACCCAGTGTCGTTCGATACGGGTACAATTTGATGTTCAATTATCGACCGATACGATACTGGAACAGTATAATCGTACCAGTATCGACCGATACTGGCAACCTTTATGTTCCATTATTGAACGATACTAGTATATCAGTATGGGACCTAAAGTACACGTTTCCCCAACATGTATCTAATGATCTCTAGTTTCGCGTTTGCAGCACAATTGCATGTAACTATGTTCAGGTCTACATATCTGAATAACTGTTAATAAAATATCAACGGAATTGACGAACATTGACGGGCTACAGCTATACAGTCTGATAAACCACCAATTGCTTACCATTAGCAGCGGTCCAAGAAAGCTCCAGTAAAAATCCTCTATAATTATAATTGAACTGAGAGGTTTCAAATGATATTATGACATGTGTACTGTTTACCAAAATGGCATTTGGCGAACGATCGCCAGTAACGGAGTACAACTCCGTAAAATTGTTTCCTAGCCGTAGGAAATCATAGGTTGATCCAAGTTCAACATCGATAAATGTAACGAATGGTATTCCACCATCTTCCGCTGACACAATCCACGAACAATTCAGGTTTACTGGGTAATTGTGCGGATAATTTGGTGACGTCAGATTCACAACATCAATGTTTGACAAACGGATGTAGTCATCCTCACAGATGTCTGAAATACGAACAAAATAAAAATACTAGAAAATGCGGAAAATGTTTTTAACGTTTCGAAGGGTTGTTTGTTTTATTTAATTCGATGGTCATTGTTATTGCTTTATTGGATCAAATAGCAAAATGTTGTCGAATACCGAACGCAATGGTATTAACAAAAGAAAAATCAGATCCAGATTTAACTTCTTGGTCTTTAATGTCTTTGTCATACATAACAAAAATGTTGGTGCTATTAATGTTAACAAAATAGTTGTTTTTACGCTGCACGTTAGCATGTTAGTGAATTGTTTCTGAATTTTCAATAATCCTACGTACCACAGTTATTTTCATCTGAGCCATACAAACATTGAGGCAAGTTATCGCATACCAACGATGGGTCCATGCATCCATATCCAGAACTACAAGCATATTCATCATCTTGACATCCCACTATAATATAAATAGCATTCGATTTAGTACAACATTGTTATTATCAAATGTGCCTTGATCTTTTATAATTGATACTATCATGGATTGTATCTAATACGCTTGCTACATTACCGTCCATTGGTTAAAATTGATTTTTTTAAACGACTCCTTATTATCCAGTACACAGCATGTCTTAAGCATCTTTAGTTGGATGGTGACACGGGATATCTAAGTGGAATGACCAAGTACGAATATATGTCATTTCACTAAAATCGGCGTCTAGAATAAAATATGCTTCATTTCAGAATCAAAGAAGGCCTTCAAAGATTGATTTGTGGAGTTTGATTTCTTTTATCAGTTTATCGGTGTCACGTGTTTGTAAAAAAACCGCGAAACCACTAAATTCTATCTTGTGTTTGACTATATCATAGTTCTAGGGACCTTGTTTATTTAATTCGTAATTGTCTAGTATACTTCTTTCATTTCCCCAATCATACACAGCATGCTAAATTAATCGTCTTTGATCTTTTCCTTGAGGTAAGGTCCTGTGTCATGAAGGAAAAGGTCTGAAGTTTCTCCGAAACAAACAAATAAAAAGACCCTCGTTGCCGTAAACTGCATAATGATTGTCCCATGCATAGTGTAAATGTATAAGCTACTGAAAAACATTATGTTCTCATCCCTTAACACTTTTGGACCGGTGATTTTGACATTTCGCCGGTAATAAATCATCTAATATGTTGTCAACCGCTGAACATGTAGCCCATTTGCAGGGTTATGAAGGTTAGTTTATTCCCCATGGGGCATAATTATGTCCTTTGCAGTCTTTTAATTGGACCACATAGTGGGAAATAGACACATTCTTAGATGATTTATTACCGGCGAAATGTCAAATCACCAGTCCAAAAGTGTTAAGGGAGTGGGAACATAATGAAAACGTACAAAAAAGTGCACAATTATTGAATATATGAAGTTGCAACGTCAACAACTTTGGGGGCAACTTTCCGCAACTGGGAGAGTCATATTCATGTTAGGTATATAACTTTGTCGGGTTCTTTTTGGCACTTTGCTCTGAAACATAGAGCCTGTCTTACACTCACCATATTCATCCCGTAATTCCAAATCCACATCAAATCCCCAATAGCCACCAAAAACTGATATAAACGCAACCCATGCATCGGATGAATTAATTGTCAGTGTGTTGATCAAAAATTCACCGGTTAGACGTAGAACAGTCGTTTGAGAGATAGTGGCATTGCTTCCATAACCGACGTTAAAATAGTCGGCGGTCGGATCCAAACTAAAGTGAACGAACGTCATCAATATGAAGCCATTGGTTGAACCTCGTATGGTCCAAATACACGAAAAGTCCGAAGCATAATTGTAAGGGTACTTTGGTAGTGAATGCAGACGAGTTGTGGTATCTTTGTGTAATGTTATTTCTGAATTTCCACACAAATCTAAGTAAGAGAACCAAATTGTATATTAAAAACATTAGGTTACAAGGCCCGCTTAGCAGCGCTATAAATGATGCCCTAAAACCCGTCAATAAATTTAAATATTCGATATTCCATCCAAGCTGATTGCTATATATGACATAATTCTCGTGTGCAACCAACCGGCTGTATTGAGTAGTGTAAAGGCATGAGCGTAGATGTAATTTGCAACATAATGGAAACTTACCCATGCAGTTAGCCCCGAATTTAACTATATGCACTGGGTAATCATCTCGTAGTATTGATAACAATAGGTTTACCAGAGCGAATTAATAGCGCTTCTAAGCGGGCAATTTATGTCATGAATATTGAAAAAAGGAGCGCGCTTTCCCTGCTCTTTCCTCGAGCTTTCCTCTACTTTGTAAGAGGGCAAGAGCCCTAACCTTGTGATTGACGATGGAGAGAGAAAATAAACTGTGAAATTTAGAATTTGTTCGGAGCCGTTTGTTTGTTCGCTAATAGTCGATCTTGTGTTTCGAAGCGATTGGGCTCAAAAATATGTTGGTTAGTGTTAAACACTCGCCAATTTATCCAGTCTATTAGCTCGTAGGTTTGGCATCCAATATTGTTAGATTACTTCAAATCATACATTGGGCATCGAGCCCTACTATTAGCTGCAGATCTAATAATCGAACAGCAAAACGTGTGAATGGTCACGGTATTGAGCCAAATGTTTCTCATTCGTCAGCAACATTTCCTTACCACAGAGGAGTTCATCGGAACCATCATAGCATTGTTTGTAAAAGTTACACACTAGACTCTTATCTAAACAACCATATCCAGATGTACATTGGAACTCAGTGGGGTCACAACTCTCTGAAAGAAAAATAAACCATCAATGTATTATACCGTATCCATGTTGAAGTATCCTAAATTGATTGACTGGCAATACCATGGGATTGGGCATCTTTACGTGAGTTATTTATATGCACAATCAATTACATTGGATTCATTTTTACTCGCATATCATCTATAACTCCACAGATATCTCACATCCTTTAACTTCCTTTACCACCCATGTGACCTACACCTACCCCGCATACGCAATGGTGGCATGCACCAGTCACGACTCTAAGCTAATTGCAGGAATTTTTGACGCCCAAAAATAACTCTATTTTTATTTCCACGACCCCCCCACCCCGATTTATTATTGTCCCCCGCCCCCCCCCCCCCCCAAAAAAAAAACAACTGGTGCCGTCACTCAGGGGCGTCAATCCACATTTAAATGTGGGGGGGGGGGGCATCATAAGTTACCCGTCCAAAAAAAAAAAATTGTAAATGAATTGTTGTTAATTGAATGTTCGAAGAGGTGTGAAGCACCGCGTTTCGCGCTAGTGCGGACAGGGTGAGTCTGAGGGGGGATGTGCCCTCTGAGCGTTCGAAAATCATTCAATTTTCGAACCCATTTGGTGTGATTTGGTGGGCACTTTGATCGATATTGTTCTATTTCGATCACATGCAAACTCAAAACAGGGGGGGGGGGGCATTTGATATTGCGTCCACCCCACCTCAAAACATGGGGGGGGGGGGGGGGGGGGGGGGGGGGGACATGTCCCCCTCGTCCACCCAGGATTGACGCCCCTGCCGTCACTACATACGCCATTAACGATCCTTACTACTTTCGGTTCTTCTTTCAACCTTGATGAAAAATCCATTATCTCTTCTCACAGCTTCTCTGTCAAATTTTATCCACATTGCTTGATGACGCACCGTCAAGCTGTTGGCAAAGAACCAATCTAGTCTTCCTACAATACTGCTGTCGTCGGTGAAGTTATAACCAATACCAATGTAAAGATCCCACACATCTACCGCTATTATGTTGATCTCATAATGTCCAATGTCGTTTGCAGTAAAATGCCAGATACAATACAGATCGTATGGATGAAATAACGGGTAACTAGGCGAGGCTAAATATGTGATCTCTCCTAATGCCATAGTTATTGTTGTAGGAGGGCCGCAAGCGTCTGTAATAAAGGTAAAAAAACATGCACTTTTGAAACATTGAATTAGTGAAAGTTCGAATTCCAAAGTTCGCATTCAATTTCAAAAAAAAATACCACAAGGCATGGAGCGTACAACTTTCGATGAAACATAAATACCGTCGAACAGAATAGTATAAATATTTCTTATGACATGAATATCAGGCCTGATGAATATTGAAATGAAACGACACTATGCACTAATATTAAAAACTACAATTAGTACATGATCTGCGCGTGCTCAATTGCCGTTTGAACAAACAATACCTCAGGTTTCCACATACTTATCTTATTATCTTATCCGCGTTATCTGATTGATCTCTGTTAATGCTTTCCATCCACGCGGCTATTATTTTTACCATACACAAAACAGATTTTTCAGTCTATCTCAAAGATTACTGACCAAACACTAAGCATGTTTGTACTTATTTTAATGCATTTCTCATGGTGATTCCAAATATGGTAATGAAATACAGTAATTTTGACATTTTTTAAATATTTTGTGAAATTTTGGAATGTCGTCTGCAGCTGCCTGCCGCGTGGAAAGTGTTAAGGTAATTGCATATGTATATTAGGTGGATGGGCAGATTATCTCTATCATGTAGGAGCTGATCTTGCTCTCATCTCATCCCTTTGGATAAAACCAAGTAAGGGTTTCCTCATCAATATCGTTACTTACGACATTCCCATTCATCAGATCCATCCAGACATTGAATGATATTGTCACAAACCATCGATTGATCTACACATCCGAAACCAGAGGCACACCAGAAGTCAGAGTTTGAACATCGATCTAAAATGAAATGTGCATTTCTCTAGTGAAATACGCTCGTAGCTCGTAGATAAAGTGGTACAAACTGTTTTTATGATATCATACACGGAATGAAGCGTGAAACTAGTGTGGCGTATAGAGATGAGTGCCCTATACCAACCAATACTGAAATGAAGGGCGGACCGTGGCTCCAGGGAACTATGTATCCTGTTACACCGGGTTCGCGACCGCGTATTTTTGAGGTATTTGTTATTAATTTAATTCACGCCAGTTTGTCCGAGTCTATATATTATAATAACATTTTGATACAAATCGTGTATAGGCCTACATGTACATACTGCACAGAGGCTGTGGTCATCGTATGCAACTGTATAGATGAGGACGAGGTGACCGTTGTTTACATCCAATGTTTATCAACAAACGCAACGAGCGAAGGGACTGGACTGTCGATGATACACGCTTGAGGGAACAGCATATTGCCACAACACTGTCCGATATGCAGTATTGCCCTTTATAATGCTTTGGCGTGAGTTTTAAAAGCACGGGTCCTTAACAAAACAGGATGCGCGCGCTAACTGCCGGGCAAAGAACAATAGCAACTAGCCACGTTTTGCCCGGTGTGACGTCACCTGTCACCCCATCTATAGGCTATACTCTTGACTACTTTCTCCCAGTTTTGCAGATATTTTCAACGGTGGCACTGGCCTCTGTGGTCTATAGTCGATTCGCAGACATTGGCCGATTTTAGCGATTTACCATTTCAGTGAAGAGGTAACAGAAGCAAAAGAGGGGGAGGCACTCGAATTTAATCGTAATATGCAAGGTTAATACCGTGTCTTCGTGTTCATGTACAACTGTGATGTAGTCCCCACTATGTACCTAGTGACAGGGAACTTGCGGTTGGATTATCGGCATAACGATAAAGAAACGTTTTGTTATTCAGATAAATTGATAAAGGTATTCAGGTGGTCTCATAGCCAGAAATACTTATAAAGTAACGTTTATAATCCGTATCTTGGTTGATATAACTGTTTTTCCATTTAATTAGGACAAATGGTTTTGTACCTAGGTATATAAAAAAAATGATTGTTGAATTATTCAATTCCGGGTTTTTCTCGCAAATAAATACGTAGAACTGTTATTTTCATTTTAATGTTTCCTTTATTCCACGTGCATAATAAAAACGGAAAATTAATAAAAAGTATCCACTAAATTATGAATAGGTAAAATGACATACATAATATTTTTCTTTCGAAACCTGTATACGGTCGATGATGGTCGATTTGTTTTTATTGTGGTAACCGCTTCCAAAGGGATAACACATTTGAAGCTGCTGGATTAAGTTTTTGGTTGTCGTGATTGTAAAGCTATATGATCAGCCCTATTCATGAAGCCACACTATCATGAATAGCATTTGATTATGGAGCGCAAATAATCATGATAATAACATCTATAAAAGTACCGCTGTTTCATCATTGGTCAAAATGGGTTCCTCTAACGCCCAATGGACGAGGTCCAAAATCGATACCGATGCGCCAGAGTTTATGAATCTACTATAGTAGGGAACTCTTCGCCGCGATCGTGAAGAGGAACTGATATAGAAGGAGCCATAGTCTGTCTATCCTGTACTGTAAGGGAGTGTTAAGAAATACTTCGGTGGGTGGTGGGGGGGGGGGGGGCAAATTTTAGTTAAACACTGGCAATTTTTGCGCACTTCGCGCACATCTTTTCTACGTACGCAGAAAAGAAGACAATGAAAATAAAATGTTTGAAGTAAAAGAATTTGAATTTGACCACACAATCATGTTCTTGGTTTGGATGTTGTTTAAGTTGCAATTTCAATGTGGAGGGAAATTACCAAATAATTGACCCCATAACCCCCCCCCCCCCCCCCCCCCCCATATGCGCCGCCTATGCTCCTTACCCTTCCTCCTATTCATCCTTCTTCTTCTCCTCTTCTTTTTATTTTTATTTTAAAAACTCTTTTGTCAATGGGGGGGGGGGGGGGGGGGCATGTCCTGCTTTATCCACACACCCTGATTTACGCCAATGATACAAACCCATTCCGTGTATGTCAATGAAAGCCGGACTATGGCTCAAGGGGGATCATGGTACCGTTTCAAACTAGGTTTGAGACCGTCACAGATTCTGCTAGAATTATGCTTATAGGCCAATATTTAGACGACAAATGTTATTATGGCAGAGAATATGTTTGTCGTCCTGCGTCAACGGTTGCACGAATGCTATACAATTTTTAAATATTTTTACATTCGGGAATTCAACGTTGATTTCCGTCCAATTAATATTGGTTCCCGAAGTGCTTATTTAGATCACATGCAACTATAAATAGATTTAGTTTCCATCCAATTAGAATATATGCTTATTCTTTAGAATTGTAAAGATCAAGGCTGAGGTTTCCAGATGTGTAAATATATTATTTTACAATCTTGAAAGGGAATGTAAAAAGGTAACTTGAGACTACGGTAGTGAACACGCTCGACTTATTATTTGAATATTATTATATTGAAGTGAAATTTAATTAATAGTAAACACTTACCACAAAGACTCAAATTTGTCATCAACATATCGCATTGTAAACCACATACAAGGTTATCCTGCGTACAACCTTCACCCGAGTTACATAAAATGTCTCCACCTTCACACGGAACTATTGTTTATAACAAAAGATGAGAATACAATCATTACATGATGAATTGTGCTCAAATTAATTACTGATCAGAAGGAAAAAAATATGCCTCTAACTCCAAACTGCTATCGACGACCTAAGAAAGTTATACATTGTTAATACTAAACCATCTTTGCGTGTATTATCTCAACTTAAAGGTAGATGACCCGATCACATTCCGATTTTCAACTTGAAGTTTTCTATTCTACATGAAAGGTCATCCTTAAAAAAGTCGTGTTCCAAAGTTTGAGTTGCATAGCTCTAATGGTTCTTATTTTACACGCACAAGATGCTGTGAACTGTACCCATTGAGTAGTACACAAACTATATCGGTGGTTACCACCATTCGCGGTAATTCGACGTTATTTCATCGATTTCTCCGTAATTATACCGATTTCGGCCGTCAAATTTCAGTATGATGATGAGAAAAATACGAGCTTTCATATGATATGAAAATCTCCGTATGTTTGAAATAATTCTGTGTTACGAAAATGTGATCGGGTCATCTACCTTTAAGATGGGAAATTACTTAACAACAATCATGACAATTGAATTTTTAATATTCTTAGGTTGGCACTTTAACTTTGGAGTTATGACCACATTATATTAATTCACCTGTGCCCTGTTTCATGAAAGTTAAGATTCTTCTTAAATGATTCTTGAAATCTTCTTTGCCTCTTACCATATAGGCTCATTAGGATCGTTAATTAGAATCATATATATGGACATTTCATAGGCCCGGAGCAAGACAGACACAAAAGACGGATCAGAGAGGTTATCGAGATCAGAAAGAGAGGGACCACCACGACGAACCGAGACGAGGGGCAATACAACCTCACCCATCAGGTTTTCATTGATCTTTTATCGTCTGGCAACAAATCCACGGATGATAAATCAACTGGCAACTCCAAGGCGTCATGAGTCGTCAAGATCATCACTACCAAAAAAGTTAACTAAGATACGTATACGTGAGTACCAAATACACTGGATCAGTAAAATGAACATTCCATATCTTATTCTTCTGCCTCGTTATAAAGGAGATTATTAAAGTGTTTTCTACGTTGAGCTTGATGACATAAGACTCGGTTCTAAAGTTTGACATGGGTCCTAATTCTTGACGATCACATTATGAATTCTGAGACATTCTTTATTATGTTTTAAAGAAGAGTAAAAACTAAGAAGAATAAATCATCTTACGACTAATCTTAACTGCTATGAAAAAGGGCCCTGGTAAGTTACTTTTTAAAAGCACTGTATGCTTGCTTATGCTTATGGCGACTCAAAAGGTCGGACTTTTGTGATGGTCTTCCACACTGCTCTATCAGTCATGCAATTTTTCAGATCTTGTCCACTTAAGCCGGTGTCCTCTGTAAGAATCCTGATGTAGTCTTTTCTTGGTTGTCCTCTGGATCTCCTCCCGTGTTTGGGTTGTCACAAGAGAGCTTTGGCTGCTGCTTCGTCATTTCTACAAAAACAGTGTCCGGCAAGTTTTAGTCTCTTCGACTGTAGTTTCACAGAGACCGGGAATAGTTTCCCATACAAATCTTTATTGGTGGTATGCGATTAATTGCCGTGAAACATCTAGCGCTTTTCTTAGGAGACGAGTGTAGCAGATATCTAAGGCCTCTGTATTGGAAGTGATTGACCAGGATTCTGCTCCATATATCAGAACTGGTTCCACTGTTGTTGTAAATAGCCTCAGCTTCATCCTTTGGGCGCTTACTTTTCCAGATATTATTCAAGTTATTACATGCTTTCCACGCTTGTGCCTTTCTGATGTTGAAGTCATTTTCCCTACTGCCCATCCAAGCACCTACAATCAAGGAAAATAATAGTTGGCACACTTGACGCAACTTAATATTACAACTATCCCTGTGCTCGCAATTGAGATCAGACTTGGAACATAGCACTGTTTAATAGAAAGCAAAAGTATCCCCCTTTCTTATATCCTTCCCCCATCAATCAATGTTGGGGAACTGCCAAGGCTTCTGATAATATGACTCGGATCAACATTGCCTCCGGGGAGAGGGGCGGGTTTTTTCCGTAATTAGGACAAAGTGTGCCAACCTTTTTTTCATTGATTGTAGGTACTTGAAATCTTAAATAATTTCAAGGTCATTTCCATCCAGAGTTGTAATATCAGAAGGGGGCTAATTGTATAGCATGGCCTTGGTCGTTCTAGCATTCATGCCTAGTCCAACTGTGAGTGCAGCAGCTTCTACAAGGTGTAGTAGTTCTTCTGCATCTTTGAGGTTGTTTTCTAGTAAAAAGCCAAGACACTCTTCATTGTCGTTCAAATCTTTTCTCAGGACGTGGTCAAGCACAGTGATGAATAAGAATGGTGCCAGTGTATCTCATTGGAGAACCCCTGCCTGGTTGTTAAAATCTTGTGTAACACCATTAGCCCTATAGCAGACACCTGCTTCTCTGGGACTCCATAAGCTTGTAGAATGTCCAGCATTTTTCCTCGGTGGATGGTATCAAATGCTTTCTTGAAGTCAATGAAAACAAGAGCTTCTTTTTAGATTGTTCAAAATTATAATTCACCTCCTGTAGCCTATTTGTCATTATATAAATAGCTATCGGGATTGGAGTACCACTAAAATTAGAAGATAATATTTTTATATGTGTTTTAAAATTCTAAACAAGTATATTCCGAAAAAGACCATACCCTTACATTTTTGACTCCCAAAATGTTATTTTGAAAGAAAATCATTGCATAACAAATGTGTATATCTATTTGAAACATACTAGTTTATGCAGCCTAATTATGAGCCCATGGCGAACTTGCTCCAGCAGATGGGTGAACCTGTCCCGGGTCGTGGCAAGTTCTCCATTTTCGACACCTGTCTTTATCCTTTACTCATTCCTTTTCAGTAAGGCAAATGGAACTGAAATTGGGGTCGTATGTAGTCAAGATATCAATCTTTCATGTTATGTCAATCCATTCAATCTTTTCTTTAGGCCATTTCAAATAAAAATGGAGCAAACACTCCCCGCTCTCCCCTACGTATGAGCCATACTTACCGGTTTTGCAGTACGGACTGAAGAGATAATTTGTTTTTAAATGCAATGCAATGCAATGTATTATACAGGTGATACCGAACCACTATCAATCTGTTATCCCAAAACATGGTGGTGGCGTAGCATTTTTTGGTGACGAATTATCCATCTCTCTCTATTAACTCAACAACTAAATGTAGTAGAGCTATGGTTTAGGTGTCATTCGAAAGCCTATTTATCTCGCTACATTGTGTGAATAATCATGTATTTCTATAACTGTTTGGTTGAGATATGATTGATTATATTTCAAAAGTCAGGGATGGTGGCGGTAGCGGTGGCGGCGGTGGCGCTGTGTACAATCTCTATGGGGAATATAATGTCCCCAATTCTACGTTTAATTTACAATAACTCCTCATCTCTGTATGGTACAAACATGATTTCGCTCTCATTTTTTAGATTGCTTTATAATCTATAAGTTTCTGTTTTAACAAACGTGTACACTATTATGTAACAATTGTAATCATGAATCGATTGCATTGTCCTTGGCTTTCTTCCTATTCTCTACACAGTGAACTTGCCCTAATCCATCGGTTTTACATACGTGACTATAACAACAAAAAAGGTATTCAACTGATGATAGCAAAATTATACATTTTTGGAAAGCTCTCAAATAGGGGAATTTAAAAATGGCGTTTAAATCAGGATAGGCTGCATGCCCCCAAAAATATATTTGTAAACTCTAATAAATTTGAAATTTAAACATTTGTACTCATTCACTTCCCGATATAGTATATTATTTCAACAAGTTACCCTTGACAACCATTATGTTCTGATGGGTAATTGCATGAGGAACTTATAATTATATGCACAATAAAATGATGATTGGGATAGGTATAACATTATTATTGAGCTTTAATCAAAATATGAAGAAAAAATCGTTATCATTTGAACATTGTTAATCACAACATGTTAGCATTAGGTCCTATCTAAATTCCAATATCATATTTGGATTCCTTGTGAGAGATCGTTTCAGATAATATATACTTTTTATGGGGTAGAACAAGTAGTTATTGCGATATGCTAATTCGAATCTCAGATAGTGTGAACTGTCAAAATAGGGACATGCAACGGGAAGGGTGGCGAGTTCAAAACACATGGCCATATAAGAAGTGTTAATTTATCAGTATTTGACTTTTGTTAATGTTTTTTACACCATATATTTTCCATCACCTAAATTTGAACATGTATCAACCGCAAGAAGAAATGATGTATTTATGTTGCGCTATTGTGTGTATCGCTTTGATGGCGTATTTTTAAATACTGAATTCACATTGTAAAATAATCGCGAGATACCATGAATGTGATAGAAAGCAACAGTTTCGTCTGAAAACACACATAACAGATATTGAGAATATTCTTCACAAACTTTAAATACATTGTTGTCACATATCGTCCGGTCATGAAATTGTTGTTGAGGGAAGTTGAATACGTACATGTTTGGTTGCTCTCCCAGGTATGGGGTACATTCGAACTTAAGGAAGTTCATCAAATATTAAGCTTTTGGGATCAGGAACTTCATGTTTTAATGGAGGTTTGCAAATAAACAAATCTATTTATGTTCTAAGGTAGCACACCCCCAACTATTCTTCACCAAGCCCGGGAAACCGGTTCCCCACTTTTACTATATATATACATTTTGTGCTCACTATATCTCTGGTAATCTTTCCAATGTCGGCCCTTAAATGGTATCAAATATTCGCGTGTGCAACGTACTCCTATTTGATGTGTCTTATAATTAGCTTGCTTTTAATCTATCCACGCACCACTTATGTTTCCATTAAACCTTAACTTGTTGATATTACCAGAACTGATTTATTGTGCAATTCCCCTAGTGTATTTTGAAACTACATCCCTTGGTATAATATGACCACCTGTTGTCAGGGTTAACGCTTCCTAAAGTTGTTTATAAACATTTCAATGCTTATAGTATTTTCCCCAACTTCTTACGCTGATAAAGTGCCCGAATATGAAGTACTTACACAAGGTTACAAGTGTCAGAATAGAACAATTCAAACGGCAAAAATAAAGTCAAATAAGTTGGCTATAATTTGAAGAAAACTGCGTATGATTCGGTTCAGTAATTACAGACAAATAAGCAATTACGTAAAAGTAGTCAGAGAACGCTTCCATCCATGCTCATATTGAGTGATTCAGACGGCACAGACAATAAATAAATCAATACTTCTCTCAAAGATAACATCCACTAATCCTGTTTCTCTTGATCTGGTTTTGTCTTGTAAACTAAATACTATGCCAGATATTAACAAAGATAATATATAAATCATTCCAATTTTATTAATAAACATTGAAAAGTATATACAAATAAAGCCAGACTAGAGGATGGAGTAGGCAAGCATCATCCGCAGGCGTTGCACAAAATGCATTACAATCAGACACATGAAAGTGAAAACATACATAGCTGGAAATGAATTATACCAATTTAACACTGTGGGGTAAAAGGACCAAAGGGTCAGGAAAGCCTGCTTTCCGTAATAAAAGTATTGCACTAAACATAAATATAAAAATTTAGCAATGAAATGTGCCAAGAAAAACACTGAGAGGAAGATTGCACTGAGTGAGCAGGATATATCTAGTTGATGCTCGGTGACCATTGTTTGTCATATTTAGAATAGAAAATAGAATAAGAACATGTTATTGCACGCTGACTCAAGATTTTTTTTGCTGATGGAAAGAAGGGAGAAAATGGATTGGAGGGAACTCTTATTTGAACTTGAAATAAAGCCTCTAGAACTAATTTCAACAGATATAAGCTTGGTGGCAGAACCCTGTTCTCGCAGGTCACTGGCAAGGCCGGCGTATTGATTGAGTTTGCAATCATGAGCAGAATTAATGTACGCTCGAACGGAATAGTGAGTTCAAAATTAATGATCGACTTTGAGCCTTGATTAATGAGGACAAGATCCGGTCTTTGTCGGGTAGGAAGGATGTCGGGCGGAATTGTGGTCCCAGAAATTTGTGTTGCCCCTTGAAGATTACAGAAAAACTTCCATGAGGGATCATTAGCATCACAAAGGGTGTCCAGGGTTATGCGTAAAACAGAGTTATGACGCCAGGTGTAGCGACCTTGGTCTAACTAACATGGTTTTACAATTATTTAAAACATGGTGAAGTGTTTCTTTGCAGCCACAGAGGTCACATTTAATGTAGGTACTTTTACCCCAGCGGCTGAGGATTGTTTTTGGTAGGGAGTGAATCCAGAAAAGAGTTAAGCATAAATGTCATGATACATTTTGGAAGATTAAAAATATATGATTTCCAGAGGGGGGTCAGATTTTTCCAGATTACACATAAAAGTCGTCAAGGTTACTGTTATCTCATTTTATTTTATTTTTTTTTTCATTCATTTTTCTTCTTCACATTTTAAACTTGATATTAGTAAATGTTGAAGTTTACTAACGATTCGTTAAATAGGATGTTTTTTAAATTTGTGTGTGTGTGTGGGGGGGGGGGGGGGGGGGGGGTCAGAAAAAGTAAAACATGCATCATTAATAAATGAATATGAAAAAGGTGGACTGAAAATGCTTAACTATAATATACCATTTTTTGGATTCGCTTAAGTTGACATGGATCAAAAACCTCTCAGATCCAGAAATCAGCACGTGGGAAATATTCCTATTTCTTTACAGAAAAAAAGACATGCTTAGACTTAAATATCTTGAAATGCAATTGTAGTTTTGAAACTATGAAAAAATCCGTAAAGGGTATTATAAAAGAAATACCATCCTTTTACCACAACCTGATCAAAGTTTGGCTCAAAACCAATAATACTGAAACTATAAACGAAATAGAAAACTGCGATAATCAAGTAATATGGAATAATGAGTGTATTACGAGCAAAAGTAATACATTGTACTTTAAGGAATGGATCAAAATAGGTCTTGTTTATGTGTCAGAGACAATTCAAAGACAATGGGAAATGTATACATTTGAAGAAATAAAAAACCAGATTTGTTTATCCAGCCAATGCTTACATACAATACATAGCTGTAAAACAGGCAATACCTACTGTGTGGAAGAATGACAGAACAGGTATTACATCAGATGATATAACGTTTAAGTATACTAATGGTAACACTTCATTAGAACTTTGTACAACAAAACTATATCGGAATGCAATAATAGCCAAAATAAATGCAAAACCAATTTGCGAATTACTTTCGGAAAATAAATGTGAGTATAACAATTTTGAGTGAAACGAGATATGGAGAGAGAATATTAAGCAAATTAGGGAACTATGACTCATGACAATAAACTTGAAAATAATTAGTAATATTTATCCGACGAAGATATTTCTCCACAAAATAGGTAAAGAGCATGTTAATATGTAACTCATGTAATGAAATAGATCATATTAAACATTTCTTATTATTGTAGAAACATAAAGAGTGTATGGACTGAAGTCAACAATATTTTATCGCAACAACACAATAGATCAGTATCAGTTACAGTCTACAGATGTATTATTTTGTTATAAATCTAGAAGATGAAGACACAAACAATTCTAGAAATAAATTAATAAGTGTTGGCAAATTAGTTGTCAGCAAGTTCCGCTACGGGAATCACCCATATTTAATCAGCTTATTATTGTTTGAGCTGCAAATCAGAGATTTATAAAACGTATGTTAAAAATGTAATTATTTAAAATAATTATGTACTTGTATATTGATACAAATTCAATCTCATAAACATGTTGATGATTTGATGTAAAGCTTATATTAAAACTAAATATGATTTTACAAAATTAGATAATATACAAATATCTGTGTAAAGGATACATGACGTAATATAATGTTGGAACAATTATGTATGAAACCAATAATTATATGTTATGTATGTATGAGTGAAGTGTAGTTTTTTGAATGTTTGATTTGATATATAAAATCAAATATGAAAATTATGATAATTATGAAAACATGTAATAATATGTAATATGAGGAATAATATGTAAAAATATTGAAAATTATATAATATGAACGTTATGTGAAAATATTTGATCATATTGAATTATGAAAACATGTGATATGTGAAAATGTATGTATGAAAATAATAATTATGTATGTGAAGAGAGGATAATAAACAGAAAAGATTTAGAAAAAAATGCGTTCAAACTTTCTATCATAATTGAAAACCAAAACGATGGTTAAGTCTGAACATTATCAGTTATTAACCAAGTCAAGAAAACCAATAATATTGCGCATAAGAATTATCAAAGGTTTTTATCTTCATATTTTTAACGTGATGAAAATAAAGTCTGAAATCATGTTTATTATTGCCAATTGCGCGAAGGTCAAATTATTAACACAATAGGAAACAACATTAAAGAGCGTCTCCGGCAAGGGACACTTTCAGCATATTTTAAAAGATCTACTAAAATAGAACAGTGTCAAAATGTTTCAAGTTTCACTGGGATTATGGTAATGCAAAAAAACAACAATTCCCGGTCGATTTGCAGCAAGCGGTCGTGGCTACCATCGCGTCCATGTTTACACTAAAACCACGTGACTCATGACGTAGGCGCTCTGTGCGAAAAATTACACAAGTTAAAACGTTTTTGGCACCAAATATCACGATATGGTTAATATATTTGTTATTCATATTCATTTTTATACAGTTTTACAATAAATTATATTACAATTGAACCAATTTTGTCGAAAAAAATTGAAATTTCAGCAATGAAAAAAACCTGTGTAATGCAGTAGCGTGTGTGATCGCACGGTTCAATGCAGTGATAACAAACTACGTACCTATAATGATACGCGACCGTGACTACGAGGTTACTTATTTCAAAATGGCGTTTTATCAGTAAGAGTGACCGGACGGTTTTATTACAAAGCTGATTCATTTCATCTCGTCGATTCCAAACTTTGCAAATATGCCTAAGTGCCGGGTGTGGGGCTGCGATCAAAACAGCGTCAAAGGAATCACTACACATCAGTCCCTGTCGCCGTCGGTGGACAAATATGCCCACCAATTACGTGGCCAAATTTGCCACCAAGACAAAATGCGTAATCAATTCTATGCATGCAGAATTATTTCGACCTGAATATTTACTGACACGGTATTATAGGGACAAAGGGTGTTTGTTGGTTTGTTGTTATTACCTCCGAGTTCCGTTTCCAAATTATTTTTTCTAAAAAACTCTTTTTTTTAAAAAATGAACCTGTAGGCTGTACTTCAACTTTGCTTTATAATTTCACATCGTACTTCACATGCCGTATTTGTCTTTGGTCATATTTAAGCTATTTAAATTTTTTGGGCCTTTTGAAGTCGAACAACATTTTTTGTCGTCAAATGTGTTGCGGTTTCACCGGTTAGTAACAGTACTATGACCGTGTTTCATTGCGATTTCATTGGCTTCTAAATCTAGTCCGGATATATAAACGCTGAAACTACAGAGAATAAAATGGCAGCGCCCTGTCATCGATAACGAAATGCTGGGTTATAGTGATTAAAATCGTCATTAATTCACTTATGGGACCACTATGGACCCTGAAATTGAAGCATATAATATACCGGCAGTTTGGTGATACTTGTTCCCCGGTTACCTACTTTAAGGTTAATTTAGATTAAAAGAGCAATGGTAATCTCTCTCCTTACAATGAATTGTATTGTTTTTCTGTTTTCTGGTCGTTATGAGTGTTTCGATCGATTACTCAGTATCAAAGTATTCAACAATGTTAGCTAATTGAAAAGAGAATGAGTAAGTAACCACCCGCACAAATAAAAATCTGTATAGTACACCAACTTGGATAGAAGTGTTCTTTGACTACTGTTACGTAATCGCTCATACTCCGTAATTACTGAACCAAATCAAATGTGGTTTTCTTCAAATTACAGCCAACTAATTTGATTTGATTTTGTTGTTTAAAGTGTCCTATTCCGACACTTATTTAGAAACTTATGATTACCTATTTTTTTCCAAAGCTGAAGTGGTCCCATAATGGTGCGTTGTCATTTGTTTGAGACACCGTACAGCTGTCAATCAGGCTGTCAATCTGTTCATCTTAATAATATCTTTAGTTCAAAGATTAATTACTGCACTAAGTTAACAATGGCCCATTTTAATATATTTCATTCATAATAACTCATTTTTTAATCTCTAACTCTTACTTTGTATGAACCTAGAAACAATTTTGCTTATTTGAAGAGAAAAGTGATGGAACTATCCGGCTGAAATAAAAATGTTTCAATGCACTGCTTGGATAAAAATCGTATTTGCATTTGAAGTTTAATCCATTTTTGGTCTTACAGCCAGACTTTCCCCATACATAAAACGTTAGACAATTTAATTTTATATCATGTTATGGCTAAAGATTGGGCTCATAATCAAGTGCAATTGGGGCCGAAAACCCAAAAGCAGAGGGGAGGGGGTCAGATTTATGAACATTTGTCAACCTGAATATTTTATCAAGCGCACCTTTTGCACAAAATACGGTTCTATACCCTGTAAAGTTTCACACCAGTATAACCCCCGATTCTTAAACATTCTTAAATTATTTTGTCAGTGTAATTGCGATAAAATTTAACAAGGAGACCAGGTTGGATTAACCATGTTATCAGCGGTAACAGTTTGGCCATGCGTTCTTCCTGGTTTTGACTCGGGTCTTTTTTGTAAGAAGAACTTGGTACTAGTGGGGGTCTTTAAACTATAATTATTGCAGTTTTTGCTGATTTTCGTGTTTTAATGTTCATAAATGAATAAATGAGGTCAAGTTACCACAATTTGATTTTTGAATGAACAAAATCGGTAAAATATATTCAAAGTTACGACAAAGAAAACATTTTTCGTTTGCTGTAGATTGGTGGACCAGCTGCGGCCATCAACGCGATCAATGCTGATCTGTGGCAGTTACCCGGGGCAGTTATTTGCGGAGTTGATAATCACAGCATGCAGCACGCTGTTAGTGAAAAGGGCATTAGGGTTAGGGCCTGGCTGGACTCGGAATCCTTTATAAAATAACAAAACAATTCACGCAGAAGCAAAACAAAATGAAAATAATGTGCCAAAGTTGGTATAGTTTGACATTTGAATGATGGAAATCGGTTCAGTATAATATCCCGGCAAAATATAACATCACTCAATGTCCAATGCAGTTTTCGCAATTGTATATTACCCATTGAACGTCCAAATTCTAGTTTTAACATAATTATTGAAACTCGATGTCCAATGCAATTTTCGCAAAAATTAAAAGTGTACGTGAATATTTAATTGCAGTACCATGCATGATCAAACCAAATCAAACCATTATCAACCAGCAAACCATTGACCTAAGTGTCCAGGCGTGAGGAACCTCACTGAATTCTTACAAGTCTTTTCCTGCTGGCATTAAAACCATGAGAAAAGGTTTGTTTGCAAAATGAACCAGCTACTAGTATTAACCTGATAGAAGCAGGTACTTTTCAGAAAGGGAACTAACTTAAAGATAGAGAATGAAATCCAGGAAATACTTGCACAATCGAAATTAAGAACGCCGCATGCCTTTGATTTTCTATAATAGTTTTTTTTTTATAGACATACCGCCTTTAGAATTTCATACAAGTTATATATGAATGCGAGATATTATAGTCATGAATATCTAATTGTGTGTTTGTAAGGTCCTCATGGATTTGTCACACAATCTTACACAATTGTCAACCAGATATTTACTCATCAGCGTCTTCATTATTAGAGTTTTTCTAGTTTGAAAATTGTAATACATTGTTTATGTCGGATATTTTACATAGAGCCAGCTTCGAGTTTTAGCCGAATTATGTTACATAGAGCAAGTTTGTACCGTTTTTCTGTCTATAAACAGGTTCCGTCTAGGGCCCTCCGACCTTTTATAAACAGGTTTCGTCTAGGGCCCTCCGCCTTTTCATAAGTTTATACCGTTTTTCTGCCCAGAAACAAGGTTCAGCCTAGGGCCCTCCGCCTTTTCATAATTTTAATTATTTATTATTATTAATTATTCCTATATAGTGGGTGTGGTTTTGGATCAGGCAATTTGATTGGTTCTTTGCTGATTTTCAGCCGATACGCACTGTATATTTAATATGAGACAATGGTGTATAGTTTGGGGGCGGGTCTTAATTCATTCTAATAATAATACCTTCAGTGCGTAAGATCATTGCGTTAGCTTGCCCCGCAAAAATTCGCCGGCGTCTGCGTTTGTGCGTATAACGCAGCGTTGCCATGTGCGCGTGTGCCAAAGAACGGGATTAATTCGAAGCAGGAGTTGGTAAACAGCTCGCTGGATTCGCCGATTATATAAAGGGGGACATTTGTTGTTGTTTGATTAAAATTAATCTAACAAACTGCGTTATTTTATGATACTTATGATTTGTGTCGTCGTGTATGGCCGCCTGCTGCGACCATGCACGACTCCAAACATGGCATATACATTATAAGACCATCGTATATAGCAAAACAGCTAAGAACTAAACTGCTCAAAAAAAGTTTGGAACATTTTTTCAATCACAATTTGTTCAATTATATCGGGATATGTTCATTTAGTGTATTATATCATTGAAACGCTGTTGTGTACATCTTTACAATGATACAAAATTTGAAGCAATCCCTTGCTCCAGTGCTCAGCTACTTGCTTGAGAACCTGGAGAGGTCACAATCTGAATGTGTCAAAATCAACACTATTTCGTGAACATCTTTGTCGTCTGTTCAATGAAGTGTTACATTGACCACTACTGTACAGTCATGACATTGTAGTGTGATGATAATGATATATTGATTTTTAAGCACAAAATAGTGTTGATTTTGGCACTTTCAGATTGCGACCTCCCCATGTTCTCAGGCATGTGGCTGAGCACTGGAACAATGGATTGCTTCAAATTGGATATCATTGTAAAGATGAACACATCGGCGTTTAAATGATATACAGGGTGTATAAAAAAAACCCGCAACACTTTTTGTCGCGAGCTCTCCGATTACGGCAAATCACAAATCACTCTGAAATTTTATATATTCTGTTAGGTGTACTTATTGGCTATCACATAGACAAATTACAGCGATATCGATTATTGATTCGCTGAGATTCAACGATACCCGTAGACAAGTGCAAAACACGTTTTACATCGTTTATCCTGTATGCCTGATGTTCTTGTCAGGTGAATATTAGCAAGACACTTTAATAACTCATTGTACTTAAATAATTGGAATCAAACTACTCATCATTCTGAGAAGAAAGTGTCATGTTAAAGGTATCAATGTCTGGCTATTACAGTACCAATATTAATAAAATCTGGCAATAAATTAGTTGACAGTTAATGACACAATTTGACAATCCAGATTACAAATAAAAGAGTATGGCACATTATTCAAAAGATAAACAAATGGAATAGTCCAGTGAAGGTAGCTAGGAATTGTCTGGTATGAATCAGTCATTGTTATTCTGTTCTGGTGCTGCCTGACCCTCAAAATGCTGTCCTTGTTTTAAGATGCATCGATTATGAACTTAAATTTATCAAAGAACGTACCATAGACATTATGTGGCGATCATAGCAATCGGTGGTTCAGAACTTAAAAAGGGTGATTGACGTATTTAAATGGTCAAATGATTATCAGATTACACGATTCAATTATTTTATGTACCACCTTACTCAAACAAATGAAATTAAGATAAACCATTCCAGACATTAAGTTTACATAGTTATTAAACTGTTAACCCATAACACTAATCGGACAGGAAAATCCAAGTTTTAGAACGAACGATGTAAAACGTGTTTTGCACTTCTCTACTTTTACCTTTAATATCTCAGCAAACAAATAATCAATATCGTTGTAATTTGACTATGTGATAGCCAATAAATAGACATAACAGAATATATAAGGTTTTGAGTGATTTGTCTTTTACTGCGACCGTACAGCTCTCGACAAAAAATGTTGCGTTCTTTTTGATACACGCTGTATTACACTAAATGAACATATCCCGATATATTTGAACAAATTGTGATAACTTTTTTTAAGCAGTTTATATTTTATTCTCTAAATAAAAGTATTCGAAATCTCAAAATATTGGTTAGAGCAGGATGAAGAAACATGTTTAAAGTGTCAAGAAATGCCAATTGTGGATTTCAGTTTAAAAGTCTCAAACACGCTCATTGACAAGCCCTATATGCATTAATAATAATAATATATTATGATTAGGCTACTCTCAACAAGGATGAGGGGGCTTATCAACTCAACAACATTTACGACCAGTTAATCTCATCAAGACCGCCCTCTACTTCTGGTGGTCGTCAGGATAAAAAGCCTGTGATGAGAGCTGACGTCAAATAGTCTGATGAAGTGCTCAGTGTAGCATGACACTGTCACAAGTGAGTATAATAATTTGTTTTATTATTATACTTCATCTAACCTTGGATTTGTCATATGAAAAACAATTTCTTATAATAATAATATTTATTTCCTATACAGCGCAATTACATCAAAAGAACTCAAGGCGCTTTACAAAGATACATTAAAAGCATAAAACACACGTCACGGTAGCAATATATAAATATACAATATTAAAAACACACTCTACCGATAACAACAAGATAAAATACTGTATGAATATTGCACAGTTAAGTATGAATAACAAGAGCAAGAACAGACACGGGGATAACTGTGAAATATACATAAGTAAAAATGGGAATAGTTAAAAAGCGTGATGCACAGAACACATATTGCACAATCAGCATTGCATCAATATTAAAACACGAAAAAGGAGTGAAATGTGCATTGCAATTACAATATTCCGAATTAACAACCTTTATACTACACACAGCAAAATATTAAACACAGGCTAAATGTATATTAAAACACAGGGAAAGCAACTGTTTATACTATATGTTGCCTTCGCAGCACCATGTTTTAAAGTTAAGCGTTACACTTGCTCTCAATCACTGTCACATGCCTGACTGTACTGTATCTTATTTTTCAAGTTAACATTTTCCATGCGGCAGGCGGCTGCAGACGACATTCCAAAATTTCACAAATTATTCAAAAATGTCAACATTATTGAATTTCATTATAATATTTGGAATCACCATGAGAAATGCATTGAAATAAGTACAAACATGCCTAGTATTGGTTCAGTAATACTTGAAATTTGGGAAAGTTTTCTTAAAAATCTGTTTTGTATATGGTAAACTAATGGCCGCGTGGAAAGTGTTAATGTTTTAAATATTCTTTTCATTATTTTATTGGCTTAACATAACTAAATCTCATTCAGTAATATAATGAAGAACTACGAATCGATGGTACCAGCCATATTTTAATAAGACTAAAAAAAAATCTTCATTATCTAATTGGTTACCACTGATATTAGTGATAACTAGATTACAATGGGCAATAAAGAAGAACTTAGCAAACACTATTATGCATAAATGAATGCGTTTCCCTGTGAAGGACATCTGTGAAGGACATTTGTCTTTCATGCCTGTCAACAACAAGCGTGACAAACCTACAATTAGCAACAATAGTATTTACAAAAAGAACTATTTACAGCTTGTAAATAAAATCGACAAAGAAAACCAACAACATAGAATATTCGCGCGTAAGCATTCGTCTTTATATTTGGAAGGGAAAAAAATCGTTAGGCCTTTTACAAGATTTTTTATTGACTTAGAACTTTTATTATTTTTTTGTTAAATGTAAGTCCTATTTTTAGATGTTTAAGGTGTGTTCAATGGACTCTTTAATAATGAGTCTATTCTGAAATATTCACTGTTTCTGACAGTTTATGGTTAAAATAACAAATTAATACAAATACGTAGTCTAAGCTTATTTTCTCTGTGCTTGTCCAATAATTCTCGATGAGAGTTTACCTTCATATACGCAGGTGAAATAAATTTAAAGTCGCATTTACCCCCCCCCCCCCCCCCCCCCCCCCAGGAAGATACTTGCACAAAATTATTTTACAACACAAAAATATTGGTGATACGATTATCTTTGGTGTAATTTCTATCCAGTTACATTTATCTTTCCATATGAAAAGTAATGTCGATGATGTTCTGACAAATCACTCACAACAAAGAGAGCCAGCGCTCAAGCCAATTAATAGATATTTTAATAAACCATTCTAGATGTGAAAATGGATAGTCTCAGCCAGCCTACAGGGTCAATGCTGCTAACCTATCAAAATAGAGTTGCAAAGTTTACGGGCACTGAAACGTGATGAAAACTTTATGTTCCTATATTTTGTTTCAGTTGTTAAAACACTTTAGGGAGTGTTCATAAATACTTTGGTGGGGGGGGTTGGAAAATATGAGGGGGGGGGCCAACCAAAAAAAAGGTTCTTAAAAGGGGGGGTCAGGGAAAAAAGTGCTTGTATAGGGGGGGGGGGGGGTCCAAAAAAAAAGGTTGGTATTGTTTACAGCCAAAATGTATCTCAATCGTGACAAAAATAGGTGTAAAGTCAAAAAATTTCGCGCGCTATGCGCGCGTATCTTGACTCATAACAATCTTGTTGGTTCATTTTATTTCCTGTCGCCCCAATATCAATAACCTGTATAGCTACGCCACTGGAGCCTAAAACATTTGAAGATGAAGAGGATGCAGATAAAGAAGAAGAGGAGGACATACATGTACCACAGCGATCACGAGTGTCGGGCAGGATTATAAAGAAGAAGACCTACACTGATTTTGTTTGACTTTTCAATTGTGTTATATTATATATCTTTAATAAATAGTTTGATATAACCCACCTACCATAATAAAAGTGATTGTGACTATGTCTATAGGTTTATATAGAATGTTGTTATTGTTTCTGTTATATAACGTGAACAGACGGGGGGGGGGGGGGGGGGGGGGGGGGGGGGGGGGGGGGGGGGGGGTCAACACAAAAAAAGGTTCTTGAAAGGGGGGGTCAAGAAAAAAAACCCACCCTATTTGGGGGGGGGTCCAAAAAAAAAAGATGTCCATGGCTCAATTGTTTCCAACCCCCCCACCAAAGTATTTATGAACACTCCCTTAGTGATTTTTTAAACTTTAAGAACATTACTTGCAATTCGGAGATCCTTTTCACACTGGGCTGATGAAAATGCTTGATTGTGTTTTGATTGTTTAAAAAAACAACAAAAAAAAACAATAAAAACACGCCGTCTTACCTGAATACGCGATTCGTTTCACAGTGGCAGAAAATCCTTTATGACGATATTTGAGCCCTGTTTGTAGCCGTATCCAAATTAAGGGTTCACCTATCAGAAATGTCGTTCCAGGTGATATAAAGGAATGTTCTCGCAATATCTCGCCGGTGTCAGTAGAGCTGGTGATGTTACCAATTCCAACCGTGAAATAGTCGTAATGCCATTGAGCCACCGTGACAAGAATCATCTCATGGAGCTGTAACACAAAACTTCCATTGTCGTTGGATGTGAAATAATATGTCATGTCTAGGTTGTCTGGATAAAATTGCGGGTAATTCGGTGACGTCACGTTCACAGATTGCTCAATACTTAGTTGAATTGTTTCCTTCGTCCTGTCGTCTGCTGAATAAACCAAGACATTAAAATGGCACAGAGATAGATTTCTCAAAAAATTAAATTCAATATTTTCACCTTGTTTAGATAGATGATATACATAGAAACCCTCTCATTTAAGAATGACAAATAAAGAAATTTTCTCAGCATTTACGAAGGTATTAGTGCTTTTCACTCTTTTTGTATTTTGGTTAAAAGTCACCACCAATTGAATCAGGGATGTAACAATGGTGGTTCTTCAAGGTTATTTTGAATAAACATGAACCAAGTAAGTACACCAGGGATACTATTAATTTTGGGATAGGAAAGTCCTATACTAACGTACGTAGCGAAAACGGACCCTTTTGCATATTTGAATAAATTATAGTAATCGTCCGGAATGCGTCCGTGACCGGCGTTTAACGCGTTTAACAATGTTTAACCAGGTTTAACGGCAGGTTAAACGGCATGTTAGTCAGCATAGGTTTGGGGGCGCTGTAGATTTAAACAGACGACGGTGGCCACGCGAAACCTAAATTTTGAATTCGTACACGTAATCGCGAATTTTAAACTATCATTTTGACAAATACATCATAATTAAAAGGATTTTTATCGTTAACCGGGCGATGTCTGTTAAAAATAATTCAAAATGGTGCACTCCCGTTGCCAAATTGGGTCGTCTGAGAGACGCGTGGCCAGCGTTGCGTCGTCTGCTACAATCATCATCACGCCTGATCGGTATAGCGCCCCCAATTCTATGCTGACTAAGTTCAATTTAAAAGTGGACCCGATCGGCAAGCTCAGTGACATACCCCTGAGTACACTCTCAGAACAAAGATCCTAGCTACGAGGCCGGGAAGCGATAACTTGAAACAGCGGCCGCAATTTTTAGACCACGTCAGAATTTGTATATGAAATCAATCGTGTTATTTTCCGCCCTTGGTATAATGTGCACATTATTGGAACAATATTGGTTGCCAACATAATGCCAATTGAAGAGCGCCTATGTAAAACCAATATTGGTCCAATATTAGTTGGCAACATGATGCCAATTGAAGAGCGCCAATGTAAATACCAGGGGCTGAAAATAACACGATTGATTTCATATACAAATTCTGACGTGGTCTATATAATATGCGCAAAATATTTTCCTCGCCAATGAAATTCTTTGGCGGGAATCTTATTATGACCTATATTGTTGGTTAAAACTATGATGCCTTAACCAACGTTGAATAAACTAAAAATTAATTATATTTTTACTCTTTAACCAACGCAGTATTAAAAGTAATTTTTAACCAACGCTTCATTTTTAACCAATGTTGTATACTTTTTAACCAACATTCTTTTAACCCATGGTTATTTAATACCTGTTCTGAGAGTGTATAAGCGATACGTATATGTGAAAAACCCAACTTCTGAAAAAAATTGAGGGCTTCCTCCATGAAGGATCTCTTAAAGCCCCTTTAAGTTAATCAGTACATTTCCTTTAGTCGAACTAAATATAAAAATAAATGAACTTCCAAGTGGCTTGCAATATGATTATTGAGCATTTCGCACTTACCTGTGTGCACAGAATGCATCATAATGAATACAAACATTAGACGGATGAATTCTTTCGCCATTTTAGTTTTGGTCGGAGAATCTTTTAAAGACATTCATAATACAAACAGATTCTATTCCTGGATTATATCACGTCGTGCCCTTGTAGGATCGTCTTTTCCTATCTGTGTTTAACAATGGAAATACTATACGTAAACAATGTTTAACAAGGTATTATAAACTCTCCCAACCGGCTGCAACAATATCGCTCAGGTGTAATAAAGTAAACAAGTCATTGAATATATATCATTACTTTGTCAAATGAGTCTGCGCAAGGAACGACTCGGTCTTTTATTTCATCACACATAAAATTGCATTCTTACGATTGGGCTGATGTCACAATCCCGCAAAGGAGAGAATACGTTTGAAAATCAAACAGAACACGCAGAATGTGTAATTCCAAATGCAATGCATCATTAATTTGCCAACATATTATGTGATGTGATGTGATCTGTGAAAACCCGTCGGGTGTCGCAAAATGTAAACTAGGGATTATGGGTAAAATTGAAAAAGAAAAGAAAAAGAATTCCGATACTTTGCGTCATCATCACTTACTTAAGTCACTTTTAGCATTAACCTTATAAAGTTATTTTATTGAATTATGTATCTTTATTGGCCTGTTTGTATGATTTCTTGTTTTGTAGCTTTTTATGACATCACAATCATCATTCACTCATAATTATTTTTTGTAGTGATCGTAGAAAAATGATCGAAACAGTTCTGTAATCAGCAGTTTTAGCTTTCTTATGATACAATATCTCCAATATGAAATATACCACCATGTGGCGGGTTTTCGCATATCGCATCGAGAATTTAACAACTGACAATTTTAATATGTTTTCCGCAATTGACATCAGTACAATTTTCAGATTCATTGTGCCTGCAAATTCGGTTAACTCATAGACTACCAACCACATTATCTTACTGCTCTACAATGCGTTAAATTGATTTTTTTTAATAAGAACAAAAAAGAGAAGCACTTGAAGAATATAATATATAATGTCGATTTTCTTTATAAAAATGTGCTAATGAAATTATGGAAACTCACACCTTCTAGACAGTAGAGTTTGAGCAGTAGGCCTATATCAATATTTATAACAATTGTGTATCCCTTTTGTATACGCTTTGTACGTATCTTTTAAATAGCGAAAATGTTGGATGACGAAAATGTCTGATGACCCCTTACACACATGCACTTTGCGAATAATAAAAAAAGAAAAAGAAATAAAGAAATAAATGATTTCCTTTTAAAGATAATCTACAGACGTTTAAATGTAGGGCCTACAAAATATATAAACACAAATCGTCCTCTCCCTTCGACATTATGTGTTCCAAAATATGTAGTTAATAATGTCAAGATACAACTGAAATAACTTTTGAAAGACATTAACTGTTTCATAATACAATCATATCAGCATTTAAGGGTGAATGTGACAGTCTATTTTTTTTTAAATCCCAACAGAGGGGGTCAAAACACTTATTAGTTTCCAAAATTTTCTGGGGGATTCGCCCCAAAACCCCTGCTTTACCTGTATGCACATTATTTACGGAACGTTCATAAATCAACGTAAATATAGCATATTTTGTGGGAGCGCTACGCGCGAAGATGTCCACGGACCTATGTTCATGTACTAGCCCAGCTAAAAAAGGATGAAGGGCAAAGTATGATTCAATAGCAAACAACAATTGCGCGCACATTGTATTCAAAGCCAGGATATATAATTGGAGGGAGCATCCTAATTTTGGTTTCATGAACAGAGATCCGTGCATAAATATGTGAAGTTATTCAGGGGATTAAAGACCATGGCACTTAACCAAAGATACCTGCAGTGGGAGTTCTGATTCACTCTAGATTCTACAACCTGCCCTCCTAGATGTGATGCGTCCATATAAAAAAAGAATATGATACATGGTCAAATTCAGTAAAATCCCATAAAAGATCACATATTTAGGGGCCATATCCAAACTCTCAAGTGATTTTATAGCGTTTTTATACCGATTTTACCCCGGTATCAAAACGTTATTTTTTTTCTATTGTTAAAAGCATCGGAAAAAGATCGGTGATTAACTAGAACACTGGTCAGCTTAATAACACAACCTTCCTCGCGCTTTCATCTGTCTGCTTCACTAATTGAGCCATCGAGAGTACTACAATAGTTCTATTGTTAACGCCAGATAAGTAGAGAGGGGGGAGAGGCGGCTCTAGTTAATCACCGATCTTTTTCCGATGCTTTTAACAATAGGAGCAAATATTCAGGTTTAGGTATTTAATATGACCAATCCCTAATTCAGAACTGTAGACACCTTATTGTGAGATACGACGGGTATTCATAATATAAGTTTAACGGGTTCGCGTCGGACAAGTTTTAATCTGTCAAGCTTTCGTCAGGATTAGCTCTGACTTCTTCAGGACCAAATTATTATAATATTAAACAAAACATAGAGATTGCCACTTCTCTTGTTATCATCATTTGGGCTGCCCCTTGCCCGATGATTTGAAAGTAGGTTCCCTTTCCTACTTGTGAAAGAATTGGTGGCTCTGAAAAGAGTCGTTCAGATGGATTGCCGCTTCCACTGAACACGTAGGTTGCCACTGGCCTACTATATATAAATTTGGTTCTAATAGAACTTCCAAAGGACTGCCCCTTGACCAATGGAAATAACGTAGAGACTGCCCCTTGTCTACTACAGACTACAAAAGTCTAATGCACAGTAGTGCGGTCACTGATCTGTAAAGATCGTTTGACGCTGTAACGAACTTGAGCAGGGTGTATATAATGGTTCATTGCGGACCTGGCTGAAAAAATTACAAGACTGTTATCGATTGGCGGGATTGATTGATACTGTAGGAAATAGAGAGCGCCACCGCCCCAGCGGCTGACATCTTTGCCGTCATTTCTATTGATTGTAGATGATTCATTGATTCTGATCTCTCGAGCTTCACGAACAAGCCGCATACTAAGATTGGAAACCTGTGCAATGCTTTTGGATTAGTTCCAGAGTGGTTCATGACCTTCTTCACACGCATGTGCAGCTAGTGCCGAGCTATCTTTCTTGACTTGTAATGTAGCTCTTTTGTGTTCAGACACCTCTTGATGATGGTACATCATAGGAGATTCATACTATCTCTTTTTACTGCAAATTTGATCAAAAAAGACTTACAAATAAAAAAAAAATTATTGCTTAAAAAAAATAATTTGTTTAATACCCACCGTATGTATATGCCTATTATTTCTAGTCATCCAGACAATCAAGGAAAGTTGGTGTTGGAACAGAGAGTCCATTTCTCCGCTAATATCACACATTAAGGGACAATTTTCAAGCGCTGATTTTCCAACAAACTTGTATGTAGATCTTAAGCTATCTACTAACTAATATCCTTTCCCCGCCCCCACCAATCAATGTTTAGGGTCCCAACTACCGTGGAGATGAAACGGTTCCAAACAAAATTGAATGGGGGACTGGGGGCAACGAAGTCCTCAAAGTGTTCCAACAGTTATTTCCTGAATTGCAGTTTGTATTTTGCCTCCACACTCTTTAATACACACCCAACAAAATATGTGAGTTCCCCCTAGCATATACTAGAATATTTCCAAAAATATTTGATGGATTTAAAACATGATGATACATGCTTGGTTGAAAAATAAGTAACATAGCCTATAGTAAATAAAAATCAGACTTGTTTCTCGCTTCAAAACAAAATTATAAAAATAGCGTTAAAATCCTGTTTGTGTAACAACAATGGTCAAACTTGGTACAATTTTAAGAAATTACGAGAAATTCACCTACCTGCAAGTTAATGGTAATTAAAGCCACTGCCATATGATAGTTTGCAGTATCGGCGGCACTGGGGGGGGGGGGGGGGGCTTCTAGTAATTTCCCACCCAAACAATTGAAAATGTTGATAAAAGTAGCTTAAAATTAGTCTGAAATGTCTCAATCAGAGCAAATTTAGTCAATTTTTACATTCAAAGTCAAAATATTCCTGCGCTTATTACCCCCTTCGTTTCACATACCCTAAAAAGGTTTGAAGCAGCAATTCACAGTGTGATATCCCCTCCCCCTTTGCAAATGAAAATATCTGGTTACGCTGCTCCTGGGTAATGATTCAGTTGATCGCCAGTCGTAGTACGAGCCCACCTCCTACTCAACATAAAAGTTGGTAACCATGCGTGTTCTAAATATCAAGGACCGCAAAATCATAAAAATAGGGGTATTCTAGGAATCAGTATCCGCGAAAAAAGGGTATTTACGAAATCAAAAAAATATATTATAGTGTTTTGAAATCATTCTGTTCCCACCCGTATGGTTTAATTTTTTTTGATCAGAACACAACCCAAATCCACCATTTGGCATGTTTGGGGTGCACTAGTTATCACAGGTCCGTAGGCTTCGAGCAGCCTGTTTGTATCTATTTGTATATATAACGTGTCATTGAAAAAGGGTTTTAATTCTATTGAAAACAAAAAACAGGGGTATTTTTCAACTCGTTTTTTTGGCATCGATTTGGCAAAAAATGATGAAAAAACCTTGCAAATGGGTACTTTGAACAATTAAGAACACGCATTGTTACCATCCTTAAAGTTTACTACACACATTTGCTGAGTCATTTGACCCATTTGGGTGCATCTTTCATGAGTCAGGTGCAATATGACTCATTTACTAAAATTAGTGAGTCAGAAGTGACTCAAATTAACTCAAATGGGTTCCGACGCATTCTCAACAGATGTGAATTGACTCACAGGATGTTAAAAAATGAGTCAAGATCGACTTTTGACCCATTTACCGAAAAAATGAGTCATGTGTTGAATCCGAAAAAAATTGGCACCAACAATTTCCACAACAAAACAGCACAACTGCAAGTTTATAAGACCCAAAGTATGCTGTTTTAAAGATGATTTAAGAAAATGGAATGATTCTCTAAACATTTTACACTGCATAGTGGCGTATAAAACTAACAAAATGGCAGGGAAAGCATCAACATTATGTATTATATACGTCATTCATATATTCTTGTTCATTGATTGGTTAAAAGTGGGTCACATGATCAAAAATAAACCTGCTATTTTGCCAAAAGTACTATTTACGGCTCCCAAAAGTACTATTTACGGCTCCCAAAAGTACTATTTACGGCTCGCAAGAAGACTATTTACGGCGCACTGTGCGCCGGTAGTTTCACGCGGCGTTGTACTCCGCGTGACGCGAGAGGGCGCACGGTTTGCATCCCCAGGCGCAGCGTGACGATCATTCGATGCACTGCCTTTGAATTGAACTTTTAAAACTTTTTAACTGATGAAAATTGGAACTTACCGGATGAATTTTGAATTTGAACTTTATGGAACTAGAAATATATGAATGACGTATATAACACAAATATATACTGCATTTATTCGAGTCTCTGGATTAAAACTATGGGCCCGAGGTGACTGCAATAGTGCTATTTTGCTGAGGGGCGCAGGAGTCTCTCATGGCAGTATATATTTGTATAATATATTCAAGTTACTGAGAACTGTTCTGGATTTTACCACGTATCCTTTTCAAACACTCATATGCCTTAAGAATACAATGTACAGTACAGCTCGAAATAGAATGGACAATGGGCCGTATAAATAAAAAACTAGCAATTGCTTATCAAGTAAAAGGTCCAGCATTAGCAAAAGGTTGATAAGTAAAAGATCAGGCTCGAGCAATTGCTTAAATCTCTATAAATAACCTTTTACTTGACTAAACACCTTTTACTTGATCGGATAAGTAAATGGTGGGAGGATAGCACAATAGCGGGGTATATATTCAGGAGTATAACAATAGCGTATTTAAATGAACATGGACTTTTTATTAGATCAATAACGAGTAATTTAAATACACGTGGCAGTTTCCACTTCAACTTAATCTAAAGAAAGAAAACACACTTAAAATAATTTGTTTTGCTATGTTTTAGTATAGGCCTACTAATTTCTCAACACGATAGCCACTCCACATTTTCCTTATTCAATCGAAAGAGTCGATGATAAGTGGCAGAATTGACCTCTTCACGATTCATTCTCATCTGATACACCTTAGCATGTGTTCTTGCATTCATGAATAGCGCCATGATGACAACACGCACACCAATGCAACACTGTTGTTTAAGTAAAAGCGCAAGCTCCTCATGTATTATCTTGTAAAACTACAAGTAAATGCTACAGGACACTAGTAAAAGGTCGTCTTTATTTATATGTTAATAAGTAAAAGGTAATCCCGCGACCATTTACTTAAAAATTCAAGCAATTGCTTTTACTTACTAGTCCGACCATTTACTAGCAAGTAATTGCTTACTTTTATTTATAAAGATTTAAGTAAAAGGCTAGTAAAAGCAATTGCTAGTTTTTATTTATACGGCCCAATGTCAACGCACTTCATTGCAACGTCATTGCAATGTCATTGCAATATCATTGCAATGTCAGTGAAATGTCAGTGCAATGTCATTGCAATGTCAGTGTCCATTCTATTTCGAGCTGTACTGTATGTGTTAATTATGATGTAAAATGTATTTCAAGTGATCATATTGACATGACTTTGAAACAAAAATTACAGTTATGTATTTATGATAAATTAGAGGTGCCTTTTTGTTGTTAAATATATATTGTTGTTAATTTTTTTTTTTTAATTTGCTTGAATCGGAAGAACTAATGCATTTACATTAATTCTGTTCTTTTGTTTTAAGCCTCCCATAAAAAAGTATAATAATCAAACAAATCATATAAATTATGTTTACTCTCACAAAAATTAAAGAGATAAAAGAACATACCAGGCCATGATACATGTAGACTGAATCAAATTTCTGTTGAGTTAAAGAGACATTATTTTGACTATTGAGTTATAACAAGTTGGTATTAAGATTTAAAGACACAAAACAGGTTATATTTTTTGTCTTTTGTGACAGTTTTGTTTGTATTATTTACTAGAAAATTCCATGTCAAAACAGCATAACTGACATTTTGAACGTAATATCATGTTTTGCGTGGACAAAATGTACTACCATGAAACATACTGCAATTTAGATAAGTCAACACTGATGACTACAAACATTAAAACACTTTTAATAGCAAATTGAAATGCACGTTTCTTCCTATATATCTCAGAAACACTAAAATGTCAGTTATGCTGTTTTGTCGTGGAAGATAGGGTGTCGATGTTTTCAAGATGGAAAATCACCCCTTGTGCAACCAGGGTATATTAACATGACGTTATACAGTCGTCAAAAAAAGTAACTGACCAGGTAATTAATATGCTCTCAACTCCAAAGCTATAGCTCTTACGTAAAAATATTAAACTATAACATGTATAACGTTGTAAGAAAATATATTTGAGACATTACGCGTGAAGATTGAATGAACATGAACTCAGATATGTGCCCAAAACCAAAACAAAGTCAGTTTTTTGCATTTGAATATATATTTTAGGTCGACACGCAGACTCGGACTAGCAACAGGCAGATTATTAATTAACTGGTAATAATAACTCACGGGTTGATAGTAAGATGAGGATTGGGGATGCTTCAATTGATCAATGCAGCCCATACATATACCTGTCACACGGTCCTGCGTGTTCAAAACCCAAGTGTGAAATGTAAACTGCACTTTGTTCTATCCTTATTAATGTAGTATTCTCACTTATTTACCGATTTTTGAAGAGAAGAGATATCCTTACAACTTGATATTTTCACGTAGGAGCTATAGTTTTGGTATTAAGACTATATATATATATTACCTGGTCAGTTACTTATTTTTGAGGACTGTATTTAATTTCCTTCTGAATTGGCAAATGTCTAAGTTGTTCTGGCAGATACTCAGACTAAAGATGAGCTCGGTGAAACTCCGATTATTATTCTATTACACTATCAACTTCATCACTCATTGTGTAATATTATCCTTTTGATTCATATTTAACACTTTCCACGCGGCAGGCGGCTGCAGACGACATTCCAAAATTTCACAAAATGTTTAAAAAATGTCAAAATTATTTAATTTCATTACCATATTTAGAATCACCATGAGAAATGCATTGACATAAGTACAAACATGCCTAGTATTGAGTCAGTAATCCTTGAGATAGACTTTGAAAATTGGGAAAGGTTTCTGAAAAATCTGTTTTGTATATGGTAAAACTAATAGCCGCGTGGAAAGTGTTAATATTAAATGTTGATTTTTGCAAGACGTAGCACGGTCTTGATCCCATTTAAAAAAAGCTTTTGAGTTTTCTCTAGAATAAAGAGTAAGACTGATATAGGTCAACATAATGACACACAAACAACACGCTTACGTACTTCTTGCGAGCAACGGTTAATTTATTAGCAAAACTCAAGCGTACATTGAAATGAACCTAAACTAGATTTCGGAAAATGATCTAATTCATCCGATTTTTAAAATTATTTAGACTAATTGTCATACAAAATAAAATGTTTGTTAAAGGCATTCGGGGAATATCATTCGATGTCATGATAACGTTAAAAGACCCATTCGCTCAGACACATTTATCTAAGATGCATACTGAGTTCCAAAGCGACGTCAATAATTCAAGTCGAGGGCCTACACAGATTTCAATTAACAATATAACATTTTTATTTATTGATGAATAACACTGTCTTTTAATTCTCAAGGAACATTTTTATACTGCTTTAGACACCTATAATATAAAGTGCTTAACAAAAGAAATTCATACACTTTGTTTATGTCCTATAACGTGTCTTCTAGTTATTTCTGTCCAAAAAGGCTAGATAGACATTTATATGAATCTTTTCGAAACAATTTGGTACCAAAACAACAAAGATAAACCTTTATTAACACCATTTAAAAACAAAATCCGTGACGTTTCTAAAGTACCATTTTCAACGCTCGCAAGCGGCGAGAAAATGCTGTGTGTTGCACTTGAATGACCAGGAATATTGATCACACTGTGAAACTGCGTTGGTTCGTTCCTGAATTTTGAATTTGATTTTGTATGCTAACATGATTTTGAGTTTGTATGTTAAAAAAGGTTTGCCCTACATGAAGATGGTTATCTGGGAAATAAATATAGATATATCATTTGTATACATCGTGCATACTCAATAGAAATGATAAGCGTGTAAATTCGTCATATGTTTCCACTCGTGACTGGCACAAACTCCATCGCAATGAATTCCCGTGATAATATGCAAATATTGAAATACAAGCTGATGTCACCTGACGTTTAAAGTTATAATTTTGTTCAATATCGGCGGTATGAATTTTGATGAAAATAATTTGATTACTTTTGGGTTGTTTTTTTTACCCACGATTCCCACTAATTTTGCTGTGTTTGCTATGTTTATCAAAGAAGAGTTATATCCTTTTACTTAATGATGTTGAAATGTTTCATGTTAAAATCCTTGACAATTTACCTCCACAAATACCACATGCTTCTTCGCTATTAAAAATATTGTAACAGTTTAACTTCAACCAACTAAAACGTAAAGTAAGCCTATTTAGGGAAGCTTATTTGTTTAACGTGATACAGGGTGGCCCAGAATGATCTATACCGGGTTTCAAAAATATGAAAAAGTATAAAATAAATAGTGTTTCAAATTTAAACACATGTCATATGATGGTGGAAATGTTTTCTACTTATTCCAAAAATCGATGAAAAACGTTTTTCGTGAGGAGCCATCTTTACAGCTATTCTCCCTAGCACCATCAGCATTTCAAACCATGAACCTCACACCTCATAAGGTATATTCAAAACTCCCACAAAATAAAGGTTTAAACCACACACGGTTAACGCATCATGACCATTTCAATCAAAGCTTTGTGTTCTATTCACACAACAGTCGATTGTTATCAAAAAGCTAGTGTGAATAAGAAGAGGGTGCAATAATAATGCGAATAACATTTCAGAAATAATTTATAGATTTTCATAATGGATCATTTCAACAAAAACTTGAAATCTACTATCGTTACAAAAAACAACAATATCAATAAAGTTCATACCAAAACAAATATCGTATTAGCTCAATATGGATCATTCTGAGACACCCTGTACAATATGCGTCGTATCGTATAAATGTATTTGATAGGTATAGGTATAGCAGCCCCTTTTCGCGGCATTCTAAAAACTAAAAGGAATATTAAATGAAATGTGAAGCTACAATCATAGATAATCTTATCGTACTCAACTACCAAGGATTTTTAGTTACCTAGCCACAAATTACACCAGCACTGTCATAACGAGCACAGTTACTGATTCCTACTCCTCCGTGAGAGCATTTCGACAGTTGACTCTCATCACCAGTACAGGAAACGTTTTCAAGTAATACATCTCCTGCGTTAGCATAGCCAAAGTAAGCTTCTGACTTGGCTTGGACATCGCCGTATGGAAGCCCAAGCTCTCGGCATACTACCTTTGCAGCATTTATATCCCAACCACGATCACAAACGGCTCCCCATGCGCCATTTACGTATATCTCCACACGCCCCTCGTTTTGGAGTCTTCCGCTTTCTAAACGTATTCGAAAACCGCGGGAACCTGGTACAGTACCTATAGGATAACATACTTCAGTTTGTTAAAATATTCAAGTTTTATTTAAACAAACACCAGGCACTGTTTAAGAATCTAATATAATCGACAATATTTTACATCAAACATACATATAAATTTAATTCGTCTGAATGATTAATGCTAAACAAAGGGGTGTCTATATTAATAAGTGTACGTCGATGTGAATTTATCTTAATTACATCATTAACTCAAATTAAGGAGACCTACATAACAAAATTAGGACTTAATATTCATATTCCATAAATTCAATCTCATATACTCTCCCTTTTTAGACCAACATAGTTTACACGATCTGGACATAGATAATTTATTAAACCAAATTACAAGATAACTTTCGTATATTGACATAGGGGTGTCATAGAATAAATAATGATTACCTTTGCGAAAGTCCCAGTACAGGTTTGTGACACAGTATTCCACGGTGTTACCGCACCATCCATGAGTTGAGCAACATGGAGAATTCCCATCAGCAAGGCATATGCCTTCTTCTCCGTTTGGTCCTGGATTCTTTGGCCCACATTTCCCATCCACTCTATAGTCACTCGGTAAATCTGTTTGAAAAATGAATTGAGAAAAATAAAGAAAATCTACAATTGGACCTTAAAGAAAATACTGATAACTATGGTAGATATATTATTCTTGATATTACTATGCCCCATACAGTGCTAAAATAGACCAATTAACTTTGTATGACAAATTATTATTATAATTTCTTGAGGGGAATTCAATAACGATATTAAATCCAGCAACAGCTATATGGGGGTGGGGGTAATTCTATACATAATGTTAAGGTGTTGGCAATTGATAATGATCTTATCGATAGTATGGATCTAAGTAATATTTGGCGTGTCCGTACATCAAGATTATAATTAAACCAGTAATTATAGGAAATGCAATGATTCACTGAGTGATGACGAACATTTCTGTAAACAATTAATCGAGAAAAGTTCAGAATGGGATAAGAATGCAGATGGTATTGCTGACTCTAAGATGATATGAAATATTATGAATTGTGAGATTGTTATGTGAATTTTATCTTAATTTCATCATCAACTGAAATTAGGGTGCCATAACGACATTAGGACTTAATATTCATATTCCATAAATTCAGCCTTAAATATTCTCCCATTTTAGACCAACATATTTTATACGATCTGTATACATAGATAATCATAGATAATTTAATCGGGCATGCAATTATTTACCCAAATTACGAGATAGGAGATAACTTTCGTATATTGACATAGTGGTGTCATAGGAGAAAAATGATTACCTGTGCCATGAATGCGATAGTCCCTGTACAGGTACGTGTCACAGTGTTCCACGGTGATACCGCACCAGCCACCAGTTGAGCACAGCGTTCGCGTTAAGTGGTTGCCCGGTTGCCCGGGACACCCAAAATTAGCACCGGGCAACCAACATGTACTTATTTGGTTGCCCGGTGGGCAACCAATTTTTTTACAAGAAGTGAAACACTTAACACATGCATTTAAATATTTTACAGAACGGGCAACCAAAAAATCTGCCGGGCAACCATAATCTCCTGCTTGGTTGCCCGGCGGGCAACCAGATTTTTTTCCTTAATTCGGACGCTGGTTGAGCAACATGGAGAGATCCCATAAGCAAGGCATATGCCTTCATTTCCATTTGGTCCTGGATTCTCTGGCCCACATTTTCCATCCCCTCTATAGTCACTCGGTAAATCTGTTTGTAAAATGAATAGAAAAAATATATACAAAATCTACAATCGGACAAATAAAGCGATACTGATATCGATGGTAGATATATTATTCTTGATATTATTATGCAAGGTAAACCATTTATTATTGTTTACCTGTATGCCCCATGCAGTGCTAAAATAGACCAGTTACCTTTTATGACAAATTATTATTTTGGAGGTGACTTCAATAACGGTATCAAATCCAGCAAAATATAGATATGGGGGTAATTCTATACATTTGGTTAAGGTATTGCAAAAGGATAATGATCTTATCGATAGTATGGATCTAAGTAATATTTTGCGGGTCCGTATATAATTACAGATTATAATTAAACTAGTTATTATAGTGGCCCATCATATTGGAAATTCATATTATGTTCCCACTCCCTTAACACTTTTGGACCGATGATTTTACATTTCGCCGGTAATAAATCCCCTAACGTGATATGTCATAAGTTGGTGTAAAAAAAATGAGTGAAAATTCACCAATTTTGATTCAAATCCACATAACACCCACATTAATTAATTAATTAATTGATTGATTAAATATTGATTATTTAAATTGATTAATGGTTATAATTAATAAGAATACAATATAATTGTTGCATTCAATAGTTAACAACATTTATAAACAACATTTAATCTGATCTCTGATGTGGAACAATATTACTTGAATATGTTTTAACACACAGACACCTGTTAAATTCACCTTCAAAAATGAACTAACTCGCACTAAATTAAGCCATTAATTAATTCGATTTTTGTGACAAATTAAATATTATCGGATGTGTGTGTTATTGATTGTAATACCTCTGCAGTTTGAGATGCCTATGAGTTATATTTTTCAATATATAAGACTTTAAAGAAGACATTGTTTTGACTGATTTGTGTGTAAACTCTATGACAGATCCCCCACCGGCAGCTCCCCACCGAGTCCACCCCGACTACGCATTTAATGGTCCAGCTCTTTGCTTTTGTTATCGTAATGAACTGGGGGTTTTTTAATTAAAAAGAGGACATAATAAGCAACAAAATGACACCCTAATTTTTGATATGTGTGACAAGTCCACCTTATTTGATACACAAATTCACGATATATGACCCTAGGGATGTGTCTAGTTCCCACTATGATGTCCAATTAAAAGACTGCAAAGGACATAATTATGCGCCAGGGCATAAACTGACCTTCATAACCCTGAAATGGAACACACAGTCAGCGGATGATAAAATCTTAGATGATTTATTATCGGCGAAATGTCAAAATCATCGGTCCACAAGTGTTAAGGGATGGGAACAAAATGCAATGATTCACTGTGTGATGACGAACATATCTGTAAACAATTAATCGAGGAAAGTTTAAGAATTCAGATGGTATTGCTGTCTCTAAATTGATATGGGATATTATGAATTATGAGATTTATATGTGAATCTTATCTTAATTACATCATTAACTCAAATTAGGGAGCCTATAATTATAACAAAATTAGGACTTAATATTCATATTCCATAAATTCAGCCTCATATCACGGCTGTTTGACTGTCCGCTTTATAATTAAAATTATGGGATAAAAAAGGATTATATAGTGGGCCTTTTATGGTTTGACCTGATTTAGGAAGTGCTAATGAATAAGAGTATACGGCGAAAATGTCAAGAAAATTGTTCGAGCCCTTTTTAAATTATCGGCATTTTCTACATGATACATATTTTACATGTAACTCTATGGGAAATATGGCCACATGAGGGCGCTATTATAGTAAATAATAATATTCAAAGCTCTATTTCTGTTCTGAAATTTCTACAAAAGTTGGCCAGTATATTCAGGTATTTGAATCAGTTATATAAAAACAGAACTGGGCCAGCAAGTTACGGTATTCTCAGAATAAAACGGATACATTGTACATTATGTGGGATCAAACAGCCGTGATATATTATCCCTTTTAGACCAACATATTATTTTATACGATCCGGACATGGATAGTCATAGAAAATGTGACCAGTCACTTCAAAAAGGACATGTTGTCGGCAAACGCAGTTTTGAGATAGAGGCCAATATATTTGGTTAAATATAAAGAAAATAATAGAAAAAAACATGCTTCTTCAAATCATATCTTGTGTTTACAAAGTCCGATAACCTTCAACATGGTATCATTTTAAAGCTTAAAATGTGCTCTTTCAAGTCATACCAATAACTCAGATTTGACCCGCGCCTCCAACATGTCCATTTTGATGTGACGGGTTACAAATGTTATCGGGCACGCAGTTATTAAACCACATTGTGAGATATGAGATAACTTTCGTATATTGACATAGTGTTGTCATAGGAGACAAAATAATTACCGGTGCGAAAGTCCTTGTACAGGTGTGATCCACAGTGTTTATCGGTGTTACCGCACACGCCATTTGTTGAGCAACATGGATTAATCCAATCAGCAAGGCATACGCCTTCTTCTCCGTTTGGTCCTGGATAGTCTGGCCCACATCTTCCATCAGGTCTATAGTTACTCGGTAAATCTGTTTATAGAATTAATAGAGAAAAGTATAGACAATCTACAATAGGACCATAAAGTGATACTGATAACGATGGTAGCTATATTATTCTTGATATTACTATGCAAGGTAAACCAAATATTATTGTTAATCCGTATGCCCTATGCAGTGCTAAAATATACCAATTATAGTGACAAATTATTATTATAATTTGTTGGAGGGTACTTCAATAACGGTATCAAATTTTACACTTTTCAAAAACTTATAACAATATTAGTATTCTGCGTTCTTTAAACAGAATATTTCATAGATTTCAAAACAATATAAATATGATTTATACGGTTCATAAAGGATATTTCTAAACAAAATATTTACAACGAAATAAGCACACTTTACTAACAATGCTTTTAGTTACATTATGTTACAAATGAAATGTATTTTTTATCATTGAAACTTCGGTTAATAGTTTTAGGTAACATACCACATAGCTTAAAGGCTACATCACTCACAGACCATATCATATTAATAAAAGCTAATCAATGCTTTTATAGTCTATTTGGCCATCACGAGACAGTGACGTAACTGCGTATTTTTCTAATTGCAGCACATAACGCGCGCGCTTACTCAAGGCGCTGGCGTATACACACGAGCGTTGAAAGACGGAAAATACATACGCGTGCGTAAAAGCTGCGCCTGTAAAGTTACGTCACTGTCCAGAGGAAGCCAAATAGAGTATAGTAGGGTAGTAGAATGCCCTCTGATGGTCTTTTGGATAAGTATTTTTCAACAGATGGAATCGCAAAATGGAATCAGAACAGATTATTATCGATAAGTACAGGATTTACCAAAAATGACTTTATCTTTTTAAATCGTCATTTCTCACCTCACTGCGTATATACATTTTTAGGAAATACCGGATTTGTCAGAATAAGTTCAACCCATTTTGATAGACACAAATTTGCGAACTTGATTTGAGAAATTGCGTATAATCATTCTGACTCACCACGTAGTCATGGTAGTATACTTTAAAGGGACACTAAGAGATGTGTTGGAGGCTGCGCTCTCAATTATGATAAAAACTGGGATTAGTATATTTTTATAATTGTATTACATGTATGAACTTACACCTATAAGGATTAAGAAAAATCAGCCTCTTTGTACAAGAAAACGTCGATTACAGCCGTACAGCCGCGACGCGCATTTTAAGTCCGACAGTATCCCCCTGCAGTACGCGTGATACATAACGCGAACCATATTTGCATAGAGGGCGTTTTTCAATAAATAGCGATAATGTCGTTTTAATCAAGTTTTACTGTGTTTTTGTTAGTAGAAACAACAATAATGGCCATTTTTAATGTTCATCTTGAATTCTGAAGTAAATTTTTAAACATTTAAAATTTTCAACACCACTTAATGTCCCTTTAAGAAAACATAAAGTTGACAAAAGGGGCCAGCAATAAGAACATCTACCTTTAATCCCTTGCAAAAGTACAATCTCGTAGTAAGTCATGGTAATCATGACATAAATACCAATTTATTTATTTAATCCAAAGATGATGGGTCTATAAAACATTGACGTTCAATAACTGAGTCAACATAGTAAATAAACAGTTTAGTTATAATTAATAGATATAATTTTGGGATTTTCTTATTCTATTGTAATTAGGAATTTGGGCTAATTAGCAAATTTAATATTCAAACTCTTTTTTTTTTAAATTACGCCCAACATTTTTTTATGTTTGCATATTACAAATAAAGAATCAATATTATTCATTTATCGTTTGTAGTCAACTTCGTAAACCCTCAAATCAATATAATGAATTTAAAATGAGCCGCTGAACGGTGAGAATGACCCTAAAATCTATCATTGTATTATACAAAATGTTTCGAAATAGGTCTGTGGTCTAATTTATATGATACGGGTCTCTTGTGTTATGATATAAGGGTGTCTATATCAGACTAGTCAATATTATCGCATTGTATTATGGGTAATACGTCCGGAAAGCTTCCAGAGGAGGTAAAGGTAAAGGTAAAGGTAAAGTTTTACCATTTCTCATTTAAAGGCAAGTCATAGATTAAATATTAAATGGTAATTATATTGTACTCATGTTTAATACAGAGAATATGTAACATTGACATTTGAAGTCATTATTTGTTTATAAACAAAGCTATTCTGCTGCGGACGTACATCAAAGGGAGAGGTGAAATTGAAGTCATATCCAGTTCTTAAACATGGAACTCTGATAAATTATTAATATACATTTTATACACATATGCATATCACTTTTACTTTACGTGTAAATGAAAGGTGAAACAATGTTTTGGTTTTTGTCAAATTAATTCAACAAAAATAGGTAAAACGCGCTTGGACTCCCTCTACTGGGCCCTCTTACTCGCTCATGATAATCTTCACCCGAGCATGGGGAGGGGGGGGGGGAAACTGAAGAGTGACATTCTATAATTACATTTGTCTTAATTGTTTAAACCCCATCTGTATAAAATAAACACAACCTTACCATATGTACTTCCATCACAGATAGCACTCGGTTCCCCTACATAACAATACTCCCATCTCGTCCCCACATCGGTAGTGAAACACCACGGTGTATCATCCTCGTCAGGGTTTCTGCAATAGTTGTGGTCACCAAGGCCAGAGTTGGGATAATCATCCGGCTTTGCGTCGTGAGCTTGAGGACTTTGTGCACTCCATTTCTGGCATTGTCGGCCAGTTCTGGTGATGGATACGGAGCCACGGTAGTCAAGAGCTGTTGTGCTTACGAAGCATTCTGTGAACATTTCTGTAAACAATTAATCGAGGAAAGTTAAGAATGGGTTAAGACTTCAGATGGTATTGCTGACTCTAAGATGATATTGGATATTCGGCCGAGTGCACCAAACTGGCGTAACTTAATAGGGAGGTATAAGCTACATTGTACCTCCCTAGTAGTTATGCCCTAACTGTAGAGTAACATACTAACGATGTAATTCTGAGAGCGAAATTGGCGAGTAACACCAGAATAGTAACTAGCGAGGTAAATATCCACATTAATGAGCATCGTCCCCTTACAAAATTAATTGTCGCATGCGTCAAATGCGTGTTCATGTATCACACAGCAATCATATTGACACGAATGGTGTTCCGTAGAATTAATGTGTCGTCAGTCGCTAGGTCAAGCGTTGATTTAAATGACATGAATAATGCAACATGTCATACCACGTCCAGTCGAGCAATGAGAGTCCGTGTAAAAATGACGCCACGTTTTGTTTTCGAACATTTCAAAGTTTGTTACCGTTCTTTCAAAAATAAGGACAATATTTACATTACAAACACATTTTGTGCGAGAGTAACATAAAAATATAGTATAAAATGGCAAAATATCACGATAAAAATCCGTTCGTTGTAAATAAATGGATCAATGGTTAAATAATAAAACTATCACAGATACACTCGTCGATCGCTGTGGCGTCCGTATGTCACTAGAAATTCAACAAAAATGGGGGATTACTTAAAGCTATCGAAATTGAATTTTGAACCAGAAATGAACCAAACCCAGAATGTTATGAATTCCATATCATGAAACTGCACACTATAACGTTTGATACGATACAAATATTGGGTTATTTCAAAATTTTTGATCATTTGGCTTACCTAATTACGGAACTTCCCATCTATCAATTAGAGAATAACATATAGTTCGTAGCTATGTTGCTATATATATACGATGGTCTCATAATGTTTAGGTTGTACCATATTTGGAGTCGTGTATGGTCGCCGGAGGCGGCCATACACGATGACATTGTCGTTGGAGAATGAGCAAATAGGCGTAGTCGCGGAACAAAGCGCTTGGACTCCCTCTAGGCCCTCTTACTCGCTCACCATCCGAGCTATGGGAGGGTGAGGGGGAGGGGGAGAAACTGAAGAGTGACATTTTACAACTTCATTTGACTTAATTGTTTTAACACCATAAATAAACACAATCTTACCAGTTGTACTTCCATCACAGCTAGCACTCGGATCTCCTACAGGACAATACTCCCATCTCTTATCCACATCATCAATGTAACACCACGGTTGATCATCACCGTCAGGGTTTCTGCAATAGTTGTGGTCACCGAGGCCAGAGTTGGGATAATTTTCCGGCGTTCTGTCGTGAGATTGAGGACTTTGTGCGCTTCATTTCTGGCACCATCGGCCACTATTGGTGATGGAGAAGGAGCCACGGTAGTCAGAACCTGTTGTGCTTATGTAGCATTCTGGGTCTAGGAAAATGAAAATAGAAATAATTAATCAAAATACAACTTATTACGTCTAGAATTTGACACTTGTTGATGGATTACTCAATTTGTGCAATGTAGGGTCCTATAATTTCACAAAAATCTGCAATAATCGGGATTTAAAAAAAAAAAGTGAAATGTTTTTCTCGACAGATTTTCGGCCAAAAACCGGCTGATTTTACATGATTTGAGAACATTTTATCTAAAAAAAAAATTAAAAAAAATCACAAAAAGTGATAGATCCTATTCCAAAGGATTGCTGGAAATGGAAATAACATAGGCTGCTCCTTCTACTACAGACTACAAAAAGTCTATTGCACAGTAGTGCGGTCACTGATCTGTTAAAATGCAGTTCTTATCATGAATTGTGCTATCAATATCATGAAAACGTTAAACACAGTTTAGTATTCCTGACAGGATGGGTACTAATCAATTATGTATAACCTCTACTCTAATTGTTTTATACATATAACTGCTTCAGTCATTGGTTATAACTAGTTTAGTCATGAAAGAATAGCAAGATAAGTTTATACAAAAGCAAGGAATTAACTATGGGGTTTCAAAAAGCTAACAATTTACACTCTGTGAGTTTAAAGGGCGTCACAAAAGCGTTGTTTGAACAGGGCCTCTCAAAATGTCACATGAACATTATCCCACCAGATATGACTGAATGAAAAAAAGAAGAAAAAAATGTCAGTTTTTATCAATTATGCTCAAAGCGTGTACATTTAATCCGCTGCCTCTATATGTAAATTAGAATCAGTTCGCTTCACTTGGGTTTTGCGGCATACCATACAAATACTGATAATTGCGAATATTCTTATCAAACGATTAGATTGTTATTATTCCAAAACAGCTACGCATTTTTACACCTGGGTGGAGAGGGGCAAGTGCGTTAAAGTGTCTATCTCAACAACCTTCTGAGTGTGGTGCTCATTCAACAAAGACTTACCAGCATGATCAGCGACAACATTGACATTAAATGTGCACTGAGCACTGTTGCTTGATCTATCGGTGAATGTGTAGGTCACTGGGGTGGTTCCAACTTGGAAGAATGATCCTGGAGTATGAGTCATTGATGTGGTCACATCGCCAGCGTTATCTGTAGCGGTTGGTCCTGTCCAGGTTACTGAAGCTCCAGCGCTGTCAGTAGTTGTTGTTACAGTGACATCATTGATGCAGCTAACAACTGGTGGAATACTGTCAACTGAAGGAATAAATGCATGCAAGATTGTTACAATAATAATCTTACTATAATTCACGCAATGCTGTTTGTATGTACTGTAAACGTGTAAATGTTCTTGCTTCGCACATTTTTACAATTGTGCTGGTATTTACATGTATATATGTTTGCGATTGTGAGATTCCTTAAAAAGCCCTACATACTGAATTAATATATTTGTACGTTTTTATTTTCGCGCTTGCTGATTTTGGCACACAATTTCCCACAGTATGTATTGTGTATGTATCCATAAAAGGATCTAATTTTTCATCTAAAATACTGAAAGAAGACGAGACGAGTTAAGATGCGTTCATACTCCCGTCGTTGCGCATCAACCGACGTCAATGGATAAAGGTTGACATTGCTTCAACTCGCGCGCTGATGTCCATCAACGTCGGCCGATGCGCAACGACGGGAGTATGAGAAATCTTCAAACTGTCAAATTTGGCTCAATTGGGTGTCACAAAAACAATGTTTACATGGTCACATGAACATAATCCAACCACATATCTTTGATATATGACGGAATAAACACAAAGAGACTTACTAGCAACAACATCACAGCTAGCACTCGGTTTCCCTACATTACAATAATCCCATCTCTTTCCCACATCGGTAGTGTAACACCACGCTCTAGAAATACCGTCAGGGTTTCTGCAATAGTCATGGTAACCAAGGCCAGTGTTCTGTTGTGTTTTTGTGGACTTTGTGCACTCCATTTCAGACATTTAATCCTTCAAAAACAATTTCTGCGCCTCTTATATTTTCCCAAAGAATATTTAAGCCCTACTTTTGAATACATAGATGGAAAATTCTTCAACCCCTCCTAATAAACACCAAAAGGAGCCACTAAAAACAATACATATGGGCACAATATATCAAATTTTATATCATACACTAAACAAAACCAGTCATGGTAACGATATTTGTAACAGCAGTCAATGTTACTGTCAATACACGTTCCCCCAAGCATGGAATGGAACCGGGCACCTAACAGTGTTGATCAACAAGAGGTGACATGGTCTAATGAAAGAGTTTAATGGGTTCACCGTCGGACAAGTTAAAAACTGTCAAGCTTTCGTCAGGATTTTTAGCTCTGAGTTCTTCAGGACCAAAGTATTAGAATATAAAGCAAAACATAGAGATTGCCACTTCTCTATCATTATCATCATTTGAGCTGCCCTTGCCTGATGATTAGAGAGAAGGTGCCCCTTTCCTACTTGTACAAGATTGGTGGCTCTGAAAAGAGCAGTTCAGATGGGCTGCCCACTGAACAGAGAGGGTGGCTCTGAAAAGAGTTAAACCATAGGTTGCCGCTGGCCTACTATAAATTTAATTCTAAGAGGACAAAATAACCCTGTTTTAAGGGCGGACGGACCCGTCAAGTAGGGTTTTGTTTTTGTTTTTTTGTAAACCTAGATATTTCACCAACATCTGCAATAATCGCAATTTTTTAAACGTAAAATGTTTTTATCGACCTATTTTCGGCCAAAACACGACTAATTTAACATGATTTGAGAACATTTTATAAAGTGGGTCGGTCGGGCCCGTAAAACAGGGTTGTTTTTTCTTCGCCTTATCTATTCCAAATGATTGTTGGAAATGGAAATAACATAGACTGTCCCTTGTCTACTGCAGAGTATAAAAGTCTTTTGCACAGTGCTGCGGCAGTGATCTGTACAGATCCAGTTCATATCATGAGTTGTGCTATCAATATCATGAAAATTATCATATCTCCCGTTTCGAATAACCAATTTGAATGAAATAAAAGTTAGGTTATAGCTAGTAATGCCACCTTTCAAGGCAAGTCAATAGATACATTCATTTCTGAATTTTAACTGGTTTAAAAAAATCGGTGAAATCGGGACCTGACTATTTTGACTCACCCTGTATATCATGTATATTGCAACTTACCATCACATCCAAGCAATTCAAATCTCATGCTGATCCAACTACGCCATTTAGTTGGGCGTATTCTTATGTATTTAGCACTAATTGGCGATACAAATATACTTGTAACGTGTCCGTTCCTGTCCGAGTTTCCATTGAAGACCTACCGAAATCAAAACAATGTAATTCACGAAAAAAACTTATTTTAAAAGAATAGTCAAACATATTACATAGGTTTATGCAGCTCAAAGTCTTCTAGCTCGTTAGAATATTAAAGAATAAAGATACATACTTTTTCTTACCCTATCAACATTGTAATTATCTTGAATGTACCGCCAAGTACTACCATCATTGCTGTATTGAACCTTGTATTCTTTTACCCACTGGGGACTGTCTGATCTACCTTGCAATACAATCCCAGAAACAGATCTCAAGATACCAAAATCCACCTGTATCCATTGGTTGACGTCTGTGGAAGAAGCACTCCATGCTCCTGTTCTTCCACTTCCTGCAGGTCGGTCCAATCTGGCGTTATTTGGTCCATGGTTAGCATCGTACTTACTAGAAGCCGTTATCTGTCCGTCAATTATTTTTCCGTCTTTCATGCCAAGTTGATCTACGCAAGCCACTGAAAGTAAGGTGTTCATCATTTGTAAAAAGTTTAATCATTTCATTAATATTGGTAATGTTGCAATTCAATAGAATAACAAGATTTAAACTGACACATATACATTTACTTATTCTTATAGAAAAATATGTAACGAATAATAATACAAATCTCAAATCATATAGAACTACAGTATCAAATGAAATTACTGATACTTGAAGTTGTGAAATTTGTTGGCATTGATAATACTCCAAAAGAATTATGGCTGTTCATCGGCATTAATATATCTTGAATAGCTTGTCAACAAAATAGTGGGTTGAATTATGCATTATGCTTGTATTTCAGTTGCTTTATTGTATATCATGTATATTGCAACTTACCATCACATCCAAGCAATTCAAATCTCATGCTGATCCAACTACGCCATTTAGTTGGGCGTATTCTTATGTATTTAGCACTAATTGGAGATACAAATATACTTGTAACGTGTCCGTTCCTGTCCGAGTTTCCATTGAAGACCTACCGAAATCAAAACAATGGTATTCATGAGAATTAAAATAAAATAAAATAGTCAAACATATTACATAGGTTTATGCAGCTCAAAGTCCTCTAGCTCGTTTGAATATTAACGAATAAAGATACATCATTTTTCTTACCTTATCAACATTGTTATTATCTTGAATGTACTGCCAAGTACTACCATCATTGCTGTATTGAACCTTGTATTCGGTTACCCATTGGGGACTGTCTGATCTACCTTGCAATACAATCCCAGAAACAAATGTCAAGCTATCCAAATCCACCTGTATCCATTGGTTGACGTCACGGGAAGAAGCACTCCATGCTCCTGTTCTTCCACTTCCTGCAGGTCGGTCCAATCTGGCGTTATTTGGTCCATGGTTAGCATCGTATTTACTGGAAGCCGATATCTGTCTGTCAGTTATTGTTCCGTCTTTCATGCCAAGTTGATCTACGCAACCGTCTGAAACTAAGGTGTTCATCATTTGTAAAAAGTGTAATAATTTCATTAATATTGGTAATGTTGCAATTTAAAAGAATAACAAGTTTTAAAATGACACATATACATTTACTTACATTAAACAGAACATCCTAATAGAAAAATATGTAATAAAAAATAATATAAATCTCAAATCATATAGAACTACAATTTTTTTGGTAAACAAATGTGAACAAACATTTTAAATTGGGTCTGTCGGGCCCGTATTAGACAGGGTTGTTTTTTCGTCGCCTAATAGAACCTATTCCAACGGATTGCTGGAAATAACATAATAAGACTGCCCCTTGTCTACTACTGACTACAAAAAGTCAATTGCACAGTCATGACAGTGCGGTCAGTGATCTGTAAAGATGCAGTTCTTATCATGAGTTGTGCTATCAATATCATGAAACCGGTGTATCTTCTTTCTGAAAACGTTAAACACAGTTTAGTATTCCTGACAGGATGGGTACTAATCAATACATGTATAACCTCTACTCTAATTGTTTAATACGTAGCTATACATGTTAGATTTGTTAGTTCTAAATTTATGTGTTTATGTTTATACAACATTTTTATGTGACATATACCTTGTCTTTCAAGGATTCTATGCATTTCACGCAGTAAGAGTTGTTCCTCCATGTTCCCTAACGCGTTCTCATCCTTATTCACGTCATTGTTCCTCTTTAGTTGATTTTCTTGAGTCTCTGCATCTTCTTTTCTCTGAAGCTATAATGGTTAAGAACACAAAACAGAATGCTGTACAAATGTGCCCTATGAATGAACAGATGAACACGAATACCTAGATCAGAGGATTGTACATTATCAACACTAATACCCAAGGGGTACGTATGGGAATAAATATATCGAGGAGAAAAATATTTTTTGGAGGTAAACAAATCACGTTGTTGGCACTTATTGGTCAATAATTCAAAACAAAATATTCAAAACAAAACAAACACCCTCCTAGAGAAAGAAACATATTTATCTTATAATCGCTTGTCTACTAATATAATCTTTTGCTCCTTTCTATTTTAACTGTGATTAGTTGTGGTTGTTCAAATCATTAATAATTCTTTATTTTAATTATATTTGAAGGATAAAAGATGTTCGTCACACTTGAATGACCCCATGCTTTGCTTTATTTGACAAGTGTTGAGGGATGAAGTGGTATTGAGGGAATTAGCAGTGACGTAGATTTCATTTTCACATTGTAGGATTAGGTTGGTGAGGTTAAAATGTAAGGGACTATTTCATGTTCACCATTTTTGTAAGAAACTCCAATCCAATATTAAAAAGAAGTCTAAGCCACAGTACTGATAACTACCCATGACCACCTATATGAATGTCCTCAAGTTTAGCCATAAAACTAGCTCATATAGAAACAAACCTTGGAATCACTCATGAGTTGAATTGAATCAAAATGAAGAATTATCAATGATCTGAACAACCATAACAAACAACAGTTAAAATAGAAAGGCACAATAGCAGACAATATAATTATTGACACAACATTTTTGTTTCTTTCAGACAAGTTTAACACACACACACCCCCACCTACCTGCCAAAAATGTGAAATCACCATGTCTTACACAATAAAGTGTAACCTCAGTTAATAAATAAGTCTAAATAATTCTAATAAAAGGGTACAGTATGTCAAAGCCTACAGATGATGGAAAACAATGGACCTAAATCTCGTTGATTTCGATGATGAAACAAGTTAATGAATTTTGAGAATTGTTCGGTACTAAGCATGTTGGGACAGATATGTACAATGTAACAGTGAAGATAATAGGTGATGATATTGATGATAAATAAATACAAACGATGTACAAAAATGGATTTTGATAACAAAGAATTGAATGTTAGGTGTGTGTTTTTTATAGAACTGTGTTTACTAAAAATCAATCTGCAATAATACGGTTATAAAAGCATAAAATGTATGAGTAGGACACGGATTGCATTTAAATATGTTAACTTTAACAGTTCTTACCTCCAAAAGAGTTCGCTTTAATGTTGGCACAAATTGTCATAGAGTTATCAATATTTTGCGTCCAAAATGAAAAATAGATTTTGATAGTAGGGCTTTATTTTTGCCTTGACATAAAAATCACACAAATCAGGTAAATGGTTTAAGGAAAAAAAGATTTCCATAACTTGGGTCGGTATTAATTTACGCTACATGAAATAATGTCCCCATTTCAAAAACAATTGTCCATCGAGCCCATAGCAAATGGGGGGGGGGGGGGGGGGGGGGGGGACACGAAAATGAGCATTAAATAAATGTTATTACACGGTCCTTTGCTGATATATACTACACTTTCTATAATGGTAAGAGGGAATTCCATTTTTTGTTAAAACTCGCAATGTTCCCGTTTTTTACGGCGATATATTTTGCAATGGAGAATAACAGATTTGCTTCCTTCCGGAAGCAAGCAAAAAATGTAATCCCTCTTTCATTATATAAAAGCAACATAGTAGAAAAATTACATTGAAGGCACTCATGTTATGATTGGCTAGCTCAAATAGTTGAATCTGTCTATCCATAATGATGGGGATAACTATTTGTTTTTCCTTAATCCATTTTATAACATGTTTCCATAGTTTAAATATGGTCGGGCATTCACAAAATAGGTGTAGTATGGTTTCTTCTGGTTCTTTAAAAAAGTGCTTACATTTTACCGCCCTATTTTTTCCAAAAAGAGAGTTTACACCATAAATTCTATGAGTCAGGCGAAATTGGAACTATCTTAATTTTGTATCAACGGTACATTTGAATGGTATACGAAAAATAACCGACAATTTTTTTAAAACTATAGGATATGTCTAACTTGCTTTCTCATTTATCTAAAAATGTTCGTTTGACCTCTTTAGACGAAATTAGCGAATCATATATATAACCTTCTTGAACGTTTAATGTCGAGCGTTATAAATTTGAAGTTATACGGTTTGAAAGGTCGTTGAGCCTTTTTTTAAATTATTTAGGCAGTGATTGCACGATTTTTTTTAGGGCATTTATATGTGCCCCATATTCAAAGAAATTGGTTCTAATGTTATATTTCCTTCGGAATTCGTCTAAAGAGACAAAGTACCATTTTCCTTGATCAGATCATTTACAAAATGAACCACAATTTTATACATCAAACGTTATTACAAATCTTGATAGGAATAGGATATAAGATATGAACTCTTACCAGATTTTCTACTAATTCCAGGTCTGCAGTTCTCTCTGAAGCTGGAGAACCCTGTACCACACATCCAATGCCAACCACGACTGCTAGAAGAAGCCAGACCGTGCCACCCTTCATGATAATAGATGACTTTGGTCTACACATAGGCCTATGCGAAAATATGAATAGCTGTGTTCAATTTCGACTCATCTACCAGACGAACTGTCTACAGTGGAACGGTCACATCAGATGGTTTTGAGCTCAGAAGTACCCTCGTTATATATGTTCGTAGGGCAATGCATGGATGAGATCCATTGGTTTAGGGTAATGCATGGATCCTTGAGATCCATGGTTTATACAGACTCAGCGGAAGAGCAAGGCCCGTGTCGGACTCAAACCTGCTTAAAAACAGCGTTCCGCGAGGTTTCACACATGTATTTTCTTCTGAAATTACATTTAGGATCAAATACATTTTTTCATCGATGTCTACTTCCATATTATGTAAATCCGATGATACAGTACAGAAACTCTCACTTCAAGCATAAAGTCTTATACGAGTAACATTTATTAATTATTTCATTTATTATAAATTATTCCAATTTCATTAATAAATATTGAAAAGCATACAGATAAAGCCAGACTAGATGATGGAGTAGGCAATGGCCATTTCACCATCATCCGCAGGCATTGCACAAAACACCTTATAATCAGACACATGCAAATTTAAAAAAGAACATACATAGCGGAAAATGGATACCAATGTAAAACTGGGGGATAAAAGGACCAAAAGGGTCAGGAAAGCCTGCTTTCCATAATAAAAGTATTACAATAAACATAAATATAAATATTTAGCTATGCAATGTGCCCAGAAAAAGGACCAAAAGGGTCAGGAAAGCCTGCTTTCCATAATAAAAGTATTGCACTAAACATAAATATATATAAATATTTAGCTATGAAATGTGCCCATAAGAACACGGAGAGAAGGATTGCACTGAGTGAGCAATATATATTTAGTTGATGCACGATGACAATTGTTTGTCGTATTTAGAATAACAAATAGGATAAAAGCAATGTTATCGCACGCTGATTCAAGGATTTGAACACTTTTGTTGACGCCCGCGTCCAATTTTTTTGCTGATGGAAAGAAGGGATTGAAGGGAACTCTTATTTGAACTTTAAATAAGGCCTCTAGAACTAATTTCAACACATATGAACTTGGTATCGTAACCCTGTTTTCGCAGGTCACTGGCTATGCCGGCATATTTATTGAGTTTGCGATCATGAGCAGAAATAATATTATGCTCGAACGGAATAGTGATTTCAAAAATAATGATCGACTTTGAGCCTTGATTAATGAGGACAAGATCCGGTCTTTGTTGAGTAGGAAGGATGTCGGGCGGAATTGTGGTCCCAGCAATTTGGTAGCCCCTTAAAGATCACAGAAAAACTTCCATGAGGGATCACTAGCATCACTAAAGGTGTTTAGGATTATGCGGAGAGCAGAGTTATGACGCCAGGTGTAGCAAACTTGGTCTAACATGGGTTATTTAAAACATGGTGAAGTGTTTCTTTGCAGCCACAGAGATCACATTTAGTGTTGGTTCTTTTACTCAAGCGGCTCAGATTGTTTTTGGTAGGGAGTGAATCCAGAAAAGAATTAAGCATACATTTCATGATACCTTTTGGAAGATTTAAAATAAAAGATTTCCAAAGGTAGTCAGATTTGTTAAGAATAGGAATGCAAAGCATATCCCCTTGGACAACGAGGTTTTTGATGTGACTGTGCATTCAAGCCATGGACATGATGGATTCATGTCATACCCGATTTCACACCATTTCTATGCGTGTTATGATTATGTGTCTTCAGAAACTTATATATGAAACGGCATCAATGATTAGCTGTTCGCCTTACATAAAGCATACAGCAGAACATTTGAATCATATCCAGCAAGTGACTTTAAATGCAATTTGTTTGTATATCAATTATGATCAACGTGAATATACTAATTTATAATATACATATTTCATTATGTTATGTGGGACTACTTTCTTCTTTTAGTCCACATATATTTACGAAAGGCTACGAATCAAGAGGTTTATTTTCGGTGAACCTTTGTGCGCATAATCGAACCAATATAATAAGTGCAAAATATGTTATAGGCTGTACTTGTTACAGTAGGTCTGTATCGTTTAGTATTATAGTGCAAAAACTCTTGGCGATTTTTTCTAAGTGGTGTCTTGGGCGCTTTCTGAGCTACATTTGGCGGCCATCTTGTTTTTGACTTTTTGACTTGAAATTTATAATATACAGATAGGAGTACTTGGCATGTAGAACAATTGCACACCACTACGTTGATATAATGATGAATATGTGATACGTAAATCTTCAACAACAACAAATAGCAGTCATACTATGCCATTTTTAGGTGCTTGGTGGGCCCGGTTTGTGGGCTACTTTGGTTGTTTTTAGGTATTTTTTTTAGTTTTTAGTGTTTTTAGTGTCGTCTTTCTTTCTAAAAGGTGGGAGGGTATCAAGGGCAACTGCTTTCGGACCGTCCAAATCAAAAATTACTCAAAATATGGTTCAGCGTATACATTATAAGACCATCGTATATAGCAAAACAGCTAAGAGCTATATTTTATTCATAAATAAATATTTTGAACCCCCCCCCCCCCCCCCAACCAATATCTAGAACCTCGAATTATATTAATGTATTAATGCTTTCTACATCTCACTTTAATGTATATTGGTTTATAATAGGATAATCAAAATAATAATTATCAACCGGTGCCAAAGAGGGCCTTTCTTACTGGGCCTTCTGAATCCTTTAATCACCCCTTAGCAGCCCTGGTTGCATATCATTATCATGATTTATAATTTAGATTAGACAATGTCTCCTTCTTGTTGTTCTAGATAATTCGAACACGTTTTTTGTTTATAGCTTTCATCTTTTTGAGGACATTTTGAGCACGTTTTTTTAGTTTTTTAGCTTTTTGGAAGAAAAACGGTACTTTGTCAAAATCCTCTTGAACTTGTTTCTTAATTTCCTTGATGCATTAACTTCGCTATCAATAGGACTTGGAAAATTAATGTGTATCATACTTGAAAGTGTTTTTTAAACAGAAATGTATTTAATTGCGATAGCTGTACCCATTTCTGCACACTTTTTATGAAACAGACCTTGTTCAGAAGAGACGCCTGTTTTACTGGTATTAAGTTGAATTACGTTGAATAAGTTGATTTTGCATGATGGCCTAATAACAATTGATATAGCCCATCGTCAGATATGCGGTGGCAAGAAAATAAATATAAATACTAATCATCACTAAAAATCATCACTAAAAACTAAACAATTACCTAAAAACAACCAAAGTAGCCCACAAACTGGGCCAACATAACTACCTAAAAGCACACACGCACACAGCAACGATGAGTTATACGCACGACGCATACGCCGGCGACGTTTGCGTAGGGCAAGCTAACGCGATGGTCATACGCGCTGAGGGTATAATTATTCGAATAATTTAAGCCCCGCCCCAAATATACACCATTGTCTCATAAATCAGCCTAAAACCAATCAAATTGACCTTGGCATCCCAAATGACACCCACTATATATAAGAATTAGTTATAAATTGTTACGATTTAAAATCACCATTGCGATCTCATAACGCGTATCATTAGATGCAGCAGCGTTTCGTTAAATTGTGAGCAAATTATTAGTCAGTGACTTCCTATTCTTTATTTTGCAAATGTAAAGGGTCTATAAATGTTGCGCAACTTTTTATGAAAAATATGGCATAAACATTTGATACATATGACTGCCTGGGGTTATTATGCTATAACTTGTGGTGAGTAAATAAACGATCACTCATGGTCATTAATGATCACATATGGTCAAATAACCAACCGGTCGGGTCTTTAAATGATTGATTGGGGTTGTGCTATAACCTCCGGTCATTAAATGATCACTTGGGGGTAAATAGATGATCACCCAGGGTCATTACATAATCACGTAAGGTCAATTAAACAATCGGTCTGGTCTTTAAATGATTGCCTGGGGTATATGCTATAGCTTGTTTTCATAAAATGATCACTTGGGGGCAAATACATGATCACTCATGGTCATTCAATGATCACGTAGGGTCGGTTAAACGATTGGACGGATCATTAAATGATTGCCTGAGGTTATTATTCTATAACTTGTGTTAAATGATCACTTGTGGTAAATAAATGATCACCCAGGGTCATTAAATGATCATTTAGGGTCAATTGAACGACCGGTCTTTAAATTAGTGCCTTGGGTTATTATGCTATAACTTATGGTCATTAAATGATCCCTTGTGGTCATTATATATGATCACTTGTGGTCATTAAACGATCACTTGTGATAATTGAATGATATCTTGTGTTGTATTTATTTTTTTATTTTTTTGCATACGATTTTGAAAAGTGCCACTTTTTCTAACAACATCATTTTGGGAAATGTGAATCTTTTGAAAAAGGGGAACATGCTACGGTGAAAAGGAAAATGTTTTATCAACGTTTATAAACGTTTCAATTTCTCAAAACGTATAAGTGTGTGTGGAGTTATGCAAACAAACGTGATCTAAGTGTGGGGGGGGGGGGGGGGGATTACTTGTTTTGAACCCTTTACAAAGCTATCCACTTATCATAAGCAGTGTTATTATACGCCATAGGCTAGACGGTATTGTGCAAAATCAAATCATCGGCTAGACATTATTATGTAACACGATCGAATTATCGGCTAGACGAGTATTATACAAAATCGAATCGAATCTACTCCTTTTGCATACTTGTGGTGTGCAGGATTTTTATGATTTTTCAGCAATATCATTACTCACCTCGATGGATTGAAAGAAGGCGAGTAATTTAACATGTAATGTTAGCTGTGTCTGAACAGGGAGATGTTAACACCTCCCTGGTCTGAAAACAACTACTTTAATTTGCATTCTATATAGGCCCTACCCCATTCCTTGATGAGTTTTTATTGTTGATTTTTTTTAAATGTTTTGATTTTGTTGTTGAAATTTTTATTAAAACAAATCGCAACAGGTGTCGGTTGGTTTCCGATCCGTTGGGTCGGTACTCATTTAAACGTGAATCACCCCCCCCCCCCCCCCATTTTTCAATTCGTATTGCTTTGTTGACTTTTCGCATCCCGAACACATTCATAATTTCAACCCCGCTTCGAAACAGTTGTTAGAATATCCTTGTTTATAAACAAGTCCAGCAAGAAATAGTATCATCGTATACAGACTGTAACAAAAATATACAATTTTTGTTAAAGACAAAAAATAACCCCTTTTATTAAGTCACCATTTGCTAGGATGGTTCATCTATTTTACCTCTTTTTTTGTGCAAAATCTAGGACAAAATTGGTCAAAACGTCCCCCTATTTTTGTTGTCTTAATGACTAGAATTTGGAACCGGAACTTGTTTATGTAAGAGTGAACTAACAGTTGAACGTTTAAGTGTTAGTGTAGGCCTACTAATACTTAAAGGTAGATGTTCCGATTGATGGCCCGATTTTCAACTTGATGTTTTCTATTTTACATGAAAGGTCATCCTTATAATTGTCACATTCCAAAGTTTGAGTTGCATAACTCCAATGGTTCTATTTTTAGAAGCACAATGTCACAATACATTTGCCCATTGAGTTATACACAAACT